>CM057337.1:97623188-98823636 GCA_030015575.1 Agapanthus africanus
TAGACCTAGCTATGTGCTCAGCAATGGACATTCGTCTAGGGGCTTCCTCACTCTGGGTATGAACTGAAACAGGTGTAGGATTAGGATATGGTTGATAAGACCTAGACTGAGGTGGCCAACTGTTTCTTCCTGCTTGTTCTATATGACCTCTTAAGGACATGGAAGAGCCGGACGGTATACCGAAGGGATTTCGAAAACAAGAGATATCTGGTTGTGGACAACAAAGCTCGGCAAGTGTTCTTCTGTTTAGGTCATCCATTATAAGAAGAGAAGAAGGGGGAAGGGGTAAAAAGGAGAGAAAGTAATTGGTTTGTTTTGAAAAATGACGGATTTAGACAAATCACAAAAAATGCACAACCCTAGAACTATAGTTACCTAGGTCCAGTCTCTAGACCGCTCCTAGACTTCCAAAGGACAAGCCGCAGGATAAATCCTCTACCGCCTCCGTACTACCCTTGTAGCCAGATAAGTGCCAGGTAAGTGGGAAGGAACCACGTCGTGGGCCTAATTAAAAACCACTAGCCTTTGTCACACTTACCTAGGCACTACAAAAGTAATGCGGATAAACGATAGATTACCCACGACCTTCCTCTGTCCTTATTGAGCGCGACAGTCCTTAGAGTCTGGTCTAGATATTTTTTAAATTAATGAAGGGTTGATCTATATGCTCGGTTTGTGATTTGTGGGGCTTAGGAAGGGTGATGAAATCCCCACCTAATCTTGATTTGGTCCTTGCCCCTTAAAGATCCGTATTAAAATATGCAAAAACAAAACTTTGCAAAAAGATTTTTGAGCGGCGATATTTTGCAAAGAATCCTGCAGAAAATTAATTTTATTGGATTTTAGAGGAGAGAGAAGGGAGTTAGAATCTTACCAGAGAAGTGTGAACCCTAGATCTCCTGTTTCCTCAAGTCCGTGACTCCAGATTTCCTCACAAAAATTCACACAATAATCGTTAAATATACAATTTGCAGTTTTGTTTTAATAATGATATGACTCGTCTAAGAATTCAACACAAATAGTAAAAATAAAAAATTACGCACGTTTCCCTGGCAACGGCGCCATTTGATTGGTTCGTGAGAGTGTGTTTTTGTAGTTTAACCGCAATCAGAACGGTGTCGCGTATAGCTAGACCGAGGTGAGTACGGGTCGTCCTCTGGGAAACGTGGAACCTTTTACTCTTACTTTAGATATGCTGAGAAAGAGAGGAGGGATAAAGAATTTTATAGAAAGATTTCTAGATCTACGTTAAACAAGAATGTAAAATATAGATCTAGATTATTTTAAAGATGTAATTAATATAATAAGAGGGCTTGTAGGGTTCGTTAGGATTTAGTAGTTATGGATGATTAATTAGAAGTTACCCTTTTTATCCATTAATAGATTTAGAACTAGAACGACGGTGATGCGTGTAGATTAGGGTTTCTGGAGGGAAAAGGAATCCCACTCTTAACCCTTATCTCGACACGGAACTCCGTTCATATCTAGCCTTTACCAAAACAATCATTAATCTAATCGCTAATCGCGGTCGGAACTAGCAAAGAATTGTTAGCGCGCCCGATTATGATGTTAATGATTCTTTTGATAAAGTTCCTAAACTTTATAGGACTTAAAAATGGTTTAATTATTTTCATCGTCCATTAGCCTACCCTAATCCTACGAACCCTAACAAGCGGAGAATTACTCGCGCATGTTGGGAAAAGAAGATGAAAAGATAGAGAGGGAAAACATAATGTAAAATGCAAAAGAATTAAATAAAACAACTACCTTTATTAATCAACTTGAACAATCTACACTTTGATTCCTTAGAAAATGATTACAAAACTAGTTGCTTCTCGAACTCTTCCGAAGGAGGTAGATGAACAGTTGATGATCAGCCTGGATGCGTGAGCCGTATTGGACTTCGTGATCTCTTCGGCTTGATACCTTTTCCA
The DNA here is from genome assembly GCA_030015575.1 of Agapanthus africanus. NCBI lineage: Eukaryota > Viridiplantae > Streptophyta > Magnoliopsida > Asparagales > Amaryllidaceae > Agapanthus > Agapanthus africanus. The sequence continues at coordinate 97,625,123 of CM057337.1, forward strand.
AGAGGCTCTCGGTGCCTTTTTATAGTGAAAACCCAGAATCTTATTGTTGAAAACTTGGTAAAATTCAGCAAAGAATAATGCCCCAAAATCTTGCACTCTAACCTCCTCAAATTGCGGCGGATCCGCGGCCCCAGGGTAGGGATCATTTGATTCTTTTTCTTGGGCTTTCATCTGGTGACATGTGGCAATCCTAGGCATCTTCAGAATCTGAAAATCTTTTCTCTGTTGCTTCCAGACTTGGTCTCCAAGTTTGCTTCTTAATTTGGCAAGATTTCTTCAACAAATTGATTTGTTTGTTAAATCCTTCATAACAACTTGGAAATATTCTGCACAACAACTCAAATAAGATTTTAGTAGACTTTGTTCTACTAGGATTAGATCAATAATATTATTTGCATACATTTTCCTACCAAATGATAATTAAAATATATTAACACATGGAAAATAATGTTTTTACACATAAACCCTCATATGTATAATATATTATAATAAAGTCCTTTTTTAATATAAAAATGGTAGGAAAAATGTACTACAAATGTGCAGTTTTATCGACTGAACAGGACACCTAGAAGTTTAACGACTTATTGCATGAGCTAAGTGCAATCGTGTTGCCTACGAAAGTGTGCTAGGTTTTTCTTTTTGTTTTGATAATAAATAGTTTGCTCGAGACGATCAAAAATAAGTTTGGGAGTATTTGATCGGTCAAGTATATTGCATATTTGTATGGATATTTTTCCTACTATTATAAATTAATAAAATGTGTTATTTATAAATTAAGAACATATGTGGGTTTATTTGTAAAAATATTATTATTATATTTTTCTTAATTTATAATTAATATAATAGGGAAGTATATGCATATCATATTTAAATAAAATATCCATTATTAAAATATACATATCATATCAAATATTCCTAATCAATATTCTTAAGATCCCATATCAATTAATTTGTTAGAATAATATCTTAAAAATAATAAATGCTACTAACAAGATAATTTAAGATATTGTGCAGATATTATAATAAGATTATCTCATATCTGAACTATGAGTAGGAGATCCACAATAAATCGAAATATCAAACCAAATCTGCCGAATATTAGGAGCAAATCGAAGAATCTCGCAACAGCAGAGATTAAGAGCAATATTTTCAGAATATTTTTATCAAGAGGATCTCCAACCATCGATAGAAGAGTCCACGAGAAATCCCAAGTCATAATCCCACCAGAAGGCGGCGAATCCGCGGTCATATAAGGGAATAGGCGGCGGTTCCGCGGTTTGATGGTGGCCCTAGGATTTGAAATTGCAGGTGCATGATCGTAATTTCACATACTTTAGTATGGAATTTAGGATTTCTAATTCCAGAGACTATATAAAGAATCGAGAGGTTGTCTATCAAAACCATTCAAAAATTCATACATTTATCTATCCATCGATCGAGAGAGAGATCTAGCGAGCAATTAGGGTTTTTGTAATTTACTTTTTCAGCGAGTAATTTTGTAATGCACTAGTTGATCAATAAAGATAGTCTTTTCTTTTAATTTTTGTCACATTTACTTTGTGTATTTTTAATTTCCGCATTTACTTTCTGCACTTTTAATTTCCGCATTACTTTTTGCACTTTTAATTTTTAATTATGGGTTCATTCATTTTTCACCTCTCTTTTAAATTACTAATATCCATGAGTGACTAAATTCTTACTTGCTAGGGTTTGTAGGATAGAGTAGAATAATGGATGAGAATTATAACTTAAATTCTTTTTTATATTTTAATTTTTATAAATTTTAGCAAAATGAATATTAACCCTCTTATCGAGCGCGCTATCAATTAATGATAGTCACGACCACGATTTGAGATTCGTTAATACTTGTTTTGTTAAGAGCTTGAGATAAGTAGAAATCAATTGAAGGACAAGGGGCAGTAGAGGGAAACCCTAATTCTCTCCAAGAACCCTAATCCACATTCATCGCCATCTCTCTAATATTAAACAATTAAAAGATAAAAAGAATTATTTTTAAACCTCCATCCATTAACTACTAAGTCTTACAAACCTTACGAGCCCTTTTCTTATTAAATCTTCAATCTTCTTAGAATAAACGATCAAAACTTCACATTTCTTTTATCAACTTGTCTAAAAAAAGAAAAGTAGTTCACCGTTTCTCTGTGGATGACCCGTACTCATCGCGGCTAGCTATTGCGACACCATTATTGATTGCGGTTATTTACAACATACATAGACACGCTTTTTCACGATCAATCAGTAATCCACATCAATATGGGGAACCTAACAATACTCCCTACAACCTTCTACTAAATACCAGGTTTATCTTTAATTTTGATGTAGTCAAACACTTTGACCGCAACATCAAAACAGATTATCCATCTCCGCTATGGTTTCTTTAGTCTAAAGATAGATTTAAGCAACTTGCACACTTCTCGCTGCTTCTACTGGCTATGATAACTCTCTAGCTGAGTCATATAAATGTACACTTATAAATCCAATTTAGAAAGACGTTATAATCATCCACATTCCAGATATTATAGTCATGAAATATAACAGTGGCAAGTTTTATCCGTATGGGCTTCAGCACAGACACTGAAGTAACAGTATCCTCATAATCCACTTCGGGTATTTGATGAATACCATTTACTATAAGTCTAGCCTTATTAGGTTAATACTTTTCTATTTGCATTAATCTCGAAAGAGCTGTTTGCTCCTTTATGGGTTTTACCCCTTTCAGGAGAACACAACATAGTCCACACTTTGTTGTTGTGTAGGGAGTTCAACTTGGATAACTTGGCATCCAACCATCAATCGGATGTCATCACTTCCTATGGCCTGCTGATAACCAGTAGGGTAACCATCACATGATGCAAGCCTCCTCTTCTCCATTTACGAGAAAACTAAATTATCTCTCGGGTAGCTGAGTTCACCTACTAAATCAACGGAGTAGGTATGGTCTGTCAGGAATTGAATTTTCAGATTCTACTAAACTTTCAGTAACCGTTTGCGGTTCTGGAATCATTTTCAGTTCTACCATACTCCCACTAATTTCTTTTCCAAGAAATTCCTTTATGAAGGAGGTGACGAGTCAAGAACAAAACACTTTTGATCTTGAAAATGATAAAAACTATCCCTCACGAAAGTTTGGGATAACTTACAAACTGCTATCACCGAAACATGCCTCGAATTTGTCCGGATTATGTTTTTAATCACAAACCGGATAAATCAATATCTTAACAATCTTAAGATGAGAACCATTCTATATCACATGTAGAAACAGAGACACATATTTAGATGGAACCAATATCAATTGATATGCATTTATTTCTAGTGCATCCCCTTGATTGAAAAAGGCTATTCAACATTACTCATCATAGAGCGCACCCGCGAATGAGCAATCTGAGAGAATCACATTCTCAATACGAAATACCTAGTACCAACCCCTAGTTTGTTTGGACATTGGACAGTATACATCAATATATATATATAAGTCTCATGAGTTCACTAAATCAATTTCCATATGTTGTTAATTGAAAATTAGTCTTTTGGTTATAAGAAACCAAAAGTTTGTTGTTTAGGCAAAACCTGGTGATTTTCGTCAATAGCAAAAATTGCTCCGAAAACCAATATTGATAATAAAATCAACCATTCTCAATTCTCTGCTCCTTCTCAGCATCTGTAACGCCCTACAGATGTGGGATTCTAATCCGGCATCTATATACTCAGGAGTTAGAGTTTATTGATGTTCCCCGCCGAAACACGGAGACGCAACCGCGCAGGTCCGTCTTTCCTGAATTTGGGGGCAGATACTAATTGGTGTTATCCATCCACCTCTCCAAAGATGCCAAGTTGATTTATGGCACCGTATATCGGAGGTTTAAACGGATGCGGCCGATATAGCAGACTTAGTCAGATCCCCCCTCGTTTGAGGGGTTTTTGATTGTGGGGACGCTCTTCCCTGCAGGCGCAAGCCCCTGCAGTTAATTACGCTACCGCATCGCGGTAACCAGTTTCTCCTTCTCCAGATGGTCACTTCGTGTCGTGTGTGTTTGTTTTGTTTTTGGTTGCCCATGGATTGTATACGGAGACTAATTTATGTTGTCGCCCGTAGGGCGTAGATTAGTCCAAATCCATATCTTCTTAGATTTGGGTTTGAGGTTGGGTTTAAGGATACGTTAGTCTCATTTGAGATTAAGATCAACTTGAACGTTTGTTAAGGATACGTTAGTCTAATTTTAGACTAAGATCAACTTAACAGTTTGTTAAGGACACGTTAGTCTAATTTTAAACTAAGGTCTACTTAACAGGATCATTTAGATCCAACAAAAGAGCATTTGAACTCTATTGTTTTAGTTTAGGGACTTTGCGGTCGATTACCAGTTTAAGGACATGGTGGTTTAATGTTAGTTTAAGGACATCTCGGTCCATTGTTAGTTTAAAGATATCGCGGTCGAGGTTAAGGACATCATAGTCCGTGAGTTTAAGGACCCCACAGTCCAATGTTAGTTTAAAGACATCACGGTCGAGACTAAGGACATCATAGTCCATGGGTTTAAGGACCCCACAGTCCAATATTAGTTTAAAGACATCACGGTCGAGGTTAAGGACATCATAGTCCATGGGTTTAAGGACATCACAGTCCAATGTTAGTTTAAAGACATCACGGTCGAGGTTAAGTGTTAGTTATATGTATTCCCTAGAGGCCATTACTATACATAGGATGTATATTATAGTGGATGCTTGGACATATATAGGGAGGACTTTCTTGCTCGACATGATAGTATGCTATCTGGTTGATCTTTACCTTAACGTGTACACTGATTGTCTCTTTGTTACATGTTGGTAAAGCCCTTAGGATGTGTACTTGACTACCTGGACTATGATGCAGATCATACTAGTGGGGACATGGTAGTCCATAAGTACATCCTTCAAGGTCCCTAGTCGTGGGTGTATCGAGACGGGGCATCGATATACCAGAGTAGACTAGCGTATACCTTCTCGACCCATACAGATGGGCGATGGATGATCCCATATCCATTGGTGTTTAACATCAGAGATTATATACGGGTGCTCAGTGGAGACTGGATACACTGGATGGACTCGCCGAGAACTCCCAGATGGTATTATACCTTACGTTAGATGGCAGTTCTCTGGTGACACTGGTACAGAGTAGTCTGTTGACCCGAGATCGTCATAGAGTCTTGTGTGATTCCCACTGTGCTTTGATTTCCACCTCACCACGTCCAAGAGGGCATGCAAAACGGTGGTTTTTGGGTACAGTCCCGAATCACATGGAGGTAATGAGCGATAGGAGGGGATTCGTCTCTCCCGGTATAGGGAGTTGATGTTGCGCTGTGTTCGATTGGCTATAACCGGAAATCCCTGGCCAGGGTTGCTGAGATTTACTGGTAAGTGTTACCAGTAGTTTCTTGAACTGTTATAGACCTCATATCGACACGACTCATCGAGCTATTGGGGTCTGACGTTTACCACCCCTAGGCGAGATATGCGACATATCAGACGACGAGACCGGACTGTACGGTAAGTGTTACTGGTTGGATTCACAGGAGTATGAGCGGGCTTGCTCGTCGATCTTCTGATCGCTCAATACCCGGGTGGCCGTTACGTTTAGCAGACCGCTTGCGGCTTGTGGGTGTCTGATATGATCATCATCTGCTGCCGGCGTATTGACGAGTCTTGAGAGTCCTACACAGAGGTTTCCTGGCTCAAGCGAAACGAAATAGGAGCGCATATGAGATATGTGCGGGACCGAGAATAATGCGTGTATGTGATACCGTATTCTATTCTCGCGATGAATGTATCGATTGGTTGTATGCGATATAACCTAGTTATCGAATCGAGAATTGATTCGATAAGTCGATACATTGGATATTAGTCGGTCTTATGCGATATGACCGGATCGTTAAATCAAGTGTTGATTTAATGATTTAATGTATAATTATATATTTGATATATTACTTTTCATTAACTAATATTTGTTCACTTTAGATGGATTTTCTCACTTGAAGTGCACAAGTTGTATATGTGATATATTTTTGTGCACTTGTTTGTATCATGTTTGATGATACATGCAAACTTGGGTGTGTATGATTAAACCATGGTTATGTTAATGGTTAGGGTTTTGATTTACTTATCTATTTATTTTTATTTATTCATTTATTTTGGAAAGAAATGAAATGGTTGCTTCTTTTGTCTTTTGTTGAAACTTCATGAAGCTTTGAAGCTTTGACCATTTTGTTTCTTAGCCTTAACCTAACCATTAAACCTAACCCTAGTTTATTCTCTACACTTAACCATAGTTGCAATGTGATAAGTATCATTTTATTTTCTATTTTCAATATACTTATCATATCCTTTTTCTTCTTCTTCTTCTTCTTCAACAAGGAGAAAGCTTGCTACCATTAATGGCAACATGAGAAAAAGAGTGAGAAATCCAATTCTAAAGTGAACCCACTTCTTATTTCTTCATACTCTACCACTTGCCAAGTAGTATAGGGTGTTTTCTTCACAAGTTTCATGACTTGGTGAAGTTGGAGCTTGATCGTGAGTTGCCTCGACGTAGATCATCTTCGGCATCGAAGTCGACGACCTAGCCCGATCATTTCTCCGACGAAACCTTCGCCAGAGTCCGGATTCCGATAGGTACAGCGGAGGGACGTCATCACGGAGCCTAGGAAGTAGAGGACCGGATCTACAAAGGTTGTAGTCACTTTCCTTTAGCAATAAAGTTGTTTACTTGCTTGCATCGCCTTATCATCTAGTTAACGATCCGTATTAGGGTTTGTAGGCACATGAAAAAAATTTGAATTGGGCATGTTTGATCTGTTGTGAGACCTCATTAGTGTGCCTAGGAACCCTACATTAAGGACATCATAGTCCATGAGTTTAAGGACCCCACAGTCCAATGTTAGTTTAAAGTCATCACCGTCGAGGTTAAGGACATCATAGTCCGTGAGTTTAAAGACCTCACAGTCAAGGTTAAGGACATCATAGTCCATGTGTTTAAGGACCCCACAGTCCGATATTAGTTTAAAGACATCACGGTCGAGATTAAGGACATTATAGTCCATGAGTTTAAGGAACCCACAGTCCAATGTTAGTTTAAAGATATCATGGTCGAACTTAAGGACATCATAGTCCATAAGTTTAAGGTCCCCACAGTCCGTAGTTTAGAGACGCCATAGTCTATAAAATGTGTGGTTGTCAGGACCCATCACCTCTTTGAAGACGTTGAGGGATTACAACGACAAATATCAAAGGAGTAAAGAGATGTACCCTTGAACCAAGGTTGATTTGGGGATCTGTAGTCCAATTTGGAACTAAGATCAATTTATTAGATTATGAGCACATTGTCTCAGTTAAATCTGAATTGAGAACTTATGGCCAGTTTGGGCTAAGTCCAATTAGATTAGAAATATTGGCTCTTTGTTAGACCATTAAACATTTGTCTGGGTTCAAACCCACATTATTTAGCAATGCTAAGCCAGAGTTTGAAGGCTCTAATACATTTTTGTCTTTGACTGAGCATTAAACATGATAGCTCTGAATTTTACTCAATTTTGAGATTTAGTTGGAGGGGAGGCTTTTGCCTCTGAAAAATTAGTCAATTTGGCTAAAAGTAGTGTTAAACACTAGAGAACAACAGTGTTAAATACTGAAAATAAAACTCTCAAATTAGTGTTGAACACTGGAGAGGAAGGGGTCACGTGGGGACACGTGAGGGCACCCAAAGGTGGGGCCAGATCTCCTTTGTTTTATTCTCAAATCTACGAATAAGTGTTAAACACTTTTAATTTCCTGGCCATCACGTGTGGGCACGTGATAGGCACTCATGCACTGATTTGTTAAGGCTTTTATTAGGGGTCACGTGAGGACACGTGAGGGCGCCCAAATTAGAATCTGCCTTTGCTTTTATTCTTGTTGTTTTGGAGGTCACGTGGGAGCACGTGAGGCATTGCCTCTAAGCTGTTTCCTTTATTTTCGGAGGATCTTTTCAGGAGTCACATGGGGACACGTGACCTAATTCTTTACATGTATGATGATCTTTTAAATCTCTTTATCTTTAAGAATTAAATTCTCTGCAGGGTTAAACCCTAATTATGATTTTGGAGGAATTAAATTTCTATTGTGAAAGAATTAAATTCTTATGTAGGGTTAAACCCTAATTTCTTTTAGAGAAATTAAATTCCTATATATGTAAAAAGAATTAAATTCCTCCATGCAAATCCAAGACTTAGGGGGATTTTGCCATGCAGATCCAAGACTTAGGGGGATATTCTATCCGTTATTCTTGGTGGATTTTGCCATGCAGATCCAAGACTTAGGGGGAGAATTGAGTTTAGAGAATTTAATTCTTCCAAATTCAAAGGAATTTAATTCCTCCAATATATGAAATTAGGGTTTAACCCGATGAGAATTAAATTCTCAACCTATGGGGAGATTTGCTTCTGCAGATCTTCAACCAGAGGAAGAACTAAGTTCTTTTTGCAGAAGAGTTAAACTTTTAGATTTTGAGAATTAAATTCTCTTTTTTGAAGTTTGATCTTTTTCCCTTTTATCACCTAGGGTTTCTTTCTTGAGAATTGAATTCTCCTCTCTTTTCTCTCTGTTATTGTTTTTTCTTCAAAAAATCCAGATCCCAAATTTCTATCTCCCAAACAATGCTCCATTTCTTCTCCTCTTGGCTCCTATTTATAGGAGAATGAAAAGAATCAATTTGTTTAGTAAATCTCTCATTGAAAGATTTTGTTTGTTTTTTGTAATCAACATGATCTTTTAGATCACTCAATGAATTTTATTCACCATTGGATTTTTAATCCAAAAGATATTCTATCTGTTATTCTTGGTGAATTTTGGGGAAATCTTTCCTTGTATAAAATATTTCCATAAATTGGTGATTTTTAATCACCATTGGATTTTTAATCCAATGGTGCTCTAATTTACAGAGCATCATATTTTTTGTTTGGAAAGATTTAAAAAAATATTTTCCCAGTTAGGGTCTTTGATTTCCCTTAATTAGAATTTAATTCTTTTATTTTATAGATCTTTAGGAACCCATCACGTGTTGGCACGTGACCCCATGATTAAGCATTTGACCAGAATTTAATTCTGTTGTGTTAAAGAACTCAGGAATTATCACGTGTCAGCACGTGGCCCTTGGTCACGTGTTGGCACGTGATGCCCCATTGGGGTTTTTCCTTATTATTTTATTAGACCTTTAATTCTTTTCAGTGGGTTTAAAGCCCCATCACGTGTTGGCATGTGACCCCACTGATTAATTATTTCCAATTATTTATTTTATTCAGTGCCTACAGGCTTTGCCTGCAAATGGTCACGTGTCTGCACGTGATACCCGGTCACATGTGGGCACGTGATGCCCGGTCACGTGTGAGCACGTGATACATCATAACTTTTGATCCCGGATGAATCATGAGGCCCATACTATATCAAATCGAAGAATTTTTCGAGACACTTTCGATACCATCAGAATTTAGCTGTTTCTAATTTGAGAGTTTGTCAAAATACAGTCCGGAAAATACTGGTTCGTATTTTCTTCCTTAGATTACACGTGCATAGCATATTTGCTCATAACTTTTGATCCCGGATGAATTATGAGTCCCATAATATATCAAATCGAAGACCTTTTCGAGACGCTTTCGATACCATAAGAATTTATCTGTTTCACATTCGGGTGTTTGTTAAAATACAGCCCGGAAAATACTGGTTCATATTTTCTTAAACGTATCGCTGCCATTAGATATCTTGGGCTCTTTTGCGTAGAAATTTTTTGGCGGGAATAAATGCCCCCCACTACTTTGCCAACATAAGTATATACGTGGGTGAAGTAGTGCAGAGTAATTCATAGCGTATGACCAGTTTTGGGTTGGTATATAATTTTCAGAATCTTGATCTGAGAAGATAACGAGCGGATACAAGCGTCGTCATTTATCATTGACTCAAATCTTGACTCTTAAGGAATATAGTTTCAAACCCTCAGCTCCATGAGCCGCACCCTTCTATTTCTTTATGTTTTACTCTGGCGTGAAGTAGTTTATATGCTCATGAGTAACTTCTCCATTTCAGTGGCATGTAGTTTTGGCAAGTGTGGGCCATAGATGGTAGATAACAGTTCATCTTGAACTCTTTATAAGGTAGCGATGGCTTAGGAAATAGGGTTAGGATCTGTTTTCTAAGACTTTCCAACTTTATGAGCCGTGAGGGTCTCATAAAGGCTTTTCTCCCTACGAGTCGTGAGGATCTCGTAGGTGTCTTTTCTCCTTAGGAGTCGTGAGGACTCCTAAGTGCGTTTTCTCCTGAGTATCGTAAGGATCTCACAAGAGAATTTTCTTTATGCGTAGGGACACTAATTTCCCTGCAAGTCAAGACGAATCGAGAGATTCTCGCAAAGATACTGATTTCCTTGCGGGTCGAAACGAATCGAGATGTTCTCGTCAAGGAAGCCGATTTCCCTGAATCGAGATAAGAAGCGATGGCTTTAGAAAATAGGTTCAAATCTGCTGCCTAAGACTTTTCAACTTTATGAGCCGTGAGGGTCTCATAAAGATTTTTTCTCCCTACGAGTCGAGAGGATCTCATAGGTGTATTTTCTTCTTAGGAATCGTGAGAATTCCTAAGTGTGTTTTCTCTTGAGAGTCGTAAGGATCTCACAAGAGAATTTTCTTCCTTACAAGTCGGGAGGACTCGTAAGTGATTGATGAGTTGACCTACTTCCGAGTCAAAGCATTGCTTCAACAGGAAGGTCGAGGGTTGACCTTGGGTTGTCTGTGCACCGCCGAGTCATGAAACTGGGAACTTTGCCACGGCTCCGCTTTACTGACGTTGTATATTCTTGCAGAGACACTGATTTCTCTGCGGGTCGGTGCGAATCGAGATGTTCTCGTCAAGGACGCTGATTTTCCTGAATCGAGATATTTGCCAAGGACACTGATTTCCTCGGAGTTGAAACGAATTGAGGTATTCCTGCAAAGACGTTGATTTCTCTGCGGTCGATGCGAATCGAGGTGCTCTCGTCAAGGACGCTGATTTCCCTGAATCGAGGTTTTTGCCAAGGACACTGATTTCCTCGGAGTTGAAACGAATCGAGATATTCCTGCAAAGACGCTGATTTCTCTGCGGGTCGATGCGAATCGAGGTGCTCTCGTCAAGGACGCTGATTTTCCTGAATCGAGGTTTTTGCCAAGGACACTGATTTCTTCGGAGTTGAAATGAATCGCGGTATTCCTGCAAAGACGCTGATTTCTCTGCGGGTCGATGCGAATCGAGATGTTCTCGTCAAGGACACTGATTTTCCTGAATCGAGGTTTTTGCCAAGGACACTGATTTCCCTGGGGTTGAAACGAATCGAGGTATTCCTGCAAAGACACTGATTTCTCTGCGGGTCGACGTGAATCGTGGTCCTCTCGTCAAGGACGTTGATTTCCCTGAATCGAGGAGGTTGCTAAGGACACTGATTTCCTTGGGGTTGAGACGAATCGAGGTATTCCTGCAAAGACGATGATTTCTCTGTAGGTCGACGCGAATCGAGATGCTCTCGTCAAGGACGCTGATTTCCCTGAATCGAGGTTTTTGCCAAGGACACTGATTTCCCTGGGGTTGAAACGAATCGAGATATTCCTGCAAAGACACTGATTTCTCTGCGAGTCGACGCGAATCGAGATGCTCTCGTTAAGGACGCTGATTTCCCTGAATTGAGGTTTTTGCCAAGGACACTGATTTCTCTGGGGTTGAAACGAATCGAGATATTCCTGCAAAGACACTGATTTCTCTGCGGGTCGACGTGAATCGAGATGCTCTCGTCAAGGACGCTGATTTCCCTGAATTGAGGTTTTTGCCAAGGACACTGATTTCCCTGGAGTTGAAACAAATCGAGATATTCCTACGAAGACACTGATTTCTCTGCGGGTCGACGCAAATCTAGGTGTTCTCATTAAGGACGCTGATTTCCTTGAATCGAGGTTTTTGCCAAGGACACTGATTTCTCTGGGGTTGAGACGAATCGAGGTATTTCTGCAAAGACGCTGATTTCTTTGCGGGTCGACGCGAATCGAGGTTTTTCCAAGGATACTGATTTCCCTGGGGTTGAGACGAATCGAGCTATTCCTGCAAAGACACTGATTTCTCTGCGGATCGACGCGAATCAAGGTGATCTCGTCAAGGACGCTGATTTCCCTGAATCGAGGAGGTTGCCAAGGACACTGATTTCCTTGGGGTTGAGACGAATCAAGGTATTCCTGCAAAGACGCTGATTTCTTTGCGGGTCGACGCGAATCAAGGTGCTCTCATCAAGGACGCTGATTTTCCTGAATCGAGGAGGTTTCCAAGGACACTAATTTCCCTGAAGGTCGGTTAACTTGTTTCCGAGACGAAGCGTTGATCTGGCGGGGAGGTCATTGGTTGACTCTAGGTTGTCTGTGGACCGTAGAGTCTTGGAACTAAGGACTTTGCCATGGCTCCGCTTTGTAAACGTTGCATCCGAATCCTGCTGGAATGAGGAGGAACACCGTCGTTGGTCTCCAGGATGTAGATGTGGCCGTCGAGACTTGGAACTAGGGACTTTGCCATGGCTCCGATTGGTGATTTCGCATCCGAATCCTGCTGGAATGAGGAGGGACGCTGTCGTGGGTCTCCAGGCTGTAGATGTGGCCGTTGAGACTTGGAACTAGGGACTCTGCCGTGGCTCCGAGATTGATTTTCGCGTCTGAATCCTACTGGAATGAGGAGGAACGCCATTGTTGTTCTCTAGGCTGTAGACATGGCGGTCGAGATTTGGAACTAGGGACTTTGCCGTAGCTCCGAAATTGATTTTCACGTATAAATCCTGCTGGAATGAGGAAGAACGCTGTCGTGGGTCTCCAGGTTGTAGCTGTGGCCGTCGAGACTTGGCTCTCTATCTGATGGAGCCTGGTGGGATGATATGGTTCCCTTTTTATTTGTGCCCCTGGATTGTATACAGGGATCGATATGATCTCACCTATAGGGCAAAAAGTTTCATTCTTTCATTTTTTTCTTTCCGCGATGCTCTATCATTTTAGCTTTTTATATCACGAAAATTGCGATTGCCCAATCATTTCGGTTATTTTTCGCGGTGCCCAATCATTTTGGCTATTTTTTTTACTCGCTTCTTTTTATTGCGAGTTGCCCAATCATTTCGGCTGTTTTTGTATGCATACATTTTTACTTGCTGATTTCGGTGCAAGTTGCCCCATCATTTCGGCTATTTCATATGCATTTTTGGCTCGCTGATTTTTTTATCGCGAGTGTGGAACTTGAAATCTGATGCCAATCTTAGCATCAGCATCGCTGCGACTGGAATATTGCCAGGAGCGAATCATCATTTGCCATGAAAGGACTTGGAATTTGATACCGATTTAGGCATCAGCATCGCTGCAACCGGGATTGATATTGCCGGGAGTGAATCATCAATTGCCTCTATCGATGTCGAACAAAGGTGGCTTAGAAAACAGGGTTAGGATCCCGTCGACTAAGGCTTTTGACTTCATGAGCCGTAGGGGTCTCATAAAGGTGTTTCTCCCTACGAGTCGTGAGGATCTCGTAGGTGCGTTTTCTCCTTAGGAATCGTGAGGATTCCTAAGTGTGTGTTCTCTTATAAGTCGTAAGGATCTTACAAGAGTGTTTTCTCCTTGCAAGTCGAGAGGACCTACAAGTGTTTGTTCACCGTGTGAGCATATCCCTAGTCGCTGGTGGGACTCTGTTAGGGAAATGTTCATTTGTTCCCATGGATTGTATACAGGGATCAACATTGAACCGTTTGTAGGGCAAAATTGGAGGTTGTGATGGCTTAAGAACAGGTTCAGATCCCTGTAGCTTAAGGCTTTTGAACCCTATGAGCCGTGAGGGTCTTAAAGGGGAATTCTCCTTACGAGTCGTGAGGATCTCGTAAATTTAATTTCTCCCTAGGAATCGTGAGGATTCCTAAGTGTATTTCTCCTTTGTGAGTCGTAAGGATCTTACGCAGGTGGTTTCTCCTTACAGGGTCGAGAGGACCTTGCAAGTGTCTTTTAACGAGATTGCGCCCTTTCGGGTTTTCACAAAACTCGCCTGTAGTCCTGCTGTTTTTACTCACGGAGCCCTTTCGGGTTTTCATCCGTGCCCATTTTGCTTACGGACGTACCGTTCTTTTTTTAAACGAGTCTGCGCCCTTTCGGATTTCACAAACATCGCCGGTAGTCCTGCTGTTTTTACTCACGGCGCCCTTTCGGGTTTTCATCCATACCCATTTTGCTTGTGGACATACCTTTTTTTTACCACGTCAGCCTGAGGATGCCGCGGTCCGTAGTAGTTTATAGATGTCTCGGTCAGTTGCAAATTTTAGGACATTGCGATCTATTGTTAGTTTAGGGACGTTTCGGTCCGTTGTAGGTTTGAGGTGAAGTTTCGCCGGATGCTTTATGAATAAATAAGTTTCTCCTTGATAGACCTTGTCACATAATCCAAGGGTTTTGGCACTGCTCCTGCCCCCAGCTCCTCTACGTTATCTCCTAACACCGAGTGAGCTGCTTTGTTGCTTAACGACAAATGAGCGATCATGTGGCAACTTGCCACATAGTCCTCAGATTCTTCTGACGAGTTATCCCCGTCGTTATTGTCATTATCTCCGCTTTCAAGGATATTGTTGAGAAATTTTTGGAGTGTGACCGGGGTCCGCGCCTTCTGGTTATATTCCTCCAGCGCGTCAATATGCTTTTGCAGATCCGTACGCTTGTCATCAAACTGCGCGGGCTTTTTGGTCTTCTTCTTTTTCTTCGAAAACTTTGACGGCTGGGCCTGAATGTTTTGTCTACCATCACTATTAACTCCCAATGTTGGGCGTGGTTTCAGCAAACCCTCGACAATCTCCGGCTCTAGCGGGCTTTTCCACCTAATCGACGGACATGTTTGAAGATCTTTCAGCATTCTTTTAGTTTTTGCCGAAAGAACGACTTCCCATGGAGCTTCTTCTATAAAAGAGCATGATTCCCCCGGCGTGTCCACCCTTTTAGGGGTGTGCTGTTGTGGCGGATTTACCTTCCAGTTTTCGGACAGCACGAACTTGCCCTGTTGATACTGGTCTTCAACCCAATTTTTAAAGACGTAGCAGTCTTCGATCGGATGGCCCAATACTTGGTGGTAGGGGCAGTAATTGGGATCATTGACGTCGTTCTGTTGCGGTGGGTGTCTCGACTCCGGTAGAGTAATGAGCCCATTGCGCACTGCTAGTTAAAACAGTTTCCTTATTTTATCCTGGGGAAATGAGTAAGGACGTCTCAACTTCTCATCGAAGGACTGCCGCTTGTTTCTTTGGCGAACAACCCGTCTCAGGCCACTCGGTTGTTGTCGAGCGTTGGCGACGAATGTTGCTTTCCCTTTTCCCTTTTCATTCCAAGGCTCCGTCTTTGAAGAGGAAGGCCTATGGCCCATCTGGTCTATTTGAGCCAGCTTGTCAATCAAGGCCTGGAAGGTGGTCGGCTTGAAGAACATCATGAATTGGGATATGGTCGTTTGAGGGTCAAGAGTACCCACGAACATGCCTACCGCAGGCGCTTCTTCGATGTGCTGCTCGCACTTCGACCTTAGATTCTGCCACCATATCACATACTGGACCCATATTTCGCCAGGTTTCACCATAGCGTTGATCAACGCCGTGATTGGGGTGCGTTCGCTGGCGCTTGCGAAACGCTGGGTGAATAACATCTCCATCTTTGTGAATGTTTTGACGGAGTTATTTGGAAGCTCCGAATACCATTCGAAGGCCGTCTCCGCCAAACTGCCAACGAATTGGCGAAGCAGTAGCTTATCGTCACCTCCGGTGTTGCCACACAGAGCCCTAAATTGAGCGACATGCTGATGCGGATTTCCAGTCCCCTTATATACGTGGAATTTGGGGATCATGTATCCCAACAGGTACTTTATTTGGTCATACCAACCCGGATAGGGTCGTCCAGTTTTAACAATTTGCCCAGCCGCTTCATTCGCCTGGTGAACTCGTATCTGCTGAGTGATGTAACATCCAGGGTAGCTTTGGAGATTGTCTCCTCCTTGGCTGTTGATAGAGTCGGCAGAGGATTTGATACCTCTCCTCTATCATCTTCAATTATTACTGGAGGATCTTCGGCTGGGGGATTCGGCTGGATCATCATGCCCACCATATCTTGGAATAGAAGAACCATTTGTTTTATATTGGCCGCTTGTTCCGCATCCTCTTTGTCTTTCTTCTCGAGCATTCTCCGAAGGAATTCGGCATCAGTTTCCTGCTCACGGCGCTGCTCCGAAGATGTCTCTGGGCTTGCTTTCGGTCCTGTGAGTGCGGCCATAGCTGTTAATATCTCTTGGAGCTTTTGTTGTTGTTGCTCCCGAGCCTTATTCACTGATCGCGTAAACGGTCGATGACCAATGGAGATACGGCTATCCTCTTTTCCGGATGCCATATAGACGATATGCACCACCATGCCCCCAGACTTGGGGTGTTTAGATTCAGTGGTCTTGCGATTCGTCGCAGACTCCGGGATTTTCTCTGGCCTCCTTCTTTTGTGGGCGGTCGAAGCTGAGGGGGCCGTTACAACGGGCACCCAGGTAGACAACACCCTTTGTGCCTTGACAGGATTGTCCTCTTCTCGCCGCGCTTTCATCTTTTTCTGTTGGCGGGGATAGTCTTGATCAATCACGGAGTTTTGGACCTGTCGCCAAACTTTATAAATTTTATAGGACAGCCGCTGAGGGGGCTGCTCCAGCTTCACCTTAGTGATCTTTTCAACGAACGGAGGAGACTTTTTTAGCACGGCAGTTGGAGAATTCCTACGCACCCTGTTAAGTAGTCCAAAATTGTTCTCGGTTGGAACAATAGCATCAAGTTCCACTATTGGAGCCGGCGGAGTCAGTCCAGAAGGGGAATTTCCCCCAGCTTTCCTCACTCGGCGCCAGTGGCGACGACGAGCATGTCGTGCAGCCGGGATCACCTCCGCTATTGGATCAGCTTTTCCGTGCCCCCTGTTCTGATGAGAGTCTGTTGTTGGCGCCAGCCTGTCAAAGACAGATGCTCGCAGAGAGGGGGTAGTCAGTCTTGCGAAGGCCGACTTTCGAACAGGGGAAACAACCTTCATGACTTCACGTGGAGTCAGAGCTGAAACGGCCAGTCTTGTGAAGACCGACCCCATAGCAGGAGAAGCCGCCTTGGGGAATTCATGAGTAGGAATGGCTATCCGTTTTGGGATGACCTCATCAGTAATTGCGGGCTTCTTCATGGGTCTATTAGAGCTTTGGCCCAGTCTGCTGAAAACTGCGACGCTTGGTTTGGGCGACCCATTAAGAGAGGCCGCAATAGTGGTAAGCCGATCAAAGACTGACTTCTTCGGAGCTTCTTGTGATGGTACAGGAGTGTTGAAGCTTGTTGGCGGGATCATGGTCCCGAAGAACAATCCAGTGGTGGCCTGAGTCACCTGTTCCACCGGCATAGCGAAGATGGAGGCCGCTTAGGGCCCGTAAGTCACTCCTCCGGACGGGACGGAGCGAGAGTTACAGTTGCAGTTAGAGCAGTTTGAAGCCATTGATCTTCAGTTTTCTGCACAGAGCAAGACACCAAATCTTAGTACCTCAAATCCACAGGCAACCATAGCAAACCGTGATTCGTTCGTGAACACGATACACGAAGTGTGGAGTGGAAAGAGGAAAAGGTCCCACCGGGCGTGCCAGAATCTGTTCCCCGCCGAAACACGGAGACGCGACCGCGCAGGTCCGTCTTGCCTGAATTTGGGGGCAGATGCTAATTGGTGTTATCCGTCCACCTCTCCGAAGATGCCAAGTTGATTTATGGCACCGTATATCGGAGGTTTAAACGGATGCGGCCGATGTAGCAGACTTCGTCAGATTCCTCCTCATTTGAGGGTTTTTGATTGTGGGGACGCTCTTCCCCGCAGGCGCAAGCCCCTGCAGTTAATTACGCTACCGCATCGCGGTAACCACTTTCTCCTTCTCTAGATGGTCATTTCGTGTCGTGTGTGTTTGTTTTGTTTTTGGTTGCCCGTGGATTGTATACGGAGACTAATTTATGTTGTCACCCGTAGGGCGTGGATTAGTCCAAATCCGCATCTTCTTAGATTTGGGTTTGAGGTTGGGTTTAAGGATACGTTAGTCTCATTTGAGACTAAGATCAACTTAAACGTTTGTTAAGGATACGTTGGTCTAATTTTAGACTAAGTTCAACTTAACAGTTTGTTAAGGACACGTTAGTCTAATTTTAAACTAAGGTCTACTAAACAGGATCATTTAGATCCAACAAAAGAGCATTTGAACTCTATTATTTTAGTTTAGGGACTTTGCGGTCGATTACTAGTTTAAGGACATGGTGGTCCAATATTAGTTTAAGGACATCTCGGTCCATTGTTAGTTTAAAGACATCGCGGTCGAGGTTAAGGACATCATAGTCCGTGAGTTTAAGGACCCCACAGTCCAATGTTAGTTTAAAGACATCACGGTCGAGGTTAAGGACATCATAGTCCATGGGTTTAAGGACCCTACAGTCCAATGTTAGTTTAAAGACATCACGGTCGAGGTTAAGGACATCATAGTCCATGAGTTTAAGGACCCCATAGTCCAATGTTAGTTTAAAGACATCACGGTCGAGTTTAAGGACATCATAGTTCGTGAGTTTAAAGACCTCACAGTCAAGGTTAAGGACATCATAGTCCATGAGTTTAAGAACCCCACAGTCCGATGTTAGTTTAAAGACATCACGGTCGAGGTTAAGGACATCATAGTCCATGAGTTTAAGGACCCCACAGTCCAATGTTAGTTTAAAGACATCACGGTCGAAGTTAAGGACATCATAGTCCATGAGTTTAAGGACCCCACAGTCCGTAATTTAGAGACGTCATAGTCTGTGAAATATGTGGTTGTCGGACCCGTCACCTTTTTAAAGACATTGAGGGATTACAACGACAAATATCAAAGGAGTGAAGAGATGCACCCTTGAACCAAGGTTGATTTGGGGATCTGTAGTCCAATTTGGAACTAAGATCAATTTATTAGATTATGAGCACATTGGCTCAGTTATATCTGAATTGAGAACTTATGGCCAGTTTGAACTAAGTCCAATTAGATTAGAAATATTGGCTCTTTGTTGGACCATTAAACATTTGTCTGGGTTCAAACCCACATTATTTAGCAATGCTAAACCAGAGTTTGAAGGCTCTAATATATTTTTTTCTTTGACTGAGCATTAAACATGATAGCTCTAAATTTTACTCAATTTTGAGATTTAGTTGGAGGGGAGGCTTTTGCCTCTGGAAAATTAGCCAATTTAGCTAAAAATAGTGTTAAACACTAGATGATAACAGTGTTAAACACTGGAAATAAAACTCTCAAATTAATGTTGAACACTGGAGAGGAAGGGGTCACGTGGGGACACGTGAGGGCACCTAAAGGTGGGGCCAGATCTTCTTTGTTTTATTCTTAAATCTGTGAATAAGTGTTAAACACTTTTAATTTCTTGGCCATCATGTGTGGGCACGTGATAGGCACTCATGAACTGATTTGTTAAGGCTTTTATTAGGGGTCACGCGAGGACACGTGAGGGCGCCCAAATTAGAATCTGCCTTTGCTTTTATTCTTGTTGTTTTAGAGGTCACGTGGGAGCACATGAGGCATTGCCTTTAAGCTGTTTCCTTTATTTTCGGAGGATCTTTTCAGGAGTCACGTGGGGACACGTGACCTAATTCTTTACATGTATGAAGATCTTTTAAATCTCTTTATCTTTAAGAATTAAATTCTCTTTAGGGTTAAACCCTAATTATGATTTTGGAGGAATTAAATATTTATTGTGAAAGAATTAAATTCTTATGTAGGGTTAAACCCTAATTTCTTTTAGAGCAATTAAATTTCCATATATGTAAAAAGAATTAAATTCTTATATAGGGTGAAACCTTAATTTCATTTAGAAGGAATTAAATTCCTGTAAATTTGAGAGATTTAAATTCTCAATTAGGGTTAAACCCTAGTTCTGTCCATCTTGAAGGAATTATATTCCTATAATTTTAGGAGAATTAAATTCTCATATAGGGTTAAATCCTAATTTCATATATTGGAGGAATTAAATTCCTTTGAATTTGGAAGAATTAAATTCTCTAAACTCAATTCTCCTCCTAAGTCTTGGATCTGCATGGCAAAATCTTAACCCGATGAGAATTAAATTCTCAACTTATGGGGAGATTTGCTTTTGCAGATCTTCAGCCAGAGGAAGAACTAAGTTCTTTTTGCAGAAGAGTTAAATTCTTAGATTTTGAGAATTAAATTCTCTTTTTTGAAGTTTGATCTCTTTCCCTTTTCTCAGCTAGGGTTTCTTTCTTGAGAATTGAATTCTCCTCTCTTTTCTTTCTGTTATTGTTTTTTCTTCAAAAAATCCAGATCCCAAAATTCTATCTCCCAAAAATTCTCCCTTTCTTCTCCTCTTGGCTCCTATTTATAAGAAAAGGAAAATAATTAATTTGTTTAGTAAATCTCTTATTGAAAGATTTTGTTTGTTTTTTGTAACCAACATGATCTTTTAGATCACTCAGTGAGTTTTATTCACCATTGGATTTTTAATCCAAAAGATATTCTATCTGTTATTTTTGGTGAATTTGGGGAAATCTTTCCTTGTATAAAATCTTTCCATAAATTGGTGATTTTTAATCACCATTGGATTTTTAATCCAATGGTGCTCTAATTTACAGAGCACCATATTTTTTGTTTGGAAAGATTTAAAAAATATTTTCCCAGTTAGGGTCTTTGATTTCCCTTAATTAGAATTAAATTCTTTTAATTCATAGATCTTTAGGAACCCATCACGTGTTGGCATATGACCCCCTGATTAAGCATTTGACCAGAATTTAATTCTCTTGTGTTAAAGAACTCAGGAATTATCACGTGTCAGCACGTGACCCTTGGTCACGTGTTGGCACGTGATACCCCATTAGGGTTTTTTCTTGTTATTTTATTAGACCTTTAATTCTTTTCAGTGGGTTTAAAGGTCCATCACGTGTTGGCACGTGACCCCACCGATTAATTATTTCCAATTATTTATTTTATTCAGTGCCTACAGGTTTTGCCTGCAAATGGTCACGTGTTTGCACGTGATGCCCTTTCACGTATGGGCACGTGATGCCCGGTCACGTGTGAGCACGTGGTATCTAATAACTTTTGATCCCGGATAAATTATGAGGCTCATAATATTTCAAATCGATGGATTTTTCAAGACACTTTCGATACCATCAGAATTTGGCTGTTTCTCATTTGGGAGTTTGTCAAAATGCAGCCCGGAAAATACTGGTTCGCATTTTCTTCCTTAGATTACACGTGCATAGCATATTTGCTCATAACTTTTGATCCCGGATGAATTATGAGTCCCATAATATATCAAATCGAAGACCTTTTCAATACGCTTTCGATGCCATCAGAATTTATCTGTTTCACATTTGGGTGTTTGTCAAAATATATCCCGAAAAATACTGGTTCACATTTTCTTAAACCTATCGCTGGCATTAGATGCCTCGGGCTCTTTTGCGCAGAAATTTTTTTGCGGGAACAATTGAGAAACAGTTTTCCAAAATATAGACACAAAAGGAAATCCAAAACATAAAACTGTTTCAGGGTGTGATCAGGTATTCATAGTATTGTCTTTTTCACTGCCCAGGTTAATGACAAATATTGCAATTTTTTCCCCTCGCATCAACCCCTTTTGATGTCTCTCTATCTTACCTTTCTATATACCAAACTTATACTAGTTGATTTTCTTCTTTCCATTCCTTTAGCACCAGCTTCAGGATTAGAAGAAGGCTATTCAATAAGCATAATTTATATACATTCCTTAAATATAAGGATATCTCGAACTTGATATAAAGTGGAAGGGAGAGACAAATGAAAAATTCACTTTCTCCAGAACCAGCGGTCATTCTCGGACTGAAACAATTTCTTTGAGTTCGTATCAAACCATATGATGGTCTTCCAAGCAATATGGATTTTTGTATCGGATACAAAGGGTTCTGAAGCAAGCAAAAGGGGAAGTAGGTTAGGAAAGGACATGTGCGACTTTGTTGTGAATTAGGGTAATCTAGACATTCCATAACTATAAATTTTGTAAATAGGTCAATTAATTTGGTTAACGAGTCTTAGTTTAAGGTCAGCCGATAGTCGTTATCACACACACACACACACACACACACACATACACACACACACACACACACACACACACACACACACACACACACACACAGAGAGAGAGAGAGAAACACTCAACGTGCGCCACTCTAGTCAAAATTAGATTGGTTTACTAATTCATCAAATCAGGAGGGCTTCCATTGTTCCGTCGAATTCTCCTTCAAATCCTAAAAGGAGAACTAGCCGTGATTATGTGAAAATCTCCCGAAAGTAACTATTACTCACAGTTGGAATCGGGACCAAACTATCATGGCGTGGTAATCTTGACGAATGATCAACAAATTACCCGCTCCATAAAAATGCATGCAATCTCATTGCAAGTTTCAACTCTTGAAACTCCCGATATGGTTTTTACCCCTAGGACCTTGACGAATGATCAAAAAATCAAAGTGTCTTAGTCAAGTTCAACCCGTCATTTCGTGATTAATTTAGACCCATCCGTATAGGCCCTTGACGAATGATCAAAAAAGTCATATAACTTTCCTAACTAATCGCATCATATGCAAGTAGAAAGACATCATTTAGCTATCGTACGCTACGCCTTGACGAATGATCAACAAATGTAGCACGAATACTAAATACTCTACTTTCTGAAATGACAGAGAGATACGACTGATTTTGAAGAAAACCATTAACGTAATGAATTTGATCTCATCGTATGAACCGAGGGATTTTTTTAAATTTATAGTCGCATAGACTTTTGCTTAAGTGCAGATTCCCCATGAAGGGATCATGGCTCTTACCTCATCGAATGAGGTGCAGGATATTCCTAACTGAATATCTCGATGCAAATCAAAAAAATAAGGCTATGATATCTTTTTAGAAAAAAATTGGTTCTTACTACGTGATTTAGATTTTTTTTTCTTTGTATCAATCCGAATTAATGCAATCCCATCATATAGATAATCTCATTACCTATCATCTTTTCACACTATTGCAGAAAAAGTATTAAAAGAAAATAGAATGCATATATACGCCATCCGCATTCGCCACGGAGCCTTGAGTCTTCACCGTAAGATTACTTAACTTATGGCAGGGCGGGGACATGGTTAGTGTGGATGCAAAACGTATATAAAATTTATTCATATATACCATATAATATATATACCAATATATCATCACACGCAAATAATCACATTACAATATGCAGGAAAATAATATCACAAGCAAGCAATCACATCACAAATAAATAATGAATATCACAAAATAGAAATGTTCGGATTACCAAGGAATCCCGCGTTTCGTTCGAGCCACAAACGAAACGTGACATTCGCCGGTCGTGTGAATAACGCGTGCGTATCAAAAAGAAGACCCCTACGAGTGCGGCGAGCCACTCGCCAACCTAAGAAACGAGACAATCCGGCATCATCACCATAAGGGGGTGACTCGGCATTTTCTCGAATCTGATGACTTGATTACTCCTCCATGGGTCTATCATATACCTTGTACAAGCGCAACAAGTAACCCGATAATCCTAGAATCGAATGATCCGATCTCAACTCCTTGAGATGATCACCCACTGCAATTTAGAACCTCGGCTGCCCATGCGCTTCTCTACGGGGTAATCATAAACCTGTATTATTTACAATGGCAGCCACGACCGTATCCTGGCCGTGCCCCGACAAATAATAATACAATAAGCGGCGACTACGGGCACATGTGAACCGCTACGTTCCGAATAAAAGAATATACTAATAGCGAAACGGCGACCACAAGTTAGAGTTCGTCCCGAAAAATACAATGTATATATAGCAACACGAATGAAATGAAAATACAACACATATCATTCCGCACAGGGCTATTCATTTCGCAACAATCCAAACACATTCCAAGCACACCAATCCCAGACACACAAATGTGTACTCTCGTGGAATTGATCGAATCAATTCGTCGACGTTAAACACCGCAAATGATCAAAAGAACAAAATAATTTGATAAAACAATTTAATCAAACCATTTTGCTGGTAGATGATCCAATTAAAACTAAACATTCATCCATATACATTCAAATATTAATTAATGTTCATGTTTCAACAAAATTGTATGAAGTAGCCACTTAGCAATTAATTAAAGAATTCCCACCACCACTGCTACAAGGCTCGGCCAGAAAAGTAATCAGCTCCTGTGTGGGCTTTGGAAAAGTTGAAGTGGCGGAAAACGTTGATTAATAGTGTTAAGGTGTTATGCAACATTAATTAATACTTTAAACCTTATGTTTGCATTTCTTCGGCTGCCATATGGAAAAAAAAAACAAAGAAAAAAAAATGCAAGCAAATGGATATATTGAGTTTTATTGATTATCAACAACAAAAAACAATTTGCAGTGAATGCTCTGATACCACAGTAAGTTTGTCGAGGCTAGGGTCGCAACATTTGCGACTACAATAAAATAATAAAATCATAATTTTAAGCATGCTTAGCCTCAACAAACACCCAATTAATCGTTTCATGTACTAAATTGCATTACAAGGAAAAACAAGAGAGTAAAATGAGAGCTACAACCTTTATAGCGTGTTCGGCTAATTCCGGAAGACCCCATCTATACAACTATGTCATCCAAGACTCATTTGTAAGACGGCCTCCTTACCGAAGATGTTCCACATCGAGAAAACCCCAAAACAAGCTCTATCTTCACAATTAGATAAATCTTGTGAAGAAACTTGATCAAGTGGGATGCTAATCCACTTGATCAAGTGATGTAATAGCTCACAAATTTTTCTTCTCATCAAAAATTCCCTTTTCCGTTTTCAAGAAGGAAAAAGAAGAAGATTGAATATTTTCTCTTGAATGAATAATAGCACAGGGAGTGGTTATGTCTTCATCATTTTAATGAAAAACATTTTACATTAAAAGACCAGCAACCATACTTCTTACTATTCCATCAAGACACATTCATTTTTTTTTCTTTTTCTTTAATTTTGAAATATGGTGTTTGATTCTAGATGTTTATTTTATTTATCACATAAATAACAAAACATCTAAAATACATTTAGTATTTGTATCCAATACAAATACCTGTATTTATATCAAATACAAATACAGAATAAGAGAGAAATATAATATGAAAATAATACTAGTATATATATATATATATATATACATACATACATACATACATACATACATATGTATGTGTGTGTGTATGAGAATAACGGAGGAAAGAGGCCATAGGAGGGAATTTCCTCTTATGGCGTCGAAAATATACGTCCTCCTTCATTTTTTCCGACGATCGGCACCCATCGGCTTCATCATTATCATCTAAGATGTAGATACACCAAATTTCATGTGATTCTACAATTTTTTCACCGTTGATTTAGCAATGTAAAAAGTTCTATTGTCGGTAAACCGTTAATTTTGAACCCACTAAATCAACGGTGAAAAAGTTGTAGAATCACATGAAATTTGGTGTATCCACATCTTAGATGATAATGATGAAGATGATGAGTGACGGTCGTCGGAAAAAATAAGGGAGGGCGTAATTTTTCGACGCCATAGGAGGATATTCCGTCCTATGGCATCTTTCCTCCATTATTCTCTCTCTCTCTCTCTCTCTCTCTCTCTATATATATATATATATATATATATATATATATATATATATATATATATCATCATATGATTTAATAATCTGGTTTAAAGCTAAACCAGCTAGTATTATCAAATGTACGATTATCGCATATAATCGAACACTTCCGCATGTATCCCCATACACACACTACATCATTTCGCTTGAGCTGTAAAAACCTCTGTGTGGGTCTCTAAAGACTCAATCAATATGCTGGAAGTAGGTTAGGATTATATCCGTGAACCCACAAGCACGTTAGCGGTGCTAGCTACACATAACGGCTACACAGATATTAATCAAAAGAAAGGCAGGAAAGCAAACACAATAAGAGCCTATAAGTAACATTCGACGTACAATCTGGTCTCTTCGTCTGAGAGTATCGCATATCAGGTCTGGGGGTAGAATCTTCCAGACTCCCAATAACCAGATAAGTCGTGCTGATATAAATCGCATGACCACATGAGATACAATTGATAATGTTAGGAATATGTATGCCCTAGAGGCCATTATTGTACATGTGATTTATATTATAGTGGATACTTGGATATATATAGAGAGGACTTTCTTGCTCGATATGATAGTATGCTATCTGGTTACTCTTTATCTTAACATGTTGACTAGTATTCTTTACTGTCTTGCTCTCACATGTTGATAAAGCCCTTAGGATATGTACTTGACTACCAGGACTATGATGAGATCATACTAGTAGGGCCAGGGTGGTCCAAAAGTACATCCTTTAATCGGTTCCTAGTCGAGAGAATATCGAGACTAGAACATCGATATTCCAGAATAGACTAGTGTGTCCGTTTCTTGTCCCTTGGAGGGCGATGGTTGATCCCACAACCATTGGTGTGTGACGTCAAAGACTGTATACAGGTGCTCATTGGAGAATGAGTACACCGAACAGGACTCGCCGAGGACTCCTATGTGGTAGTATACCTACCGTCAGATAGCAGTTCTCTGGTGACACTGGTACATGTTAGTCTGTAGACCCGAGATCGTCATAGAGTCTTCTGTGGCTCCAACTGTGCTTTGATTTCCTCCCTACCATGCTCAAAGGAGACGTGCAAACAGATGGGTTTTGGGTACAGTCCCGAGTCGCATAGAGGCAATGAGAGATAAGAGGGGTTTCGTCTCTCCCGGTATTGGGGTTGATTTTGCGCTATACTCGATTGGCTATAACTGGAAGTCCCTGATCAGGACTGCTGCTGAGATTTACTGATAAGAGTTATCAGTAGTTTCTCAAACCGTTATAGGCCAGATATCGGCATGACTTATCACGTTACTGGGGTCTGACGATTACCATCCCTAGAGATGATATGCGACATATCAGACGAAGAGACCGGACTGTATGGTAGTGTTTCTGATAGGCTTCATGGAGACTATGGACAAGCTTGCTTGTGGATATTCATATCGCTCAATACCCGGGTAGCCGTTACGTCCAGCTAGTACCGCTGACGGCTTGTAGGTGACTGATACGATCATCACCTACTGGCGTATTGACGAGTCTTTAGAGTCCCACACAGAAGTTCCCAGGTTCAAGCGAAACGAAGTAGGACACATATGTGATATGTGTGTGAGCCTGATTAAATACGTGTATGCGATGCCATATTGTAATCTGGCAGTTATCTGTTATCGGTTCGGTTATATGTGATATAACCGGATTGTCGAATCAAGTGTTGATTTGATAATGTGATATACAGATAAATTATATTAGTTAGTCATATGTGATATAACCGGATTATTAAATCAAGTGTTGAATTAATAATGTGATATACATTATATGTGATATAATTATATCTTAACTAATATCATTAGCTCACTAATTATTCTTCATTATATATATATATATATATATATATATAATGAAGCATGGCATATGAATTTCTATTTTATGAAAATAGAAATGAGGTGGAAAATGAGAGCATGGTTGCAAGCATGGGATTTATTCTTGTTTATTCATCCTGACTCACTATTCAAGCATGGTTGTAATTTTATATTGCAAAATTCCATGCTTGAATAAGTGGGGGTCAAGAGTTGCCATTCATTCTTTGCTCATTCTCAACACTTAGCTATTTTTCCTTAGTTGCTCCCATAGTTGCTCTCTAGATTCTTCATCTTCCTCATTGCCATTATTCAAGCTTCAACCCTCACATGAGATATGAATCATGAAGCTTGAACTCAAACATGTGAGCTTTAACATCCCCTACTTCATCATCCTACACTTGACTAGCGATCGAGTGTAGTGTGTTTTCTACGCTAAAGAGTTTAGTGTAGAGATAGCTTAAGGTGGAGGGACTTCGCGTAGATCATCTTCGGCACGAAGGTCATCGGAGGAAGCTCGTCCAAAGCCTCAAGTGGAGCCTGGTGGAGTCGCGAGACTACTATACGGAGCGTGTGAAGTGAAGGACTCGAACTACAAAGGTTGTATGCTTTTTTCTTCTCTTTAGTTCATCACATCACAAAGGAAAACCCTAATAATCTAGAAAAGATCTTGTTTGTCTAGCTTAGCACCTAATAAAATTAAAATTTGGCATGCTTGATGTGTCATGCCCCGCTTTCCAGAGTGCGCTAAGATCGGCACGTGACAGAGCTAACCATGCTACCTGTGGCTACGAAACATCCTTCCACAGTCACATTACGGCTGTCTATAAGATATCAAGAACAGGAAAATAAAATAAACTATCTAGTACATGTCCATGAGCCAGAATAAATAGTCAAGAAATAATATGCGGAAGCAATAAATACAATAAACAAAACAATCTGGAAGGTACGTCCTAAATACGGGCTCACATCTGATCTTCAAGATCCTGCCAACAGAGGAGGAGGAAGGAGGCCCATCTCCGAAAACCCCATTTTAGGGAAGACCCAGGGCTCCAAAGAAGAACCCCTTTCATCAACTCCAAAACATCTTAGGAGTTTAACAACACTCTAAATCCTCTTTTGGTATTTTAAATCCTATTTATGGGGCTAAAATCCCCTTTTCCTCGCCGGCGCCCAAGCGCCTGAGTGCCTAGCGCCCCAAGCGCTCAAGCGCCCACCGTCCACGTGCCGGACACATGGCGCGCTTGCGCTCGAGCGCCTTGCGCTTAAGCGCCCACGTGCCAGGCATGTGGTGCGCCTGCGCTCAAGCGCCCAGCGCCCACGTGCCGGGCACGTGGTGCGCCTGCGCTCGAGCGCTTAGCGCTCAAGTGCCCAGCGCCCACGTATCGGACACGTGGTGCGCTCGCACCTAAGCGCACAGCGCCCACGTGTCGGACACGTGGTGCACCAGCGCCTAAGCGTACAGCGCCCATGTGTCGGACACATGGTGCGCCAGCGCTTAAGCGCAAGGCGCTCAAGCGCCCAGCGCTTAAGCTCAAGGCGCTCAAGCGCCCAGCGCTCGCATGCTAGGTACGTGAGGCGCTGGCCCCACGCGTTCTTTGGGCACTTTCCCCCTTTTTATATATATGTATACATGTATATATATATATATAGATACACACACTACACAATACTGTCCCTGTTGGAAAAAATTTCTAACGGGGCGCTGCCTTGCACCCCGCAAGGGGGCTGCTAGCCCCCTTGACCCCCAGCCCACTATTAGGGTAGCGGGATCCCCGTAAAAACTCTGCGGGGCCCCCGATACATCCAAAATCCCTCCAAAACACAACACTGCACATTGAGTTCGCATGACCAGTTTAACCCATTAATCGGAGGTTCCCTCGTCCCAAAGGCGAGGGGTAATTAACGACAGCTTAGTTCGCGGCTGCCGGAGATTCAGATCCCCACAATCAATAAACCCCCGCCTACCCTAGGCAGGGGGAATCTGTAGTACGCCTGACAAGCACGCGCGTATTCCCATCTCAATGGGGTGACGAAAAACACCCTACAGATTCTGGCACGTCCGGTGGGACCAATCTCTCCTCCTATATTTCGGGTTGAACGTTCATGCGAACTTAATCAATGTACATATCGATTGCCTATACTGAAATGATGTTTTTTCCGTGCAGCAATCAACTTTCGACGACAATGTCTCCCAAGATGAATTCAGCTTCCGACGCGACCCCGATCCCGTACGTGGTCAAGGTCAAAGCCTGTGTGGTTCTCCCCGCAAGCCTCAGTCGACAGTGGGAGGAATTGCCCCGCCATTTTGGCTCCGTCATCATCTACCCTTCCGGAAGCGATCATCTGGCAGAAATCCCGGCAAAGCAGGCGGCCAAGCCGGTCTCAAGGGGCAAGAGGCCGAATGTCGTGATCGCCAAGGTACCATAACCGAAACTTAAGACGGTGTCTGAACGACTCTCTGGTGCTTCAGCTGGGGGCAAGACTTCTGGTACAAAGGGCGACATCAAATGTTGCGGACGCGCCCAGGCGTGACTCCAGCAAATGCACAATCGAGCGTATCTCCAAAATCTTCCATCACCCGGTCTACGGCGTCTTCCCGAAGAGCCAAAGTCTGCCAAGTGCTTAAAGAAGAAAAGTTAAGGCAGAAGCGGCTCAGGTATCGAGCCAAAAAGAGGGCCAGGACTCCGGCCAAGTGGAATCTTGTGAGGTTCCAAGAGCAGAGTAGCCCCGCGACGACGGATGAGTCGGCCGTAAGAATCAGCAATTGTTTCGAACCTTTAAAGTGGGTTCAGAAAAATGCCATGACCGCCAGAATCAAGAAGACAGCGGTCCGAACAATGCTACAAAGAGACTTATCCTGGCCCCAACAGAAAAGGTATGACACTGTCTCTTCAAGAGTCTATCAGGCGCTCTGTGCCGCGCGAAAGCAGCGGGGTGAATCCAGAAAAGAAGCGCCACCACCATTCAAGAATCGGGTCAGGCCAGCCGCCTTCAATCCACTGCCCGCTACCGAAATAGGGGAGTTAAGACAGCGATCTGTGAAATCAGACGCCGATAATAAAAAGACGGCTAGATATATTATCCATACGGTCTATATCGCGGGCGGGCGCCCCAGCGACAACCATCGCAGCAACAGCAAGGATAGGGCCACCACATCTCAAGCCCAATCTGGCTTGAATGTGGTTGCCGCTTCCCAAGAACAGCCACCTCCGCGGGATGAAGAAAACCCCCTCGATGAGGATGATAGGCAGAAAGACCCCTCGGTCCATGTAGAGTCAAGCTCGGACAGCGAGGAAGAGCCGACTTTCCGCCCCAAGACCGCGGAGCAAGAGCTGCTTCAAGAGCTTCGAAAATAGCTCAGGAGAAAAGATAAGGAGTTGGCCAAGCTCTACTCGAAAATTGACGTCCTAACGAACGTTGTGATGCAGCTTACGGCTCAAATTGCTCGAGCGCCTCCCAATCAAGCACAAGTCGCTACTCATCAGCCGGGTGATGACAATCCGAAGCAGCCAATGCCTGTTCTTTTGGGTCCAAGACCGGTCGAGACGCACGAAAGCCGACCACATTCCGCTTCTGGGGATGCCTTGGCCCTAGATAGCACTATCCCGCTAACACAAGATCGGATAATGGATTTGGTCACCAGCAAGGTTAAAATATTGGTGGTCGAAGCCGAAGCTCAGAAAGAAATTGGCAGTAGTGGATGGCTATATCCTGCACAGTACGATCTGATCGAGTTCCTGAGCGGCTACGTCATTCCCAAGTTCGAAAGATTTGACGGGACGAGAAATGCAAATCAGCACGTCGCCCACTTTAAAGTATCGTGCGGAAATACGGGGGGCAATGATGCGCTCCTCCTTCATCAGTTTGTCAACAGCCTGACCGGTGTCGCTTTCGACTGGTACGCGAGTATACCAGACGGATCCATTATTACTTTTGCCCAAATGGAGTCTCTGTTCCGGCAAAGGCTCATGAGTGTCGGTGATAAAATCTCCATCGCTGACCTTGTGAGGACCAAGCCGGGGAAGAATGAAAGCAACACCGATTTTATTGCCCGATGGCGTAATCTCACAGTCAAGTGCGAACCGCCGCTGGAGCAGGACCAGTCCGTCAGCCTTCTCATTGGGAACCTCAACAATTGGATGGTCCCATTCTTGTGTACTGCAGGCCTCAAGATGTTTCAAGAGCTAACCAAGAAAGTACAAATGCTAGAACGCTCGAAACAAGAGTCCACCCCGGACTCTTAGAGAGACAAGACTTGGAAAAGCAAGCGGGACGACAACTGTAGAAGCGGGAGTTCCAACAGTACCAATGTCTTCAATACGTCCGACAATGAAGAAAAGCGAAGGGCGGGAGAATCTAAAACCAACCGGTCTCGAAAGCCAGTGCTAGGAGGAGAAAGGCTTTCCCTAGAGGAGAAAAAAACAAGGTTTACTCTTTCAGAAGGGACAAGGTCCGCAAGATATTTAAAGATGCCTTGAACAACGGCCTACAATTGTCGGAGTTGTAAAGACCCCAAGAAGCAAAAATGACCGACAATCCCCTGTATTGCCCGTACCACCGAGTAGTGAGCCATGCGATCGAGGATTGCTATATCTTCATGGACTGGGTCGAGAAGCAGTACAAGGCTGGAGAGATCGAGTTGTCCAAAAGCGTGTTGGCGAAAAATCAAGTTGCAACCACCAACTTTATACAGTCAGAAGCTGAAACTTTCTGGGAGCGGACAGCCGAACCCGCTGCCGTGAGAAATGGAGCAGACTCACCGCGGCCTCCGTGGAGTACGCACATATCTAATAAGACGAAAAAGATGATAAAGCTACTTCGGAAAGAGCCCAGGACGGAATGGGAAGGGCAGAAGAAGCCTACCTTTCCAGCTGCCAATGCGGCTCTATCAAATTCAAAATCTAAAAAGCTCAAAAAGAAGAAAAGTGCAGCTCGGCGCGAAAAGGAGTCTGCAAGGAGATCAAACATCCAAAAAGTTATCGATTCTCTCGAAGAATATGAACAGAAGGAAAAAACTCTGATTCAATTGAAGGAGTTCCACCATGTACGAGCGGCTGAAATTCTGGAGGAGTTAGAAGAAGACTCCAATGAAGAGATCCCAGTAGTGACCTGCTACGCCATCCATCTTAGCAGCGACTCTGAGGAGGAGCTCTGTTTTTCCGAAGAGGACGAGAAGCTCGCCACAAAGGCCAATCAAATCCAGCTCAGAAGCGGCAGGGCTCTACCGCCAAATCAGGGCAATGCCCCAAAAGGGAAGGAAAAACATGTCGCTAATGAAGAAGATGGCAGAGAACTTGCCTATGAAGATTAGAGTCCTTCCCCAGTTGACTATAATGTCTTGGCTCATCTCCGAAAGCTTCCGTCTCTCCTTAGCATCTATGATGCCTTGGTTCTATCTCAAGAGCTTAGAGATGTTCTCATTCATGTTCTACAAAACCCTGAGCGGTATCAAGCTCGCTTTGCGGAAATTAATATGAAATAAGCTCAGTACACTTTGCAAGCCACCGCAGTCACGTTTAAGGATGAAGACTTGCTACTGGGAATGGCTAAGTATAATCGACCGCTTTACGTGACCGGTTACAGCGACGGAGATCGGATTAATCGCATATTGATTGATCCGGGGTCCTCAGTGAACATCATGAACTTGCGGACACTGAAGAGTTTGTCAATGGACGTCCGACACCTATCGAGGGAAAGGATTGTCATTCAAGGCTTTAATCAAAACTGCCAGCAAGTTCTGGGGTCTATAGCTTTGCCAATCAAATTCGGGGATCTGCATACTGAAGCTAAGATATACGTAATCGACGCCGACACGTCTTATAAGATTCTCTTGGGATGGCCGTGGCTCCACGATTACGGCATCGTTCCGTTAACTCTCCATCAATATATGAAGTATACTAAAAATGGCGAAGAAAGACGCATTGACGGAGACATCCAGCCGTTCGGTGTGAATGAAGTCTGATATGAAGATTCTCGGTACTTTATGAACCACCAAAACGCTAAGCCACTACTGACTAGGATAGAGCGGCCCTAAGACTCAAAAGAAAATCGGAGCCAGTTGTTACTTTCAAAAGCAAAAACGCCAAAGTGCGCCCGCATTTCGGTAGTGACACTGATGAGTCCGACGCTGGAAGTCCGTCCTTCCGTAAAACTGTTGGATATATGTATGCCCTAGAGGCCATTATGTGATAGTGGATGTATCTATACATGTATATATATATATTCAGTATGCATTCTTGCTCGACATGATAGTATGCTATCTGGTTCTTCTTTATCTGACATGTTGATTTGATCATGCTTTTATTCATTCATACATGCTGATAAAGCCCTGAGGATATCGGCTTGACTACTCTGATTATGATGGAGATCATACTAGTAGGACATCTGTAGTCTATAAGCATATCCTGGAACGTCCCTAGTCGTAGGTATATCGAGACGGGGCATTGATATACCAGAGTAGACTAGCGTATATGATACTAGACCCATACGATGGGCGATGAATGTTCCCACATTCATCGATATTTGACATCAAGATCATATACGGGTGCTCAGTGGTGACTGGGTACACTGGACGGACTCACCGAGAACTCTTATATGGAATTATATCTATCGTCGGATAGCAGTTCTCAGGTGACATTGGTACAGGTTAGTCTGTAGACCCGAGATCGTCATGGAGTCTTGTGTGTTCTCCCACTGTACTTTGATTGCCACCCTACCACGGCTCTACTGAGTCGTGCAAACAGGTGGCCGTTGGGTACAGTCCCGAGACACACGAAGGCAATGAGCGATAGGAGGGGTTTCGTCTCTCCCGATATTGGGAGTTGATGCTGTACTGTGCCCGAGTAGTTATATCAGTAAGTCCCTGGCCAGGGATGCTGAGATTTGCTGATAAGTGTTATCAGTAGTTTCTCGATCTGTTATAGACCATTCACCGGCATGACTTATTGAGTTATTAGGGTCGACGTGACCATCCCTAGGCTCGATATGCAGCATATTTGACGAAGAGACCGGACTGTACGGTAGTGTTGCCAGTTGGCTCGACGGGAGTTGTAGCAGGTTCGCTTGTTGTCTTCTGATCGCTCAATACCCGGGTGGCCGTTACGTTTAGCTGACCGCTTGCGGCTTGAGGGTACCTGATATGATCATCACCCTCTGCCGGCGTATTGACGAGTCTTAGAGTCCCACAAAGGAGTTACCCAGTCCAGGCGAAACGTTGTGGTGCGCGTATGCGATATGCGCTTGCACCCGATTGAAATGTGCGTATATGATACCGAACATTGATCGGGCGGCTTGCTTTTGGTGGGGTCATATGTGATATGGCCGGATTGATGAATCAAGTGTTGATTTATCATTTAACCATTAGTTTTCTCACTTAAAACCTTTTCTTGGATGATGGATGTGTGTGCATGCATGTGTGCTTTTCTTTCTTTCTTTCATGCTAGTTTCATGCACATATGGATATGCATACATACACACATACATACACCCATCTATCATGGTTGTTAACATATGGAAATGGTGGCAATATAAGACTCACACCATGGATTAAATTATGGATTATTATTTGATTTTGGATTTAAAAGAAAATGAAAAGGAAAGGATAATCATTCTAGCTTCTACATTCTTCCTTTGACCTAACCATGCTCAACTACCACTAACCTAGGGTTATCCTTCTCTTTATCATTTAAAACCCAAGTTAAATTAACTATCCATCATTTAATCATGGTTGAAAGCAAGAAGGAATAAAATATAAAAGGTTATATTTCATTTCTTTGCAACTAAGGGTTATTTTTCCACCTCTAGTTAAAAATAGCCACCATCTTCATCCTCTTTCTCATTTGCTCTCTAGCTTTTTTCTAGTGAGTAAATCACACTTAAAGAAAGGTTTTTGAAGTGAGAATCTTAACCACAACTTCATTCTACACAAGTTTAGCCAACTTTTTTAGAGTGTTCTCTTCGGTTTTACGAAGTTGCGAGCTTGGACGGCGAACTCCGTGGTGGATCGTCGTGGACACAAGAGGACTTCAAGAGGACTTCCATTCAACACCCTAGAGACCAAGGAGTCTAGCGAAAGGGAGATACAAAGGTTGTAGTCTCGAAACCCTAGATTAGTTCGCTTTAATTTTCGAAACCCTAATTTTCTAGGATCGATTCCTTTGCATGTTCGTTTAGCACCATAAAAATTTAAACTTTTGGACATGTGATACTTCAAAACTCTTCATAGGGTGCTAAACAAACCTTTAATTGGTATCAGAGCCAACCTAGAACATTAGGTGACCTTTTTACGAAGTTAAAACTCCGATCGAACCGAAATACGGCTTTTTAGGGTGCTCTCTGGAAATTTTCTAAAAATTGACATTTTTCAGAATTTAAAATATGTAAAAAATACAGCAGGAAAAAATAAGGATTACGGTACAAAAATTATTCCATGAACAGTGATTGTTGCCGCGGAAACGCGGCCTAAGCTTGCTTAGGCCGCGGTTCCGCGGCCGTATTTATTAATTGTTGGATAATTGTTTTACAGTAATTCATTAATCTGCTTGTATAATTTTTTGGGTATTTTTAATCTGTATTTAGTTTTGAAAAATTCTGGAGATGGTTTTGGACTCGTCGATTCGATCGGGATTTTCATTTCGTAGCTTTTCCGGGTAAATTAGAAAGTATTGAAGTGTTTGAACGAGTATCATTTACTCACTATTCACGGGGTTTAAATACTTTGGAGATATGTGCAAGTCTTTTTGCGGTGGTCCCTCTAGAAGACAACAAACCTTAACTCGATTATGTGACCGTCTCGAACTGCCCTTTGAACCTTAGGGTTTGGGGCAGTACGGCGTGCCACATGTGAGGCGTTGGCTTGACCCTTCTACGGCTGGACCGCTACTACCGTGTCAAACTCCGGATTTTTGAACCCTGCTCAAGTGTTGAGCTTTAGTGAATCTTGGGTACTTGATCGTTCGTTCGAAAACTTTAATACTGTCTGTTTGTCTGGAATGTGATACAATATGTGGAATTCATATAGTTTAGGCATGAAATACGAAATATGTGATATTTCGCATTTATGATGTCTAAAGAGAATCTGGATTCCAAATATTGTTGTTTTACACTTTCTTTTCTGTGACCGTAAGTGTAGTATGTACGATATCGCCGGTTTTGTTACTATACATCAACGACAATCGGGGTACGCATACTTACTTACGTTGATGATATGTGATATTATGTGTTGCTGAGATATGATGTGCAGGATTGTCGCGATTGAATAGCCGGGGGGTTTTATGTGAGATGAGAGTTTTATATTTTCATTCATGTAAATTCAAATGTAATGTAATATTCTTTTATTTGGGGCACTTCCAGGTTGAGGTTGTGTCACCAGTGTTGTATATTATTTACTTTTCCGCATTAGGATGGACCCAAGGAGGGGAGCACAGGTGACCGGGTTCTGGGGTTCAGTGGGAGGCCATCTCGAGGAGTCGAGACCGGGTCTCCTAAACTCCAGAATTGGTAGGGTCACTTGCCGCTCTCGTAGGGGTCCAGGGTGTGGGCTTGGCTATTCATCGCGACTGTGGAATCCGTATTTTCTATTCTGGCTAAATACTAAATACGGACGTCCTAGGATATCCCACGTTATATCTATGTTTCTGCTGCCTGTGTTCTGTGATATCTGAGACGAATGACATATTATATATATGATATATAGTAGACGTTGCTTATGTTTTACACCCGCGCTAGTCCCGTCCCGGTATGCCGTTAGTTAAGTAACCTAACGGTGCATAACGGAACATTGCGGCGAATGCGGATGGCATAAGCGTACGTGTTATTTTCGTTTCTTTTCTGTGATTGGCTTAAGGACTTAAATGATGGGATTACATTAATGTGATTAATGTAAAGAAAATAAACCTAAAAAGATGTTGTAGAATCGGATTTGAAAACTACTCGGCTATTTATGAAAAAGCTACATTTCAAAACTGCGGAGCTTAAGCCACTCCTTTTGAAAACTGTTTGATTCTACAACGATATCAAGTTCAAAGCGTTAAAGATTTTCTTAAAAATCATTCGCAACCCTCCGTCATTTTAGGAAGTAGAGTACTTAGTATTCGTGCTACGTTTGTTGACTTTAGTTAAGGCGTAGTGTACGGTAGCTAAGTGATGTCTTCCTACACTGCATATGATGCGGATTAATTAGGACATTCATGCGACTTTGTTGACCATAGTTAAGGGTCATATGGGTGGGTCTAATTGATCAAGAAATGACGGGTAGAACTTTACTGGTACTTATGATTTGTTGACCATAGTTAAGGTCATAAGTACTAGGGGTAAAAATTACATCGGGAATTTCAAGTGTTGAAATTTGCAATGAGATTGCATACCTTCCATGTGATGGTTGGATCCCGATCCCACTGTGGGCAACAGTTGCTCCTAGGAGAGTTTTACAGTTTACAATTAGCTAACTCATTAGGTGTCTAGAAAGGTGTTAACGGGGCTCCGCCTCTGGGAAAACGAGGTTTACTCTAATTAGGTCCGTGCGAAAGCACGGGGAACCTCCCTTAAAGTACCGACACTGGCCTGGCTGAACGGTTAGCGAAGTTGTAGACTGTAATTAATCCTGGCTAGTTTTTCTTTTTAAGATTTGAAAGAAAAACTTGATAAAAAGCAGTGGGAAACATCGATTAGACAAGATAATAAACCAATCTAATCTATACAAGAGCTTTCGCTGAGTGTATTCTTTTCTCTCTCTTAATGGCAGATACCCATGACTGGACTCAAGCTTTTACTAGATAAAAACAAACTGAATGAGACCAACTATAAAGACTGGCTGAGGAATCTGAAAATCGCCTTGACTTATGATAAAGTATCATATGTCCTCACGGCTTCAGCCCCGCCCGTCCCAGGTCCAAAATCCTCAGTTGCGGACATTGAAGTCCGCAAGACATGGGACGCTGACTGTGCCACGGCAAAATGCCTCGCGCTTGCATCGATGGACAACACACATCAAAAGCAGCACGAGGACATGGACATTCACGGTATATTGCTCCATACAAAGGAGTTGTATGGGGAGCAATCCCGCGTATTACGATACGAAGTATCAAAGAAACTGTTTCAGATGCGAATGGCCCCTGGCACACCAGTAGGAGACCATGTTTTGAAGATGATAGCTCTCATAGAAGAGCTTGAGGACCTTGGATGGACAATGGACAATGAACAATATATAGATATTATTCTGCAGTCCCTCCCCTCCACCTTTGCTCAGTTCATAGTGAACTTTAACATGCATGGCATGGAAAAGGAACTCCCTAAACTCCTTAATATGTTAAGGAGTGCAGAGAGCACTATGAAGTCAGCAAAAACTCCCGTTATGACTATTGGACAGTCTTCTTCTTCTCACCCGAAAGCTAAGGCCAAGGGAAAGAAAAAGAAGAAACCCACCAATCCTAAGGGCGGAGTTAAAAAGGTGAAGGGAAAGGGAAAGTCCAAAGCTGGAGACCCGGGGAAAGGCGAGTGTTTTCATTGCCACAAGACAGGACATTGGAAGCGCAATTGCACGGAGTACTTAAGTCTCAAGAAGAAGCATGGTGATTCTTCCGCTTCAGGTGCGTTTGTGACTGAAAACTGTTTTTCTATAAACTCTGCTTCCTGGGTATTGGATACCGGTTCAGGTTCTCACATTTGCAATTCTATGCAGGGGCTGAGAAATAGCAAGGTTTTGAAGACAGGTGACTATACTCTCCGCGTTGGAAATGGTTCCAATGTACATACAGTCGCAGTGGGAGAGTATCACTTGGGGTTGCCATCTGGATGTATTTTGATTTTGAATCCATGTTATTTTGTACCAAGTATGCTATGTAATATAATATCCGTTTCTTTGTTGGACAATGAAGGATATAATTTTGTGTTGCAGAACAATGTTATGAACATTCACCTAAATTAAATGTTGGTTGGGTATGGTACGCTTAATAACGGAATATATGTCCTAAATCAACACACAGTTTTCAGTATACAACACACTAATAAAAGAAAATTTTCAGAATTAAATGAAGCTTTTCTTTGGCACTGTAGACTTGGTCATATTAACGAAACAAGACTAAACAAGTTACACAAAGATGGATATTTAAATTCTTTTGAATATAAATCTTATGCGACTTGCCAGTCTTGTATCAAGGGTAAAATGACCAAAACTCCGTTTACCGGACACGGAGAAAGAGCTACTCAGCTCCTGGGCCTCATACATAGTGATGTATGTGGGCCTATGTCTACACAGGCTAGAGGCGGTTTTTCATACTTCATTACATTCACTGACGATTTCTCAAGATTCGGTCATGTATTTTTATTAAAGCACAAGTCCGACGCTTTCGAGAAATTCATTGAATATAAACAAGAAGTAGAAAAACAAACCGGCTTGAGTATTAAGATGCTTCGATCAGATCGAGGTGGAGAGTATCTCAGTACAGAATTTGCAAACTTCCTAAAAGAGAATGGGATTCTCTCTCAGCTCACTCCTCCTTACACACCACAGCACAACGGTGTGTCAGAACGACGGAATAGGACCCTATTAGATATGGTCCGGTCCATGATGAGTGACGCTGAGTTACCAGTCTCATTTTGGGGGCATGCATTGGAGACTGCAGCGTTTCTGCTAAACAGGGTTCTAACCAAAGCCGTGTCTACCACGCCATATGAGATATGGAATGGGAAGAGACCATCTCTTAAGAGAATTAAGATTTGGGGTTGCCCGGCCTATGTTAAAAAGCAGAATCCGGACAAACTCGAGACACGGTCAGTCATGTGTAACTTTGTGGGATATCCAAAGAATTCTTATGGATATATGTTCTACCACAAAGAGGAACAAAAAGTGTTTGTTTCTCAGTATGCCACATTCTTGGAAAAAGAGTTTTTCACAGATAAAGATGATGGCAAGGTAGTAGATCTATAAGAGGTTCTGGAGACACAAACTACAAATGACGATTTGGTTGAACCGGCTGTTGCAACAGAAACTGAAGAACCTCGGCCACTCCATAGGTCTGGTAGGACTTCTCGCCCACCGGAGAGGTACTACGGTTTCCTCATTGATGGTAACGGAGAAGATTGCATCATGGATGATGATGATCCTACCAGTTTTCAGCAAGCTATCATGAGTGGTGACTCTGTGAAGTGGCTGGATGCCATGAGATCCGAAATGGAGTCTATGTACACCAACAAAGTATGGACTTTGGACGTTGTACCCCCTGGGGTAAAACCTGTAGGGTGCAAATGGATCTTTAAAAGAAAGATTGGTGTGGATGGGCAGGTAGAGACCTATAAGGCAAGACTTGTGGCGAAAGGTTTTCGTCAAAGACCAGGTTTGGACTATGACGAAACTTTTTCGCCCGTAGCCATGCTTAAATCCATTCGGATCCTACTTGCTATTGCTGCTCACAACGACTATGAAATCTGGCAGATGGACGTTAAAACAGCATTTCTAAATGGAGATTTAGAAGAATGCGTTTATATGGATCAGCCAGAGGGCTTCATTGACAGTGGGAGCAGCGAGAAAGCATGTAGATTGCTTAAATCCATATATGGGTTAAAGCAGGCATCTCGGAGTTGGAACATCTGTTTCGATGATGTTATCAAAGAGTTTGATTTCATCAAAAATCCAGATGAACCTTGTGTTTATAAGAAGGCTGTAGGAAGAGCTGTCGCATTCCTCGTATTGTACGTGGATGACATTCTTCTGATAGGAAATGATATTCCTATGCTACAGTCGGTCAAATCATTCTTATCACTAAGGTTCTCCATGAAGGACCTGGGTGATGCCACATACATCCTGGGCATAAGGATCTATAGGGATAGATCCAAAAAGTTATTGGGATTGTCCCAAACCAGGTACATCAACACCATCCTAAAGAGGTTTAGTATGGAAGACTCCAAGCGGGGTGCCTTACCCGCTTGCCATGGAGTCACCCTCTCTAAGGATTCTTGTCCAAAGACCGATGAAGAGAGAGCTCGCATGAGCATTATACCTTATGCTTCGGCAGTAGGATCTATAATGTATGCGATGTTATGTACACGCCCAGATGTAGCTTATGCACTTAGTATTGTAAGCAGGTATCAATCCAACCCAGGGGAGAACCACTGGAAAGCTGTGAAGAACATTCTTAAGTACTTACGAAGGACTAAAGAATTGTTCTTGGTGTATGGTAATACAGATCTCCAAATGGAGGCATTTACCGATTCGAGCTTCCAGAGCGATAAGGATGACAGCAAATCTATCTCAGGATTTGTATTTACCCTCAATGGAGGGATGGTAAGTTGGAAGAGTTCCAAACAGGATACCGTTGCAGACTCTACGATGGAGGCTGAGTACATTGCTGCAAATGATGCCGCCAAGGAAGCCGTCTGAATGAAGAAGTTCGTCTCGGAGCTAGGAGTAGTTCTAACCATTATTGATCCAATACCCTTGTATTGTGATAATAATGGGGCTATGGCGTTAGCCAAGGAGCCCAGATCCCATCAGCGGTCCAGACACATCCTGAGGCGCTTTCATTTGATCTGGGAGATTGTTGATCGCCGCGAGATCGAGATTAAGAGAGTAGACACAAAGAACAACGCCGCGGATCCACTCACCAAGGCCCTCCCTCATCCACAGCATGAGCGACTTTTTGAGATGTTGGGTATGAGATACGCCAATAACTGGCCTTAGTGCAAGTGGGAGATTGTTGGATATATGTATGCCCTAGAGCCCATTATGTGATAGTGGATGTATCTATACATGTATATATATATATTCAGTATACATTCTTGCTCGACATGATAGTATGCTATCTGGTTCTTCTTTATCTGACATGTTGATTTGATCATGCTTTTATTCATTCATACATGCTGATAAAGCCCTGAGGATATCGGCTTGACTACTCTGATTATGATGGAGATCATACTAGTGGGACATCTGTAGTCTATAAGCATATCCTGGAACGTCCCTAGTCGTAGGTATATCGAGACGGGGCATTGATATATCAGAGTAGACTAGCGTATATGATACTAGACCCATACGATGGGCGATGAATGTTCCCACATTCATCGATGTTTGACATCAAGATCATATACGGGTGCTCAGTGGTGACTGGGTACACTGGACGGACTCACCGAGAACTCCTATATGGAATTATATCTATCGTCGGATAGCAGTTCTCAGGTGACACTGGTACAGGTTAGTCTGTAGACCCGAGATCGTCATGGAGTCTTGTGTGTTCTCCCACTGTACTTTGATTGCCACCCTACCACGGCTCTACTGAGTCGTGCAAACAGGTGGCCGTTGAGTACAGTCCCGAGACACACGAAGGCAATGAGCGATAGGAGGGGTTTCTTCTCTCCCGATATTGGGAGTTGATGCTGTACTGTGCCCGACTGGTTATATCAGTAAGTCCCTGGCCAGGGCTGCTGAGATTTGCTGATAAGTGTTATCAGTAGTTTCTCGATCTGTTATAGACCATTCACCGGCACGACTTATTGAGTTATTGGGGTCGACGTGACCATCCCTAGGCTCGATATGCAGCATATTTGACGAAGAGACCGGACTGTACGGTAGTGTTGCCAGTTGGCTCGACGGGAGTTGTAGCAGGTTCGCTTGTTGTCTTCTGATCGCTCAATACCCGGGTGGCCGTTACGTTTAGCTGACCGCTTGCGGCTTGAGGGTACCTGATATGATCATCACCCTCTGCCGGCGTATTGACGAGTCTTAGAGTCCCACAAAGGAGTTACCCAGTCCAGGCGAAACGTTGTGGTGCGCGTATGCGATATGCGCATGCACCCGATTGAAATGTGCGTATATGATACCGAACATTGATCGGGCGGCTTGCTTTTGGTGGGGTCATATGTGATATGGCCGGATTGATGAATCAAGTGTTGATTTATCATTTAACCATTAGTTTTCTCACTTAAAACCTTTTCTTGGATGATGGATGTGTATGCATGCATGTGTGCTTTTCTTTCTTTCTTTCATGCTAGTTTCATGCACATATGGATGTGCATACATACACACATACATACACCCATCTATCATGGTTGTTAACATATGGAAATGGTGGCAATATAAGACTCACACCATGGATTAAATAATGGATTATTATTTGATTTTGGATTTAAAAGAAAATGAAAAGGAAAGGATAATCATTCTAGCTTCTACATTCTTCCTTTGACCTAACCATGCTCAACTACCACTAACCTAGGGTTATCCTTCTCTTTATCATTTAAAACCCAAGTTAAATTAACTATCCATCATTTAATCATGGTTGAAAGCAAGAAGGAATAAAATATAAAAGGTTATATTTCATTTCTTTGCAACTAAGGGTTATTTTTCCACCTCTAGTTAAAAATAGCCACCATCTTCATCCTCTTTCTCATTTGCTCTCTAGCTTTTTTCTAGTGAGTAAATCACACTTAAAGAAAGGTTTTTGAAGTGAGAATCTTAACCACAACTTCATTCTACACAAGTTTAGCCAACTTGTTTAGAGTGTTCTCTTCGGTTTTACGAAGTTGCGAGCTTGGACGGCGAACTCCGTGGTGGATCGTCGTGGACACAAGAGGACTTCAAATTCAACACCCTAGAGACCAAGGAGTCCAGCGAAAGGGAGCTACAAAGGTTGTAGTTTCGAAACCCTAGATTAGTTCGCTTTAATTTTCGAAACCCTAATTTTCTAGGATCGATTCCTTTGCATGTTCGTTTAGCACCATAAAAATTTAAACTTTTGGACATGTGATGCTTCAAAACTCTTCATAGGGTGCTAAACAAACCTTTAAAAACTCGCCCTCATTTCGGTAGCAATACGAACGAATCCGATACTGAAATCCCATCTAGCAGCAAAGTCCACCCTCATCTTGGCAGTGACACTGAAGAGTCAGAAGAAGAGGACCTGCCGTGCAACAGCTGTGCAGATTGGACCCCCATGCAGCAAGCGAAACTACGAGAGACCTTCGAAATTGCAGAAGGGTCCTTGGCCATCACAAGGGTGCCGGAACGGATGTGCAAAGAGCTTGACGCATTGTCAGTCTCTACCGTGGACCAGCTGAAAACTTTCTACATTCCCGGGAAGAAAAATGGACAGAAGGGCATCCTGTTTTATGGGTACCCCATTGTGCACCCGGACGATCTTTCTGTCGCGTACCTTCCCTATGAGAGAGGCATAAGAGCCGTTTTCAATCCCAGATACTATGCGCCCGAGATGCGGGAAT
This sequence comes from Agapanthus africanus, assembly GCA_030015575.1. Taxonomy (NCBI): domain Eukaryota; kingdom Viridiplantae; phylum Streptophyta; class Magnoliopsida; order Asparagales; family Amaryllidaceae; genus Agapanthus; species Agapanthus africanus. The sequence goes on from CM057337.1 coordinate 97,669,950, forward strand.
ACTTCAAAAGGTGCGGATGTCGATTATATCAATCGGAGTCCGAAGCAAAGTTTTATGAAGGGCTATGGCATCCGCCTCAGGTCCGAGTACTCATCGGTGGACGAATTCTAGATAGACGGGGCATAGGTTTCATCCAGCCTGATTCTAAGGCAGGCTACATGATCCATATTGGGGAAGCCAGCAAGGAGTCAAATGATGAAGAAGAGCTAGCCGAGCCAGAAGAAGCTCCCCAAGAGCTCGAAGATGGCGAACAAGCAACCTTCGATGAGCTAACTGAGATCGATTTAGGAACGCCTAACAATCTAAGGCCAACCTACATCAGCTCACTCTTGTCAGAGGAAATGAAAGAACAGATAATTGCCCTGCTGCATGAGTTCGTCGACTGCTTCGCGTGGACATACAAAGAAATGCATGGCCTTTCCTCTGAAGTGGTCGTGCATAAACTGGCTATATCTCCTGATGCTAAGCCAGTCAAACAAGCTCTTCAAAGAATGAGAAGGGAACTAGAAGAAAAGGTCATTGAGGAAACTAAGAAGCTCATCGATACCGGTTTCATCAGGGAAGAGAAATATGCGGACTGGATCGCATGCATAGTCCCAGTGAAGAAGAAAAATGGGCAGATCCGAGTTTGTGTCGATTTCAGGGAGCTCAACAAGGCATGTCCTAAAGACGACTTCCCGCTACCGGTCATGGAAATGATGGTCGATGACACCTCAAATTACGAGCTGTTCACCTTTATGGATGGTTCGTCTGGATATAATCAGATTAAGATGTCGCCTGAGGATGAGAAGCACACAGCATTTCGAACCCTGATCGGAATATACTGCTACAAAGTGATGCCGTTCGGACTGAAGAACGCAGGTGCTACATATCAAAGGGCAATGACCAATATCTTTGATGACCTAACTCATAAGGTCGTCGAATGTTATGTTGATGATCTGGTCGTCAAGACTAAATCCAAGGCCGACCACATCCAAGATCTCAGGACCGTTCTCACCAGACTGAGAGAGTACGATCTGAAAATGAATCCTCTGAAGTGTGCTTTTGGCATGTCATCGGGAAAATTCCTGGGCTTTATAGTTCGACATCGGGGGATCGAAGTAGACCCATCCAAGATAAAGGCCATCATGGAAATGCCCCCTCCGAAGAGTCTGACACAGCTAAGATCTTTTCAAGGCAAGCTTGCTTATATACGGAGATTTATCTCAAATTTATCGGGGAGATGTAGGCCCTTCTCAAAGCTCATGAAGAAAGGAGCTCCTTTTGTCTGGGATGCCGAATGTCAAGAAGCATTTGAAAGCATCAAACAGTACTTGTTGCACCCTCCAGTGCTGGCCGCTCCCATTCCAAATAAACCGCTGATTCTCTACACTGCCGCGCTGGATGAGTCACTCGGTGTGCTCCTTGCTCAGAACAACGAGGAGGGAAAAGGGAATGCCCTCTACTATCTCAGTCGAACTTTAGTCGGGGCGGAACACAACTATTCCTCGATCGAAAAGCAATGCTTAGCTCTGATGTTCGCTGTGAAGAAGCTGAGGCACTATCTCCTCGCTCATCGGGTTATGCTGATCTCTAGGGTCGACCTGCTCAAACACTTGATGACCAAAGCAAGCCTAGCCGGCAGAATGGCAAGATGGGCTGTCATGCTACTCGAGTTTGACATAGTTTATACTCCTCAGAAAGCAGTAAAAGGGCAAGCTCTTGCAGACTTTCTCGCTGCTTATCCCATACCAGAAGGGTCACCACTCAATTGCGAGTTACCCGACGAACAAGTGCTGCACCTCGAGAATGACGAGCTATGTTGGGAGCTCTACTTCGATGGGGCCTCATCGATAAGGACCTCCAGTAAATCAAGTGTCCCGGAGATAAAAGCTGGGATAGGATTGGTGTTCATCACGCCATCAATGAGAACCCTACGTCATTCTTTTGCTCTCACCGAGCCTCGCACAAATAATGAGGCCGAGTATGAAGCTCTGCTAGCTGGTTTGGAGCTCGCCATAGAAATGGAAATCCTTCAGCTACAGGTTTACGGTGACTCCCAGCTTGTCGTCAACCAAGTAAACGGCGACTATAAGATATACAAACCCGAGTTAGCTCGGTATAGAAGCCGAGTGGTGGAACTCATGAAACGGTTCACTCATATTGAACTAATGAGAGTCCCTAGAGCGTTGAACGGAAAAGCCGACATACTCACTCGCTTAGCTAAAGAGCTAGTTGATCCTGATATGGAAGAAATTCTAATCATAGTCAGAAGCCGGCAAATCCTGCCTCCAGCCTTTTTGCGCGAAGAAGAAAGCGTAGAATAAGAGAACAATCCTGCCGAAAAAGCTTCGATCATCCAAGATGAGGCCGATTGGAGAGAACCCTTCATAGAGTACTTCCGATACGACAAGCTGCCCGAAGGAAAATCTTAAGGATTCAGCTGAAGAAGAGAGCTCTCCGATACGTATTTGTAAATGACACACTATACCGCAGGTAATATGACCAACTCTGGCTCAGGTGCCTGTCATCGGCCGAAGCATAAAAGGTTATGAAAAAAGTTCACTCAGGCGTCTGCGGAGCTCACCAGTCCGGCCCCAAAATGCGACTTCAAATCAAACGGTTTGGGTATTACTGGCCCACCATAATACGGGATTGTGAAGAGCATGCAAAGAAATGTCATATCTGCCAAATTCACGGTGATTTCATTCTTAAGCACCCCAATCTGTTGCATCCTACGGTGGCGTCGTGGCCCTTCGAAGTCTGGGGAACCGACATAGTCGGCCCAATCGATCCTCTGTCATCTAGAGGCCACCGGTTCATACTGGCCGCAACAGACTACTTCTCCAGATGGGCTGAAGCTGTCCCGCTAAAAGAAGTCAAGACAGAAGATATTCTGATGTTCTTCCAGCATAATATTCTATACCGTTTCGGTACACCAAGAAGAATCATATTTAACAACGGGCCTTCTTTCAAGAGCTTCAAAGTCGCAAGGTTCGCTACTCAACATAAGATAGACTGGAGATATTCCTCCATCTATAATCCAAGAGCTAACGGGCTAGCCGAAGCCTTCAATAAGACTCTATGCAAGCTCCTGAGGAAAAATGCTTCAGCCAACAAGAGAGACTGGAATCTCAAACTTCACGAGACGTTGTGGCCATATCGTACCACGCACCGTACTCCAACTCGGTCCACTCCATACTCATTGCTGTTCGGAGTGGAGGCGGTCCTCCCCCTCGAAGTCGAAGTTCCAAGCTTAAGAATGGTCATTCAGCACGAGTTGACGGAGGAGGAAAATTTGCTCCTCCGGCTTGAAGAGCTCGACGCCCTGGAAGAAAAGAGGCTCGCTGTGCAGCAAAATCTGGAGCTATATCGATCCCAAATGTCATGGGCCTATGACAAGATGACTCGTCTCCGCGCTTTCAAGAAAGGCGAATTAGTGTTGGTCCTCAAAAGACCGATCATCCGAAATCGACATGCTAAGGGAAAATTTGAGCCAAACTGGGAAGGACCATACGTCATCGAGAAAGTGTTCGACGGAGGATCCTACCAACTAATAAGTGCCGAGGGAGAAAGGCCCATGCCACCCATCAATGGGCGATATCTCAAGAAATACTACACGTGAACGCTCCAAGTCGCAAACGAATTGAGCACACCGGCCCTACGGTCCGGATCATACATCCTGCAAAACCGTACACAATCCACGGGCGCAAACGACCCCTATCTCTCCCAAAACTTGCCTGTGAAACTACATTTAAAGTCCCACCAGCGCAAAAAAAAAGGTATGTCCATAAGCAAAACGGGTACGGATGAAAACCCGAAAGGGCTCCGTGAGTAAAAACAGCAGGACTACCGGCTAGTTTGTGAAAACCTGAAAGGGCGCAAACTCGTGAAAAGAGATGAAATACACTCGCAAAGTCCTCTCGACCTTGTGAGGAGAAAATCCCTGCGTGAGATCCTTACGACTCACAAAGGAGCAACACACTTAGGGATCCTCACGATTCCTAAGGAGAATATACACCTACGAGATCCTTTCGACTCGTAGGAAGAAAATGCTTTTATGAGACCCTTACAGCTCATAAAATTGAAAATTCTTAGGTGACAGGGACCTAAACCTATCTCCTAAGCCACCGCTCCCCAACGGGAAATGGCAAATGATGAGTCGCTCCTGGCGTTACGCTTCAGTGTCAGCGGTGCTGATGCCAACCAAAACCCAAATCCCAAGTCCTCCCGAGGAAAATGATGAGTTGCTCCTGGCATTGCTCCAGTGCAGCAATGCTGATGCTAAACAAGATCCAAATCCCAAGTCCTCCCAAGGCAAATGATGAGTTGCTCCTGGCATTGTTCCAGTTCAGCAATGCTGATGCCAAACAAGATCCAAATTTCAAGTCCCCAAACGGCGAATGATGAGTCGCTCCTGATATCATATTCCAGTGTAGCGATGCAGACGCCAACCAAAATCCAACTCCTCAAAATTCTCCCGGCCCTACGGTTAGCCCCCAAATTGACTGCCGTATACAATCCACGGGCTCAAATAATTCTCAGCATACCCATACCCCACCGCAATCACCAGTTACGCGGCCGGTCTCCGCCCTTGGAATTATGCTCCATTAGGAAAGACCCACTCATGTGTCCTCACGATATATGAGGAGAACAAACCTTCGTGGGATCCTTATGACTCACAAAGGAAAAACACACTTGGGAGTCCCCACGACTCCTAAGGAGAAAGTGCACCTACGAGATCTTTTCGACTCGTAAGGAGAAAATGCTTTTATGGGACCCTTAGGCTCATAAAATTGAAAAGGCTTAGGTGATAGAGACCTAAACCTGTCTCCTAAGCCACCGCTTCCCAACAGGAAAAGGCAAATGATGAATTGCTCCTGGCACATGTGATTCAGTGTTAGTAACGCTGATGCCTACCCTAATCCCAAAATTCCAAACTCCAATCCAATAGACCCTTAAGTCTTTAAACTGGGAATAGATGACCTCTAAGTCGTTAAACTGGGAACAGATGACCCCTAAGTCGTTAAACTGGTAATGAGGGAAATCGCCTTATAACAAATGATGATTCGCTCCTGGTACCATATTCCAGTGCAGCGGTGCCGATGTCAACCCAAATCACATCGAATCAGCAAGTCAACTTCAACCGTGACACCGCAAGAAGCGGAGCAAGTCAAATCAAGAACCGACTGTCCACGTCGCTAAAAGGGCAGCACCGAACGTCCACGTCACTAAAAGGGCAGCACCGACCGTCCACGTCGCTAAAAGGGCAGCACCGACCTTCCACGTCGCAAAAAGGGCAGCACCGACTGTCCACGTCGCTAAAAGGGTAGCACCGACCGTCCAAGTTGCAAAAAGGTGAGCACCGACTGTCCACGTCGCTAAAAGGGCAGCACCGACCGTCTAAGTCGCAAAAAGAGCAGAACCGACCGTCCAAGTCGCAAAAAGGGAAGCACCGACCGTCCACGTCGCAAAAGGGGCAGCATCGACCATCTACGTCGCAAAAAGGGCAGCACTGACCTTCCACGTCGCTAAAGGATAGTATCGACCGTCCAAGTCGCAAAAAGGGCAGAACCGACCGTCCGCGTCGCTAAAAGGGTAGCATCGACCGTCCAAGTTGCAAAAAGGGCAGAACCGACCGTCCACGTCGCTAAAATGGCAGAAGCGACATCCATGTCATCAAAACGGAGTCGACCTCCATATTAATTTCATGCACACGACCCACATGTGTGGTGTGCATGTATTGACGGGGGGCAATTTGTTGGGGTCAAAATTTGCACCCCGGTTGACTAAATCAAAATCAAAGTCAACCCCAAGCCAGGTGGGCCCAAGCCCACGTCAAGTGGGCCAATACCCAGAGCGAGCCCGAACATGAAGCGGCCGGCCTCCCCCATGCCAAAATAAAAATTTTGTAACAAATAATTTTGTTGTATTTCTTGTATTTTTATTTTATGAATAAATGTAAGAAAACGGGCATAAAGCCAAATTTTTGTAAAGCTCATGGTTTATGTGCAAAAAGAAATAGAACATAAGGCATGGGATGGGCAAAATGCCATTTCGTAAAGCCCAAGGGGCTATATGTAAAGTGTATAGCCTATAAAGGCAAGGATAATGAAAATATTCCAACAACTTTTTCTCTCTCCAAAAAAATCCAGATCTGAGATCTTTCTCCTTCCTCAAGGTTCTAAAACTTTCTTCTTTCTTTTGAATTAAATCAAGAGTTTTACTCTTCCATTTATAAAACTAAATAGTTTTTCACCACAAAACCCACAAAGGGGAATTCAGATCTTCCATCAAATCTCAAAAAGAAGAGATTTTTTAAAATCTCACATCTCTTGATCTTCAAGATCCTGCCAACAGAGGAGGAAGAAGGAGGCCCATCTCTGAAAACCCCATTTTTGGGAAGACTCAGGGCTCCAAAGAAGAACCCCTTTCATCAACTCCAAAACATCTTAGGAGTTTAACTCCACTCTAAATCCTCTTTTGGGATTTTAAATCTTATTTCTGGGGCTAAAATCCCTTTTTCCTCGCCGGCGCCCGAGCGCCTAGCACCCCAAGCGCTCAAGCGTCCAGCGCCCATATGCCGGACACGTGGCACGTTAGCGCTCGAGTGCCTTGCGCTCAAGAGCCTAGCGCCCACGTGCAGGGCACGTGGTGCGCTAGCGCTCGAGTGCCCGGCACATGGAGTGCCTAGCGCTCGAGCGCCCAGCGCCCACGTGTCGGACACATGGTGCGCTAGCGCTTAAGCGCACAGCGCTCAAGCGCACAACGCCCACGTGTCGGACACGTGGTGCGCTAGCGCCTAAGCGCACAGCGCCTATGTGTCAGACACATGGTGCGCTAGCGCTTATGCGCATGGCGCTCAAGCGCCCAGCACTCGCATGCTAGGCACGTGAGGCGTTGGCCCTATGCGTTCTTTAGGCTCTTTTCCCTTTTATATATATATGTATATATACACACACACACACACTACACAACACCGTCCCTATTGGAAAAAATTTGTAACGGGGCGCTGCCCCGCACCCCGCAAGGGGGATGCTAGCCCCTTTAAGTTTCGGTTGTGCTAGCCCCCTCGGCCGTAAGAATCAACAATTCTTTCGAATCTTTGAAGTGGGTTCAGAAAAATGCCATGACCGCCAGAATCAAGAAAACAGCGGTCCGAAAAATACTACAAAGAGACTTTTCCCAGCCCTAACAGAAAAGGTATGACACTGTCTCTTCAAGAGTCTATCAGGCGCTCTGTGCCGCGCAAAAGCAGCGGGGCGGATCCAGAAAAGAAACGCCACCACCATTCAAGAATCGGGTCAGGCCAGCCGCCTTCAATCGACTGCCCGCTATCGAAACAGGGGAGTTAAGACAGCGATCTGTGAAATCAGACGCCGATAATAAAAAGACGGCTGGATATATTATCGATACGGTCTATATGGAGGGCAGGCGCCCCAGTGACAACTTTCGCAGCAAAAGCAAGGATGGGGCCACCAGATCTCAAGCCCAATCTGGCTTGAATGTGGTTGCTGCTTCCCAAGAACAGCCGCCTCCGTTGGATGAAGAAAACCCCCTCGATGAGGATGATAGGCAGAAAGACCCCTCGGTCCATGCAGAGTCAAGCTCGGACAGCGAGGAAGAGCCGACTTTCCGCCCCAGGACCGCGGAGCAAGAGCTGCTTCAAGAGCTTCGAAAACAGCTCAAGAGCAAAGATAAGGAGATGGCCAAGCTCTACTCGAAAATTGACGACCTAACAAACGTTGTGATGCAGCTTACGGCTCAAATTGCTCGAGCGCCTCTCAATCAAGCACAAGTCTCTACTCATCAGCCGGGTGATGACAATCCGAAGCAGCCAATGCCTGTTTTTTTTGGGTCCAAAACTGGTCGAGCTGCACGAAAGCCGGCCACATTCTGCTTCTGGGGACGCCTTGGCCCCAGATAGCACTATCCTGCTAACACAAGATCGGATAATGGATTTGGTCACCAGCAAGGTTAAAACATTGGTGGCCGAAGCTGAAGCTCAGAAAGAAATTGGCAGTAGTGGGCGGCCATATCCCGCACAGTACGATCTGATCGAGTTCTCGAGCGGCTACATCATTTCCAAGTTTGCAAGATTTAACAGGATGGGAAATGCAAATCAGCACGTCGCCCACTTTAAAGCATCGTGCAGAAATACGGGGGGTAATGATGCGCTCCTCCTTCGTTAGTTTGTCAACAGCCTGATCGGTGTCGCTTTCGACTGGTACGCGAGTATACCAGATGGGTCCGTTATTACCTTTGCCCAAATAGAGTCTCTATTCCGGCAAAGGTTCAAGAGTGTCGGTGATAAAATCTCCATCGCTGACCTTGTGAGGATCAAGCCGGGGAAGAATGAAAGCAACACCGACTTTATCGCCCGATGGCGTAATCTCACAGTCAAGTGCGAACCGCCGCTGGAGCAGGACCAGTCCGTCAGCCTTCTCATTGGGAACCTCAGCAATTGGATGGCCCCATTCTTGTGTACAGCAGGCCTCAAGACGTTTCAAGAGCTAACCAAGAAAGTACAAATGCTAGAACGCTCGAAGCAAGAGTCCACCCAGGACACTTAGAGAGACAAGACTTGGAAAAGCAAGCGGGACGACAACCGTAGAGTCGCTGCCAAGATGGATGGTGAGCTCCTCGTCCTCTTAGGGAAAACAGAGCTCTTCCTCAGAGTCGTTGCCAAGATGGATTGCGTAGCAGGTCACTACTGGGATCTTCAAGATCCTGCCAACAGAGGAGGAAGAAGGAGGCATATCTCCGAAAACCCCATTTTTGGGAAGACCCAGGGCTCCAAAGAAGAACCCCTTTCATCAACTCCAAAACATCTTAGGAGTTTAACTCCACTCTAAATTCTCTTTTGGGATTTTAAATCCTATTTCTGGGGCTAAAATCCGCTTTTCTTCACCAGCGCACAAGCGCCCGAGCGCCTAGCGCCCCAAGCGCCTTGCGCCCACGTGCCAAGCACGTGGTGCGCCTGCGCTCGAGCGCCTGGTGCTCAAGCGCCCAGCGCCCACGTGCCGGGCACGTGGTGCGCCTGCGCTTGAGCGCCTGGCTCTCAAGCGCCCAGCGCCCACGTGCCGGGCACGTGGTGCGCTAGCGCTAAAGCGCACAGCGCCTAAGCGCACAACGCTCAAGCGCACAGCGCCTACGTGTCGGACACATGGTGCGCTAGCGCCTAAGCGTACAGCGCCTGCGTGTCGAATCTGTAGGGTATTTTTCGTCACCCTATTGAGATGGGAATACGCGCGCGCTTGTCACGCGTACTACAGATTCCCCCTACCTAGGGTAGGCGGGGATTTATTGATTGTGGGGATCCGAATCTCCGGCAGCCGTGTGGTGTGGGTCAAGGGGCCTAGCAGCCCCTTTGCGGGGTGCGGAGCAGCGCCCCGTTAGAATTTTTTTCCAACAGGGAAGGTGTTGTGGAGTGTGTGTGTATCTATCTATATATATACATGTATACATATATATAAAAAGGGGAAAAGGGCCCAAAGAACGCGTGGGGCCAGCGCCTCACGTGCCTAGCGCTTGAGCGCTAGCGCACCACGTGTCCGACACGTGGGCACTGTGCTCTTAGGCGCTAGCGCACCATGTGTCCGACACGTGGACGCTGTGCGCTTGAGCGCTAGCATACCATGTGTCCGACACGTGGGCGCTGGGTGCTTGAGCGCTAGGTGCTCGAGCGCAGGCGCACCACGTGCCTGACACATAGGCGCTGGGCACTCGAGCGCTAGTGCGCCACGTGCCCGGCACATGGGCGCTGGGCGCTTGAGCGCAAGGCGCTCGAGCGCAAGCGCGCCACGTGTCTGGCATGTGGGCACTGGGCGCTTGAGCGCTTGGGGCGCTAGGCGCTCGGGCGCTAGGCGCTCGGGCGCTTGGGCGCCGGCGAGGAAAAGAGGATTTTAGCTCCAGAAATAGGATTTAAAATCCCAAAAGAGGATTTAGAGTGGAGTTAAACTCCTAAGATGTTTTGGAGTTGATGAAAGGGGTTCTTCTTTGGAGCCCTGGGTCTTCCCAAAAATGGGGTTTTCGGAGATGGGCCTCTTTCTTCCTCCTTTGTTGGCAGGATCTTGAAGATCAAGAGATGTGAGATTTTAAAAAATCTCTTCTTTTTGAGATCTGATGGAAGATCTGAATTCCCCTTTGTGGGTTTTGTGGTGAAAAACTATTTATTTTTATAAAAGGAAGAGTAAAACTCTTGATTTAATTCAAAAGAAAGAAGAAGGTTTTAGAACCTTGAGGAAGGAGAAAGATCTCAGATCTGGATTTTTTTTGGAGAGAGAAAAAGTTGTTGGGATATTTTTATTATCCTTGTCTTTATAGGCTATACACTTTACATATAGCCCCCTGGGCTTTACAAAATGGCATTTTGCCCATCCCATACCTTATGTGCTATTTCTTTTTGCACATAAGCCATGGGCTTTACAAAAATTTGCTTTTATGCCCATTTTCTTACATTTATTCATAAAATAAAAATACAAGAAATACAATAAAATTATTTATTACAAAATTTTTATTTTGGCATAGGGGGAGGCCGGCCGCTTCATGTTCGGGCTCGCTCCGGGCATTGGCCCACTTGATCTGGACTTGGGCCCACCTGGCTTGGGGTTGACTTTGATTTTGACTTGGTTAAAAAGGGGTGCAATTTTGACCCCAACAACATCAGGAAATAAAAAAAATACTGAAAGGAAACTAAACTAAACTGAAATACTAATAGGTCCTCACTGCTCGGCCTGTCGACTGAAGTACTCCTGCTCGGCCTGCGATAAGGGTAGCGGATCTGAGCCATGCAAAACCCAGAAGTCAGCGCGTCACAATATCAAAAATAATATAATCAGTGGGTAACAGGATATGCAGGCATGAATATAAATGGTAACATGAATGTAATAAGTAAGCAGGGATATCGAACAGTGAAGTGTAACAGTATAGGTGAAGTGCAGCGATAAAACAAAACTGTGCTACTGGGTTAACTACTCTCAAGTCTGTGAAACCAATTTAATGAATCATCGATGTAACTCAATAGTATCCCGTGCATATCCGGGACCACGGTCCAGATTCTCGGGCTGAAATCCGAGACATGCTGCTAGGCACTAACAGGAAACATGTACAGATGAATGATGTCAGCAGCAGCATCCCAGGACTGGCCTAGCCCAGAAAACTGATCGGTATAAATATCGAACTGTTGAGTTACAAGTCAGCTTTCATCATTGATTTCCACATACCCCCAAGTTATGTGTTCAAGTCAGGTATTGATAAATCTGAAGCTAATGCCAACACAGGATCAAGCAGGAACATGTTTGTCTATACAGACAACATGATATGTCCATCGGGACAACATGTCAGGATTGTCGGCATTAGAAACACGATCAGATAACATGTCAAGTCATGGTGTATCAAGTCATGTCAAGTAGTGCATAGTGAATCAAATGGATGCCCAACAGTACAATGTAGCAAGTATTGACTCAGGGTAAAAGTACGGATGTACGATAAAAGTATGGATGCACAAATATCTATCATGGGTTACATCATGACTATGTAGGATGCACGTTATCAAGCATGGGGTACTAATGTAATAATAATATGAGTCAATATAATATGGTATGCAACTAGGTACATAATTAATGGTATAGATGCACAAATATCGATCAGGGGTTATATTTACAGCTTCAAGTCTAAGTAGGATGCACATTATTGAGCATGGGGTGTTACTACAACAATAACATGAATTAATATGATCTATAGATGCAGCTATATATTTTTTAAATGATATGGATGCATACGGGTATCCGAAAACAGTAAAACTTTAATATGGATGTATAATTCAATCAACATGTAATATTTTATTCATATGGACGTAAGATAAGTATTATAGCATGAAGCAAGATAAACTTGCCTGAACGGATCGCACGACGGGTGCGTACGGCACGTCCGACGTCGGGTAATCGTCGCAACGCACACACGGCACACGGGACGGGTCCAAGCGAGGCAAGAGGATAACCACACAGGTAGGGGACGTTCACTGGATCTCCTGGGTCGTCAGCGACGGGCACGGCTCCAGTGGTGATCACCGGAAAAATGTGAGATCAAGAAAAGAAAAGAAAAGAGAAGAAGGAGAAGAAGAAGAAGAGAGTGATCTGGGGTTGGTGCTAGGCTTTGGGAGAAGGCGAGGAGGTGGTTGCGAAGGTGTGAGGTCGTTGGGTTAACGAAGCTCCGGCGAGGGTGTCGAGGTGAGGCCGGTGGGGTTTCTTGGTGGTCGGGGTTTGGTTGTTTGGGGTGTGCAGGGAAGCTCTGGGTGCAGAGGAGTGGAGAGGGGGTCGTGGTGATGAAGATGGTGACAACAGGGATGTGGAATCGATGACGAGGTCGAAGCTCCGGTGAGGTGAAGGTGTGTGCAGGGATGGGCGCTCGGGTACGGGGTTCTTGGGTAGAGGTCGGGTGTGTAGGGGTTTTGGAGAGAGGGGAGAGGAGTCATAGGGAGGTGGAAAAGTGTGGAAGAAGTTGACAAGAAGAGGAGGCGGCAGAGTTAGGGTTCTTGGGTTGTAGATTCGTTCTCGTGGCGAGTGGTTTAAATAGAGAAGGAGAGAAATAGAAGAGAGAGGTGAGTGTAGTATGGAGGGAGGTGAGAAGATTCGAGAAATGTACACTATTTGCGAGAGGTGAGAGAGAGGGGGAGAGAGAGAAAGAAAGGGAGAGAGAGAGAGAGAGCAGTTAAAAGATTTCTTTTTAAAGAAAATTTAAAAAGATTATTTTTGGTTACGAAAATCTTTACTTAACTGTTTAATAAAAATATATTATTAGTAAAATATTTAATATTTGACTAATACAAAAATAGTCCAAAACACGCCCGGGTCGGGTCTAAAAATCCAGTTTTAAAATACGGAAAATATACGTGTCAACCAAAATTAAAACAGGATATCCAGGTAACGAAAATGCATACCCCCAAGAACGGATGCATGCATGTGCACGTAGCCCTCCAAACAGGTTTATTACACTGAACGGGACGAGAACAAGGTGCATGGATGCTACGACAGGGTTAGGGGTATCATGCAGGCCATGCAATATATTTTTTTAAAATATTTTATGTGACTTTAAATGTTATATTAAAAAATGAAGATGCCAGATCTAATGCCAGTATACAATATATGTAAAAAATGAAAGTGCACAGATCCATAAAACAAGCCAGGATAAACCATAAACAGGAATTAAGACGGGTTTCCAGCAAGCGGGTCGGGTCGGATGCAATACAGATGTCAAATACACTATTCGCACCCAAAACAGAATAAATCAGGAAAATACAATAAATATAGAAATACTTGAAATAGAACTGGTATAAATGAACTAGGGTGTTACATTATACCCAACTACAAAAAAAAATTCGTCCTCGAAATTCCAAGAACAAGAAAAGATAAACAAATATGAAACTACAAGAATAGGTGTGGAAACTTCTGTCGAATCTCTTCTTCACATTCCCAAGTTGATTCTCCGTGCGAGCGATTTCCCTAAGAAATAAGTACGATAGGGATAATCTTGTTCTTAAGGGCCTTTTCTCTTCGATCAACAATCGATGTCAGTCGTTCCTCAAAGGTCAAATCCTCTCTTACAGTCAGCTCCGAGTGATCAAGCACGTGTGTTTCATCTCGAACATACTTACGGAGTTGAGATACATGAAACACATCATGAATATTCACCAAAGATTGTGGTAACGCTAATCGATAAGCCACTTCTCCAAGACGCTCCAAAATTTCGAAAGGTCCCACGAATCGAGGACTAAGTTTGGCTCGACTCCCAAAACGAATCACTCCTCTAGTTGGTGATATCTTCAAGAATACTATATCACCAACAGCGAACTCTAGAGGTCTTCTAGATGTGTCGGCCCAACTCTTTTGTCAATCTTGTGCTGCCTTCATATGATTTCGGATACTATTAACTTTCTCAACTGTTCGGACGATCAAATCCGGTCCTAACAATCTCCGTTCTCCAATATCGTCCCAACAAATGGGTGAATGACATTTGCGACCATACAACGCTTCGAATGGAGCCATCTGAATAGTCGCCTGAAAGCTGTTATTGTAAGAAAACTCCACCAAGTGTAGATGATTCCTCCCACGAACCCTTGAAGTCTAGCATGCAAGCTCTCAATATGTCTTCAAGAGTCTGGATCGTTCTCTCCGACTGGCCATCTGTCTGAGGATGATAAGCGGTGCTGAACTTCAATCGCGTCCCCAAACTTTCCTGTAAGCTCCTCTAGAAGTGTGATAAGAATCGGGTATCACGATCAGAAACGATGCTCACAAGTATACCATGCAATCTTATAATCTCTTGCATGTATCGTTCTGCCAACGCTTCCGTTGACTGACCAACTCGAAATGGTATGAAATGAGCTTCCTTGATCAATCGATCAACAATCACCCAAACTGCATTGTTGCCCTTTAGACTCCGCGGTAAAGCCGTCACGAAATCCATAGTTATATGTCCCTACTTCCATTGAGGAATCGGAAGTGGTTGCAATAAACCAGAAACCTTTTGATGTTCAGCCTTAACTTGCTCACACACCAAGCACTTCGTTACAAAACGGGCAATCTCCCTTTTCATACCTTCCCACTAGAAATGCTGTTGTAGATCACGGTACATCTTCGTGCCTCCTGGATGTACGGAATATGCGGAACTGTGTGCCTTCTTCATAACTTCTTCGCGAATGTCTCCTTTCGGCACACACAAACGGCTACCATATCGTAACGAACCATCTTCATGGATCAACAAGTCCGTTCGAAGTCCCGCTTCAACTTGTTCTCGAAACTTCTGCAATCTTGGGTCCTGTGACTGTACTGCTTTAATACTCTCGATCAACGACGACTGTACTTGCAACTGCATCAACTGTCCCGAAGAATGCGGTAGCATAATCTCTAACTCGAATCTCCGAAAATCCTCGATAAGCTCCTTCTGTGCAGTCAACATCCGAATTGCTGGCAACCGACTAAGCGCATCCGGCACTACATTAACTTTCCCCGGATGGTACTTAAGATCAAGATCGTAGTCAGCCATCAGCTCCAATCATCTACGCTGCCTCATGTTAAGCTTATTCTGCGTGAACACGCACTTTAAGCTTTTGTGATCGGTGAATACTTCGACCCTTTCGCCCAGTAAGTAGTGTCTCCAAATCTTCAAAGCAAAAATCACTGCTGCATGCTCCAAATCATGAGTTGGGTAATTCTTCTCATGAGTCTTCAACTCTCGATGCGTAGGCTATAACCTTCCCATGCTGCATCAAAACACATCCCAAATCTTTCCCAGATGCATGGCTGTGAATCATCAATGCTCTGGAACTGTCTTGTACGGTCAAAATAGGAGTGGTTATTAATCTTTGCTTCAACGCCTCAAAAGCTGATGCACAACTTTCTGTCCATATGAACGGTACATCCTTTCGCATAAGCTTGGTCAAATGCTCAGCCAATCGAGCAAAATTCTCCATGAATCTTCTGTAATACCCGACAAGTCTAAGAAAACTTCTGATCTCTGCTACATTCTTCGGAATCGGCTAATCTTGAACTGCTGCAATCTTCTGAGGGTCAACGGCGATTCCATCTCCGGATATGACGTGCCCTAAAAACTTCACTTCTTCAAGCCAAAACTCGCACTTCCTCATCTTTGTATATAATCTTTCTTGCCTCGATGTCTGCAGTGCGATCTTCAAGTGTTCAGCATGCTCTTCAAGGCTCCTCGAGTAGACCAGAATATCATCGATGAACACCACTATAAACTGGTCCAAGAACGGTGAAAAGATTCGGTTCATCAAGTCCATAAATATCGCCGGTGCATTCGTGACTCCGAATGGCATCACTAAATACTCGTAATGTCCATATCGAGTTCGGAACGCGGTGTTGTAAATATCCTCTGATTTAACTCGAACCTGATGATATCCAGATCGCAAATTCAGCTTCGAGAATACCCTCGCGCCACTAAGTTGCTCGAATAATTCGCCAATGCGAGGGATCGGGTACTTGTTCTTAATTTTCACCCGGTTCAATTCTCGATAATCGATGCACATCCTTATTGTGCCATTTTTCTTCTTTACTAGAAGAACTGGAGCTCCCCAAGGTGAATTACTGCTGCGAATCCAAACCTTCTCTAGCAATTTAATAACCTGCTTCTTTACTTCTTCCAATTCCACTGGTTCCATCGGATAGTACGCCTTTGAGATTGGCGCTGCACCAGGAACAAGATTGATCGCGAACTCCACATCTCGTTTTGGCGGTAAACCCGAGATGTCCTCGAACATGTCCAGGAACTCTCGAACTACAGCTGGCGCTTCCTCCTTATCAACTTCCATCGACGCAAGAACGATGTTTGTCGGCCTAGCCCTAAACTCGACTGGCCCGACAGAACTGTTACTTCCAGCAAAAACAAACTCCGGATATCTGGGAATCTGAAAAATCACTTTCTTTGCCCTACAATCAATGTGGGCGTGAAAAGTGCTGAGAAAGTCCATTCCCAAGACAACATCATAACTGCCGGTAGCGATCACCAAGAAATCCGCAAAACATGAACTGGTAAGCAATGAAACTGAAAGAACCAAGGTAATAAAACGACCATGAAATAAGGAAATGAATCAAGACCAGGACTCCAAGTTACTTAAATAAAGTACCGTGTTATAACCATGCTGCAGTTCATGGGTACAATCACATAACTCCGTTCAAGTCGCCCAAATCCTAGTATCAGAATAGAAAGAAACAATAGGGAACCAGAAGGTTTCAAGTCGAGATGCAAAGTTGTTTGCATATCGTCAAGACAAAGGATCAAGAGAAAGATAAGATTCAAGAATCACGAGAACAATGTGGCAAGACAAGCTCCTAATCACGGATTTCCCGATTCGTGTATTGGGTCCAATACCCAACTACAAAAGAATCAAACCTGATTAACCTAAATCCTATGGCTCTGATACCAAACAAACCCTGTCACGCCCCGCTTCCCAGAGTGTGCTAAGATTGGCACGTGACAGAGCCAACCATGCTATTTGTGGCTAGGAAACATCCTTCCACAGTCACATTATGGCTGTCTATAAGATATCAAGAACAGGAAAATAAAATAAACTATCTAGTACATATCCATGAGCCAGAATAAACGAGTCAAGAAATAATATGCGGAAGCAATAAATCTAATAAACAAAACAATCTGGAAGGTACGTCCCAAATACGGGCTCACATCAGGAAATAAAAAAAGGTTGAAAGGAAACTAAACTAAACTAAAATACTAACAGGTCCTCACTGCTCGGCCTGTCGACTGAAGTACTCCTGCTCGGCCTGCGACAAGGGTAGCGGATCTGGGCCATGCAAAACCCAGACGTCAGCGCGTCACAATATCAACAATAATATAATCAGTGGGTAACAGAATATGCAGGAATGGATTATAAATGGTAACATGAATGTAATAAGTAAGCAAGGATATCGAACAGTGAAGTGTAACAGTATATGTGAAGTGCAGCGATAAAACTAAACTGTGCTACTGGGTTAACTACTCTTAAGTCTGTGAAATCAATTTAATGAATTATCGATATAACTCAATAGTATCCCGTGCATACCCGGGACCACGGTCCAGATTCTCGGGCTGAAATCCGAGACATGCCGCTATGCACTAAACAGGAAACATGTACAGATGAATGATGTCAGCAGCAGCATCCCAGGGCTGGCCTAGTCCACAAAACTGATCAGTATAAGTATCGAACTGTCGAGTTACAAGTCAGGTTTCATCATTGATTTCCCCATACCCCCAAGTTATGTGTTCAAGTCAGGTATTGATAAATCTGAAGATAATGCCAACACAGGATCAAGTAGGAACAGATTTGTCTATACAGACAACAGGATATATCCATCAGGACAACATGTCAGGATTGTCGGCATTAAAAACAGGATCAAGTAACATGTCAAGTAATGGTGTATCAGGTCATGTCAAGTAGTGCACAGTGAATCAAATGGGTGCCCAACAGTACAATATAGCAAGTATTGAACCAGGATAAAAGTACGGATGTACAATAAAAGTATGGATACACAAATATCTATCATGGGTTACATCATGACTATGTAGGATGCACGTTATCAAGCATGGGATACTAATGTAATAATAATATGAGTTAATGTAATATGGTATGCAACTAGGTACATAATTAATGGTATGGATGCACAAATATCGATCATGAGCTACATTTACAGCTCCAAGTCTAAGTGGGATGCACATTATTAAGTATGGGGAGTTACTACAACAATAACATGAATTAATATGATCTATAGATGCAGCTATATATATTTTAAATGATATGGATGCATACGGGTATCCGAAAACAGTAAAACTTTAATATGGATGTATAATTCAATCAACACGTAATATTTTATTCATATGGATGCAAGATGAGTATTATAGCATGAAGCAAGATAAACTTGCCTGAACGGATTGCACGACGGGTGCGTACGGCACGTCCGACTTCGGGTAATCGTCACAACGCACGTGCGGCACACGGGACGGGTCCAGGCGAGGCAAGAGGATAACCACGCAGGTAGGGGACGTTCACTGGATCTCCCGGGTCGTCAGCGGCGGGCACGGCTCCTGCGGTGATTACCGGAAAAATGTGAGATCAAGAAAAGAAAAGAGAAAAGAAGGAGAAGAAGAGAGTGATCTGGCGTTGGTGCTGGGGTTTGGGAGAAGGCGAGGAGGTGGTTGCGAAGGTGTGAGGCCGTTGGGTTAGCGAAGCTCCAGCGAGGGTGTGCAGGTGAGGCCGGTGGGGTTTCTTGGTGGTCGGGGTTTGGTTGTTTGGGGTGTGCAGGGAAGCTCTGGGTGCAGGGGAGTGGAGAGGGGGTCGAGGTGATGAAGATGGTGACAACGGGGATGTGGAGGTGACGACGAGGTCGAAGCTCCGGTGAGGCGAGGGTGTGTGTAGGGATGGGTGCTCAGGTATGGGGTTCTTGGGTAGAGGTCGGGTGTGCAGGGGTTTTGGAGAGAAGGGAGAGGAGTCATGGGGAAGTGGAAAAGAGTGGAGGAAGTTGACGAGAAGAGGAGGCGGCGGAGTTAGGGTTCTGGGGTTGTGGGTTCGTTCTTGTGGTGAGGGGTTTAAATATTGAAGGAGAGAAATAGAAGAGGGATGTGAGTGTAGCATGGAAGGAGGTGAGCGAATTCGAGGAATGCACAGTATTTACGAGAGGTGAGAGAGAGGGGGGAGAGAGAAAGAGAGGGAGAGGGAGAGAGAGAGAGCAGTTAAAAGATTTCTTTTTAAAGAAAATTTAAAAAGATTATTTTTGGTTACGAAAATCTTTACTTAACCGTTTAATAAAAATATATTATTAGTAAAATATTTAATATTTGGCTAATACAAAAATAGTCCAAAACACGCCCGGTTCGGGTCTAAAAATCCAGTTTTAAAATACGGAAAATATACGTGTCAACCAAAATTAAAACAGGATATCCGGGTAATGAAAATGCATACCCCCAAGAACAGATGCACGCACGTGAACGTAGCCCTCCAAATAGGTCCGTTATACTGAACGGGACGAGAACAAGGTGCGCGGATGCTACGACAGGGTTAGGGGTATCATGCAGGCCATGTAATATATTTTTTAAAAATATTTTATATGACTTTAAATATTATATTAAAAAATGCAGATGCCAAATATAATGCCAGTATGCAATATATGTAAAAAATGAAAGTGCACGGATCCATAAAACAAGCCAGGATAAACCATAAACAGGAATTAAGACGGGTTTCCAGCAAACGGGTCGGGTCGGATGCAATACAGATGTCA
Source organism: Agapanthus africanus (assembly GCA_030015575.1). Classification (NCBI taxonomy): domain Eukaryota; kingdom Viridiplantae; phylum Streptophyta; class Magnoliopsida; order Asparagales; family Amaryllidaceae; genus Agapanthus; species Agapanthus africanus. Next base: position 97,689,716 of record CM057337.1, read on the forward strand.
AATACACTATTCGCACCCAAAACATAATAAATCAGGAAAATACAATAAATAAAGATATACTTGAAATAGAACTGGTATAAATGAACTAGGGTGTTACATGATGCCTTTGGAACCTCATGGTGATGTTAAGGTCAAATTTCATGGTATCAGAGCTACTAGACATTGGATGTCTGTTAGTGTGATATTCTATAGAGGCCATTATTGTATAGTACCAGTTTGTATATTACATTTTGGAAGCTTGGGATATATACACAGATTTATAACAGTCTTACTCAATATGGTAGTATACTACTTGGTTTGTATCTATCTTAATATGTGTATATGTTTCTTTTGATATATCGCTGATACATATTGATAGAGCCCTTATGATTTTTGCTTGACTACCAGCGTTGTGATGGCAGTCACACTTGTGGGGGTTGGGTAGTCTACAAGCACATCCTTATGCAGGTCCCCAGTCGTAGGATTATCGAGACATGGCATCGATACTCCGGAGTAGACTGGTGTGTACGCTTCTCGTCCCAGCTGGGGAGATGGTCTGTCCCACAGCCATCAGTACGTCGTACTGGAGATAGTATGCAGGTGCTCATTAGGTTATGAGTACACTGGACAGGACTCGTCGGGAACTGTTGGTTGGTATTATACCTATCGTCAGATAACAGTTCCCAGGTGACATGAATACAGCTTAGTCCGTTGACTTGACACTGCCACTTCGCCTCAAGTGTGTTCCTACTGCTCTTAGATTACAACCCTACCACGGCTCTATTGAGTCGTGCAGAAAGGTAGTAGTTGGGTGCAGTCCCGAAGTACTTGGAGGCAGTGACGGTTATACAGGATTCGTCTCTCTCGATATTGGGGGTTGATATCGCGCTGTGTCTAGGAGAGCCATTACACAAAGTCCCTTGCTAGGGCAAGCGAGATTTACTGATAGTATTTCCAGTAGTTTCTTAGGGTGTTCTGGGCTACACTCCGACACGACTTGTACCGCTATTAGGGGTCTGACGTTTACCTCCCCCTAGGCTCGACATGCGATACTCTTAGACGAACAGACCGAACTGTACGGAGATTGATACATTCAGACTCAGTAGAAGTTTGGATGGGTTCACCTAATCGATCTTCTTATCGGCATCTACCTGGGGACCGTTACATACAGCTAGTACCGCTTGCGGCCTGTGATTAAACCCACTGCCAGTGTAGTGTCGAGTCCTTAGAGTCCCACACAGAGGGTTGTTCACCTTTGGGCGAAAAGAGATAGAGGTCGTATGGTTTTGCGACAGGGTTCGTTCACATATGCGTACTTGTGCGCGTTTGGTGTTTGGGCAGTTGATACTAGTGGGCTTTGGTTTAAGCCAGATCCTAGTATTTGTTTTGGGATTAGTCTAGTCTCATTGTATTCGTGTTTCTATGGAACACGGATGCGGGTATGTATGTACAGTTGACAGGGGCAGAGAGGGAGGCACCTCATTAGAGTTTTAACCATTGACTTGATCAAAACCATAATGAGAAGGAGGAATATGATTAATAGTTTTAATTAAGGATAATTGTATCATGGTTAGTGTTGGATTGACCATTTGACTTGTTGACTCACATTGACTTAGATATTTTCTTTTGTTGAGCATGAGATATTTTTGAAGCATGCTTAGCATTAATTATAAATGATAATGGTCAAATCAACTCACCATCAAAATTTTCTTAATTATTATTATTATCATATATTTCTCATATGAGAGCTTTGTTCTCTCATTCTCTCATTACCTTTCTCTCTCATGGTTTGCTCTCCCTCTTCCTCTCTCAAAACTTTAATCTTTTATGTGTTGAAAATCAAAAACTTTTGAGACTAAACCATCAAAATACTTCTCTACTCACTCTAGGGTTCTTAGTATAGCAAGCCAAGCACTCTAGCTACTTCATTGTTGAGGTAGAAGCTCAAGGTAGAGGCCTTCGGGTGGATCGTTCTTGGACCTAGAGAAGACAACGAGGAGGAGCCATCTACACCACTCCAAGGAGCTAGCAACTAGGAGGACCACAACAAGAAGAGAAGGAGTTCAAGAACTAGGTATAACCATTTAACCTAGTAGTTAAAACTCCATATTAGTTTGGTAGCTTTTGTTTAGCAAAGATCCTTAATGGTTAGTCTATGTTTCCTTTAAGAAAAATTTGATTTTTACTTATTCCGCCTCCCCGTTAAGCACCGGGATGGGTAACATAGAGTTACAGTGGTATCAGAGCCTAACTAAACAACAACTAACATGTTAGCAAAGTCTTTAGAACTTCGATCCCGGAAAAATCGCAAGAAACCATAAAAAACTTGTGTTTTCTGCCGATTTTAAAACAGATCTAAAAATATTTTCAGAGACCTGAAAAATACGTGCAGGATATTTTAGGGACACCCAAGAAAGACGAGCTCATGACTCAGTCAGATTGCCGCGGAAGCGCGAAGAAACTAAGCGTTTCGCCGCGGATCCGCGGGCGAGTCGACTCGGAGTCAACTCACTTTTCTTGCAGATTGTCCAGCTTGAGGTTTTGTGATTTTTTAGATACTTTGTTTCTGCCCAGATTCTTTTGAGTACAGTGTTGTATTTGGGGTAGTTTCAAATTTGAATATTGATCGAAATTCTATAAACTTTAGCTAATTGGATTATATCTGTAATGTTATATATGTACCGAACGTCTACTAATCGCTATACGTCAATTAGTGGGGGTTGTATATAACTGTGATCTATTTGTGGATATGAACTTGTTGGATCGTCGCGATGAATAGCCGGGGATGTGAGATGGGGGTTTTCATTTTTCATTCAATGTAATATTTGTAATTTGATGTAATATTATTTCATGGTCGCACATCCGGGTTGAAGTTGTAGCCACCATTGTATATTATTTCTTTTACTGTTTTTGCTCCAAGGATAGACCCAAGGTGGGGTGCATAAACTACCGGGTACTTTGAAGTGCTGAGTGGCCTACTCACGTTATCGAGGGAGGCTGCTTCACTTCGGGTATTTGGCGGGTAGCTTGACGCACCCGTAGGGGTCTAGGGTGGGGTTTGGCTATTCATCGCGACCGTGTAATCCGTCTTTCGTTGCAGGCTTGAACGAAACGCGGATTCCTAGCATATCCAATGTGTTCATCTGTGATCTGGAATGGCTATCATTGCGTCTGACGAATGTTTATATCTATATATGATATCTAGTAGGCGTTGCTTATATTTTGCATCCGCGCTAGTCCAGCCCCCGCTCTGTCGTTAGTTAAGTAACCTAACGGGTGATGACGAGGCCCAGTGGCGAATACGAATGGCATAAGCGTACGTCATATTTTTGTTATTTTCTACAATGGTAGGATTAATTGTTGGGACGCATTACATTAATGCAAAGAAAATAAACCAAAGCTGAATCGTTGGAACAATTTCGAAACCACTCGGTTTTTTTTTCAAAACAGAAAACTTTTAAAATGCGGAGCTTAAACCACTCCTTTTTAAAAGCTATCAGGTTCCTTCAATTATATCGAGTTCACTACGTTCACGGTTTCACCAAAACCACTCCTAGCCCTCCGTCATTTCAGTTAAATATTCAGTAGTATTCAAGCAATGTATTTTGACCTTCGCCAAAGCATAGTGTTTGGTAGCTGCCGAATATTTATCTGTTGCATAGATAGATGTGTTGGTTTGGGACAGTCGTACTGCTATTTTGGCCTTCGTCAAGGGTATGTACAGGTGGGTTCAAATTAACCTGGATAATGACGGGTAGAACTTGACATGTGACTTATGATATGTTGGCCCTCGTCAAGGTCATAAGAGCATGGGGCAAAAATCCACATCGGGAGTTTCTAAAGAAACTGAAACTTGCTAATATTGCATACCATTTGGAGTGTGATAATTTTGGTAGGATTCCTTCAACTTTATCACACAATGATATTTGGATCCTGATCCTACTATGAGTATATGCTACTCCTCGAGAGATTTTTTCACTTAACGATCAATGCTATAAACCAAGTAGGTGTCTAGAAAAGTATTAACGGGGCTATGCCCACAGGGAAAAGGAAGGAACTTCGCGAAAGCGTCTTAAAACCTCCCTCGAAGTACCGACACCGGCCTGGCTGAACGGTTAAGCAAGTATTATACGGTGAGATCAATCCCGACTAGTTCTTCTTTTATGGTTTGAGGAAGGATTCGAGAAATAGTGGGAGACATCCTGTTTAGACAAACTAAAAACCACTCTAAACTTGCAAGATCATCATGCTAAAGTGTTTCTTCTCTCTCTCCTAATTGCAGCAACCATACAACATGACGGGCTTTAAGTTACTTTTAGATAAAAATATACTGATAGGGCCAAACTACAAAGATTGGTTCAGGAATGTCAAAATGGCAATCACTTATGACAAGTTAGGGTATCTCCTTACCACTAAGGCCCCCGCCGTCCCTGGTCCAGGATCCACTGTCGCGGATAAGGAAATCCGTAAGACCTGGGAGATTGACAGCGTGAAAGTAAAGTGCCTTGTGCTTGCCTCTATGGACAATGAACATCAGGAGAGGCACGAGAATATGGACCTTGAATCCATATTTCTCCATACTAAGGAACTATATGGAGAGCAATCCCGTATCGCAAGATACGAGACCTCGAAGAAGCTATTTTTAGCTAGGTTGGCCGTTGGATCATCTGTAGCGGAACACGTACTTAAGATGATTGGCTATATTGAGCAGCTCGCGGACCTCGGGACCACGTTAGAGAACGAGCTCTACAATGACTTGATTCTCCAGTCCCTTCCTTCCACCTACGCCCAGTTTATCCTGAATTTCAACATGCAAGGAAAAGAAGTTGTACTTCCGGAAATCCTCAACATGTTGAGGAGTGCTGAGGGCACCCTGCAGAAAGTCAGGGAAACACCCGCTTTGTTTGTTGGAGGAGCTTTCTCTTCTAGGTCCAAGGCGAAAGCCAAAGGAAAGAAGAAGAAGGCCCCCACCAAACCAAGGGGCGGTGTTAATAAGATGGAAGCCAAGGGAAAAGCAAAGGTAGCGGGACAGATTGTGGGGAAAGAAGAATACTTTTATTCTCACAAGAAAGGTCACTGGAAGAAAGATTGCAGGGCTTGGAAGGCCAAGAACCAGGACCCGAAGCAAGTTGTGGCTTCGGCTTCAGGTGTGTATGTTATTGAAAACTGTCTGTCACTCAACCCTGCTTCCAGGGTATTAGATACCGGATCAGGATCTCATATCTGTAATTCTTTGCAGGCACTGAGAAGCCGTAGGGTTTTAAAGGTAGGTGATATGACTCTCAGAGTTGCAAACGGAGCAAGCATGGATGCTGAGTCCGTGGGGGACTATCACTTAGGATTGACAGATGGACATGTTTTGGTTTTGCACAACTGTTATTTTGTATCCAGTTCGACTTGTAATATCATATCTATATCTTTAATGTCTAAAGAAGGTTATGATTTTGCATTTGTAAGTAATATTGTAAAAAACAACAACAACTGAGCCTTTTATCCCAAGCATATGGGGTAGGCTACATGAACCAACATGAGAATCACGCCGGGTCCAGCACATGAATCCTCTGTCTCCACTCACTTCTATCGAACAATATACTTTCATCGAGTCCTTTGGCAACCATATCGTTTCTTATCACCTCCATCCATGTTTTCTTCGGTCTCCCTTTTGCCCTTTTGCCATTACCCATATCGAGAGTATCTATTCGTCGAACCGGTGCTTCCATAGGTCTGCGTCGCACATGACCAAACCATCTAAGCCGGTTTTCCCGCATCTTCTCCTCCATGGGTGCTACACCAACTTTTGCACGAATATCCTCATTTCGCACCTTGTCTTTTCTAGTGTTACCGCACATCCAACGAAGCATGCGCATCTCTGCTACGTACATCTTCTGTGTATGATGCTTCTTAGGAGCCCAGCATTCTGTACCATATAATAAGGCAGGCCGAATAGCGCTCCGATAAAACTTCCCTTTCAATTTTAACGGAAAGTTACGATCACAAAAAATCCCTGTTGCACTCCTCCATTTCAACCAACCAGCTTGGATCCTTTGATTAACATCACTATCGATCTTCCCATTCCTTTGGATGATGGAACCTAGATATCTAAACTGGTCGCTCGGTGATATCTCTTGCCCTTCCAATGTTATACCAATATGGTTTTGACTTCTCTGGCTACTAAATTTGCAGTGCATATATGCTGTCTTGGACCTGCTCAATCTGAATCCCCGAGATTCCAATGTTTGTCTCCATAATTCCAATTTGGCATTAACCCCTGCTTTCTTCTCATTTACTAGAACAATATCATCAGCGAATAGCATACACCAAGGGACCTCATCTTGGATAGTTCTAGTAAGCTCATCCATCACGATGGTAAACAGGAAAGGACTTAATGCAGATCCTTGATGTAAACCAATAGTAATCGGAAAATCACTTGTTAAGCCACCGCAAGTTCTGACATTTGCCACTACTCCGTCGTACATATCCTTGATTATGTCAATATACTTGACGGGGACCCCCTTTTTCATCATTGTCCCCCATAATACCTCTCTAGGTACCTTGTCGTACGCTTTTTCTAAATCAATAAATATCATATGCAAATCTCTTCTCCTCTCTCGAAAGCGCTCGACAAGTTAACGAAGCAAATGAATCGCCTCTGTCGTCGATCGTCCAGGCATGAACCCAAATTGGTTCTCTGTTATCTTAATATCCTTCCTTAGCCTGTGTTCAATCACTCTCTCCCAAAGTTTCATGGTGTGACACATTAGTTTTATTCCACGGTAGTTTGAGCAACTTTGAATGTCATCCTTATTCTTGTAGATAGGTACAAGGATACTTTTCCTCCATTCATTTGGTATCTTTTTTGTCTGCCAAATCTTATTAAACAGATCTGTCAGCCATTTAACGCCTATTTCTCCTAAGCATCTCCAAATCTCGATAGGAATCCCGTCAGGACCAACCGCTTTTCTTAAACCCATTCTGTTCAAAGCTTCTTTAACCTCAGTAAGTCTTAATTTACGCATGAAATCACGATTTATATCTTGAGATTGAATGACAAGTCCATCCAAATTCTTAGTAAAGCTCTCATTGAACAATTTGTCAAAATAATCTCTCCATCTTTCGTTGATATCCTCATCTCGAACTAAAACCTTCTGATTTTCATTTTTGACACACTTCCCCGCACATAAGTCTCTAGTCTTCCTTTCCCGCATTCGAGCAATCCGGTATATATCATTTGCAGCCTCTTTATAAGAATCACTTGTTAAGCCACCGCATGTAAGTAATGTTGTAAACATTCACCTTAATCATGTTTTGATTGGGTCGGGTACATTAAGCAATGGTATATACGTTTTAAACCAACCGCAGATTTTCAATATCCAGAATACACACAAAAGAAAGTCTCCAGAATTAAATCATACTTTCTTATGGCATTGTAGACTGGGTCACATCAATGAGACAAGATTAGCTAAGTTACATAAATTAGGATATTTGGATCTGTTCGAATATCATTCTTATGCAACTTGTCAATCATGTCTCAAAGGAAAGATGATAAAGACTCCGTTCACTGGACACGGAGTAAGAGTGAGCGAGCTCTTGGGACTCGTACATAGTGACGTGTGTGGTCCAATGTTTATACATGCAAGAAGTGGTTTTTCATATTTCATTACTTTTACGGACGATTTCTCTAGGTATGGACATGTCTTCTTAATGAAGCATAAATCTGAGGCCTTTGAGAAATTCCAGGAATATAAGAATGAAGTAGAAAAACAAACCGGCAAAAGTATTAAGACACTGAAATCTGATCGAGGTGGTGAATACTTAAGTGCCGAGTTCCTGGATTACCTAAAAGAGAATGGAATTCTCTCTCAGCTTACTCCTCCATACACTCCACAACACAACGGTGTATCGGAGAGACGGAACCGAACCCTATTGGATATGGTACGTTCCATGATGAGTAACGCTGAGTTACCGCGATCATTCTGGGGCTATGCACTAGAATCAGCTGCATATCTTTTAAACAAGGTTCCTACCAAGACTGTGCCTACTATACCATATCAGATGTGGAGTGGGAAGAAACCCTATCTTCAATATCTGAAGATATGGGGATGTCCAGCTTTTGTCAAAAAGCAGCATGCGGACAAACTCGAGGCACACTCAGTACTGTATAAGTTTGTGGGATACCAAAAGAACTCCAGGGGATATCTTTTCTATTACGCAGAGGAACAAAAGGTTTTTATTTCTCGTCATGCCCACTTTCTGGAACATCAGTTCTTAGAAAAAGAAACAAGTGGGAGCGCAATAGAACTGGATGAAATTCCAGAACCACAAGCTATTACTGAAAGCTTGGTGGAATAAGAAGTTTCAAAAGAACAGGACATTCCCGCACCGCTCCGCAGGAGTAGTAGGCCTTCTCATCTACCTGAAAGATATTACGGCTTTCTCATAGACGGGGATAGAGAGGATTGCATCATTAATAATGATGAGCCGACTAACTTCCAGCAGGCCATTCAGAGCACTGGCTCAGTAAAATGGCTAGATGCAATGTGGACCGAGATGGAGTCTATGTACACCAACAAAGTATGGATTTTGGACTTTGCTCCAGAAGGGGTAAAACCCGTAGGCTGCAAATGGATCTTCAGAAAGAAGATTGGTGTAGATGGACAGGTTGAAACCTATAAGGCTAGACTTGTTGCAAAGGGTTTTCATCAAAGACCTGGTTTGGACTATGATGAAACCTTTTTCTCCAGTGGCTATGCTCAAATCCATTCGAATCCTTCTTGCTATTGCCGCCTTCCACGATTATGAGATTTGGCAGATGGACGTAAAAACCGCTTTTCTAAATGGAAATTTAGAGGAGTGTGTCTATATAGACCAGCCAGAGGTATTCATTCAGAGTGGGAGCAGCGGAAAAGTGTGTAAGTTGTTGAAGTCCATTTATAGACTGAAGCAGGCATCGCGGAGTTGGAACATCTGTTTTGATGAGACAGTCAAAAAATTTAGCTTTATCAAAAATCCAGATGAACCATGCATTTATAATAAGATTGTAGCGCGAACTGTCGTATTTCTCGTTTTATACGTGGATGACATTCTCTTGATAGGAAATGATATTCCTATGCTACAATCTGTCAAAGGGTTCTTGTCACACAGATTCTCTATGAAAGATCTGGGTGATGCCTCTTACATTCTGGGGATCCAGATCTATCGTGATAGATCTAAGAGGATGTTGGGACTTTCGCATTTCAGGTACATCGACACCATACTGAAAAGATTCAATATGGAAGATTCAAAGCGCGGTAATTTACCGGCTTGTCACGGAATCACCCTCTCTAAAGAGATGTCTCCCAAGACTGATTTGGAAAGAGATCGCATGTCTATTATACCCTACGCTTCTGCGGTAGGCTCTATAATGTATGTGATGTTGTGTACCAGACCAGATGTAGCTTATACACTGAGTGCGGTAAGCCGATATCAGTCAAACCCTGGGGAGAAGCACTGGATAGCAGTAAAGAATATTCTGAAGTACCTGAGAAGGACTAAAAAGATGTTCTTGGTTTACGACGGAAAAGACCTCCAGATCGAGGCCTTTGCTGAATCCAGCTTCCAGAGTGACAAGGATGACTCCAAATCCATATCAGGTTATGTCGTTACCCTTAATAGAGGGGCGGTCTGTTGGAAGACTTCCAAACAGGAGACCATTGCTGACTCGACAATAGAAGCAGAGTATATCGCAGCTTCAGATGCCGCAAAAGAAGCTGTCTGGATGAGGAAGTTCTTAACAGAACTTCAGGTGGTTCCGTCCATTGTTGATCCAATACCTCTGTATTGTGACAACAACGAGGCTACAGCTTTAGCGAAGGAACCTAGGTCCCATCAGAAGTCCAGACACATCTTGAGGCGGTATCACCTGATCAGGGAGATCATGGATCGCCGGGAGATCGAGATTCGGAGGGTTGCTACAGAAGATAACACTGCAGATCCATTCACAAAGGCCATTCCTCAGACGCAGTTCGAGAGACTATTCGAGATGATAGGTATGCGATATGCCAGCACATGGCCTTAGTGCAAGTGGGAGATTGTTAGTGTGATATGCCCTAGAGGCCATTATTGTATAGTACCAGTTTGTATATTATATTTTGGAAGCTTGGGATATATACACAGATTTATAACAGTTTTGCTCAATATGGTAGTATGCTACTTGGTTTGTATCTATCTTAATATGTGTATATGTTTCTTTTGATATATCGCTAATACATATTGATAGAGCCCTTAGGATCTTTACTTGACTACCAGCGTTGTGATGGCAGTCACACTTGTAGGGGTTGGGTAGTCTACAAGTACATCCTTATACAGGTCCCCAGTCGTAGGACTATCGAGACAGGGCATCGATGCTCCGGAGTAGACTGGTGTGTACGCTTCTCGTCCCAGCTGGGGAGATGGTCTGTCCCACAGCCATCAGTACGTCGTACTGGAGATAGTATGCAGGTGCTCATTAGGTTATGAGTACAATGACAGGACTCGTCGGGAACTGTTGGTTGGTACTATACCTATCGTCAGATAACAGTTCCCAGGTGACATGAGTACAGCTTAGTCCGTTGACTTGACACTGCCACTTCGCCTCAAGTGTGTTCACACTGCTCTTAGATTACTACCCCACCATGGCTCTATTGAGTCGTGCAAACAGGTAGTAGTTGGGTGCAGTCCCGAAGCACTTGGAGGCAGTGACGGTTAGACAGGATTCGTCTCTCTCGGTATTGGGGGTTGATATCGCGCTGTGTCTAGGAGAGCCATTACACAAAGTACCTGGCCAGGGAAAGCGAGATTTACTGGTAGTGTTTCCAGTAGTTTCTCAGGGTGTTCTGGGCTACACTCTGACACGACTTGTACTGCTATTAGGGGTCTGACATTTACCGCCCTCTAGGCCCGACATGCGATACTCTTAGACGAATAGACCGGACTATACGGAGATTGTCACATTCAGGCTCAGTAGGAGTTTGGATGGGTTTACCTCATCGGTCTTCTTATCGGCATCTACCTGGGGACCGTTACGTACAGCTAGTACCACTTGCGGCCTGTGGTTAAACCCACTGCCAGTATAATGTCAAGTCTTTAGAGTCCCATACAGAGGGTTGTTCACCTTTGGACGAAAAGAGATAGAGGTCGTATGGTTTTGCAACAGGGTTCGTTCACATATGCGTACTTGTGCGCGTTTAGTGTTCGGGCAGTTGATACTAGTGGGTTTTGGTTTAAGCCAGATCCTAGTATTTATTTTGGGATTGGTCTAGTCTCATTGTATTCGTGTTTCTACAAAACACAGATGCGGGTATGTATGTACAGTTGACAGGGGCGGAGAGGGAGACACCTCATTAGGGTTTTGACCATTGACTTGATCAAAACCATAATGAGAAGGAGGAATATGATTAATAGTTTTAATTAAGGATAATTGTATCATGGTAAGAGTTGGGTTGACTATTTGACTTGTTGACTCACATTGACTTAGATATTTTCTTTTGTTGAGCATGAGATATTTTTTGAAGCATGCTTAGCATTAATTGTGAAATGATAATGGTCAAATCAACTCGCCATCACAATTTTCTTAATTATTATTATTATTATTATTATCATCATCATCATATATTTCTCATATGAGAGCTTTGTTCTCCCATTCTCTCATTATCTTTCTCTCTCATAGTTTGCTCTCCCTCTTCCTCTCTCAAAACTTTAATCTTTCATGTGTTGAAAATCAAAAGTTTTTGAGACTAAACCACCAAAATACTTCTCTACTCACTCTAGGGTTCTTAGTGTAGCAAGCCAAGCACTCTAGTTACTTCATTGTTGAGATAGAAGCTCAAGGTAGAGGCTTTCGAGTGGATCGTTCTTGGACCTAGAAAAGACAACGAGGAGGAGCCATTTACACCACTCCAAGGAGCTAGCAACTACGAGGACCACAATAGGAAGAGAAGGAGTTCAAGAACTAGGTATAACCATTTAACCTAGTAGTTAAAACTCCATATTAGTTTGTTAACTTTTGTTTAGCAAAGATCCTTCATGGTTAGTCTATGTTTCCTTTAAGAAAAATTTGATTTTTACCTATTCCGCCTCCCTGTTAAGCACCGGGGTGGGTAACATAGACTTACAATGTCGATCTATGGGGGTTCTCACCGTGAGACAGTGTGGCGAAGTATAGGCTCTTACCCCCAAGGTGTCCCGAGACCGAAAGGTGTTCTGGCGGATAGTCCTCGCGAGGGGGCATGCATAAAAAATTGCTGCTGAGGGACCTGTAGGTGCCACGGTGACCCCATTGGATAGGGTGGCTGTCTGACTTTCATGGTATCAGAGCCAAGCTAGAACATTAGGGTATCTTGTAGAGACATTAGAAATCCGTTGTTTTTGTCGCACAAAAACTGCCGATAAAAACAATTTCAAAAATTGATGTTTTGAGTTGTTTGTACACCCTGCGGCTCACTGTTTGAACCGAGAAGCCGCGGAGTGGAGCGTGCGCACCCCGAGAACATCCTAGGAGGACCGAAAGGATGGGCCCACTCTCCAAGACCACCACAAGGTGGTCTTGGCAGTAGGGACCCGAAACTGTCCCACCTTAGGCAGTTTCGGGTCTGCCTCACCCCCTGGCTACCTCGTGGTGGCCTCGAGGGTGGGGTACTCCCTCTAAGCCCTCCATTTGATAGTTAATTTTAGGATCTTCTCCCCTGTGAAGATTCGGGTGGGTTTCGAGTTCGTTTCGACTCCCGGATTGGTTTAAAACGATCGGTTTTGGAACTTTAGTTCCCTGGATTTTTCATGTCTTGGAAAAATTGGTTAAGTTTGTTAATTGCGTGTGGAATTATAATGTCCCAGTTACTTTACAAGTTTTGTGATGTGTGTGATTCAATTATTAGAATTCGGATTAATTAGTTTTATGAAAACTAGTTAGTATATTGTAAAGCTGGACGTTTAGTCTCAATTGATCGATTGCCACGAAGTTTTCATTCGGATCAAAACTCCATCGCAATTGCATATTGTACACGATCACTAAGTCGGGAATCTTGTTGAATTATCCAACAACCAATTGAAAAGATTTTTCAATTTGAGACTAAAATGCAAGTTTTATAAGTTAGGCATGAAATTCAGAATATGAGATATTCCGGGTTTATGATGTTTAAGGATATTGCGGATTCTAATTATTATTGTTTTCTTTTCTGTGATCGTAAGTGTAATATGTGGGGTATCCCAATCTCGTTGCTATATGTCAATAAGTTTTAGGGATACGCATATTTGCTTACGTTGATGATATGTGATATCATGTGTTGCTGTTGATATGATTTATTATATCGTCGTGAAAGAATAGCCGGGGGTTTTATGTGAGATGAGGGTTTTTATTTTCATTCATGTAAAATCTGTATGTAATATTCTTTTATTGGGGCACTTCTGGGTTGAGGATGATGTCACCACTGTTGTATATTATTTACTTTTCCGCATTAGGATAGACCCAAGGCGGGGAGCACAAGTAACCGGGTTCTAAAGTCCAGTGGGAGACCATCTTAAGGAGTTGAGACCGGGTCTCCTAACTCTTGAATTGGCAGGGTTACTTGCCGCTCTCGTAGGGGTCTAGGGATGTGGGTTTGGCTATTCATCATGACTGTGGAATCCGTGTTTTACATTATTGGCTAAATTTAAAACACGGGCATCGTAGTATATCCAATATTTCATATATTGCTTCTGCTGCTTAATTCTGTGATGTTGATCATATAACTGCGTGAGACGAATGTACTATTATATATATGATATATAATAAACGTTGCTTATATTTTGCACCCGCGCTAGTCCAGCCCCCGCTCTTCCGGTAATTAAGTAACCTAATGGTGTATGACGGGGCCTCATGGCGAATGCGGATGGCATAAACGTATGTTCTATTTTCGTTTCATTTTTCTGTGATGTTTAGGAAACATTAATTGATGGGACATCATTAATGAGATTAATGAAAAGAAAGAAACCAAAAGATATTGTAGAATTAAATTTTCAAAAAAGGGTAGCTCTAGTTCTTGCTTTGCACAGTGGTATTCCCTGATGAATATCCAGCACCTCATTCGATGAGGAAAGAGCCGAGATCCCTTCATCGGGAGTGACCTCTTTAGCGAAACTAGCAAATGCTACAACCCACTCAGTTTTGTTTTTAACTGCTTCTCTAGTTCTTACTTTGCATAGTGGTATTCATGAATATCCAGCAACTCATTCGATGAGGAAACAGCCGAGATCCCTTCACTAAGAGTGACCTCTTTTGTGAAGCTAGCAAAAGCCTAAAAAACACCCATTTTCTAAATCAGTAGATTCTACAACGATATCAAGTTCATTACGCTCATGTTTTTTTAAAAACCTGCATAGCCCTCCGTCATTTCAGATAAGTGCTATTTAGTATTCATGTTGCGTTTGTTGACCTCCGTCAAGGCGTAGTATGCGGTAACTGATTAGTACTTATCTGTCAGCATGTGATGCGATTGGATTAGGGTAGTCGTAAGGCCTTGTTGACCTCCTTCAAGGATCGTGCGTGTGGGTTTAATTCAATCAAGAAATGAACGGGTTGAACTTGACTAGCGGCCTATGGTTTGTTGACCTCCGTCAAGGTCATAGGAAGCTAGGGGTAAAAACCATTATCGGGAATTTCAAGTGTTGAAATTTGCAATGAGTTTGCATACCTTCTATATGACAGTTGGATCCCGATACGAACTACGAGTAAGAGTTACTTTTGGGAGAGTTTTGCACTTTACAATTAGCTAATCCAGTAGGTGTCTAGAAATATGTCAACGGGGTTATGCCTCTAGGGAAACGAGGTTTATTTTAATTAGGTCCGTGCGAAAGCACGGGGAACCTCCCTCGGAGTACCAATACCTGCCTGTCCGAATGATTGGCGAACCTGTAGGGTGTAATTAATCCCGGCTAAACTTACCTTTTAGGGTTTGAAAGAAGATTTAATAAAAACAGTGGGAGCCATCCTGATTAGATAAGATAATAACCAATCTAATCTTGTAAAGAGCGCACGTAAAATGATTACCCTTCTCTCTCTCTCTCGGTAGCGACCAATGAAATGCTTTAATCAAGATAATAATATGGATGTATTGATCGAACCTACTTATTATACTGGGCTAGATTTCGCTCTGTCTTATGATTGTCATGAGCAAGGAATAAGGGAATATTTGGATTCCCACGCCACCCAAACAAAGAAAAAGAATGTTGATGCATTGTCTTCGGGTGTGTTCGTAACCAAGAACCGTTTCTCAGTTACCTCTACGTCCTGGGTATTGAATACTGGATCTGGATCCTACACATGTAATTTGTTACATAGGCTATAAACAGGTGGAGAACTGGGAAAGGGTGATATGTCTCTAGTAGTAGAGAATGGTGCAATTGTTGCAACCAAAGCAGTTGGCAGATATCACCTGATGTTACCAACTGGTAATACATTGATTCTTAGAGACTGTTATTCCGTACCAATAATATTGTGAATATTTTCCTAAATCAAGTGTTGATTGGGTAAGATATGTTGTATAACAATATACACGTTCTGAATCAAACTACGGTTCTAAACGTACAGAACACACACAAGAGGAACAGTTCAGAAATGAACGAAGTCTTCTTGGGGCATTGTAGACTGGATCATATCGATGCAAGACTAGTTAGAGTTCCATAAAGATGCATATTTGAATCCGTTCGAATTCACATCTTATGAAACTTGCCAGTCATGTCTTAAAGACCAAGGTGACCAAATCTCCGTTTACTGGAAACGGAGAAAGAGCTATTGAACTCTTGGATAGATACATGGTGATGTATGTGATCCTATGTCTATACATACCAGGGTTGGTTCTGCGTACTTTATTACATTCACCGATATTCTCTCAAGATTCGGACATATGTTCTTGTTGAAACACAAAACTGAATCTTTTTGAGAATTTTAAGGAATATAAGTACGAAGAAGAGAACCAGATGGGTAAAGGTATTCAAATCCTTCGATATGATCGGGGAGAAGAATATTGGAGCACGGAATTCCGAGACTATTTAAAAGAGAATGAGATTCTCTCTCAATTTACTCCTCCGTATACACCACGACACAACGGTATATCGGGATGGAGGAATCACACCCTATGAGATATGGTGCGTTCTATGATGAGTACTACTGAGTTACCTATTTCCTTTTAAGGACATGCACTTGAGAAGATGCATACCTATTGAATAGAGTTCTGATCAAATCTGTTGCCTACTACTCCATATGAGATATGGAATGGGAAGAGACTATCTCTTAAACGAGTTAAGATATGGGTTGTCCAACCTATGTTGAAAAGCAAAATCCAGACAAGCTCGAAGCAAGGTCAATTCTTTGCAAGTTTGTAGGATATCCCAATCATTCGTGAGGGTATATCTTCTATCCCACCGAGGAACAAAAGGTGTTTTGTTTCTCGACATGCCATCTTTTTGGAAAAGGAATTTCTTATGGAAGAAATTAGTGGCGATGAAGTAGAACTGGAAGTAGTTCCAGCAAACACAAACTATAACTGACGATTTGGTGGAACCGGAGGATTCAATAGTCCCTGATGAACCGCAGCCACTCCACAGATCTAGTTGGGTTCCTTATCCACCTGAGAGATACTACGGTTTTCTCGTAAACAGTGGGAGCGAGGATTGCATCATAGAGATGATGACCCAACTAGTTTCGAGCAGGCCATCATAAGTGGAGACTATGTGAAATGGCTGGATGATATGCGATCTAAGATGGAATCCATGTACACCAACAAAGTGTTGACTTTGGATGTTGCTCCTGAAGGGGTAAAACCCATCGGGAGCAAGAGCATCTTTGAGAAAGATAATTTGGTGTAGATGGAAAGTTGAGACTTTGAAAGTTATGCTTAAGTCTATCAGGATCCTATTTGCCATTACTGCACACCATGACTACGAAATCTGGCAGATTGCACGTCAAAAATGCTTTTCTAAATAGTGATTTAGAAGAGAGCGTATATAACACTGCCAGAGGGCTTCGTAAACAGTGGGAGCAGCGGAAGCATGTGCAAGCTGTTTAAATCAATCTACGGGTTAAAACAGGCATCGCGGAGATAGAACATCTGTTTTGATGAAACTGTTAAAGAGTTTGACTTCATCAAAAAGGTAGATAAACCATGTATAAATAAGAAGGTTGTAAAGAGTATGGTTGTCTTCCTCGTATTGTACATGGATGACATACTTTTGATAGGAAACGGTATTCCTATGCAACATTTGGTCAAGCACCTCTTATCACACAGGTTTTCCATGAAAGATCTAACTGATGCCTCCTATATCCTGGGGATATGGATCTATAGAGATAGATCTAAATGGATTTGGGATTGTCCCAATCCAGGTACATAGACACCATGCTAAAGAGGTTTAGGATGGATGATTCTAAGCATATTAATGTACCCGCTTGTTCAGAAATCACTCTCTCCAAAGAGATGTATCTCGAGACTGATTTGGAGAGGGCTCGCATACAAGGAATACCCTATGCTTTTGCAGACGGGTCAATTATGTATGCGATGTTATATACCAGACCAGATATAGCTTACCCACTAAGTGTAATGAATAAGTATCGAAAAGATCTTTGGGAAACCACTGGACAGCTGAAAAATATTCTTAAGTGCTTGAGAAGGACTAAAGAGATGTTCTTGGTGTATGGTAACGGTGAACTCCAGATGGAGTCCTTTACCGATTTGAGCTTCCAGAGTGATAAGAACGACTGAAAGTCAGTCTCGGGTTTTGTCTTTACCCTCAGTGGAGGGACGGTATGTTGGAAGGGTTCCAAGCTATATACCGTAACAGACTCGTTGATAGAGGCTAATTACATCGCTACCAACGTTACTGCCAAAGAGGTTGTCTAGATGAAAAAGTTCATATGATGAACTTGGTTCCTACCGTTGGGGATGCGGTACCTGTGTATTGTGATGACAATGGAGCTGTGGCTTTGGCCTAGGAACCCCGATCCCATCAGCGATCCAAACATATTCTTAGATAGTATCACCTGATCAGGGAGATAGTTGATCTCTGGGAGATCAAGGTCAGGAGAGTTGACACAGAGGATAACACAGCAGATCTACTCACCGAGGCCATCCCCCAGATGCTATTCGAAAGACTTTTGGGACGTTGAGTATGAGATACTACAACAACTGGCCTTAGTGCAAGTGGGAGATTGTTAGGAATATGTATGTCCTAGTGGCCATTATTATACATGTGATGTATATTATAGTGGATGCTTGGACATATATATGAAGGACTTTCTTGCACGACATGATAGTATGCTATCTGGTTACTCTTTATCTTAACATGTTGACTGATATTCTTTACTGTCTTGCTCTCACATGTTGATAAAGTCTTTAGGATATGTACTTGACTATCAGGACTATGATGAGATCATACTAGTGGGGTCATGGTGGTCCAAAAGTATATCCTTTAATCAGTTCCTAGTCGAAGGAATATCGAGACTAGGGCATCGATATTCCAGAGTAGACTAGTATGTACGCTTCTTGTCCCTTGGAGGGCGATGGTTGATCCCACAACCATTGGTGTGTAACATCAAAGATTGTACACAGGTACTCATTGGAGAATGGGTACACCGAATAGGACTCGCCGATAACTCCTATGTGGTAGTATACCTATCGTCAGATAGTAGTCCTCTGGTGACACTGGTATAGGTTAGTCTGTAGACCCGAGATCATCATAGAGTCTTGTGCAGCTCCCACTGTGCTTTGATTTCCTCCCTACCACGCTCAAAGGAGACGTGCAAACAGGTGGATTTTGGGTACAGCCCCGAGTCGCATGGAGACAATGAGCGATAGGAAGGGTTTCGTCTCTTCCGATATTGGGGGTTGATGTTGCGCTATGCTCGATTGGCTATAACTGGAATTCCCTGGCCAGGGCTGCTGCTAAGATTTACTGATAAGAGTTATCAGTAGTTTCTCAAACCGTTATAGGCCAAACATCGGCATGACTTATCACGTTACTGGAGTCTGACGATTACCACCCCTAGACATGATATGCGACATATCAGACAAAGAGACCGGACTGTACGGTAGTATTACTAATAGGCTTCATGGAGACTATGGACAAGCTTGCTTGTTGATCTTCATATCGCTCAATACCCGGGTAGCCGTTACGTCTAGGTAGTACCGCTGACGACTTGTAGGTGACGGATACGATCATCACCTACTGCTGGCGTATTGACGAGTCTTTAGAGTCCCACACAGAATCTCTCTGGTTCAAGCGAAACGAAGTAGGACACATATGTGATATATGTGTGGGCCTAATTAAATACGTGTATGTGATACCGTATTGTAATCTGGCAGTTATCTGTTATCGGTTCGGTTATATGTGATATTACCAAATTGTCGAATCAAGTGTTGATTTGATAATGTGATATACAGATAAATGATATTAGTCGGTCATATGTGATATAACTGGATTATTAAATCAAGTGTTGATTTAATAATGTGATATATATTATATGTGATATAATTATACCTTAACTAATATCATTAGCTCACTAATTATTCTTCATTATATATATATTAATATATATATATATATAATAATGAAGCATGGCATATGAATTTCTATTTTGTGAAAATAGAAATGAGGTGGAAAATGAGAGCATGGTTGCAAGCATGGGATTTATTCTTGTTTATTCATCTTGACTCATTATTCAAGCATGGTTGCAATTTTATATTGCAAAATTCTATGCTTGAATGAGTGGGGGTTAAGAGTTGCTATTCATTCTTTGCTCATTCTCAACACTTAGCCATTTTTCCTTAGTTGCTCCCATGGTTGCTCTTTAACTTCTTCATCTTCCTCATTGTCATTATTTAAGCTTCAACCATCACATGAGATGTGAATCATGAAGCTTGAACACAAACATGTGAGCTTTAATATCCCCTACTTCACCATCCTACACTTGACTAGCGATCGAGTATAGCGTGTTTCCTACGCTAAAGAGTTTAGTGTAGAGGTAGCTTGAGGTGGAGGGACTTCACGCGGATCATCTTCGGCACGAAGGTCATCGTAGGAAGCTCGTCTAAAGCTTCAAGTGGAGTCTAGTGGAGTCACGGGTCTACTACACGGGGTATGTGAAGTGAAGGACTCGAACTACAAAGATTGTATGCTCTTTTCTTCTCTTTAGTTCATCACATCACAAAGGCAAACCCTAATAATCTAGCAAAGATCTTATTAGTCTAGTTTAGCAGCTAATAAAATTAAAATTTGGCATGCTTGATGCCTCTAGAATCTCATGGTGGTGTTAAGGTCGACTTTCAGATAACACTTATCAGTTTATCTCAACTGCTTCAGCTGAAGAC
Organism: Agapanthus africanus; assembly: GCA_030015575.1. Classification (NCBI taxonomy): domain Eukaryota; kingdom Viridiplantae; phylum Streptophyta; class Magnoliopsida; order Asparagales; family Amaryllidaceae; genus Agapanthus; species Agapanthus africanus. Next base: position 97,710,043 of record CM057337.1, read on the forward strand.
TTCTGGTTATGGTTTTTCAAGCATTGCGCGACATCTATCTTGTTTCCCCCAATCAGAGTAAAGCTCTGTTCAAATTTTCAAATTTTCAAATTTTGAAATGAAACAGCGCCTCATAGCAGCGCCAGCGCTAAGAGAGTCAAAGACTCTGAAGTAGCGCTCACGTGCAAAGCATATGAGCGCTAGCGCTAAGAGCGCCGCACTCTAAGCAGCGTACTACGTGCAAAGCACGTAAGCCCTAGCGCTAAGAGTGATGCACTCTAAGCAGCGCACCACGTGCAAAGAACGTAAGCGCTAGCGCTAAGTGCGTTGCACTCTAAGCAGCGCACCACATGCAAAGCACACGAGCGCTAGCGCATGAACTAAATGTTCCCAACCGTTGGATCAAAGATCCAACGAACATAATTAAAAATTATCAATTGATCAGAATAAAATTCTGTTAAGGAAAGATTCCTCAAAATCTTTCCAAACAAAAAGATTGTGCTCTGTAAATCAGAGCACCGTCGGATCAATGATCCAACGGTGATTAAAAATCACTAAAATACAGAATAAATTCTATGTGGGGAAAGATTTCCCAATCTTGTTAAGAACAAGAAAATTGCCTTCTGTAAATCAGAAGCTCTTGGATCAAAGATCCAACGATGGAAAAATCCCCAAATCAATTGGAGAAAAGATCTCCTTAAACTGATTGAACAAATCAGCCTTGCCCTATATAAAGGCCCAAAGACTTCAAGTCTCATATAGAGAAACCCCCCCCCCAAAAAAAAACTTTGAGAAATCTCAGAAAGAAGAGAAAGCTCTCAGAAGAAGAAGATTTTCTTCAAGGTAAAAAGAACAGAAAGACGAAATCGTCTCATATAAAAAGCAGAATTCATTTCTTTCTTTAAGATCATAGAGCTATAAGACCAAGGTCTTTCACAAAGAGATCAAAGGATCTCATCATATAAAAAAATAAGAAGAAGAACATAATTCTTCTCACAAATCATAGATCTATAAGACAAATTGTCTTTTACAAAAAAAGATCATGAACATCTCATTATAAAAAGGGGGAGAATGATTCAATTCTCTTAGGATCACAGATCCATAAAGGCAAAGCTTTTCACCAAAATAAGAGATTGAAACATCTCCTATATAATAAGAACTTTGTTCTTAGAACCTTGAGACAAAGTCTCTTATAAAAAGAGAATTTAATTCTCAGAGCGCAAAACTGATCTAAGTTGCATAAAAGAAGAGCCTTAGCGCTCCTAATTTAAAAGAGCTTCAGCACTCCAAATCTAGCGCTGAGTGCCTCAGCGCTCCAAATATAGCGCACTGCGCTCAAGACTAGCCCACAGCGCCAAGCGCGCCACGTGCTCCTCACGTCTGCGCTACTTAACAGAAGCACCTCAGCGCTCCACATCTAGCGCAAAGCGCTGCAGCGCTGCAGCGCTCCAAATATAGCGTACTGCGCTCATTGACTGGCGCTAGCGCCAAGCGCGCCACGTGCTCCTCACGTGTGTGCTACTTAGCAGAAGCGCCTCAGCGCTCCACATCTAGTGCAAAGCGCTGCAGCGCCTCAGCGCTCCAAACATAGCGCACTGCGCTCATTGACTGGCGTTAGCGCCAAGCGCGCCACGTGTTTCTCACGTGTGCACTGACAGAACATAAACTGTTCTTTAAATAAGGCCCAAAGCTATGATGAATGCTAAGAATTTGGTAAAAGGCAAAAATATTGTCAGAACTCAAACCAATGCTCAGCATTGTTAAATGTTTAACATTTTAACTGAGTGGGCCGAGCCCAAGTTGGCCATAAACCCTTCATTCAGATTAATTGAGCCCATATGCTCATAAATCTCAGATCTTAGTCCCAATTGGACTACAGATCTCCCAACCAAAATTGGTTCAAGGGTACATCTCTTCACTCCTCTGATATTTGTCGTTGTAATCCTTCAACGTCTTCAGAGAGGTGACGGGTCCCAACAACCATACATTTCATAGACTATGACGTCTTTAAATTGGACTGTGGGGTCCTTAAACCCATGGACTATGATGTCCTTAACCTTGGACTGTGGGGTCGTTAAGCCCGTGGACTATGATGTCCTTAATCTTGGATTGTGGGGTCCTTAAGCCCATGGATTATGATGTCCTTAACCTTGGACCCTAATGTCCCTAAACTAATAGACCGCAATGTCCCTAAACTAAACAATAGAGCCCAAATGCCCTTTTGTTGGATCTAAATGATCCTGTTAAGTTGATCTTAGTCTAAAATTAGATTAACGTATCCTTAACAAACGTTTAAGTTGATCTTAGTCTCAAATGAGACTAACATATCCTTAAACCCAACCTCAAACCCAAATCTAAGAAAATACGGATTTGAACTAATTCATGCCCTACGGGTGACAACATAAATTAGTCTCCATATACAATCTACGGGCAACCAAAAACAAAACAAATACCCACGACACGAAGTGACCATCTGGAAAAGGAGAAAGTGGTTACCGTGATGCGGTAGCGTAATTAATTGCAGGGGCTTGCGCCTACAGTAAAGAGCGTCCCCACAATCAAAAACCCCTCAATGAGGGGGAATCTGACGAAGTCTGCTACATCGGACACATCCGTTTAAACCTTCGATACATGGTCTCATAAATCAACTTGGCATCTTTGGAGAGGTGGACGGATAGCACCAATTAGAATCCGCCCCCGAAATTCAGGCCCTGACGTCCCAACGTCCCGGTCACGTCTTTTCGGCGGAGAACAGATTCTGGCACGCCCGGTGGGACCTTTTCCTCTTTTCGCTCCACACTTCGTGTGTCGTGTTTCGCGAACGAATCGCGGTTTGACATGGTTGCCCCTGAATTCGAGATACTAAGATTTGGTGTCTTGCTCCGTGCAGAAAACAGAAGATCAATGGCTTCAAACTGCACTAACTGCAACTGCAACTCTCGCTCCGTTCCGTCCGGAGGAGTGACTTACGGGCCCCAAGCGGCCTCCATCTTCGTTATGCCGGTGGAACAGGTGACTCACGCAACCACTGGATTGTTCTTCGGAACCATGCTCCCGCCAACGAGCTTCAGCGCTCCTATACCATCGCAAGAAGCTCCCAAGAAGTCGGTCTTTGATCGGCTTGCAACTACTACGGCCCCTCTCAACGGGTCGCCCAAGTCCACTGCCTCAGTTTTCAACAGACTGGGCCAAAGCTCAGATAGGCCCGTGAAGAAGCCCACAATTCCTGAAGAGCTTGTCCCAAAGCGGATAGCCATTCCTACTCCTGAAGTCCCCAAGGCGGATTCTCCTGCTAAGGTTCGGTCTTCACAAGACTGGCCGTTTTAGCTCCTACTCCATATGAAGTCATGAAGGCTGTTTCCCCTGTTCGAAAGTCGGCCTTCGCAAGACTGAGTACCCCTTCTCAACGGGCGTCAGTCCTCGACAGGCTAGCACCAATAACAGCCTCTCCTCAAAACAGGGGGCATGAAGAAGCTCATCCAACAGCGGAGGTGATCCCGGCCGCACGACATGCTCGACGTCGCCACTGGCGCCGAGTGAGGAAGGCTGGGGAAAATTCCCCTTCTGGACTGACTCCGCCAGCTCCAATGGTGGACGTTGATGCTGTTGTTCTAACTGGGAACAGTTTTGAACCACTCAGGAGGGTCCGCAAGAACTCTCCGACTGCTGTTCTGAAAAGATCTCCTCCACCTGTGGAGAATGCCACAAAAGCGAAGCTTGAACAACCCCCTCAGCGGCTGTCTTCTAAAATTTATAATGTCTGGCGTCAAGTCCAAGACTCGGTTATTGTTCGGGATTACTCCCACTGACAGAAAAAGACGAAGGTTCGGCAAGAGAAGGACCATTCTGTCGTACCACAGAAGGTGTCATCTGTTTGGGTGCCCGTTGCAACGGTTCTCTCAACTTCGACCGCCCACAAAAGAAGGAGGTCGAATAAGATCCCCGTGTTCGCGACAAATGTCAAGGGCACTGAGCCTAAACGCCCTAAGTCTGGGGGCATGGTGGTGCATACCGTCTATATTGCATCCGGAAAAGAGGATAGTCGTATCTCTACATGTCATCGACCGCTTACGCGATCTGTAGCAAAGGCCCAGGAGCAACAACAGAAGCTCCAGGAAATGTTGACGCAGATGGCCGTACTCATAGGGCCAAAAGAAAGCCCGAAAACGTCATCAGAGCAACGTCAAGAGCAGGAAACTAATGCCAAGTTCTTTCGGAGAATGCTTGAGAAGAAGGACAAAGAGGCAGCGGAACAAGCTTCCAACATAAAACGAATGGCGTTCTTATTCTAAGACATGGTCGAGATGATGTTACAGCCGGATCCTCCAGTTGAAGATCCTCCGATTAACCTCGAAGACGACCGAGCGGAGACGTCAAACCCTCTTCCAGCTTGTTCAGCAGCCAAAGAGGAGACCATCTCAAAAGCTGCCCTGAATGATTACATCGCTCAGCAGATACGAGTTCATCGGGCGAATGAAGCGGCTGGGCAAATTGTTAAGAATGGACGACCCTATCCGGGTTGGTACGACCAGATAAAGTATCTGCCGGGATACACGATCCCCAAATTCCACGTATATAAGGGGACGGGAAATCCACACCAGCACGTTGCTCAATTTAGGGCTCTGTGCGGCAACACTGGAGGTGACGATAAACTACTGCTCCGCCAGTTTGTTGGCAGCTTGCCGGAGACAGCATTCGAGTGGTATTCGAAACTCCCGAATGACTCTATCAAGACATTTGCAGAAATGGAGTTGGTCTTTACACAGAGCTTCGCAAGCGCTAGCGAACGCACCCCAATCACAGCATTGATCAATGCCACGGTAAAGCCAGGAGAGACATGGTTGCAGTATGCGATACGGTGGCAGAATTTGTGGTCGAAGTGCGAACAGCGCATTGAAGAAGCTCCTGTGGTAGGCATATTCGTAGGGACCCTCGACCCTCAGGCGACCATTTCACAATTCATGATGTTCTTCAAGCCAACTACTTTCCAGGCCTTGATTGACAAGCTAGCCCAAATGGATCAGATGGGTCATAGACCATCTCCTTCAAAGCTGGAATCTCGAAATGAAAAAGGGAAAGGGAAAGCGACCTTCATCGCCAATACTCAACAGCAGCCCAGTGGTCCAAAACTAACTGATCGCCAAGACGAAAAACGGCAATTCTTTAATGAGAAACTGAAGCGCCCTTATTCGTTTCCTTGGGACAAAACGAGGAGATTGTTCAAGCTAGCGGTGCGCAACAGGCTCATCAATTTTCCGAATCCAAAATGCCCATTGCAACCCGGTGAGGCTAATAATCCCAATTATTGCCCCTATCACCAAGCGATAGGCCATCCAATTGAAAATTACTTCGTCTTTAAAGGCTGGATTGAAGACCAATACCAACAGGGCAAATTCACTTTGTCCGAGAATTGGAAAGTAAACCCACTCCAGCTGCACGCTCTCAAAAAGGCGGACATACCGGGGGCATCATGCTCTTTTATAGAAGAAGCTCCATGGAAGGTCGTTCTTTCAGCCAAAACGAAAAGAATGCTGAAAGATCTCTAAATATGCTCGGCGATCAAATGGAAAATTCCGCTGGAACCCGAAGTCATCACGGGAATACTGAAGCCGCGCCCAACTCTAAAAATTGATGGTGACAGTCAAAGCGCCCACACCCAGCCGTCAAAGTCTACGAAGAAGAAGAAAAAGACCAAAAAGCCCGTGAAGCCTGATGACAAGCCCACGGACCTGCAAAAACATATTGATGCACTAGAAGAATATAACCAGAATGCGCGGACCCCAGTCACACTCTAAGAATTTCTCAGCCACATCCTTAAGGACGGAGATGATGACAATGGAGAAGACTCGTCGGATGAAACCTGAGGATTATGTGGCAAGCTGCCATGTGATCTCTCACTCGTTAATAAACAGTGAAGAAGCTCTGGATGCAGAGAAACTAGGGGCAGATCCCGAGCCAGAACTTCTAGGACCATCAGACGAAATAATTGACGCATTCCTAAACGAAGCTCTTCTGAAAAGCAAAGCTAATCGAGAGCGCGAGATGGCCATATTTGAAAAGGCCATATGCCGGCGACTGGACGAAAGGGTTGAAACACTCCCACCAGATCAAAGTACATTCACCGTAAATAAAAGCAGGTTCAAGACAAGGAAAAGGTTCGCCAAAGCCATATCGATAGGAATGAAGATGCCCTCTTTCAGAGAAAATTCTCCTGGCGGTATACATCTTGATGAAGCGGATGTACATCCTAACTTCTGCTTATATCATTAGAAGATCGTACACCCTACTGAGGAATGCAACGCCTTTAAAAATTGGTGGAAAGGGTATGTCGCTCACAGGCAGCACTTCAAGAGGATGAAGCGTGAAGCTCGTCGACAGCGGAAAAATGCGACAGATGAACGAGGAAGAGCTGCCGGCAACTGTCACATGGTTGATAGCAAGGGATCGCAAGTTCTCACCTTCGGGAGCGATTCTGAGGAAGAAATGACTCTCAGCCCTCTCTTCAAAGAATCCACCTCAGGAAAAGAAGAAGAACCGAAGACCTGTAAGAACATTCAGCTGCGCAATCGCACGCTGCCTGAAAAGAATCTCGGACCTGCAATCAAGGGATCGAATAAAAAGGATAAGGGGAAAGAAAATATCCCTGAGGATATCGCCCTCGATGATCGAGTCGTCGAAGAGCTTACACCAAGGACCCGCCTAAGCAAAACAAGGTGGATTACAACGTCCTGGCACACCTGAGGAAGATACCATCGCAACTTAGCATTCTCGATACCCTTCTGCTATCTAAGGAGGTGAAAGATTTGTTGATCAAGGTATTAAAAGAGCCTGACCGGTTTCAAGCTTTCCTCGCCAAAGAAAAGATGAAGGACGAACTGGAAGAAGTGCATATGGCCGATATCACCTTTGGTGATGAAGATCTCCTCCTCGAGACATGCGGGCATAACCGTCCCCTTTATGTCTCCGGATACTGTCATGATATTAAGATAGGTAAGATCCTGGTTGACAATGGGTCCTCCGTCAATCTCCTCAACGTAAGAGTGTTGAAGGAAATCTACATGAGCGTTCAGCATCTCGCTCGTGATAAAATCACCATCTCCGGGTTTGACTCCCAGTCATCACGGACGCTCGGGTCTGATACTGACATTACGCTTTGGGCTGCTCGTCACGGACATCAAATTTCACGTCATTGACGCTAAGACATATTACAATGCTTTGCTCGGAAGGCCTTGGTTACACGAGTATAACATCATCCCTTCTACACAACATCAGAGTATGAAGTATTTCAATGATGGTCTTGAATACACCGTGATAGGGGAACTGAATCCATTTTCCGTGAACGAAGTTCGCAAATATGAGGATGCAAAGTACTTTCTGCTAGATTTCGAAGACACAAAAAGATGTCACAAACCGGAGAGCAAACAAAAAGCTATCACCACCATTCCGGTCTTCGGGAGCGATACCGAGGAAGACGAAGAGATAGTCTATTCCGGGCTGCCCCAATACACCAAGCTGGGACCATCCACCCCTATGCTGGTCTTCGGCAGCGACTCGGAAGATGAAGTCAATGCCGTATTTTCTGTTCGGCCATCGATACAAGCTTTCGCTGACGATGATCGGAGTTTGAAAATCGCCATGGTTCCGTAAGAGCACTATAAAGAGCTCGACGCACTTGATACCTACATTGTGTAAGAACTACAGACGTTCTAAGTCCCTCCCAGACGAAAATATGAAAAGACAATACTCTTTTATCGATCCACGGAAACTATAGTGGAGAAATTTGGCATGGTGTTGATTCTACGTTTGACAGGCTCCAGCCCATCCGTCTGCCCAGATACTACACAGAAAGATTAAAAAGGTTGTTGAGGCGCAAAGGCGTACCCTTCAAACAAACTGCTCGACAAGCTCAGTTCTACAACAGGATCTGGAACGTCTCCGGAACTCAGCGAAAACTGCCCAACGGGAGAATGGATGCGATCGGACTTGGATATATCCGATCCAAGAAACGGGAGCGATTCCATTGCTGCTACGTCATGTATGACTTCGATGAAGAAGGAGATGCTCTGTGGGAAGATGCTAACCCTGAACCAAGAAGAGGTCCCACCGTGAAAATACCAAGTCTGTCATTCGAAGAACAGATGGACAAGCTAATAAGGAAAGCGGGTCAAAAGGTCTGAGATGACCATAATCGCGAAATGGCTATTTACGAGAAAGTCAGGACACAGCGCCTCCTTCAGCAGGCTGCGGAGAATGACAATGATCCTCGTCGTCAACCCGTCATACAGAAGACCCGACGCAGGGGTAAAAACAAGCTAAAGAACGGAAAAGACGTTCGACAGTGGCAAAGCGGGTCCAAGAAGCCACGCGATCGAGAATTGAGCAGCTGAGGTCTGTCTGTTATAAAGAAGATGGATCGAGCATATTTTTTCCCCAAGACAAGACAAGGAAGATATTTGATCTTGTCATAAAATATCAAATGATGACACTCCCGGAGTCCAAGCACCCTGAGCAAGCAGGGGAGGTTCATCATCCGGACTATTGCTCTTATCACCGAGCGATAGGACATCCTCTTGAAAACTGCTTCACATTCAAAGACTGGGTAGAAGACCAGTATCAGCAAGGCACGTTCGCTCTATCCAGTAGTTGGAGGGTAATCCCACCATAGAAGTATGAATCGAAAGCCACACGTGCAGCAAGAGTAAATCCGGATCAACATCGGTCTTGGAAGCGATCTCGTACCTGTCACGTGATAACGTTGTCAGGAGAAGGGGTACACGAGGATATGGTTGACCTCCCCTGGTGCTTCGAAAATGATGATAACGAAGTGATCTTAGAGTTTCCGTCGGCGCCAAAAGAGCCGGAAGATGGGATACATACTACTGCAGATAACCTCAGAAAAATCGACTTGGGGACGACAAATGACCCGCGGCCGACATTCGTCAGTGAGCTGTTGATTGAAGAAAGGGTGGCTACGCTCAAAGACATGCTCATGCAGTATAAAGACTGTTTTGCATGGAACTATTCCGAGATGCCCCGATTGGATCCATAAATAGCCGTCCACAAATTGGCGATATCTCCGGACGTCAAGCCAATCAAACAAGCACCGAGAAGAATGCGACTCGAGCTTGAGATGAGAATCAATGCCGAGGTCAAGAAGCTAATCGACTCCGGCTTCATCCAAGAGGTTCAGTATCCTAACTGGATTGCCAACATCGTCCCAGTGATGAAGAAAAATAGGACGATGCGCATATGCGTAGACTTCCGGGATCTCAACAAAGCTTGCCCGAAGAACGATTTTCCTGTACCGGTTACCGAGCTGATGATAGATAACACATCTACTCACGAAGTCTTCTCCTTCATGGATGGCTCACCAGGGTACAATCAAATAAAGATGTATCCCGAGGACCAGAAGCATACCGCTTTCCGGAATCCTCTGGGCATATTCTGCTACAAAGTGATGCCTTTCGGTCTGAAGAACGTCGGCGCCACCTATCAGAAGGCCATGACGAAGATTTTCGATGTCCTCATACATGAAATCGTCGAATTCTATATCGACGACCTTGTGGTGAAAAGCAAATCGCACGAGGAGCATTGGGAGCATCTGAAGATCGTGTTTCAGCGCCTTCGGAAATACAACTTGAAGATGAACCCTCTCAAATGCGCATTCGGAGTTTTCTCGGGCAAATTCCTAGGATTCATCGTAAGAAATCAAGGTATCGAAATAGACCCGTCAAAGATCAAAGCGATTATGGAAATGCCTCCGCCAAGAACTCTCAAGCAGCTGCGGTCTCTCCAAGGAAAGCTCGCATATATCCGACGATTCATAGCCAATCTCTCCGGTAAGTGTCGTCCTTACAGTCACCTAATGAAGAAGGGAACCTCGTTCGTCTAGGATCGCAAATACCAAAGCGCACTGGACGAAATCAAGCAATACTTGCAGAATCCACCAGTACTGGCCGCTCCCGTTAAAAGAAAACCTCCCGTCCTGTACACAACAGCCATCGAAGGTTCTTTAGGCGCGCTGTGGGCACAAGAAAATGACCAAGGGAAAGAGAGAACCCTCTACTACTAGAGTCGAGTTCTCCTGGGGACAGAAAACAATTACTCCCCCATTGAAAAACACTGCCTGGCTTTGATCTTCGCGATAACGAACCTCAGACACTATACGTTGGCACATGAGGTCCATCTCATATCAAAGGTGGATCCTCTCAAATAGTTGATGTCAAAGGCCATATTAACGGGACAACTCGCTAAATGGGCCCTACTCTTAATGGAATTCTCAGTGACATACCGACCCCTCAGGGCAGTGAAAGGCCAGGCCATCGCCGACTTTCTTGCTGAGCATCTGATTCCTGCCTACTCTTCTTTGAACTGTGAATTGCCTGACGAGCACGCGTTTGACGTGATCGACGGGGAGAAAGGAAAGAGTGATACCCGATGGGAACTTTACTTCGACGGAGCATCTTCTATGAAGAAGCGAAAGCACAACTCCCCTATAATCAAATCTGGGGTGGGTCTCATCTTTGTGACTCCACAAGGAGGGATAATGCGCTTTGCCTTTTCCCTAACAGAGCCGAGGACAAACAATGAAACCGAATATGAACCTTTGATAGCATGTCTTGAGATCGTTGTTGACATGGGAATTGAATACCTCCTCATATACGGAGATTCCTAACTGGTCGTTAGCCAAGTAAACGGCGACTATCAAATGTGCAAACCGGAGTTGGTAAAGTACGGCGAAAGGGTACAACAATTGCTGACTCAAATCCCTGCCTATGCCCTGGAAAGCATACCGCGCGCAGAAAATAGCAAAGCGGATGCATTAGCCAAGCTCACTAAAGAACTGGCCGACGATAATCTCGATGACGTGAGGATCATTGTGCAAAGCCGTCAGGTTCTTGCACTGGCAGAAATATCTCCAGAGTCGTCCGAAGAAAAGGGAACGACAGAGCAAGCAACCCTACAAATAAAAGACCAGGAAAAGGATATGGATTGGAGAGAAGTCTTTATAGACTACTTCAAATCCTGTCGAACACCTGAAGACGCGTCCTCAAGACATCAGCTTATGAAACGAGCTCTATCCTTCGCCTTTGTCAATGATACTCTGTATAAAAGATCGTTCGAATCCCTATAGCTGAGATGCCTGGGACCAAAAGAAGCAAGGAGAGTCATCTCAGAAACTCACGACGGACTCTGCGGTTCTCATCAAGCCGGGCCGAAGATGAAACTGAAGATCAAAATGATAGGCTACTATTAGCCCACAATGATCCAAGACTGCCTCGAATATACGAAGCAGTGCCACTCGTGCCAGATTCACGGGGACTTTATCCACCAGCATCCAAATCCGCTACATCCAACAATGGCTAGCTGGCCGTTCGAAATGTAGGGAACTGATATAATCGGGCCCATTGAACCAGTATCGTCCAAAGGACATCGGTTTATACTTGCGACAACTGATTACTTCTCCAAGTGGGCAGAGGCAATACCTCTAAGAGAAGTGAAGACGGAGAATATCCTCCATTTCTTCAAGACACACGTCATTTACCGGTTCGGCACTCCGCGATGGATTATCTCCGATAACGGGCCAGCCTACAGAAGCCACAAGATCAATCGCTTTGCACAATAGCATAATATAGACTAGAGATATCGAAGACCTTTCAGTCTACAATCCCCGAGCTAACGGTCTAGCTGAGGCATTCAACAAGACCTTGACGAAGATCGTGAAAAAGACGGTGTCCATGAATAAGAAGGACTGGCACGAGAGACTGCATGAAGCTCTCTGGGCATATCGAACTACGTTCAAAACGGCCACAAACACAATGTCGTATGCATTGGTATTTGGCACAGAAGCGGTACTCCCCCTCGAAATAAAGTTATCCTCTCTACGAGTGGCGGTTCACTACGAGCTAACAGACGAAGAAAATGCTCACCTTCGGCTTGAGGAGCTCGACGCCCTTGATGAAACCCGGCTCATGGCGCAACAAAACCTGGAGGCTTATAAAGCAAAGATGACGCACTCATACGAAAGATTGACTAGGCCGAGAACATTCCGCCAAGGCGAACCCGTGCTAGTGGTCAAAAGATCTATGATCCCCAATCGTGCCAAGTGGGGGAAATTCGAGCCGAACTATGAAGGCCCATACATAATAGACAAAGTTTACCATGGTGGAGCCTATCTACTCATGGACATGCATGGTGAAAGACCTTTCAGGCCAATAAACGGTCGCTTCCTAAAAAAATACTAAGCCTGACGAGTCATGGCCAACGATAGATGACGACGCCTATGTCCGCTCGCTATCTTCCAAAACCCAAACTTTATAAGTAGTAGCCGGCAAACGGACCGAAACGTCCTTAAACTAATAATGGACCACTATGTCCTAAAACTGGCTGTGGACCGGAACGTCCCTAAACTAACAACGGACCGCAATGTCCTAAAACTTGCAGTTGACCGAGACGTCTATAAACTACTATGGACCGCAGCATCCTAAGGCTGACACAAAAAACGATATGTCCATAAGCGAAATGGGCACGGATGAAAACCCGAAAGGGCTGTTAGTGTTTATGCCCTAGAAGGCCATTACTGTATCATACTAGTTTGTATATTACTTAATGGAAGCTTGGGATATTCACATGTATATAACAGTCTTGCTAAACATGGTAGTATGCTACTTGGTTTTCTCTATCTTAATGTGTGAGTATACGTATTGATAGAGCTCTTAGGATCTTGCTTGACTACCAGCGTTGTGATGGCAGTCACACTAGTAGGGGCTGGGTAGTCTACAAGCACATCCTTATTCAGGTCCCTAGTCGTTGGATTATCGAGACAGAGCATCGATACTCCGGAGTAGACTAGTGTGTACGCTTCTCATCCCAGTTGGGGAGATGGTCTGTCCCACAGCCGTCAGTACGTCGTACTGGAGATAGTATACAGGTGCTCGTTAGGTTACGGGTACACCGGACAGGACTCACAGGGAACTGTTGGTTGGTTTTATACCAGTCGTCAGTGAACAGTTCCCAGGTGACATGAGTACAGCATAGTACGCAGACTTGACACTGCTACTTCGCCTCGAGTGTGTCCCACTGTTCTTAGATTGCTACCTTACCACGGCTCAAAGGAGTCGTGCAAACAGGTAGCAGTTGGGTGCAGTCCCGAGCACTTGGAGGCAGTGGCGGTTAGACAGGATTTGTCCCTCCCGGTATTGGGAGTAGATATCGCGCTGTGTCAGAGAGCCATTACGCAAAGTCCCTGGCCAGGGCAAGCGAGATTTGCTGGTAGGTTCCAGTAGTTTCTCAGGGTGTAATGGGCTTCCCTCCGACACGACTTATACAGCTATTAGGGGACTGACGCTTGCCGCCCCCTAGGCCGGATATGCGATAGTCTTAGACGAACGGACCGGACTGTATGGAGATTGTCACATCAGACTCAGTAGGAGTTCGGATGGGTTTCCTCATCGGCCTTCTTATCGACAACTACCTGGGGACCGTTACGTACAGCTAGTGCCGCTTGCGGTCTGTGGTTAAACCCACTGCCAGCATAGTAGTCGAGTCTCTAGAGTCTCACACAGAGAGTTTCCTATTCCAGGCGAAACGATATAGAGGTCGTATGGTTTTACGACAAGGGTTCGGACGCATATGTGTGTTTACGCACGTACGACTTTCGGACAGTTTTTACCAGTCGGCTTTGGTTTAAGCCAGTTACTGGTATCTGGTTATTGGATTTTTACAGTCTAAAGTTGTCACGCCCCGCTTCCCAAAATACGGAATACGAGGGGTAGACAAGGCCAGCCATGCTCCTACGGTCAAGGAAAGTCCTGCCGTAGTCACACTTCGGCTTCTAGTTTATCATGGTAAACAGTAAACGATGCGCAGGTAATGAGAAATGCAGTAACTGAAGTAAACAATGTAAAGACTGACCTGAGGTGGAACAAATGAATGTAACTCGGGAGGGCAAGTCAAGAAGTCTGTGATGCACTGGTCCAGGCTAAATCGTCTTCTCACACTGAGCATGCATACTCAGGTCGTCAGAGCGACACAATAGCAATATAATGTATATAATCAAGTAACAGTTCTAACAGCGGTGAAGGATATGAATAACAGTAAATAAATAACAGCATGAATATAAAGGAGCAGAAATAAATACAGCGGAGCAGTAAAGCAGTATAACGATATGTCATGTATGTCAACACAGTGTATAAGGAATGTAAACGACAGTAACCCTATCAGTCTCTAGGTCTCACTGCACAGGTCAATAAGCCTATCGTCAGTCCAAGTGTGAGAGTCAACCACTCGCGAGTGTCCTCCACCCAAGGGTAGAACCCAAGGGCAAGGGACCACGGGCCCAACATGTAACGAATGTATCACGGTGATATAGCACATACCCTGTAAATCTCCATATAACTCCCTAAATATATAAGCCGGCATGGGACTCCCGAGATTCTGTTGAATTCACACTTGAACTACCCCACACCCCGTGGTCTACATCAAACGCTAACCATAACCCTAAATACTAATCGATCCGTGACAAGTCTGCGCGAGAACTGGAGGCAGGACCTCCATCAAGCACGTCCCGACTAATACCTAAGATAAATGGCAGTGTCGGATGCCTTATCTGTGACATCCGTGCAAGCGCTTCCATAAGTGTCCCATACCACTTATAGTCACACGTACACGCATCCCACAGACGTCGACAATGCAATAGAATAAAAGGGACACTGATTGTGCACAAGTACGTATCACTTTCACTTAATCACGAATACACGAACACTGACGTACTTGCCACAATCAACACTAAAATCTAACACTGGGTAAATGCACGATGTCACTAGGTTATCAATACAATGACATGGGTATGATATGATGCGTGAACAAGTATATAAACATGGTGAGGATGTTATAAAACCGCATTCTTTCACTTGCACGATTTATCATGAAACATATGTATATAATTTGGCGAAATGACAAACAGGTAGTAATTAGTATGTTCAGTTATCTATCCATCTAATTTGGTTTCGAGCCAATCAGGTTTCAGGATCATTAGTTATAACTGTTTCATTTTAAGCGCACGCGGCTGGAAATCCGGTTTCAGAATCAGGAATCCATTTCGCAACGCATTTTAATCCCAGTTGGGATCAGATTTTAGTGATGCTACAGTTGGATGAATTCTAGGGTTTTCAGTAAGGTATTCAACTCAATAGACGGATCTTCGATCGCGTCTGTACGTTAGGAGTTATAATCTGTTTAATATTAACATGTCAATTCTGATTCTGCTGGGACTGTTATGTGTCCCGATCTTTTAAATTACAGATTAAATATCAAACGGTAACGAAACAGAATGAAACCAGTTGTGTTGTCTAGCTAACAGGTTTATCTACAATTAACAGTGGAGTTCCACAACTTAAGAGTTAAGGAAATCCTGTGGTACCCGTTACGGAACAGCAACCAATAACTGGAGTCGCTCTGGACTGCAGTCCAGAGTCGCACTACGATCAAATTTTCATCATGGTTTAAGTACAGAAATGTCTGGAAAATGGTATAGGGTTAAAGTTCGTCGAGTCGGCTTCGTTTTGAGCCCTCGAACGCACTATTCTATTATGTGTATGATTTATGGTGAATTTAACGATTTTCAGATGCAAGGAAATTCCACTTTTACGGTTAAACTTGAGGGTAGTTGTTTTAGTCATGAACGGTCATAATATTCAACGAAATTTGCACAAGATGTCTACCACACTACGGGCCAAAGTAATAAATCCAGTTCCGCCAATTTAGAAGAATATTTCCTTTGAGAACACACGTCGAACAGGTATGGCACAAAAATTGAGTTAAATCTGTAACTTTAATATCTATGTATTTAGTGACGGTATCAAAGGTAAATAGCATGTAAGCAAGTAAAAACTTGCCTGGAGGCGTCTTGGTGATTCTCGGCAATGCTAACGGCACGAACGCGCGATGAATGGCGCGTGTAGGGTTTGCGGCCTCGGCTCGTGCTCGGCTTTGGGGTTGCTGTGAGTTCATGCGTTGTGTGCCTCCCTTGATGGTTACAGCGGTGCTCCTGCGACAGCCGACGGCTACGGTTGGGGACGAAGTGATTGCTTGATTGATTAGGGGGAAGGGATAACGTAACAGAGAACAATGAGTGAGAGAGAGTGAGAGGGAGAACAGTGAGAGAGAGAGAGAACAGAGTGGGAGAGATAGGATTGTGAGAGAGAGAGAGAGAGATCTGTGTGAGCTAGAGAGGGGAGAGAGACAGAGATCAGAGAGCGAGATAGAGGAACAGAGAGAGAGAAAATCGAGAGAGAGAGAGAGAGGTGTTTAGAGAGAGAGTGAGACAGAGAAAGAGGGTGAGGGAGAGGTCGGAGGTCGTGGTGGGGTCGGTGACGGCGCAGTGGGGCAGGCGGCGAGGAGCTCGTCGACGTTGAGCGTCGAAGGTGGGGAAACCCGAGGGGTGCCGTGGGTTTCGAGGATACAGGGGCTCGGTTGGGTTTGCAGGCGAGTGGGGAAAAAGAGTGCTTGGGTGTTGAGGGTAGAGAAGAGGGAGGGAAGGTGGTGAAGAGTCGAGGTTGGGCGAGGGAATTGAGCTCGGTGGAGGTGTCGTCGTCGTCGTCGTCGAGGGGAAAAATGGGGTGCAGGGCAATGGTGATGGAGGTAGAAGGAGGAGAGAAAGAGTTGGAGGAGGCGGGGTGAGTGAGGGATATGGAGGCGTGGTCGCGGGTCGTGGGGAGTAACGGCAGCGGGAACAAGGGCGCGGGGAGCGGCGAGGAACGCGGTCGCGAGCGGGGTTGAGGGAGAGTGCCGTTGGAGTTTTAAATTTGGGAGAAGAACAGTGGCGGGCCAGTTGGGCTTGGGCCAAGAGGAAAATAAGGAGGAAAATGGAGACGGGCTGAAGAGGTTTGGGCTGCAAAACAAAACGAAAATCATAAGAAAAGAATTAAAGAAAAAGGAGGCCGGTCCAATCTTAAAAGAGAATGGTTGATGGGCTGGCGGACCGGGGCTGTTGGGTTGGGAAAATTTTATTAGGGAGAAAAGAATAGAGACGGGCCAGGCGGGTTGGGTAGAGAATAATAGTAATTAGAATTGTTAGAATAAGGGAAAATATGGGGCCGGGCCAAAGGTTTGAATAATAAATGAATTAGAATAAAGGAAAATGGCAGTGGGCTTAAAATAAAACAAAGGATTTGAAAGAAAAGAAAAATTAATTGAAAAAATGGGAGCTGGCCTGAGGCAAGTTTGGCTAGGGAAATTTAGGAAAATTTTGGATGAAAATAAATGAGATAATATAGGGTTTGGGTTTTAAGATTAATAGGGAACCTTATATCTAATAAGTGAGGAAAGTCTCACTAAAGAAATGGCTGAGAAAATATTTGCTGGGCTTGGGGATTCTAGGCCATAGGGAAAAGAAAAGAAATCTATTAGGGAAAAGATAGAAATGGGCCGGGGCTTAGTCCTTTATAACACTAGGTAAGAAAATGGGTAGTGGCTGAGGGGGAAAAAATAGGTTAGAAATTAGGATGTGGGTTTAAAGAAAAGGGTTTTAATAAATAAATAATTTTCTAAATAAAACACCTAAAATTGTAAATAGAATAAATAGAATTCTAAGGTAATAAAATACGGACCTCGGTATAAAAGGGACTGGGTGTTACAAAAGTTTTTCCGTATTTTTGCGGAAAGGAGGGGCGTTCTCGTAATTATGCGGGAAGCTTCTAGAAGGTGGTGACTAAGGAGGTTAAGGTGGCATATGAAATGATTGTAATTAGTGAGTCACCTTGATGATTCATAGAAGTCTTTTGTCATTCTAATGAATCATCACTAGATATTATCAAGCATGGTTGCTAAATTCATTATTTATTCTTTTCTTCATAAAAGAAATGCTTGATATATATCTTCTTGACTCACTATTCTATTATCATTATCATCTACACATTCTCTCTCCTCAAGCTCTCTCTCTTCAAACCCTAATCCTCACCTCTCATGTGTTGAGAACTAGGATTAGCTAGACTAAACAATCCATAACCCTCACTCTATCTCATCTATCTTCTTTGATTAGCAATCCAAGAAGGTTAGTTGCCTCAAGTTTAGAGGCTAAGCTTGGAGTTTTGCTCTCGGGTGGATCGTCTACTACAAAGAGAAGGCCGAGGAGAACGAGGAGATCGTAAAGACGAAGGACTTGGTTCGATAGGTATAATCCCTAAGCATAGTAGTTTAGAACAACTATATGTTTGGTTAGTTATCGTTTAGCTTCGATTCAAGCGGTTAGTCGATGTTTGTTCACTAAACAAGTTCGTTTTTGAAAATTCCGCCTCCCCACAAGTATTGGGGTGTTGAACATCGACTTACAGTGGTATCAGAGCCTCGCTAAATAATAAATAACTTAATTGCAAATTTGTACGAATTTCGAACTGAAAAAACGAAATCGGAAAACCCCAAACTGTCAAGTTTCTGTCGAAATTTAAATGAAGTCTAAAAATTTTTCAGGGATGTTCAGAAAGCTTGAAAAGCATCCAGTAGAACACCCAAGAAATTTGGGCCCATGACTTGGCTAAAGCGCGGCGGATCCCACACGATCCGCCGCGGTTCCGCCGCCGAGTTGCCGAGTCATGATCCCAAAATTCTTGTGTGGGTCCCCTGTGATATTTGGTGTTTTCTGGAATATTTTATTTTTGCTCAGGTTTCAGATTTACAGAGCAGTATTGGAGCAGTATTAAATACGTTTAATCGATCGAAATTGTACAGTATTTGCATATTGGATTATATCTGTGATTGTATAATGTGTTCGTAAACCTCCCCTAACTGCTAGTATGTCGGTTGGCAGGGGGTTGCACATTTCTGTAATGGTTTTATCTGTTTGTGCATATGAACTGTAATTGTACTGTTGTGGTGTATAGCCGGGGTTTAGCAATGGGTTATTATTTAATTCATCTGTTGTAAATGTAATTTGTTGTAATATTATTTTGCGGGGCACATCCAGGTTGCGGTTGTAGCCACCGTTGTATTATTTCATTTTACTGTTTTTGCTCCTAGGACAGACCCAAGGTGGGGTGCACAAACTGCCGGGCGGGTAGTTTGCCGCACCCGTAGGGGTCGTGGGTGGGGTAATGGCTATTCATCACAACTGTGTAATCCGTATTTTGTTGCAGGCTCAAAAACAAACACGGATTGCTTGCAAATCCAATTAAGTTCATCTGTGATCTGGAATGTATATCATTGCGTCAAACGAATGTAAAATATCTATATATATGATAGCTATTTAGACGTCACTTATGTTTTACACCCGCGCTAGCCCAGCCCCCGCTCTGTCGTTAGTTAAGTAACCTAACGGGTGATGACGGGACCCCGTGGCGAATGCGGATGGCATAAGAGGACGTTGTATTTTCGTAGTTTTCTGCAATGATAGGTTAATGATGGGACGCATTATCTATAATGCAAAGAAAAATAAACCAAAGTTTTAATCGTTGGAACAATTTAAAAGAAACCACTCGGTTAATTTTAAAAACAGATATTTTTAAATGCGGAGCTTTAACCACTCCTTTTAAAAGCTATCAGGTTCCTTCGGTTATATCAAGTTCACTACGTTCACGGTTTCGCCAAAACCATTCGTAGCCCTCCGTCATTTCATCCGGGTATTCAGTAGTATTCAAGCTATGTATTTTGACCTAACGCCAAGGCATAGTGTTTGGTAGCTACTGGGTATTCATTTGTTGCATAGATAGATGAGTTAGTTTGGGACAGTCGTATTATCATTTTGGCCAAACGTCAAGGATATATACGGATGGGTTCAAATTGACAAGATAATGATGGGTAGAACTTGACATGTGACTTATGACATTTTGACCTAACGCCAAGGTCATAAGAGCATGGGGCAAAAACTAATATCGGGAATTTCTAAAGAAACTGAAATTTGCAAAGAGATGAATACCATTTTGAGTTTGATGAATGTTGGTAGCATTCCTACAACATTATCAGACGATGATATTTGGATCCCGATCCTACTGTGAGTATATGCTACTTATCATGATATTCGTCACTTAACGATCAATGCTATAAACCTAGTAGGTGTCCAGAAAAGTGTCAGCGGGGTTACGCCCCCAGAGAAAAGAGCTTATTTAATTAAGGAACTTCGCGAAAGCGTTGGAAAACCTCCCTCGAAGTACCGACACCAGCCTGGCTGAACGGTTAAGCAAGTATTGTACGGTAAGAATAGTCCTGGCTAATTCTTCTTTTATGGTTTGAGGAAGGATTCGAGAAACAGTGGGAGCCATCCAGTTTAGATAAACTAAAAACCACTCTAAACTTGCAAGAGCATCATGCTAAAGAGTTTTTCTTCTCTCTCTCCTAATTGCAGCGACCCTGAAAATGACTGGACTTAAGTTACTTTTAGAGAAAAATATACTGACAGGGCCAAACTATAAAGATTGGCTGCGGAATGTCAAAATGGCTTTGACCTATGACAAATTGGGGTACGTCCTCACCGCTACGGCACCTGCTGTCCCTGGTCCCAAATCCAGTAATGCGGATAAGGAAATCCGCAAAACCTGGGATTTAAATTGCGCGAAAGCCAAGTGCATCGTGCTTGCCTCGATGAACAATGAACATCAGAGGAGGCACGAGGATATGGACCTTGATGGCATATTTCTCCATACAAAGGAACTTTATGGAGAGCAATCTCGTATAGCAAGATACGAGACCTCTAAGAACTTGTTTCGAGCGAGGTTGGCTGTCGGGTCATCGGTAGGAGAACATGTCCTAAAGATGATCGTCTATATTGAAGAGCTCGCAGACCTTGGGACTACTTTGGATAATGAGCTCTATACAGACCTTATTCTCCAGTCCCTTCCTCACACCTACGCCCAGTTTATCCTGAACTTCAATCTTCAAAGAAAAGAAGTTGAACTTCCGGAACTCCTGAACATGTTAAGGAGTGCAGAGGGCACCTTGAAGAATTCAAGGGAAACACCCGCTATGTTTGTTGGCGGTACATCTTCTTCCGGGTCCAAGGCAAAGGCCAAAGGAAGGAAGAAGAAGGCCGCACCCAAACCTAGAGGAGGTGTTAGTAAGGTGGGAGGGAAGGGAAAGAAAAAGTTTGCGGTACCGGTAGTGGGCCAGGATGAGTGCTTCCATTGTCACAGGAAAGGGCACTGGAAGAAGGATTGCAAGGCGTGGAACGCCAAGAACTCGGAACCGAAGCAAGCTGTGGCTTCGACTTCAGGTGTGTTTGTAATTGAGAATTGTCTGTCGATCAACTCTACTTCCTGGGTATTGGATACCGGATCAGGATCTCATATTTGCAATTCATTGCAGGCACTGAGAAACCGTAGAGTGCTGAAGGAAGGTGATATGACCCTAAAGGTTGCTAACGGAGCTAGCGTGGGAGCTGCGTCCGTCGGGGATTATCACCTAGGATTGACGAGTGGACACATTTTGGTTTTACATAACTGTTATTTTGTGCCAAGCTTAACGTGTAATATCATATCAGTTTCCTTGTTATCAAATAAAGGTTATGATTTCACGTTTGTAAGAGATGTTGTCAACATCTACCTTAATCATGGTTTGATTGGGTCCGGTACATTAAATAACGGAATATATGTTTTAAACTAACTCCAAATTTTCAATGTCCAGAACACACTAAAAAGAAAGTCTCCAGATTTAAATAAAGCTTTCTTATGGCATTGTAGACTGGGTCACATCAATGAGAGAAGGTTGACTAAGTTGCATAGAGAAGGATATTTGGACACGTTCGAATATCAAACCTATGACACTTGTCAATCTTGTCTCAAAGGAAAGATGACAAAGACTCCATTTACTGGACAAGGAGTAAGAGCGAGCGAGCTCTTAGGACTCATACACAGCGATGTATGTGGTCCAATGTCTACACATGCGAGAGGTGGTTATTCCTACTTCATTACTTTTACAGATGATTTCTCTAGGTTTGGACATGTCTTCTTAATGAAGCATAAATCCGAGGCCTTTGAGAAATTCAAGGAATACAAGAGTGAAGCGGAAAACCAAACAGGCAAAAGTATTAAGACACTGAGATCTGATCGAGGTGGAGAATACTTAAGTGTCGAGTTCCTAGGTTACCTAAAAGAGAAAGGAATTCTCTCTCAGCTTACTCCTCCATACACTCCACAGCATAACGGTGTATCGGAGAGACGGAATCGAACCCTATTGGATATGGTACGATCCATGATGAGTAATGCTGAGTTACCGCGATCTTTCTGGGGTCATGCGCTAGAATCAGCAGCATATCTTTTGAACATGGTACCTACCAAGACTGTGCCTACCACTCCATATCAGATGTAGAGCGGGAAGAAACCCCATCTATAGTATATAAAGATTTGGGGATGTCCAGCTTTTGTTAAAAAGCATCATGTGGACAAGCTCGAGGCACGATCAGTAAAGTGTAAGTTTGTGGGATATCCAAAGCACTCCAGGGGATATCTATTCTATTACGCAGAGGAACAAAAGGTATTTGTTTCTCGTAATGCCCATTTTCTAGAACATCAGTTTTTAGAAAAGGAATCAAGTGGGAGCGAAATAGAACTGGAAGAAATTCCAGAACCACAAACTAATACTGAAAGTTTGGTAGAACCGGAAGTTCAGGAAGAACAGGACATTCCCGCACCCCTCCGCAGGAGTAGTAGGCCGTCTCATCTGCCTGAGAGATACTACGGTTTTCTCATAGACGGGGATAGAGAGGATTGCATCATAGATGATGATGAACCTACTGACTTCCAGCAGGCCATCCAGAGCGGCGACTCGGTACGATGGCTAGATGCAATGCGGACCGAAATGGAGTCCATGTACACCAACAAAGTATGGACTTTGGACTTTGCTCCAGATGGGGTAAAACCCATAGGATGCAAATGGATCTTCAAGAAAAAGATTGGTGTAGATGGACAGGTGGAAACCTATAAGGCTAGACTTGTTGCAAAGGGTTTTCGTCAAAGACCTGGTTTGGACTATGACGAAACTTTTTCTCCAGTGGCTATGCTCAAATCCATTCGGGTCCTTCTTGCTATTGCTGCCTTCCATGATTATGAAATCTGGCAGATGGACGTAAAGACGGCTTTTCTGAATGGAAATTTAGAAGAGTGCGTCTATATGGATCAGCCAGAGGGTTTCAATCAGAGTGGGAGCAGCGGGAAAGTATGCAAGCTGCTTAAGTCCATTTATGGACTAAAGCAGGCATCGCGGAGTTGGAACATCTGTTTTGATAAGACAGTCAAAGAATATGACTTTATCAAAAATCCAGATGAACCGTGCATATATAGTAAATTTGTAGCCAGAAGTGTCGTATTCCTCGTCTTGTACGTGGATGACATTCTATTGATAGGAAATGACATTCCTATGCTACAATCTGTCAAAGGATTCTTGTCACACAGGTTCTCCATGAAAGACCTGGGTGATGCCTCTTACATTCTGGGGATCCGGATCTATCGTGATAGATCCAAGAGGATGTTGGGACTTTCGCAGTCCAGGTATATCGACACTGTACTGAAAAGATTCAGTATGGAAGATTCTAAGCGCGGTAATCTACTGGCTTGTCACGGAATCACCCTCTCCAAAGAGATGTCTCCCAAGACTGATTTGGAAAGGGAACGCATGTCTATTATACCCTACGCTTCTGCGGTAGGCTCTATAATGTATGCGATGTTGTGTACCAGACCAGATGTAGCTTACGCACTAAGCGTGGTAAGCCGGTATCAGTCAGACCCAGGGGAGAAGCACTGGATAGCAGTAAAGAACATTCTCAAGTACCTGAGGAGGACTAAGGAGATGTTCTTGGTTTACGGCGGAAAAGACCTCAGGTTGGAGGCCTTTGCTGATTCCGGCTTCCAGAGTGATAAGGACGATTCCAAGTCCATGTCGGGTTATGTCTTTACCCTCAATGGAGGGGCGGTGTGCTGGAAGAGCTCCAAGCAGGACACCGTTGCTGACTCGACGATGGAAGCGGAGTATATAGCTGCTTGCGATGCCGCAAAAGAAGCAGTCTGGATGAAGAAGTTCCTGACAGAACTTCAGGTGGTTCCTACCATAGTTGATCCAATACCTCTGTATTGCGACAACAACGGAGCTATAGCTTTAGCGAAGGAACCAAGGTCCCATCAGAAGTCCAGACACATCTTAAGGCGGTATCACCTGATCAGGGAGATCATTGATCGTCAGGAGATCGAGGTTCGGAGAGTTGCTTCAGAAGAGAACATTGCTGATCCATTCACGAAGGCCCTACCTCAGACGCAGTTCGAGAGGCTACTCGAGATCATTGGTCTTCGATATGCCAGTACATGGCCCTAGTGCAAGTGGGAGATTGTTAGTGTTTATGCCCTAGAAGGCCATTACTGTATCATACTAGTTTGTATATTACTTAATGGAAGCTTGGGATATTCACATGTATATAACAGTCTTGCTAAACATGGTAGTATGCTACTTGGTTTTCTCTATCTTAATGTGTGAGTATACGTATTGATAGAGCTCTTAGGATCTTGCTTGACTACCAGCGTTGTGATGGCAGTCACACTAGTGGGGGCTGGGTAGTCTACAAGCACATCCTTATTCAGGTCCCTAGTCGTTGGATTATCGAGACAGAGCATCGATACTCCGGAGTAGACTAGTGTGTACGCTTCTCATCCCAGTTGGGGAGATGGTCTGTCCCACAGCCGTCAGTACGTCGTACTGGAGATAGTATATAGGTGCTCGTTAGGTTACGGGTACACCGGACAGGACTCACAGGGAACTGTTGGTTGGTTTTATACCAGTCGTCAGTGAACAGTTCCCAGGTGACATGAGTACAGCATAGTCCGCAGACTTGACACTGCTACTTCGCCTCGAGTGTGTCCCACTGTTCTTAGATTGCTACCCTACCACGGCTCAAAGGACTCGTGCAAACAGGTAGCAGTTGGGTGCAGTCCCGAGCACTTGGAGGCAGTGGCGGTTAGACAGGATTCGTCCCTCCCGGTATTGGGAGTAGATATCGCGCTGTGTCAGAGAGCCATTACGCAAAGTCCCTGGCCAGGGCAAGCGAGATTTGCTGGTAGGTTCCAGTAGTTTCTCAGGGTGTAATGGGCTTCCCTCCGACACGACTTATACAGCTATTAGGGGACTGACGCTTGCCGCCCCCTAGGCCGGATATGCGATAGTCTTGGACGAACGGACCGGACTGTATGGAGATTGTCACATCAGACTCAGTAGGAGTTCGGATGGGTTTTCTCATCGGCCTTCTTATCGACAACTACCTTGGGACCGTTACGTACAGCTAGTGCCGCTTGCGGTCTGTGGTTAAACCCACTGCCAGCGTAGTAGTCGAGTCTCTAGAGTCCCACACAGAGAGTTTCCTATTCCAGGCGAAACGATATAGAGGTCGTATGGTTTTACGACAAGGGTTCGGACGCATACATGTGTTTACGCACGTACGACTTTCGGACAGTTTTTACCAGTCGGCTTTGGTTTAAGCCAGTTACTGGTATCTGGTTATTGAATTTTTACAGTCTAAAATTTTTCCGTATTTTTGCGGAAAGGAGGGGCGTTCTCGTAATTATGCGGGAAGCTTCTAGAAGGTGGTGACTAAGGAGGTTAAGGTGGCATATGAAATGATTGTAATTAGTGAGTCACCTTGATGATTCATAGAAGTCTTTTGTCATTCTAATGAATCATCACTAGATATTATCAAGCATGGTTGCTAAATTCATTGTTTATTCTTTTCTTCATAAAAGAAATGCTTGATATATATCTTCTTGACTCACTATTCTATTATCATTATCATCTACACATTCTCTCTCCTCAAGCTCTCTCTCTTCAAACCCTAATCCTCACCTCTCATGTGTTGAGAACTAGGATTAGCTAGACTAAACAATCCATAACCCTCACTCTATCTCATCTATCTTCTTTGATTAGCAATCCAAGAAGGTTAGTTGCTTCAAGTTTAGAGGCTAAGCTTGGATTTTTGCTCTCGGGTGGATCGTCTACTACAAAGAGAAGGCCGAGGAGAACGAGGAGATCGTAAAGACGAAGGACTTGGTTCGATAGGTATAATCCCTAAGCATAGTAGTTTAGAACAACTATATGTTTGGTTAGTTATCGTTTAGCTTCGATTCAAGCGGTTAGTCGATGTTTGTTCACTAAACAAGTTCGTTTTTGAAAATTCCGCCTCCCCACAAGTATTGGGGTGTTGAACATCGACTTACAGGGGCTCCGTGAGTAAAAACAGCAGGACTACCGGCGAGTTTTGTGAAAACCCGAAAGGGCGCAATCTCGTTAAAAGACACTTGTAAGGTCCTCTCGACCCTGTAGGGAGAAACCACCTGCCTGAGATCCATACGACTCACAAAGGAGAAACACACTTAGGGATCCCCGCGATTCCTAAGGAGAAATTACACTTGCGAGATCCTCACGACTAGTAAGGAGAACCCTCTTATAAGACCCTCATGGCTCATAAGATTCAAAAGCCTTAAGATACAGGGATTTGAACATGTTCTTAAGCCATCACAATCTCCAGATTGCCCTACAAGCGGTTCAATGCTGACCCTTGTATACAATCCACGGGCGCGAATAAACATTTCCCTAACAAAGTCCCACCCGCGACTAGGGATATATTTACACAGTGGACAGCACTTGTAAGTCCTCTCAACTTGTAAGGAGAAAACACTCTTGTAAGATCCTTACGACTTATAAGAGAACACACACTTGAAAATCCTCACGATTCTTAAGGAGAAAACGTACTTACGAGATCCTCATGACTCGTAGGGAGGAATACCTTCATGAGACCCTTACGGCTCATGAAGTTAAAAGCCTTAGTTGACAGAATCCTAACCCTATTTGCTAAGTCACCTTTATTCGACATCGACGGAGGCAAATGATGATTCGCTCCTGGCCATATCCCAGTTGTAGCGATGCTGATGCCTAAATCGGTATCAAATCCCAAACTCATAGCGAAAATTCGGTGAGCCGCAAATGCATATGAAATAGCCGAAATGATAGGGCGACTTGCAACAATATCAGCAAGTAAAAATGTATGCATACAAAATAACCGAAATGGTTGAGCAACTCGCAATAAAAAGCAGCAAGTAAATAAAACAAATAGCCAAAATGATTGGGCACCGCGAAAAATAACCGAAACGATTGGGCAATCGCGACTTTCGCGATATAAAAGCTGAAACGATAGAGCATCGCGGAAAGAAAAAATATATAAAATAAAACTTTTTGCCCTATAGGTGAGATCACATCGATCCCGGTATACAATCTAAGGGCACAAACAAAGAGGGAACCATACCTTCCCACCAGGCTCCATCAGAAAGAAAGCCAAGTCTTAACGGCTACATCTACAGCCTGGAGACCCACAACAGCGTTCCTCCTCATTCCAGCAGGATTCAGACGCGACAATCAATCTTGGAGCCATGGCAAAGTCGCTATTCCAAATTTCGACGGTTCACAGACAGCCTAGAGATCACTAATAGCGTTCCTCCTCATTCCAGCAGGATTCAGACACGACAATCAACCTTGGAGCCATGGCAAAGTCCCTGTTCCAAACCTCGATGGTTCACAGACAACCGAAAGAGCAAATCCTGGTCCCGTAGAACACGGCCAATGTCAATCTGACCCCGTGGGAAACGCCCAGAGCAAATCCTGGTCCAATAGAACACGGATAATGTCAATCCTGACCCCGTGGGAAACGCCTAGAGCAAATCTTGGTCCCGTAGAACACGGCTAATATCAATCCTGACCCCGTGGGAAATGCTCAGAGCAAATCCTGGTCCCGAAGAACACGGCTAATGTCAATCCTGACCCCGTGGGAAACGCCCAGAGCAACCCCTGACTCCGTAAAATGCGGATAAAGTTAACCCCTGACTCCGTGAAATGCGGATAAAATCAACCCCTGACTCCATGAAATGCGGATAAAGTCAACCCCTCCTGACCCCGTAGAACACGGCTAAAGTCAATCCTGACTGCGTGGGAAACAGCCAAAGTAAACCCTCGAACTCCCCATCAAAGCAATGCTTTGACTCGGGAGCAGGTCAACTCAACAATCACTTACGAGTCTTCTTGACTTGTAAGGAGAAAATTCTCTTGTGAGATCCTTACGACTCTCAAGAGAAAACGCACTTAGGAATCCTCACGATTCCTAAGGAGAAACCACACCTGCGAGATCCTCTCGACTCGTAGGGAGAAAAGTCTTTATGAGACCCGCACGGCTCATAAAGTTGAAAAGTCTTAGGTTGCAGATCCTAACCCTGTCTCCCAAGCCATCATTGCCTCGTAGAGAGATCAAGGTAGATTTTCTACAGGCCACAGTCTCCTAAGTCAAACATCGACAAGAAAGGAAGCAACCACTTACGAGTCCTCTCGACTTGTAAGGAGAAAATTCTCTTGTGAGATCCTTACGACTCTCAAGAGAAAACACACTTAGGAATCCTCACGATTCCTAAGAAGAAAATACACCTACGAGATCCTCTCGATTCGTAGGGAGAAAAATCTTTATGAGACCCTTACGGCTCATAAAGTTGAAAAGTCTTGGGCAGCAGACCTGAACCTATTTCCTAAGCCATCGTTACCCTACAAAGAGTCCAAGGTAGACCGTCACTTACTATCTACATGCCACACTTGCTAAAATCACATGGCAATGACACAGCAAACAGAAGAAAGCGACAGTAAGGAGAACATTTGATTTGCATTCAGTTAAACGTTCAAAGCGTACCCATTCATGTATATGCAAAAAGGTTTAATGCATAAATAAACACATGAAAATGGAAAAGCTTGCTATTCATACTTCAGAAAATTCCTACATTGATGAAAACAGTACACAAAAACGCCATTAAAGTGTTTACAAAGGCACGACATCAAATCCAGGACATGGATTGATAAATTCAAAAGTGAGTCCATCCAAAAATTTTCGGGCCTCTCGGACCATCTTAGTGTGCATCCTTTCACGATCACAAGTGTCAGGATCCCCACTGATGTCCTCCACCCTTCGATAGGCAGCGAGTATCGCCGCTTGTTGAAACGCTTGATGCAGAATATCAACAAGGCTGTCTCGTCTTTTCTTTGAGATTAAGCCCATCAGGTACACCGAGTGCACCTTATCTTCGGCGCCATCCAATGCCTTAAGCGGCATGCCGGCATAAAATAGAGGAAGTGCTCCCCAGATCGCTCCCACAATAAGCTTCAAGAGAGAGGAACGACGAGGAAGTAGTCGACCATTGTATGCATCAAAGCGACCCATAATTTCAGTACACTAGACGTTTGTGAATTCCTGGTTTTAAGAACGGCCGACTGCGCGAATGTCTCCGTAAGAAATAATTTCGTCGAGGTCATACATATGAGCGTCCATAACGTCTGAAAAAGAAAATTGGCAGGAGTTAGTAGACAGACCGATCAAGAGAATCCTTATTAAAAACAGACACAGGGATTTGAACGACTCTTGATATCCCCATCGGGAAAACAAGTTCTGGTTATGACACCTAACAAATTTAAATTTATGTAAATAAAAAAGAAATCCTAAAGAAAGATTCTCATTTAATAAGAACCCTTCGAGCCGAGGAGTAAATCTCCCATTGAGAGCAGTGCTCTTCAACAGAGTGACATCTGTCAGCTCTGATGATGAAAGAAATAAAATTCCTCAAGAAAATTCTAAGAGCCTTGCTCTGTAAGAATGATGGAATAACCCATCAGAAAACTTGAAGTAAAGTTTTAATGAATTAAAATTCCATGATCTTCAAGATCCATGAACAAACTCTTAAGAGTTCTTTATGAAAGACTAACAAATCTATATGATTTGAAAAGAAGAGCAAAGCTCTGTTAATGGGTTAAGAAACCCTAAGAATGATCTCTTTAGATCTGTGATTTCAAGAGAGCAAAGCTCTGTTAATAAAACCCTAAAAAATGTTTTCTTTAGATCGAAGATCTATGAAGAGCAAAGCTCTGTTAATGGGTGAAACCCTAGATTCTTAAGTAATCCTTTAAAAAATTTAATCTTTACCTAAATTTTGACAGAGTTCTGTCCTTAAAGAAGTTCTTAAGACAAAGAGCTATGCTCTGAAGGAGAATAAAAATTCTCAGAAAACAAGAAAGAAGATGAACAAAAACCATCTCAAGGGCCAAAGGTCCTATTTATAGGCGCTGAGAGCCGTTTCAACTTCTGAGTTGATTCAATGGCAGAGATGCTGCCACCGCTGCACTCACGTGTGGGCCACGTAAGCGCAACGGGAGGGGGCATTTATTTCCCCCAATCAGAGCAAAACTCTGTTCAAAATTTTAAATTTTCAAATTTTGAAATGAAGCAGCGCTAGCGTTGAGAGAGTCAAAGACTGAGGCAGCGCTCACGTGCAAAGCACATGAGCGCTAGCGCTAAGAGCGCTGCACTCTAAGCAACGCACTACGTGCAAAGCACGTAAGCGCTAGCGCTAAGTGCGCTGCACTCTAAGCAGCACACCACGTGCAAAGCA
Organism: Agapanthus africanus; assembly: GCA_030015575.1. Lineage (NCBI taxonomy): Eukaryota > Viridiplantae > Streptophyta > Magnoliopsida > Asparagales > Amaryllidaceae > Agapanthus > Agapanthus africanus. The sequence goes on from CM057337.1 coordinate 97,740,450, forward strand.
CGGGAGCTCTAGCGCAGGAACTAAATGTTCCCAACCGTTGGATCAAAGATCCAACGAACATGATTAAAAATCATCAATTGATCAGAATAAAATTCTGTTAAGGAAAGATTCCTCAAAATCTTTCCAAACAAAAAAATTGTGCTCTGTAAATCAGAGCACCGTCGGATCAATAATCCAATGGTGATTAAAAATCACTAAAATACAGAATAAATTCTGTGTGGGGAAGATTTTCCAATCTTGTTAAAAATAAAAAGATTGACTTCTGTAAATCAAAAGCCCTTGGATCAAACATCCAACGATGGGAAAATCCCCAAATCAACTAGAGAAAAGATCTCCTTAAACTGATTGAACAAATCAGCCTTGCCCTATATAAAGGCCTCAAGACTTCAAGTCTCATATAGAGAAACCCCCCACCCCCAAAAAAACTTTGAGAAATCTCAGAAAGAAGAGCAAGCTCTCAGAAGAAGAAGATTTTCTTCAAGGTAAAAAGAACAGAAAAACAAAATCGTCTCATATAAAAAGCAGAATTCATTTATTTCTTTAAGATCAAAGATCTATAAGACCGAGGTCTTTCACAAAGAGATCAAAGGATCTCATCATATAAAAAATAAGAAGAAGAACATAATTCTTTTCACAGATCATAGATCTATAAGACAAATTGTCTTTTACAAAAAAAGATCATGAACATCTCATTATAAAAAGGGGGGAGAATGATTCATTCTCTTAGAATCACATATCCATAAAGGTAAAGCCTTTCACCAAAATAAGAGATTGAAACATCTCCTATATAATAAGAACTTTGTTCTTAGAACCTTGAGACAAAGTCTCTTATAAAAAGAGAATTTAATTCTCAGAGCGCAAAACTGATCTAAGTTGTATAAAAGAAGAGCCTTAGCGCTCCTAATTTAAAAGAGCTTCAGCGCTCCATATCTATCGCAAAGCGCTGCAACGCCTCAGCGCTCCAAATATAGCGCACTGCGCTCAATACTAGCGCACAGCGCCAAGCACGCCACGTGCTCCTCACTTGTGCGCTACTTAACAGAAGCACCTCAGCGCTCCACATCCAGCGCCTCAGCGCTTCAAATATAGCGCACTGCGCTCATTGACTGGCGCTAGCGCCAAGCGTGCCACGTGCTCCTCACATATGCGCTACTTAGTAGAAGCGCCTCAGTGCTCCACATCTAGCGCAAAGCGCTGCAGCGCCTCAGCGGTCCAAATATAGCACACTGCGCTCATTGACTGGCGCTAGCGCCAAGCGCACCATGTGTTTCTCACGTGTGCACTGACAGAACATAAACTGTTCTTTAAATATGGCCCAGAGCTATGATGAATGCTTAGCATTTGGTAAAAGACAAAAATATTGTCAGAACTCAAACCAATGCTCAGAATTGTTAAATTTTTAACATTTTAACTGAGTGGGCCAAGCCCAAGTTGGCCATAAACCCCTCATTCAGATTAATTGAGCCTATATGCTCATAAATCTCAGATCTTAGTCCCAATTAGACTACAGATCTCCCAACCAAAATTAGTTCAAGGGTACATATCTTCACTCCTCTGATATTTGTCGTTGTAATCCTTCAACGTCTTCAGAGAGGTGACGAGTCCCGACAACCATACATTTCATAGACTATGACGTCTTTAAACTGGACTGTGGGGTCCTTAAACCCATGGACTATGATGTCCTTAACCTTGGACTGTGGGGTCGTTAAGCCCGTGGACTATGATGTCCATAATCTTGGACTGTGGGGTCCTTAAGCCCATGGATTATGATGTCCTTAACCTTGGACCATAATGTCCCTAAACTAATAGACCGCAATGTCCCTAAACTAAACAATAGAGCCCAAATACTCTTTTGTTGGATCTAAATGATCCTGTTAAGTTGATCTTAGTCTAAAATTAGATTAACGTATCCTTAACAAACGTTTAAGTTGATCTTAGTCTCAAATGAGACTAACGTATCCTTAAATCCAACCCCAAACCTAAATCTAAGAAAATACGGATTTGGACTAATCCACGCCCTACGGGCGATAACATAAATTAATCTCCGTATACAATCCACAGGCAACCAAAAGCAAAACAAACACCCACGACACGAAGTGACCATCTGGAGAAGGAGAAAGTGGTTACCGCGATGCGGTAGCATAATTAATTGCAGAGGCTTGCGCCTGCAGGGAAGAGCGCCCCCACAATCAAAAACTCTTCAACGATGGGGAATCTGACAAAGTCTGCTACATCGGCTGCATCTGTTTAACCCTTCGATACATGGTGTCATAAATCGACTTGGCATTTTCGGAGAGGTGGACGGATAGCACCAATTAGCATCTACCCCCGAAATTCAGGCCCTGACGTCCCAACGTCCCGGTGGTGTCTTTTCGGCTGAGAACATACCCCTATACCGGGAGAAACGAATTCTTTCAAACGCTCACTACCTCCATATGCTTCGGGACTGTACCCAATTAGAACCTGTTTGCATGACTTAGTAGAGCCTTGGTAGGGTAGTAATCAAAGCATAATGAGAACATACATAGGACATTTTGGCGATCTTAGGTGTAAGGACTACACCATACTCATGTCACCAAAGAACTGCTATCTGACAATTGGTATAATACCAACTAAGAGTTCTCGGTGGGTCCGTTCAGTGAAACTCATTCCCAATAAGCACATGTATACAATCCTCGGTGTCAAACAGTAATAGCTATGGGATCAGATATCGCCCTTCAATCGGGTCAGGAAACATACACACTAGTCTAAACTGGAGTACTGAAACCCGGTCTCGATACTCCTACGATTAGGGATATTTAAGGATGTACTTATAGACTACCCCAGGTCCTACTAGTGTGATCCCTATCATTAAACCTGGTAGTCAAGCAAAATCCTGAAGGCTATCTAATGTATTAGTGATACGTGATAACGAGTAAAATGTATACATGCGACAGATAAAGACAAACCAGATAGTATACTATCATCTCGGATAAGATTGTTCTTCGTATAGGTCCTCCTCCAATTACAATAATTGACTTAAGGGCAACTATATCCAACACTGCTTGGTGCACGGCCAATATCTAAAGCTCTGCACCAACTAAGTCCGGAGGGGTTAAAGGAGATTCAAACATAGTTAGACGATCTTTTAAAGAAGGGTTAGATCAGACCCAGTACATCATCTTAGGGATCCCTGGTGCTATTAATGAAGAAGAAGGAAGGCACCTATTGCATGTGCATCGACTATCGGGCGCTGAATGAAGTTACTATCAAGAACAAGGACCCACTCTCTCGTATCGAAGACCTTTTCGATCAACTGAGCGGGTCTTGCATTTTCTCCAAGTTAGATCTTCGTTAAGGATATCATCGGGTGAAGGTCAAGAAGTTCGATATACAGAAGAAGGCATTCAGGACCCGTTATGGAAATTATGAATATTTAGTGATGCCATTCGAGATAACTAATGCCCCGACCATCTTTATGAACCTGATGAATTTGATCTTCCGTGAGTATTTAGAAAAGTTTGTTGTCATCTTCATCGACGACATCTTGGTCTATTCGAAGACTTAGGAAGAGCACGTTGAATATTTGCACACAGTTTTGGAAACATTATGACAGCATCAAATCTACACCAAGTACAGCAAATATGAGTTTTGGTTAGACAAGGTCGGTTTTCTCAGTCATATCGTATCGGGTGAAGATATATCTGTAGACCCAGCTAAGGTATCAACCGTTAGCGAATGGCCGACGTCAAAATCAGTTAAAAGACATAAGGAGTTTCTTGGGACTAGCTAGTTATTACCGATGTTTCATTGAAGGATTCGCGAAGATTGCAGCACCTTTGACCAAGCTTGCTTGAAAGGATGAAGCTTTTGTGTGGTCAGAAGCGTGCGAAAGAGCTTTTATGGAACTGAACTCAAGATTGACCTCTGTGTTGGAGATAGTGCCCTCAAAGTCAATTATTGGATCGCAGGTATGTGATTGCAATGATTGAGGCAGGACCTATACCGATATGACAGTCTTGCTCGAGATGATAGTATGCTATCTGGTTTGTCTTTATCATCGTATACATGCTTTAGTTCACTATTGCATGATGATAGAGCCCATAGGATTCTTACTTGACAACCAGCAGTATGATGGCGATCATATACGTGGGAGCTGGAGTCTATAAGCACATCCTTAAAATGTCCCTAGTCGTGGGAGTTTCAAGACAGGGCATCGGTACTCCAGAGTAGACTAGTATATACAGTCGAAACCCCGACGAGGGGCGATGGCCGGTCTCACAAGCCATTGGTGTCAGTTGGATCACCTAAGATGTATACAGGTGCTCATTGGGTTATGAGTACACCGGACAGGACTCGCCGGGAACATGCTAGTTGGTATTATACATATCGTCAGATAGCAGTTCCCTGGTGACATGTGTACAGGTTAGTTTGTCGACCTGAGATCATCATTTGTCTCGTGTGAGTTCCCACTGTGCTTTGATTCCTACCCTACCACGCTCAAAGGAGTTGTGCAAACAGGTATTTTTTGGGTACAGTCCCGAGCCACATGGAGGCAGTGAGCGGATCGTCGGGGATTCGTCTCTCCCGGTATTGGGGGTTGATGTCGCACAGTTCACGAGTGGCCATCACTAGAAATCCTCGGCCGAGATAGTGGAGAATTACTAATTTGGATCAGTAGTTTCTTAAGTGGTGATGGGCTTCATGCCGACACGATTTATCGCGTTATTAGGGGTCTGACTTTATCCACCCCCTAGACTCGATATGCGATACTCTTTAGACGAACGGACCGGACTGTATATACACTGTTAGGCTCAGTAGGGTTTATGGATGAGTCCGCTCGTCAGCTTTCCTTCCAATCAATATATAGGCAACCGTTACGTACAGCTTGTACCTCTGACGTGCTAGAGGTTATACCCAGTGCCAGTGTGTTGATGAGTCATTAGAGTCCCCCACAGACACTTTCCCAAGTTCGGGCAAAACGCTGTAGAGGCCGTATGGTTTTATGGCAAGATTCGGAAAAAGCACGCGCGTTTTCGCACGTGTCGTTTTTCGGGCAGATAATACTGGTCGGCTTTGGTTTAAGCCGGATCCGAGTATTATACTGTGTAGATATAATATTTTTGTCTCAGATGCATTTGTATTCGGTCGTAATACAAATGCGGGTATGTTTATACCATTACGGGGTTATCCTGAAATTCGTTTCAGGATCACTTTTGGAAGTTTCCAGTTTTCTATCAGCCGTATTTGACATTCGGTTAAATGCGGATTTATCTTTTCTTTGGATTAGTGTGGAAGGTTCTAGAAGTTTCTAGAAGAGGTGACTAGGATTGGTGAGGTGGCTTAGTGCATTAATGGAGCAATTAATTGCTTGATGACTAAGGGTTATGGTTCAATGTATGCATTGAATGAGTTCACACTAGGTGTTAAGGTGACTCATTCTCTTCATGAATGTTCTTTGGCTTGTGATCACCTCCCCCTCTCCTACACTCACCCCCTCCTTCCCTATAAGTGGTCAGACCCTCTTGATGGGGAGATTATGGTAATGGTTGCTTGGAAAAAGATTGATATTGTTTTGGACTCATGGAAATTAGATAAGCCTCATTTCTCATTTCACCCGATTCCAAAAAGGCAACTTCATTAACCGTTCGTCCATAGCCTTGGACGTAACGAGACAAAGTGTTCTACTCATTCTCTACAATATCTTGGTCGTCTCTTTTAGCAAACTTGACGACCGAGTTGCCTCGGTTCAAAGGCGGGAGCCCGTTTAAAAATCCGTCGACGTGGTGCCACCTGGACGAGAAGACTGGAGATTCAGAAGTTCAGAGCAGCCGCAATAAAGCGTGGGATGATGGTTGAAGACCGAAGGACTCGGATCGTTCGGTATAACATTTCTACCCACTTTGTAATTTGTTAGTTTAGCTTTAATGGTAGATCTGGCTTATAGTACGCGATAGCGCCAGTTGTAAAAAATTTTGTTCCGCATTTGGCGTCTGTTAGACGGCCGGGGCGCTACCGTGGACTTACAGTAGTATCAGAGCCTCACCATTAAGCTATACTAACTTGTGCTAATGCGTTTAAAATATCGATCGAACCGAATTTCGAAAATCACAATTTTCAAGTGCTTAAGTTTCTGTCGATTTTAAACAGGGTCTAAAAATTATTTTACATATCACAGAAAATTAAGCAGGGTTTTTTAAGCATACGTATGAAAATTGGGCATGTGATCCTACAGTAACGTCGCGGATCCGCGGTCAAAGCAAGGGTTTGACCGCGGAACCGCGGCCGTTATGTGGGAACAGTAATTCAATTTTTCCCGGTGTGTTTGTTTTAGGAAATTGTAGGTTTTGGTATATTTATTTTGGGCCCAGATTTTGTTACTGTACAGCAGATGTACGTGGGGCCCATTTCGGAAAGTTTAGTCGATCGAAATTTTAAACTTGTTAGTTTACAGTACTTACTTTATATCTCCGACCGGGAATGTCATTTGATCGGTAAACCGCGTCTAATTACTATAGTTCTTTTAGACGGGTTTGCGAACGTGATATTCGCGTTGATGCTCTGTATTGTGCTGTGATGTTGCAGATATGTCGTGGTGGATAGCAGTGTGCAATGGTAGTGCAGTTTGGATTTATTTGTACATTTGATATTGCGGGGCGAGCATCCAACATGTGGACTGCCGTCACTGCCTGTTTTTATAGTATTCTTTTCGGGGCACGACCGGGTTGAGGTCGATGTACCTATTGTACATATTTTTATTTCTGTACTAGGTTTACCCCGCGAAGGAGTGCACGGATAGCCGGGTTCTGGAGGGCAACGGGTCCGTATCTCATGGCTTTGAGAGGAAGAGGGACCTCACTCTAGAATTGTCAGACTATTCGCCGCACTCGTAGGGGGTACAGGTTGACCCAAGGAGGGGTGCTCAATTTACCGGATTCCATGAAGTGCCGGGTGTTCCATTCACTATGCTGTGGGGGACTACCTCACTTCAGGTTTTGGCAGGTAACTTGCCGCACCCGTAAGGGTCTAGGTTTCATTGCACAGGCTATCCACACGACCAGGGGAACGTCAGGTTTCAGCAGCGGCTCTGTGAAACCCGGGGATCCCAGATTATCTGTATTGTTCTGTGATGCTTATTACTTTTCTGTAATGTTGCATATTATCACGCCTGGAGCGATTATTGTATATTGGTATATATACTATTAGATGTTGTATATGTTTTACACCCGTGCTAGTCCAGCCCCCGCTCTGTCGTTAGTTAAGTAACCTAACGGGAGATGACGGGACCCAGTGGCGAATGCGGATGGCATATACATACATTTTATTTTCGTTCTTTTCTGGTGTGATTGATTGATGCGACTGCATTGATTCTTATCAATGCAAAGATAAAACAAACATATATTTGATGTTGTTGGAACAAATTTTAAAAAGTGTTATTACAAAGACATTTCCTTTTGTTTTGCATAGTGATATTCGGTTGGAATATCATGCACCTCATTCGACGAGGCAAGGGCTGATATCCCTTCACCGGGAGAGACCCCTTGGGCAGAAGTTTACGTCAGGGTAATAACTTCATATAGTCGATTACAAGTTGCTTTGCATCACGGTATTCAGTTGGAATATCCCGCACCTCATTCCACGAGGAAAGAGCCGAGATCCCTTCACCGGGAGTGACCTCTTTAGCAAAACGTTTTCGCCACTATATTTTTATAAAAAGCTATCAGGGTCCTTCAACGAGATCAAGTTCATTACGTTAAAGGTTTTTCGCTAAAAACCAGCCATAGCCCTCCGTCATTTCTTATGGATTGTCAGTAGTATTCAAGCAATGTTTGTTGGCCAAAGTTAAGACATAGTGTTTGGTAGCTGCTGAACATTCATCTGTTGCATAGATAGATGCGTTGGTTTGGGACAGTCGTACTGCCTTGTTAGCCAAAGTCAAGGGTATGTGCGGATGGGTTCAAATTAACCTGCACAATGACGGGTAGAACTTGACATGTGACTTATGATTTGTTGGCCAAAGTCAAGGTCATAAGAGCGTGAGGCAAAAATCATATCGGGAGTTTCAAACATACAGCAAACTTGCCAGGCATGTGCATACCTTCTGGAGTGTGATAACTTGAGTGGCTTCCATCAAATTATCATGCGATGATAGTTGGATCCCGATTCTCACTGATGAGTTGGTATACTTTTCGGGTGATCCCGACTAATTCTTCTTTCAGATTTGGAGGAGAATTTGAAATTATAGTGGGAGTTTTCCTGATTAGATAAAGTGATAACCATTCTGATCTAGGCTAGAGTGCACGCAGAGTGTTTCTTTTCTCTCTCTCTCTCTCTTTGGCAGCGACCTTTGACCGACCCTAGACTATGACTCAGTGACCAAGTTGACCGAACCTTCTTAAAATACAGGCTTTTGGATTGTCCGAGTTGCATAAGTCATTGCCGCTCCTTCTTTTACCCTTTGAATTTCTCAGAACACCCTGTATTACTACGGATATCCACTTCCATTGGATAGATCCATCGTATGGTTATATACGAACTCGGAGGGACTTCTTCGAGGATGGATCCAGGTTCAGGAGAAATAGAATTGGTTTATTCAATTGTCTTTTATTATCACCTTCTCTCAGATCGCAAGGGCTCCTTAGTTTAGGAGTGTACGCCTATTACGCTTATTGGATAGTCTTATTCCAAACCATAGGCAGGTGCCGAAAGGTAGGGAATGAAGAAAACCAATTAGCCTAAGTAGGGTGTACAGAAGGTAATAACTAAAGACAAAATAAAGGGATTAGAAAGAGGGCAAAGTAAATTGCGACTGTCATCATTCACGACCAAACCATATACTTCATCGCCACTCCTATTTCACCTTTGCTTTTTTCCCCAGTTCGGGAGAAATAGAATAAGGTTTTATTCAGTAGTCTTTTATCATCACCTTCTCTCAAGTTGCGAGTACTCCTTGGTTTAGGAGAGTACACCTATTATGCTTACTGGATAGTCTTCTTCCAAACCATAGGCTGGTGCCGAACGGTAGGGAAGGAAGAAAACCATTTAGCCTAACGAAAGTGTACAGAAGGTAACGACTAAAGACAAATAAAAGGATTTGGAGAGATGGCAAAGAAATATACGGTTACAGTCATGAATAGGATTATGGAAGAGACATTACTAGGAATACCAGAATACCCCTACGAGACATTTTAATATTTCAGTTTCACTGCGCATTGTTAAAAGAAAACTGTTTTCCCGATTAGATACTTACTCCAGGGTATGTATTTACCAGGTTACATTCTCATATCTGTATGGTTTTTACAGATGATGAGTGGGAGTAAGTTATTGGGAATTAGGTGATCATCCTCATTATATCGGAATTCGTTGTAATTGGTGATATTTGAGGAAATCGCCTGGGTACAGTTTTCAACCTACGATGCACAGATTTTGAGTTATTCAACTCAGCGGACTTATACAGAGTATTGTATGTTGTCCAGTGTCCGTCAGGACAAAGGGGTAGATCCTCGTACTATGTTCTGTTTACTTATGACTTCTTTAGTTTTTAGATAAGTGTTTCGTAGAAATACAATGTCTAAGTTTTGAGAAGTTGTGGGTATAAGAATAAAGTAGAGAACCAGGTATCGCAAGTATCGGGATTCTTCAAAGAGATTGAAAATGTAGATTCTTATGATTGGTATTCAGTTGATAGTAATGATTTTGAGAAACTTGTTTCTCTTTCAGATTACTCATGATTGGATGGATTCCTAAGTTGAGTAATGCTGATAAGCCTCTCTCCATTAAGATGATATGCACTGGAAACAGCTGCATGATTAGAATCTGGTTCCAATTAAATAAGTGCCAAAGTTTCTATATTAGATATAGAATGCTTCAGATCTTAACGATGTTAAGGTAAGGAGGGTTGTCCAGCTTATGCTTAAAACCAGACACTGGATAACTCAAGGCACGTTTCTGTAATGGCAGTTTGTGGGTTGACCCTGGCTTTGAAGAGGGTTGACTTTCTACCATCTGGAAGATCAATAGTGATATTGTTCTTGACTCGCCACAGTTTTAGTAAAATGTATTTTTCAGAAAATAATAGTGGGAGTATGGTAGAACTGGAAGTGATTCCAGAACCGCAAACGATTACGGAAAATTTAATAGGACCTATATATTCAATCAGGTTTGACATTCCATTAGCTACTCCGCAGATATGGTGGGTAACCTCAGACACCCGAGAGGTACTCCGGTAGCCTCAAGGATAGTGACAGGGAGGTTCTTGTTTACCCAGACTTGACACTACTGTTGTTCCAGACTATGAGACCCGGCAAGAGGATAAGTATAACGTCGTTCTAAACTAGCTTTAGAAGTGTACGTAGATATTATTCTGCCAGAGGGTTGTCGTAGTCAATGGGAGCAGCGGAAGTATAGTGGACAAGTAGCTTATGTCTATTTATAGGCTTAAGCAGATATATAGCGGAGATAGATCATCTATTTTTGATGTGAAAGTCATGGGTTTGACTTCATCAGAATAGACGATGGATCTGTTAAGAAGGTAGTAGGGTGTGATGTCCTGGTATATGGATGACATACAAAGAGTAGGAAGTAAAATTCCTATACTACGATCGGTTGTACTGTGGTCGTCACACAGTTGTTTCTCCTGACAGGATATGGATATAATATCAGACATTCTGGTTACTAGATCTGTGGTTTTAGATCTTGATTTGGGTAGCTTCCCAATGTGGGTATTTTGACAGTATTCTAATGGTATTTAGAATAAATGACTCCTGGCATGGTGGTGTACCTGCAGATGACGGAGCCACCCTCTCTAAAGGTGTCTTAGAGACTAAAGGAAAGAGGGATGTGCATAATTGGCAGATCACTTGCTTAGGCAATTGAGTCAATCATGAGATATCAAGTACCACACCAGATGTTGTTTTTGCACTTGATGCAATAAGTTTATATTAATCCAATCCTGGAGAAATATAAGGAAGCAGTTTTAGAACATAAGTGAATGTTCTACGGATTTGATAACGGCAGCCTCCTTCGGGAGACGGTTATCATTCCAGGCTTCAAAGGTGACATAGATGACAGAGTGATTGTCAGAGTTATAGTTTTTCCTATGATGAGGGACAGTATTATGGACAGGTGGTCCAAGAGGATACTGTGGGAGCTATGGTGCTGGATACTGATTAGGTTCAGTTATCGATACAGTCTAAGAAGTTTGGATTTGGAGTTCATTTATGAACTAGGTCCCATCAGATATCAAGACATATTCTAAGACAGGTATTACTCGATTCAGAAGATGGGTTTCTCCGCGAACTTGAGATTTAGAGAGATATAGAAAGAAACATCAGGGTGGATCCACTCACTGAGGCTATTTTTCGAACACAAGAGTTTTACAAACTAGCTTTGTGAAACTGATTAGTAGAGGAGTTGGATGTTCGGTATCACACGGGCTGTGAGTATGAGACATCGCAATAATTAGCCTTGAGTGCAAGTGGGAGATTGTTGGAGATAGTGCCCTCAAAGTCAATTATTGGATCGCAGGTACGTGATTGCAATGATTGAGGCAGGACCTATACCGATATGACAGTCTTGCTCGAGATGATAGTATGTTGTCTGGTTTGTCTTTATCATCGTATACATGCTTTAGTTCACTATTGCATGATGATAGAGCCCATAGGATTCTTGCTTGACTGCCAGCAGTATGATGGCGATCATATACGTGGGAGCTGGAGTCTATAAGCACATCCTTAAAATGTCCCTAGTCGTGGGAGTTTCGAGACAGGGCATCGGTACTCCAGAGTAGACTAGTGTATACAGTCGAGACCCCGACGAGAGGCGATGGCCAGTCTCACAAGCCATTTGTGTCAGTTGGATCACCTAAGATGTATACAGGTGCTCATTGGGTTATGAGTACACCGGACAGGACTCGCCGGGAACATGCTAGTTAGTATTATACATATTGTCAGATAGCAGTTCCCTGGTGACATGTGTACAAGTTAGTTTGTCGACCTGAGATCGTCATTTGTCTCGTGTGAGTTCCCACTGTGCTTTGATTCCTACCCTACCACGCTCAAAGGAGTTGTGCAAACAGGTATTTTTTGGGTACAGTCTCGAGCCACATGGAGGCAGTGAGCGGATCGTCGGGGATTCATCTCTCCCGGTATTGGGGGTTGATGTCGCACAGTGCACGGGTGGCCATCACTAGAAATCCTCGGCCGAGATAGTGGAGAATTACTGATTTGGATCAGTAGTTTCTCAGGTGGTGATGGGCTTCATGCCGACACGATTTATCGCGTTATTAGGGGTTTGATTTTATCCACCCCCCTAGACTCGATATGCGATACTCTTTAGACGAACGGACCGAACTGTATATATATTGTCACTGTTAGGCTCAGTAGGGTTTATGGATGAGTCCGCTCGTCAGCTTTCCTTCCAATCAATACATAGGCAACCGTTACGTACAGTTTGTACCTCTGACGTGCTAGAGGTTATACCCAGTGCCAGTGTGTTGATGAGTCATTAGAGTCCCCCACAGACACTTTTCCAAGTTCGGGCGAAACGTTGTAGAGGCCGTATGGTTTTATGGCAAGGTTCGGAAAAAGCACGTGCGCTTTCGCACGTGTCGTTTTTCGGGCAGATAATACTGGTCGGTTTTGGTTTAAGCCGGATCTGAGTATTATACTGTGTAGATATAATATTTTTGTCTCAGATGCATTTGTATTCGGTCGTAATACAAATGCGGGTATGTTTATACCATTACGGGGTTATCCTGAAATTCGTTTCAGGATCACTTTTGGAAATTGCCAGTTTCCAGTTTTCTATCAGCCGTATTTGACATTCGGTTAAATGCGGATTTATCTTTTCTTTGGATTAGTGTGGAAGGTTCTAGAAGTTTCTAGAAGAGGTGACTAGGATTGGTGAGGTGGCTTAGTGCATTAATGGAGCAATTAATTGCTTGATGACTAAGGGTTATGGTTCAATGTATGCATTGAATGAGTTCACACTAGGTGTTAAGGTGACTCATTCTCTTCATGAATGTTCTTTGGCTTGTGATCACCTCCCCCCCTCCTACACTCACCCCGTCCTTCCCTATAAGTGGTCGGCCCCTCTTGGTGGGGAGATTATGGTAATGGTTGCTTGGAAAAAAATTGATATTGTTTTGGACTCATGGAAATTAGATAAGCCTTATTTCTTATTTCACCCGATTCCAAAAAGGCAACTTCATTAACCGTTCGTCCATAGCCTTGGACGTAATGAGACAAAGTGTTCTACTCATTCTCTACAACATCTTGGTCGTCTCTTTTAGCAAACTTGACGACCGAGTTGCCTCGGTTCAGAGGCGGGAGCCCGTTTAAAGATCCGTCGACGTGGTGCCACCTGGACGAGAAGACTGGAGATTCAGGAGTTCAGAGCAGCCGCAACAAAGCGTGGGATGATGGTTAAAGACCGAAGGACTCGGATCATTCGGTATAACATTTCTACCCACTTTGTAATTTGTTAGTTTAGCTTTAATGGTAGATCCGGGTTATAGTACGCGATAGCGCCAGTTGTAAAAAGTTTTTGTTCCGCATTTGGCGTCTGTTAGACGGCCGGGGCGCTACCGTGGACTTACACTCTGCACCTATCCTTACCATACCAGATAGATCTAGTGGTTTTGAAGTTTATTGTGATGCTTCCAGGAAAAGATTAGGATGCTTTTTACATTAGCACGGCAAAGTTGTAACTTTAAAGTTAAGGCAGCTAAACACACACGAGCGCAATTATCCCATGCATGATCTAGAATTGGCGGCTGTTATCTTCGCACTCAAGATTTGGTGCATTACCTATTAGGAGAACGTGCGAATATATATATAGACTACAAAACTCTGAAATATGTATTTACCCAAAAGGAACTGAATATGCGGTAGAGAAGATCGCTAGAACTCATGGCCGACTTTGACATCAATCTTCAGTACCATCCGGAGAAGGTGAACATGGTCCCTGATGCTCTTAGTCGCCAGCTATTAGTAATGAATCTCACCGCTCAGTAGAGGTTACAACAGGAGCTTCATGAATTACAGATTGAAGTGGTAGTGTCAGGAGTTAAATCATCCTTGATGAATCTGCAGATTCGGTCCACCCTTGTTGATCAAATTAAAACGGCTCAAGTAGGCGATACCAAATTACAGAAGATCAAAGAATAAATAGAGAGTGAATTTCGAACTGACTTCATAATTCATGAGGATGGATCCTTGCGGTATAGGAGCTGATTATGCGTGCTGGCCAGCATTATTCGAGAAGAACTGATGAAGGAGGCTCATAGCTCTCCCTATTCTGTACATCCCGGCAGCACGAAGATGTACAAGGATCTAAAACAATATTACTGGTGTCATGGAATAAAGAGGTAAGTTGCTCGAAGCGTTGCAAAGTGCTTAGTCTGTCAGCAAGTAAAGGCTGAGCACCACAGAACTGCCAGTCTACTTCAGCCGTTACCTATGCCAGAATGGAAATGGTAGCACATTACCATGGACTTTGTGACTGCTCTTTCTCGCAGCACGAAAGGTAACGACGCAGTTTGGGTTATTATGGATCGACTCACCAAGTCGGCTCACTTTATTCCATTCTGAGTTAGCCAATCGGCAGAAATGTTGGCAAAAAAAGTATATGGAGGAGATCGTGAGAATTCATGGAGTACCAGTTTGCATCGTCTCCGATCGGGACACCGGATTTCGATCCCAGTTTTGGCAGAGTCTTCAAGCCAGCATGGGCACGATTCTGAGTTTCAGCACTGCATACCATCCCTAAACTGACGGATAGTCCGAGCGGACAATTCAGATCCTAGAAGATATGCTCAGGGCCTGTATGCTCGACTTCAGAGGATCGTGGGAAGATCACCTACACCTCATAGAGTTTTCATACAACAACAGCTATCAGGTCAGTATTGGGATGGCACCGTTTGCAGCACTCTATGATCGAAAATGTCGCTCACCTCGGAGTTGGGATGATGTTGGAGATCGAGAACTCCTTAGGCCAGAGATGATCGTGCCAACAGTTGATATAGTTCGCACGATCAGGGAAAAGAATCACATGGCCTGGGATCGACAGAAGTATTGGGCAGATGCGAAGCGACGACACTTGGAGTTCCAACCTAAAGATCATGTGTTCCTCAAGATCTTTTCGAACAGAGGAATGATTCGTTTCAGAAGACGGGGAAAACTTAGCCCAAGATACATCAGGCCGTTTAACATATTGGAACGGGCAGGAGATGTGGCATATTGTCTGGCACTGCCACCATCATTGGTGTGGGTACATAACGTAGTCCATATATCTCAACAACGTCGTTATGTGAGTGACCCCAATCATATACTCGATCATTCAGTGTTTACTGTACAGACTGATCTAATTTGTAAGCAGCAGCTAATTGCTATTTTAGATCGGAAGAAGAAGACGTTACGGAATAAGGTGGCGAAACTAGTCTGGGTGATGTGGAGAAATGATTTACCAGGAGAATCAACTTAGAAATGAGAAGATAATATGCGTATACGTTACCCTAAATTGTTTAATGATCAGTCCTTTGTGTAAATATCGAGGGTGAAATTTTTATAAGGAGGGTAGGATGTAACGACTCTGAAATTTCTGTATGTTTGTATCAAGTTCAATGTAAATATGAAGTTGTGTTTCAGCTCTGATTATGAGTTATAAGTAATATTTATTAAATAAAAGCAAGAAGCAACTTAAAGCTCACTGGTTAATACTCTCCACTACTGTTCCATAGCGCGTGTGTTCGAATCCCATCAGCCCCAATTATTTTAATATTTTTCGACGTTTTGGAAGTCCAAAAGTTTGCACGAGTTTCACACGGATTTACAAAACGTTGCAACTGAAACAATGTATTAAAATAAGACCCTTAACCTAACCCCAACCTATGGCTTAAACCCCGAGGCGATTGTGACATTGTTCACTCAAGCTCGTTGTCGATCTCGAGTTCGTCTCTCAGCTTCATCCTCAGTCTCGGTACCTAACAGAGGCTTCTTCTCTTCTTTTCTCGCATGTACGAGTACAGGCGGAACCCGTAAGTCTCCTTCGATCTCCCTCTCTTTCGTTCATCCTCTCATCGACATAATAATAATAATAATAATAATAATAATATGATTTTAGCAAGCTAATTTAATCTTCACCTATTTACTAGAAATCCTCATATTAACAAGAAAACATCATATATTAATCTATCAATTTTGCAAGACTTGTTTCATCTAGCTTATATGTTTTAAGTTGGAATTTGCCATGCTAAACAAAACAAGAACACAATATAATGGTTAAATACCATATTCTTTATGCCATCTCGATTACAATGTTTAGCATGTTAACTTAGCTAGCACGGTGTAATGACCTACCCCACATGTACACATGGAAAACATAGCACGATACCATATTTATAATATTTTTTTTTACAAGGAAACGTATTTCATTAAAATACCCTTAAATTCAAAAAATACGGTTTTATCGATATTTTCATCCTTTGCAAATACGTCTCTACAACTCTCGTTAGGAAACCCGTTTATAGATGTACGGATTATCGCACATCCTTAGGATAGTAGAGTGAGATGCAGAACTGCTCACAGAGAATTCGGTGTCGAAAAGAATATAATACGGTTTTAAAGAAAATACAATATTTTAAAACAAAGTTAAACAAATTGCAAATAACTTGAAACATATGTTGTAATTCTAAAGGAAAACAAATTTATGAAAATTAGATAAATACTTTAAAATTAAAATATTAAAGTTTTTAAGAAAACACTCTCAAGTTTCCAAAAGATAGATTTTTCATAAAAATACCATAAATTTTTAAAACTTAGGTTTTATTATTAAAATACCTCTAAATCTAAAATATTTTTTATAAAAACTCTTGATGTTCTATATTAACATGTTTTTATCAAAAATGCTCTCAAGGTTTATTTTTAAAAAACATTTTATATAAAAAACCCTCGACAAATGCAAACATACAAATACATATAATAAACAACTTGCATAAATATTTAAGAACCCTAAATTAATAATGGGTTAAGCGTTATCAAATCTCTTGAGTCTTGGAGAGCTGGAGAATGTGGGTGCTTACCTACCCAGATTAGATAATACAGCAAATTAAAGAAATTATCAATGGCAATCATTTTTGAAAAAGACACAAATCATTCCGTCCATGTGCAGCGGTTGCCCGATTATTCCTAAACTTAAGATTTTCAAAATATAAATATTTTAATAAGATATGATTAGAAGTTGACCTCTAATCATAAATTGATTTGAATTCTAATCTAACTTATACTCGAATTTAAACTTAAATTTCAACTTGACTTGAACACGAATTTGAACCTGAACTATCTACTTAAAACTTGACATGTATACATGAACTCAATAAGCATACATGAAACCAACTTGACTCGAATCATAAATACAAATGACATGACTTACACTTGACATGACTACATGAACTCAATCTTGATATTGTATCACCTTTTGTATTCATGAACTCGATCAAGATTTATAACCTTAATCATAGTTTAATATACACGAGATGTTAGGATAGTTAAAGTGTGAATCTAACAGAATCTCAGGAGTCCCTTAGTTTATGAATCTATGTCTACTAACACATACAATCTATTATGAGGGCATGTGTTTCCAAGCCCCTGAGATCCTACCTTTAGGTTTGAAATACTTCAATACTAGGTTAAAGTTATGTTACCAACACTTGATTCGAGACCGTGATTTTTTGCTTTTGAGGCCCTACCCTTGAGTTCGAGAATACTTTTGAGATTGGTTGGCATTCACATTTGGGCAAACATTAAGTTAGAATACTTTATAGAAACCTATTAAGACACATATACTCTTGCTTACTCACACATACATAATACCTGTTATATTATACATGCTATTTTACATTATTTTTATACCTGTTAAACATTATATTTCCTTGGAGACTTACCCGGCGTAAGTTCGCTGACGGGCATTCCATTCATTTTTGTTTCTTTAGAATATTCGTCAGATAATTTAGAGGCTGAGAAGGTGGGCCCGACTGCTGAGAATTGCGACCAGATCACAGTCTAAGAGGACCTTTAGATTCCTGCTCAGTTCTTTCAGTACCAGTATGCCTCTTGTTTAGACATTTCTTGTTATTTGTATTTTTCTATTTCAGCACATCTATATATGTAATTAAAGTTTGTGTAATGAATGTAAATAGAATAGTTTGTTGAAAATTCCATGCTTTTATCATTCTTGCTCTGTCTATAATTGCTTATTTACGTTTAGTATTTTTATTTTAAGAAATGACCTTCTTAATATAAATATGTTGCAGACTTGTCACATAACTGTTATCGTACATTGGAAAGCGGAGAGTGATATCTGGGATATAACTAAACTCATTGGAAGTTTAGTGAACTTTGGCATTTTCAAAAATGCATAATCAAGTTAGGTAGAGACTGCATTGGTAAGAGAGAGTTTTGCTCTCTTATCAGCAGGGCATGGCTCTCTTATATGCATTTATATTTTGAACAACATATACTAAAGTCGTGTGTAAAATTTTTGTTATCGTGAACATCACATGAAATTATCTAAAGATATCTGTAGTTTTTCTATATTTTGATTAAATGAATGTGGTTAGTGGTAATATTAGACTTATACAAAATAACAAATATATAAGGGCTCATGTATAAATTTATAAGGCATATACTTATTTAGGTTTTTTTAGCATGAGAGATAATGTATAATGAATCAGACAGTGAAAGAGGGCTGTCGACTTTTCATCTTCTTATTTTCGCCTTTTATGGTGGATGAGGTGCACATCTCCAATATCTGGTTCGGCTGATAGCAATTTATCATTTTTTCTAATTTTTAGTTTGTTGAATATTGATAACATCTAAGAACTTCTAATTATGATAGTAAAGATCAGCAACAATGCATGGCCAAAAATTGAAAAAGTTCCAATGTTTGGTTCTTGGAATAAATAAATGTAGCTCTAATCTAATAGGAATCCAATTTTGAAAACTATAGAGAGCTAGGTGAAGGGCCACGTCCATTCCACACAAGCCCTTCCTCGGTTCTTATCCACTGACAGACAATGTGGGTCCCATCCCCATGTGTTCTTTATTGGTACTAGCTAGGTTCTCATCCACGTCAGCAGGCAGCGTTTTCTGTGGATTGTCTCTCTTGCTTTGGTGTCGCTCATCCTGATCGATACATACAAATTTTTGATGTATTTTGCACTTAGGCAAACCTAACGGTTAACCAATTACTAAATCAACGGTCGGAGAGTATCAAATTACATGTAAATAAATTGGTTTGCTGATGTTTTAGGATAGATGATGTCGATATTCAAATGAGCGAGCCATCAACCAACCATAACTCCTTAAAGATACAAAGAATGGTTAAGAAAGGGCTTTGGAGTTTAAAATGAACGATACCTTTCTTGTCTTGATAATAATGCAAACAATAAGTAATTACATTTTGTGAGATTTATAGAGAATGACCAAATGTCAATCTCTTCCATTCAACCAACACAATACTAAGATGATTTATTGAAATTAAGGGATCTTTTGAAAAACATCAATCCTGCCACAGAATTATGTACATCTCAACGAACAATTGACAGAAGCGAGTTCATCCCTGCATTGCGAACTCTCTTCTTTCATCAACTTCTGTGAAAAAATCCGAAGAAATTCCGCCTGCAGGTGCTAAATCTCTGGGCATCTGAGATCTCGATGGATAAATAAAATTGGTTTCTTTGTTTGAAGCTAAACTTATCAGCTCTGATTCTTCTAACCCTTTTGCCGGTCCGAAACCGCACCTCTTTGCTCCATGCTTAACCAGAGCATCTTTGAGCTTGTTTATCTACAATTAAATTTCAAAAATAATTAAACTTTTATGCTGAAATCAAAATGGACATAGTTTTAAGATTTAGATTCAGTTCTTACGGTCGCATTGGTACAGCTGAAGCTGGATACCCGGCCTTCAGCGCCTCGATAAAATCGGAAAAAAGGCAACACATGAATGTGTAGGCTTTGACACATTGCTCTGTGTTCTTCATAGTTAACCTTAAGGAATATCGCATTTGGATATAATTCTGCCAATTGACATATCTGAAACAAAATCCAAATAATTTCTGCTACATCAGAAGAAGGGTTTACACAGAACTTTAGTAAAACATATGGGGTTGATTGCTAAATAATACCTCAATGTTTCACCTGCTTTGCATTTATATACCTTACCTTAACTTTAGGGATAGTGCAATATACCTTGGGATGCAAAGCTTTGCAGCCTCCGCAACCAGGGGAATAGAAGTCAACTATAACAAGGTTATCTCCGGCCTCTAGCAATGAATCAACAAGATCTTGAGCTGATTTGATTTCTATCATGTTTGGCTTTGCTGATTTCTCCCACCATCTCATAACTTTAGGGACACAAATTGATGTTTGAGCCTGAAATTGAAGAGGGAAATAATGAATATATTTTGAGGGTTAGAGCTTTGTAAAATGAACCTATTGATCAATGAATTAGTGACCCAAGCTGTTCTAATTTGATTCTCATGAGCAAAGAATGATATGTATTTGAAAAAGGAAAGGAAAGGAGCTCACATGAATGGAGAGATGTGAATGTTTTCCTTTAGGATGCAATCTTTGTGAAGTAAAAATTTGGCCTTTGAGCACAGCTTGGTTTCCCATGAACCCATTTCTACAAAGCAAGGCATCTGAAGAGGCAGCCATGGTCACCATTTCCTTTCTCTCCAAATTACCCAATATTTCATGAGAAGCAGAAACACACAAGCCACTTCTAAGAGAGAGTGCCATGGCATGCATGCAGCAAACAGAAGCTCTCACAAAACAAAACAAAACAAAACAAGAGATCTATTCTGAAAGATGTTGAGAGATGAGGAAGGCAAAGAAAGAGAATGGGGTGCTTCTGTGTTTGATGTGTGGGGGTATTGTTATGTATTGGAGAGGGAGCTTTTTTACTTTATCCATTGGATAAGTTGGTATGGTCCCCAACTGCTCTAAATTCAAAAAAGAGATGAAGGGAAGTTAGAGAAATCAATCAATGTGCTTAATTGCTGGCTGAATCATTTGCACAGCATGACATTTTGTGTCCTGTCCCTTTTTTGCAGCCAACTGTTGCAACGAGGACCAGCTGGGTGCTATAATGGTGCTTCATACGTGAGAGCAAAATAATAAGATGTGGGGAAGTTGTTGCTTGTTTTTTTTGCTTTTAAGAGAGAGTAACATGATACCAATCTAAAATCAAAATTGCAAATATCTCAAGTTAGGTGGGTGTGGGTGGGGGGGGGGGTCATGCATCTAATCACCCTCTACACACATCCAGAGCACCCACGAATTTGTCCGGAAAGCATTAATTTGTTGGTCACTTTCCCTCTTTAGGTTCCTAGAATTTGAACCCCGCACTCTTTTCGAGAAAGGAAGTGTTCATACCAACCGAGTTATTGCTATCGCTAACTTAAGCCTTAACATGTGCTTCTTATAGCCAGCTTTCAATAAAAAGTTAATGCTTAAAAGTTGAAGTTCAACATCCCGTGACTCAGCAAATGGTGAGAGGCTTGAAACAATGGGCCCATTTTTGTAAAGGAGCAGAAAGACATGGTTTTCATATCCACAATTAATCTACCAAAAAGTTTACCATGAGTCTACATGCTTGACATTATTACTTAGACGTTGTGGGTTCTATCATTTTATCTCCGACTAAACTTTTTGGTAGAAAAAACCGTGGGCAGAAAAAATATTAGGATAAATAGAGCCCACTGTTTTGAGTCCAGTTATATCTTTATGGACACAATTTGAATTGGCCAGTATTCTGATTGGTTTGTCAGAACAAGAATGCAATCCTCATCCATACATCCTTCTATCCATTGGCTGCCTTCTCAGTGTTCACCTCTACAATATTTTCTTACAAAAACAATAGATCTTAATGATAGAAAGTACGAAAAAGACGGAATTACTGTTGAAGTAACTTATACAAATCTGTCAAGAAAATAGACTTAAAAGTTGCTTCGAAGTATATGGTTGCACATTTTTGGAAAAAGAAAGAAAATCATGAAGTAGCATTTTATGCTTCTTTTCTTTAGCAAAACAGAAAAGAACTATTTCCTGATAGTAATAAATTACTAGTTTTCTGAAGTATTAATTTACCCAAAGAGTAATAGTTAACTATTAGTATTTATTTTTCTTGTTACTTACGGCTCTATGTTTTTTTCTAACCCAAAATGAAGAGAAGTAAAATTTTGAAGTAACCATGCCATATAATATTCCCATCGTTCCTTGAAAGTAAATTCCAAACTATTTTCCATCAGCAAACACTTGAAGTACCAAAATTAGGTCTACTTTCGGTACTTCCATGACACTTCCAAGTCAAATAAATAAGCCTAAAATGCAAACGGGGTTGAATGTATAGGGGTCTTATCACTATGCTATCATGCCATTCCCAGTATGTACAAATTTGGATTCGAATAATTAGCATTCATCTACCTTCGTCATTGTATTTTCATGAATACCGCACACCCATGTGCACGAGCTTCTATTAGGCCGAGTCTTACTAAAAGAGTAGAACGATTTTCTTTACCGTCTTTCATTATTTATCGATTTTTTTGATAAGAAAATGACATAATATCAACTATCTCATTTCTCCCTCCAAATGGCTACACGAATGTGACAGCATGCCTGAGTTCAAAACATGCAACCAACACAGAGTAGAGCACTTGGGCTTCATTTTAATTTTAATCCATGGCCTGGCCCATGACCTTTTCACTCAAGCCCATTAGAAAGCAACAGCCTCAAGTTTCACGCGCCTTCACAATTTCAATTTTGTAAGTCCACACTTCAAATATGGTATTTTTGCCAAAAGTACCCTTTAATTTTTTATTTTTATTTTTGGACAAGAATACACTTCAAGGAGTAAGAGGGGCCATAGCGTTTTAAAGTTCAATGCTGCCATTTTAAAACTCCTGAAACTCATGAAAGTTTGATGATGCTTTATAAAATTGACCTTTTATTTTAGTTGAGCAGTAACATATATGGTTTTTGTTTTTTATTCTTTTTTGGGTTGACTTCATTAGTACCATCAAACATTCACAGATTTTGATATAGCACCGTTGGCGGATCCTGGAATTTTTTCATCAGAAAAAATATCATAAAAGATAATGGAAAAAATTACCTGCTGCTGTTGCCTCCCTTTTTTTCGAGATACTCTGGACGAAATAAACAAGGTTCATGGCAAAAATTACATTTAAAAGAATCAACGAAAATAACAAAAAGAGGAGAATCAGGCGCATACACTATTAGCAGAATAAGTCGACGAAGAGAAAGGGGTGGGCGACGGTCGACGGGAGGCATTCAACGACAAAACAAGACTGTCGACAATGAAGCATAGCAGTCGACGACGGCAAAGGATGCAGAGGAGTCGACGAGGAAGGGAGGCAGTCGAATTGGAGAATTGGAGATTTATAAGTGCAGAAGAATTAGGGAATTGGGATTTGCTAGGGGGTTGAAGAAAGGGTGAATCGAGGTTCAAGAACCCCTTTCAATTGGCAATGTCGTCAAGAAATGCTAGTTTCATTAAATCATTGAAGACAAAATGGGTTGGTTAACCCCGGGATGCCCTTGTACATGGACGGAATAGCCTAAAATTGAAATGAATATGATATTTTTATAGAAATAACCCCTCAATATTTTGACATAATTAAATAATTTTCAAAGGGGGTTTAAAGTTCAATGGTGTTATCTCAAAAATCCTGAAAGTTCAATGGCTCTTTATAACATTTACCCTTCTTCCTTTGTTTTATATTGGGGAATTAGTTTGGATATGATAAGATTGTTGAGCCCATGGGTTTGAGTCTGATGAAAAAGCTTTAACATCAAACATGGGTTAGGGAATTATTTTGGATATGATAAAGATGGTAGAACCCCAAGGGATTGGATTTTGATGAATTATCATTAACTAGAATTTATGCTTTATTTATTGAGTAATGTGGGCATTCTGTATCTAAGGACTGGTACTGACAACACATACACGCGCGAGCGCAGCAGCACGCACGCACAACTTGCATCCAAAACAGATTTGTATTGCAAAATTTGTAGGTATGTGTATAGCAAACCATTCAGCGAAAACCTGATATTAGCATATATATCAAAACAGACATTACAATGCTGTGACATGATAAAGACAAATAAGAGACTATATGTATCCCATTCTCAAACTAAATACACTGTAAAGTACCATAGATATTATATGTTAATAATTGAAACATATGTTTACTCATAGAACATCTTGCTCATATTATGATCTCAAGTAGCGGAGGAATTATACACGTCGAGAAACATGAAGCTTTAATCCATGAGCCATGGATAGTATAGTCATCATCCTATAATGAACATGATGATTCTCCACGAGCGCGAATGTAAAGAACCTGCATAGGATAGCGAGTGTCATCTTCATCTGGAGGTATGCAGAATCCTTCCCCAAGCATATTCTTGGTCCAGCCTGAATACATACATCATACATAATACATCAAATTACATTATCTGGAGTTCAAATGTAGTATTGTCAATAGTGAGCAAATATTTTACCTGGAAGGCCGTGAACTTGAAGGGCGAGACGCTACGCATGGCTCCATCCTTGAACCATCGTTCGGGCCTGAAAGATGCTGCGTCCGGCCCCCAATTGTAAACCATTCTTCCCATGGAATATGGAACGTATGTTACTAGCCCTCCTGCTTTCACCTTTGTTCCATCAGGTAACACGTCGTCTGCTAGAATTCCTTTTGGATCCTACACAGCAATCAATGGAAAGGCTGAATTAGAATTAGGTAACAAATCAAGGGAAAATGTCTTAAGGTCCTCAAGTATCAAGATTTTATGCAAGTGTGACTAGATCTTTTGGCTCAAGCCACTATGTTTCCATTTTACCATTGCCTACCATCTGCCTTCATTCTTATTTTTATTTCTGTAGATATTTTTAGGCTTATTTCACAGAAACCAGCTTGTGGTTTACTTGAGTTTTCCAGAACCACCATTTAGTTTAAACTCATCATGAAAACCCCTGTACTGAAAGTTCTTTGTACATAAAAAAAAACCATGTGGTTTGATTTGTAAAAAAATTTTAGCGGTTAACTGGTCATGTGACCATACATTTGACTGATTCTAATAGTTTTATCCCAAATTATCTATACTAATCTCATTATATCAGCTCTTTTGTTCTCTAAATTTTGTTCTCTAAATTTTAATTAAGGCTTTTCCTTCAAATCTTAAAATCTGAAGTCTTGTTATCCAAATTAGGATAAATTCCCCACTGAACGGCACTACACGAGTATGGCTTATCTTCTACGCATCTAGAGAATCCGTATTTCTATTAAAATAAGAGGTTAATTTAGTCGATTTTTACAATAAATAACTGCATGAGGTTCCTGTATAATGAAATAAAAGTTTAGGGTTTTTTTTGATGAGTTTAAACTATATGGTGGTTTTGAAAAACTCGAGTAAACCATAGAGTGGTTGCTGTGAAATAAACCATATTTTTACTACAACATAGTAAAATTAATTTATTGTTTATTTGTACTGCGGTTACACTAAAACCGACTCCAGACTACTGCAGAAATGATAAATAGGAATAAAGATATGTAAAGTTGTTCCAATGATCGAGAGAACCTGAATAAATGTGAAGGAAAATAAGTTAATCAAGCATTTTTTCCTCATTACCTGAGGGACTGCAGGATAGAGTCTGAGAGTTTCGGTGATGCAAGCATGAAGATAGGCTAGCCTTCCTAAAGAGTCATAGTTCAAGAGGCCAGCAAATTGTGAAACCCTTTTGTCGAAGGAATCAGTGTCATTAGTACTGTATGAGATTAAGGTAACATTCTCTTCTTCGGATTGCCGTTCCTCGAATGCCTTGAGCTCTGAGTAGAGCTTTTCTGCTACATGAGGATGAGTCATGAACATGTATATGAACCACGAAAGGGTTGTGGCCGTTGTATCTCGCCCAGCGATCACGAAATTTAGGACGACGTCTCTTAGGCTCTTGTCGTCGCTGAAGTTGCTTTCCGGCTCCTCTCCTATCTCTATGAATCTCGATAGTATGTCATGCTTTATCTGTTTCTGTTATTATAATTTGCAGCATATATTGAGTAAATTATATGAAGCATGAACCTGGTAAAACATAGGATTTACTTCCATCTCATCTCATGAATTATAAATTTTGCAAACAGTCAGTTCTCAGCGTATACATGGAGCAGAATACTACCTTATGTTTAGCTCCGTCTACTCGAGCTGCCACAATCTCTGCTTTTCTTCTCCTAATCACGTTGTACGTAAATTCATCGATGATCTTGATACATCTATCAAGAAGAGCTTCTGACCCCACATGAAGAAACCTCTTCAATCTCCACAAGGGATCAACAAATCGCAGTGTCACAATCACATTTGCTGTGTCGAAAGCACGTGCAAATGCGTTATCAGGGAGCTCTGTGGATAGAGTCCCAATCTCGACTCCGAACCCCACTTTGCATATTGAGTCTAGGGTCATCCTCATGAACAAATCCTGAAATTACACAAATTTTATGGTTACAAGAAAGGATAATACAAGAAGGAAAAAAAGATCTAAATCACGCTAAACCTCGCTTAACTTTGAGCGTCTTTCAGTATACTACCTAAGAATTTTTTCCCCGGTAAGCTCCATTAAGTGTTGTAGTATTCAAGGGTAATTTAGTGAGAAAATCTCCTTGAAACCAAAGTTTAAAAGAGTGAACTGTAATGAAAAACTTTAAGGTAGGTTTTGATCAAAGAGTGATGGTTAATGGTACTTTAGTGTAATTTAACCAAAGAAACAAATGAATAGAACCTGCATATCGATGTTTTGGTCATCAAGTGAAGCCTGGGACAAGATAATTGAGAGCTTTATCCCATGTTCTCTAAACACAACGGTGCTAAAGTCTCTCAGGTTTTTGGAAGCAAACTCGAAGCTCGCAGTCTTGCGCTGCTTCTTCCACATCTCGCCATCTGCATTGAAAATCCCGTCTCCAAGTAGAACGTCCATGTATGATCGATACAACTCCCCCTTTATAAAACATATAAAAAAAAAAGTTGAAGCAAAATGAGAAGAGAACTATGACATATTAGTCCCATATGACTTGTTACAAGGGATTCGGATTCACTTCACTAATAAAACCTTTTCCAGTGCAGAATCTAGAGGCATATACGAGTGGAAAACATGGAAGTTTTGTATTGATGTGTGATGAAAGGTTGAGTTTCAGATGATTCTTACCTTGGGATAATTCGCAAAGTTAACCTTGAGCACATGTTCTACATTTACTGGGTCGGCGATGTAAGTATAAGTTGTGAATGGTAAAGGAACCGTAATGGTTTTTGACTCCGAGAGGTAATCCGCGAGCCAGTCATGCATTCGATGGTAGTTTCTTAAAAGTTCGACCGTGGCACCGATGATTGGCCATGACTTTGGACCTCTTTGCCTTTTTTGCCTCCGGCGATATAAAATCCATGGGAGAAAGATTAATGAGAAAGGGAGGAGCTTGTAAAAGCAACATGCGATGAATGTCATCATGTCGATCTTGTTAGCTTTTTCCATGCTCGATGGCTCCTAGTTTAGGAGTTGGAGGGGATTAGATGGTTAGTTATAAGGAGAGTAGGAAGTAGCTAAAATGTGGTTGGCAATTTACAAAGTCACCATTTCACTTAGCCATCTTTGTGTGATAGAGATTAGAATGGTTCATGTCTTTGGTGCCCAGAACCTAATCTATTTTCCAGGAATCTTAGTTCATCAATGTGAGTATCTTTTGAAGGATTCTGATTCCTACTCTGTTTAAATATCACTACAGGAAATTTTAACCGTGTCACGAGTGTAAAACAGGGGGCAGCGGTGGGACTTGTCGTGTCACTTCTGGATTCGGATTCCTGCAGCGATAAATATCACTAAGGGAAATATCAACGGTGTCATGAGGGTAAAACAAGGGGCGGTGGAGTTATTGTTGTGTCACTTCAGGTTGTTCTTGTTATTAGGAGGGTTACTTATCAAAAACCATCATATGGTTTGACCCTTTTATGAGAAACCACCATGTGGTTTTTTCTTTAACGAAAAACCATCCTGAAATATGTACTGTTAGCGAAAAACCATCATGTCATTAAGTATATCATAAAATAACATTTCTACCCCTTATTTTTAACTACGCCAATTGAGATATTTGCCAAAAACCATCCTGTAGACTGATAATTTTAACGAAAAACTACAAATAGTTTAATAGTTTCAGCAAGAAACTGCTAATATTGCATGCTTCAGTGGTTTTTCGTTAGAGAAAAAACAGAGGATGGTTTCTTGTAAAAGGGTTAAACCATGAGATGGTTTTTGGTAAATGGCCCTAATATTGAACCGAAAATAATTCGTAAAAGGGTCAAACCACGAGATAGTTTTTGGTAAATACCCTTGTATCGAATCGAAAATAATTTCAATACCGATTAACCCTAGAACAAAATAGTTCAAATCTTATTGCTTAGGAATCAATGAAACCTTACATGTAATGAAATCAAGTGTTCAAATCAAAGTTCTTGGTCAAGAATTCCTTAACGATACAAATGCTAAACTCTCCTTACAAATTCAAGAGCTCAAACAGAGCTCTCATCCCCTGTTTCTTCACCACTTTCCCATAAACTTTTCTTCCAATTTTCATCATCCTTTCGATTTCAACCAATCGGACGCCACCACAACCATCGCCATTTCTCTTCAAGCTCCCCAACACCGCTTTCAAAATTCTTTCATCTCCTCCAACTGCATCTATCAAATTCTCGGCCAATGTTAACTCGGCATTTTTCTCCCCAATCTCTTCATCAACTTCTCTGATTCGTATACATTCGAGTAAGCAGCCCAAAATGAAGCCCTCAAGAATCCTCTCTCCCTTTTCCCCATCATCTGTTTCCTCATATATTCCTCTAATCTTATAACAAGCTCCCCTGAATCATGCCTGTTTCTTAAAAAAATTTCTTCCTTCTCCTTGAAATTGCATCTATCGCAGTTGCAATGAAACCCCCATCGTTTCGACAACTCCCTTCGCTTTTCTAATGCACAAAGGATATCAAAATAAGCAAATGTGAGCTCTTCTCCTGCCTTCAAATCTCTAGAGGTGCAATCTTTTAACATTAGGACCGCATGAATGATTCACAAATGAAGACAATATCCATAACCCAACACCACAGCACCCACTAGTCTTGTTTCTTAAAACTTTAGCCGACATCTCTTCTTCATTGAGGTAATTCACATCCAAAACCTTTAGGATCCTTTTGACATCAGGCTCCTTGTTCTCCAAAGGGAATCTCTCTTCTTCGGCTTCAGGCCTAAAAAGTCCCATATCAGGAATCTTGAGACCGATTCCTTCATCTTCTTCATCCGCAGTTGATAACATGTAGATCAAGTAGAGAGTTCTGTTGCATTTCTCAGCGGCGTCGAGAATCCGATCCACAAAGTCCTTTGACAACACCAATCGAGCATTCTCGCCCGACCCGTCAACCGATTCGGGCAGAATTCCTCGCCCGAGAACAACCGCCTTTGTTATAACCAATGGCGACCCCGCTTCAATGCTTTTGGTAGCAAAAAGCCCTCTTTTTCCATTCTTTCACCTTCTAATCTCGACCGAACCGACAAACTCTGCAAGCTCCGGGGATTTCCCGTTGAATCCGTTGCGCAACCAATCCGAAAGATCGATTTGTCCCGTTCTCGAAATTGCATCGAGCTTCTTACATTTATCCAAAAACCCAAGAATGTCTTCAAATTTTTTCAATGATAGAGCACATTGAAAGCACTCATAAGCTTGAGAGTGCCTATCAAGATCAAGGAGTACTTTGCCTTTGCAGATTAAAGACTTGAGGTGAGTGGGGTCGATTTCGAGAGCTTGGTTGCAGTCCTTGAGAGCAGAGGAGGGGTCTTTGACCTTGTTCCGGGCGTAGGCGCGGTTGGAGAGAGCTAATGAGAGGAATTTGCAGGAGCTTTTGGGGGTTTGGGTGCAGAGAGAGATGAAGTTGGTGTAGAGATTGATGTAATTCTTCCAATCTTCTTTGAATGAGAGCTCTGTGGCTTTGGATCTTAGTTGTTGGAGCTCTTCTTCAATTTCTTTCATTGTTGATCTCTTGGATTTCATTGGGGTTCTGGGTTTCAGAATTTGAGGTATTTGTTTCTTTTGGTTTTGTTAGGGTTTTTCTTTTTTTTTGGGAATTTGGATTGTAACGGTCGGATCTGTACCAGCATGTGTAACGGCTACTATTTATTTTGGCTGGTAGTTTAGAGTTTTGACCATTTAAAACTGTACCTTTTTAAAGGTTTTCTTTCTATCTACCATCCCAAAACTTAGTATTTCCAAATGTCCCCCTCCACCCCCAACCCACATAAGCTAGGGCTGGACTATTCTCCTTCAACTTTCCTAACTTTGAATGCTTTCTTTTGGAATGGGATGCTTAGCTTGTCAAAAAATGGCAAGAAGCTCCGGCTTCTCCCATTGGAGCACTTCTTCACCCCCACACAAACCTTGATCCCACACAAATCATGGGCGTCATGTTATACCCATAGTCACAAATTCACGATTTAGGAATAATTCGGCGAGGTTGAAAATTCGGATTCGGAGAACTATTCGGAAAAAAAACGGTGAGTATTCGGAAAAGATTCGGTAAGTATTCAGGAAGGATTTCGAGCAAGAAATTAATATATGAGACGCTGGATTTTGATATTGCGAATTATTCGTTGTTTTTGTGAATTATTCGTTATTTATTTGAATAATGCGCGAATTGTTCGAAGCGTTCGCCAGCGACAATTAAATCGGAGATTTAATCGGCCGAAAAAAATTCGCGAATTATATGACTATGGTTATACCTCCATTCCCAGTTGCCGGCTCGAGAAGATGCCATCTTGACGGCTCGAGAAGATGCCTGCTTGGCAAGCAGGTCCCTTTCATTTAGAGATCATTTGACAATTGAAAAGTGAAATAAAAAGGGAAAAGTAAGAAAGCAGTAGAAAGGTGAAATGAAAAGAAAGTATTAATTATTGTTTGTTTTGTTAAATACAAAGTAGAAAAGAAGCCGAGCTAGTACTTATGTGGCGATGGAAAATAAGATTTAGTTGTTTGGCTATTGTAGTAAAAAGTAAGAAATTAAGAAAGGAAAAAAAAAAGTAAAGTAGAGTAAAATAATGATAAAATATTCATTTTCTTACACTTTCTTTCCACTTTCTATGGTTTAGACAAGAAAATGAAAAGTCCACAAAATGCTTAAGTGGCAACGCACTTTCTCACTTTCTCATTTTCTTATCCAATACCCCAAACAAGTAATGTGAGAAAATGTAAACTATTTTCTCATTTTCTTCACCGCTTTCTTCCAAACAAACATGAGAAAGTGAAATGGGATGATGTCATCATCCTTTCTAGATGTCATCAATAACCATATATTTATATTGAACGACTGAATTCCAAATCCAACAGTAAATATAGAAGGAGAAGATTCCCTCTCCTCCTAAAAAGAGAATAATCCAATCCTATAACTTATCCAAAAAACTACTTTGCTTGATTTATTTATTTATTTTTGACTAAAAGAAAGACTAAATGCCCTCGCGTTGCATTAAACAACGATTTAACGAAACAATATCAAAAGTTCCCCTAAATAAAACAATGAAAAGAAAATCTAAGAAGAGAAAGAAAAAGAAAGAAAAAAATACAAGTATCATTCTCGCTTAAACAAAAATGGCATCCTCCTCCCCCTTAAATCCTTCCCTCACCGTCGTAAACACTCATGATTCTCCTTCTTCGTCCTGTTTCGGCCCATCCGCCCACACCAGGGTATCTGTAACGACTCTGAAATCATTGTACAGAAATTTTCTTGTTATTTTACAGAAAGGAGTAATACAGTCTGTGTAAAAGTTATAAATTAAATTTGTTTAATAAAATCAAGAAACAATTATAGCTTACTGATAAAGCCTTTACACTGCTGTGAAGTAACGCGTGTGTTCGATTCCCATCATACACAATTATTTTTTCTGATTTTTCTTTTTAATTTTTGGAAGCCCAAGAGTTGCACGTGCAATATACATGGAAATGAAAATTTTCAGAAAAATCAAACAGACGCAATTAGGTGTACACATACAAAAACCCACGCGGCACGAATCTCGAGGCAAAACCTCAAGATCCGACCGTCCAAAATCCCATATAGGCCGGCGCCGACGGTCAGGAATGCTCCGTTTGTCTCCGTGCTTTGCACACATACCCCTTCAACTCCCCTTAACTCTTTTGCACTGTTTGATTTCCCTGCAATCAAACAGACACCCTTCATTTTACCATTTAACATCTTTTTAATGATTTTTAATCCAAAATTTAATTCTCAAATCCTAATTCTTCACTATAAATAACACGTCATATCTTAGCTCTTCGCCATTCTGAAATTCAAGCAAAAATTCTCTAAAAACTTTCTAAGTGCCAAACTCGACGACCGGAATATTTCCGACGAAACCACGACCCACGAGAACTTCTTCAAGCTATTTTTAATCATATAAAAACCGTAAGTCTCTTTCCTCTTTTTTTCTTCCATCTCAAAACCACTTTTTAAACAAACCGACAAAAGAGAAGTTATCTCCGATATCACTTTCTTTTTAACTTTTGTAAGTCATGTGATAAGCAAACGAGATCAAACTAACATGCTATACTAATTCTAACCTTTTTCACATCATTTAGTTTTTAGTTTTAACAAAATTTTCATATGAAACGAACATATAACAAATTTTTCCAGTAAAATACC
Organism: Agapanthus africanus; assembly: GCA_030015575.1. Classification (NCBI taxonomy): domain Eukaryota; kingdom Viridiplantae; phylum Streptophyta; class Magnoliopsida; order Asparagales; family Amaryllidaceae; genus Agapanthus; species Agapanthus africanus. Next base: position 97,773,212 of record CM057337.1, read on the forward strand.
ATGAACTTTAGTATCGCTCTCTTATCGATAATTAATTTAAATACCTTTAGAAAAACTTCACGGGGTAATGACCTACTCCATACGCACACCATGATTTCATAGCACGGTATTCTAGATATATAGCTAAGTTAAAGAAATAAGATTTTCATTAAAATACCACACCGTTTCAAAACGGGTTTCTTTAAATCGGTATTTCGAATCCTTGGCAAATACGCCTCTGCAGCTCTCGCTAGGGGACCCGCTAATGGATGGTGCGGATTAACGCACATCCTTGGGACTGTAGAGCGAGATGCAGAACTTCTCACGGAATATTCGGTCTCGAAAGGAATAAAAATACGGTTTTTAAGAAACGCGACTTTTCTAATAAAAACTAATTTTTGAAAAATTATATAAAATCATAAATTCATATTTTCAATAAAAACAAATTAAGAAACTATATTTTTAAAATAAAAGATTAAAAATTGTTAATAAAATACCACCAAGTTTCCAAAAATAGTAGTTTTCATAAAAATATCACAAACTTTCAAAAAGCTAGGTTTTATCACCAAAACACCACAACAAATAAAATACATGTTCATGAAAACCCTAAATGTTATAAATCACCCTCGAGATTTATTTTTAAACTATATTAAAGTGATTTTTTCATAAAACCCACTCGAGATATGCAAACAATATTTTAAAGACTTTATATAAATATAGGTTTAAGCGGAATCAATTCTCTTGATCCCCAGGGAGCCGGAGAAAGTGAGTGCTTACTTATTCAGGTTAGACAACTTAACGGAGTTATCAATGACAATTGTCTTGGAAAAATACACAAATTCTGTCGTCCATGTGCAACAGTTGTCGATTTCTTCCGAACCTAAGATTCTAACAATTTATATCAATTCACATGAAAAGATACGAACTCAAATCAAAACTCAAATCTAAATTTGAACTCGAACTCATATACAAACTCGAACTCTAATCTAATTCGAATCTAAACCCGAATATGAACTCGAATCCAATCTACTCGAACCAACTTAACTCGAATCCAGATTGCAATTGTCATGACTCGTACGTTACTCGACTCACTTGAATACAATCTACACCTTTTGCAATCTAGGGTTTCGATCAAGATATGTAAATCAATTAATCAAATCAAATAAGTATATTAACCAGTTATAATATATTATACACGGGGTGCTTGAGATAGTTTCTTGTGTGAATCCAACAGAGGTTCAGGAGTCTCGTATTAACCTCTTTTCTTATTGTCACGCCCCGCTTCCCAGAGTACGCAAGATTGGGCACGTAACATAGCCAACCATGCTACCTGTGGGTAGGAAGTATCCATCCACAGTCACATTACGGTTGTAAGGATATCAAGAACAAGATAATAAACTAATCTAACACATGTCCAAATCCATAACAACAGGAGTCAATAAACAATAAGTGCGGAAGCAAATGATCCAATACAATAAATAACAGTACGTCCCATAATGCAGGCTCACATCTGGAAATGAAATGAAATAAATAAACTAAACCCTAAGGAACTCACAGTTCAGCCTGCTGGCTGAAGTGCTCCTGCTCGGTCGTCGACAGTGGTACGGAATCTGGGCCATGCAAAACCCAGACGTCAGCGCGTCATGTCAACCAAATAATATAATGTAAACATGGTAAAGGCAATGCAGGTATGAACATGAATAAAGCAGTACTAAGAAATAACAGAGCAGGGTAATGTGCAGTGGTGACTAAACTGTCCTATCAGGTTTCTACCCTATAGTCTTTGAAATCAATTGATGAATCGTCGATATAACTCAATAGTATCCCGTGCGTGCCCGGGACCACGGTCAAGGTTCTCGTGGCTGAATCCGAGACGTGCCGCTAAGCAGTAATAGGTAGTAGGATGGATGAGTGATGTCAGCATCATCACTCCGGGGCAGGCCAAGCCCGTAAGACTGATCAGAACAAGTATCGAACTGTTGAGTTACAAGTCGGTTTCACCTTTGATTTCCCCATACCCCCAAGTTATGTATGTCAGGTCAGGTATTCAGTAGTCCAGGATTAATGTCAACCCAGAATCAGGTAAAAAAACAGGTATGTCTGGATAGATAGCAGGAATGGTCCATGAGGACCCCAAGTCAGGTTTATTGGCATCAGGCATGAGATCATGTAATAAGTCAGGTTGTAGTCCAATAGGTTGAGTCAGTATGTATAGGGTGTCATGTCCGGGTATCAGTACATGTGTCAGGTGTATCAAGATCGGGTCAATATGTAATGCAATCAAATGTACGCTTATAACAGGTATAGTAACGAATAAGGAACAACAGCAGGAACAGTAAATAACAATATTATTCCATGTAAACACAGTGATGCTTTGTATTCTCTTATTAACAGGTTCAAGCACCCTTGGGGTGCAATAGTCACAAAGTGAAACAATATCAACAACATACGTAATGAAGCTACATGAATTTAAACTAAAGCATAATAATTGTCTCATGGGTGATTTAACAAATGAAGCGAGGACGATCTACTTGGTTTAGTTAGTTAAAGTGTGGATTGATAGCAGACCGATTAATTACAAGCAACTACTATACTGATTTAATGTTACGGATAATTGTGACCGTCAATTCTAAGTTATAAAAACGATATCGATGTTACTAATAGCTGTGTGGTTATAATAAATAATATGATAATCAAGAGTAAAGCAAGACTTGATATTGTGTACTAGCATGTTAAAGCAAGTATTCGGATACTTGCCTCGACGGTTTCGCAAACCGGAAAGCACGGATGCAATGTCGGCAGAAAACACGAGACGGGTGCACGGACTACGGATCGAGTCCCAACAGTGAACAGCGGGACCACACGGACCAGGGTACTTCGAGGGGAGAACCAGGGCAACCACGACGGTTCGACGGCGATGGGACGCCGGTGAGGCAGCGACGGCGAACAGCGACGGCTGGAACTTTTCTGGGTTCGTGGGAAAGAGGGTGGTGCGGTGCGTAGAGGGGTGCTGGGTCGCTCTGGTGATCAAGGGGAGACGGAGGTGGTCGGAGGTGGCTCGGGCGACGACGGCGAGGATCGACGGCACCTTTTCCAGCGACCCCGGGGGTTGGTGCTAGGGTCGGCTCGGGTCCTGTGATGGTCCGGCGGGGAGAAGGAAGGAAACGACGAGGTCGGGACGAGGATGAAGGGGGGAAGGCCTTCGCGTCGTCGGCGAAGGGAGGCGGCGGCGACGGGCACTGGGTGCTGGTGGTGGCGTTGGGGTTGGGTTTGGAGGCTCGGGAGGGAGGGAGGAAGGAGGTAGGGGTGTGTGGTCAGGCCGTGTAGGCGAGGTCGGCGACGGCGAGGTCGCAGGGAGGTCGACGGCGAGGCACGAGGGGCTAGGGTTAGGGTTCGGAGGTTGTTCTCGTGATGGAGGAGAAGAAGGAGGCGGCTGCGTAAAAAAATATATAGGAAGAGAGAGAGAGAGATTGGTTACAGAGAGAGAGAGAGATTGGTTACAGGAGAGAGATAGAGAGAGGGTTAGAGATAGAGAGAGAATGAGAATTTAGAGAGAGATAGAGAGAGGCGGAGAGAGAAAGAGAGAGGATAGGGGGCCCACGAGGGTGAAACCCCCCTCGTGATTGGCTGTCCAAAAGAAAGGAATTTTAGAAAAGGATTTTTAAAAGGATTTTAAATGTTATACAGTAACCGAATGTATATTTTCGTATATATTTTAGTTTTATAATATTTAATTAAATGGGCATTTTCGGCGCTAAATGAAACATTTCCAAATCGCGCCCGGGTTGCGCTCAAATGTTTCAAATTCAAATTATAGGATTTTAAACGAGTTCCAATTTTTGAAAAGAGGTGTTTAATGATTAAAATGCATGCCCCCAAGTCGGACACTTGTACGCGCGCGTAGACGTCCCAACTTGCCCGTTTAGCCGAACGGGAAGAAATCTCGACACGCGGACGCTACCATACGACTAGTGGCGACGAGTAGGCCAACATGGATATTTTTAATTTCATTTTAGGTGTTAAAATTTGTTATGTGCCAAAATGACTTAACCGGTTAAAATTTAGCAAAAAGCACCAAACAATCAGGATAATGGGAATGAGCAATATATAACACTCAACTAGTAATAGAAATAGTATTATTGGGCTCGGGTGTTACATTTATTTTACTCGAATATCAGTCGGATTGACTCATTCACATCCTAGAGCCCCGATACTAACACATGAAATGAGCCCGTGTTTTCTTGCTCCCGGGGTCCCACTCTTGAGCTCGTGAATACTTTTACGGCTGCGTTGTGTTAGTTGTATGTATGCCCTAGAGACCATTATTGTACATGATTGTATATTATAATGGATGCTTGGATATATATAGGGAGGACTTTCTTGCTCGACATGATAGTATGCTATCTGGTTACTCTTTATCTTAACATGTATACTTGTCTCGTCTCTCTGTTACATGTTAATAAAGTCCTTAGGATGTGTACTTGACTACCAGGACTATGATGAAGATCATACTAGTGGGGCCAGGGTAGTCCATAAGTCCATCCTTTAATTGTTCCTAGTCGAGAGTGTATCGAGACGGGGCATCGATATTCCAGAGTAGACTAGCGTATATGCTTCTTGACCCATTTGATGGGCGATGGATGATCCCATATTTATTGGCGTTTGACATCAAAGATGTTATACGGGTGCTCAATGGAGACTGTGTACACTGAACAGGACTCGCCGAGAACTCCTATATGGTATTATACCTAATGTCAGATAGCAGTTCTCTGGTGACACTGGTACAGGTTACTCTGTAGACCCGAGATCGTCATAGAGTCTTGTGTGATTCCCGCTGTGCTTTGATTCCCACCTTACCACGTTCAAGAGAGCGTGCAAAACAATGGTTTTTAGATATAGTCTTGAGTCATATGGAGGCAATGAGCGATAGGAGGGGATTCGTCTTTCCCGGTATTGGGGGTTGATATTGCGCTGTGCTCGATTGGCCATAACAGGAAGTCCCTGGCCATGGCTGATACGGAGATTTACTGGCAAGTGTTGATTTAATAATTTATTGTATGATTATATATTTGATATATTAATATACATTAACTAATATTAGCTCACTTAAGAATTACTTTTCTCATTATACATTTAATATATGTGTGATATATGTTAATGTATTTATTTTGTGTCATGCTAGATGATACATTGGACTTGGGTGTATGAGACTCATACCATACTTAAGATAATGTGGGGATTTAATTATTAAGGGAAAATCAAAATTAGATGGAAATTAGTCATGGCTTGAGATGCTTGTGGAAGTATGTAGAACCATTGACTTTGTAACAACCCTAAACTTCCTGTACAACTTTCTGTACAAATTTTTCAAAAAATACAGAAAGGGGTATTTTTGCCTGAACACAAGATATAAATTTGTTTTGTTTTTTAATAGCAAGAAAGAGCTTATAGCTCATTGGTAATACCTTGCACTGCTGAACCAACCCACCAGAGTTCAAATCTCATACCCCACATTATTTTTTAATATTGTTTTATTTTAATATTTTTAGAATTCCAAGAGTCTACACGTGCATAAATCGTAAAAACCCCACTACACTAAATAAACAAATTGTCCCAGGGGGTAAATGGAGCGTCGAGGAAGCTAACGGCCGCCGACTCGGCCGGCGCGGGTCGCCGCCGCCGGCCGAACTCGGCCGGACCGCCGAGTCCCCAATATAAAAGTTGGGCCTCTTGGACTCCCCTATACTCCTGTATACTTTAAATGTACAGACCAGTACCAGAGATTCTTTAAAACCCTAATTACTCCATTTTTAATACATTTTAATACAATTTTCATTTCACCCTTTCACCTACCCTAAACCCTATCCTTACCCTATAAATACAACCCTTAAACACACACCCCTCACTCCAAAATTCTAATCAAAACTCAAGAAATTCATAGAAGTTTAGTGTACATTTGAAGTTAGCAAAGGGGCGAAACTTCGGCGATCTTCCGACAACGACCCTAGGAGCTCCCGACGACGAAACGACGCATCGGCGCCTCCTACCGCTTCCTCTCTCTCTTTTCTAAGCTCTAAACCCATAAATCCCACCTCCTTCTTCTCTATTCTTTTCTAAAAACATGTATTTATAAAACCCGACGGAATCGGAGTTAATCCGATGTCCGATTCGATTTCCTTTATAAAGTTCAATTTTCCTTAACACAACTATACTAAACCCTTACATGTTGACCATTAAACATTAACAAGTCATATTGCACAAGTTCCATATCAAAAAAATTTCTATTTCAATTTTTATCGTATTTTTTCACTAAAATACCATGTAGTTTAATTCCGACATTTAAAACATCAAAATCTTGCTATACCTTTAAGTAGAGCACGAGGTAATGAGCTACCTCCTCACAACACTCATATATAACATAGCACAATACCTTTTGGGAATATAGAATACGGAAAAACGAAACTTTACATATAAATACCAATAACTATTAAAAACCGTTTTCTATAAGAATTCGTATTTTTTTTATAAATCTTTGCAAAGCGCCGCTACAACCCATTTTGGGGAAGCCGACTGGGATGGTATGGATTATCGCACATCTCTGGGCTTAGTAGTGCGAGATGCAGACCTCCGCAAGGAGTTTTCGGTCTCGAGAGATTTAAAATACGAAAATCTTTAGAAAATGAGATTTCTAGAAATATAATATATACTAAAATTATTTTTATATAAATATATATAAATATATATATGTATCATTAAAATATCTATTTTGTGATAATATAAATATTCCAACTTTTTTCTAAAAATCACAAGAATCACTTTACATTAAAATACCATGAATTCCATACAAGTTCAATATTACAATTAAATACCATGTATTATGAAAAATAGGTTTATTCACTAGAAATATCATAAATATAAAATATTCATCTATGACAACTCTAAAGACGATAATTAAATACTCAGGGTGTATTTTGAAAATTATACAAAGTATTTTTACATAAAATCCCCTCAAGTTCTATAAATTAGCCTAAGGACCCTTGTAAATATAGGTTTAAGCGGGGCCAATCTTTTGAGCCTCAAGGAGCCGGAGAAGTGGGTGCTTGCCTATTTAAAGTAGACAACTTAACAACGGTGTTATCAACACGGTATCGTCTTTGAAAAAGACACGAATCATGCCGCCTATGTGCAGTGGTTACCGATAACTTCAAAACAATCAGGACTTCAATTTCTATTCTAATTGTTCTGACTCAGACTGAGTCTCTTCTTAAATAATCTGGTTTGAATATGATTCAAGTACAATCTACAATACTACTATTCAATATGAATCCATGAATCCATATATTCATTCTATTCAATCTATATTGACTGAACCGAACCATGGATATACTTCCATTTACATGATTCTCAAGTTACATCCATGATTCTCCAGTTACATCCATTTACTGATATCATAGTTTCAGCAAATCATCCAATTATACAATCTATATTACAAGACAATACAAGTTGAAATACATTACAAACAATACAAATAAGACGTCGCGAGGTTTAAGGGGTAGATTGGTACGGAAGGTGTTAGAAGTGGCACGAGACTGCAACCATAAGACACATGTTCAGTTGATAAAACTGCACATTTGTATTATATTTTTCCTACCATTTTCATATTAAAAAAGGACTTTAATATAATATATTATACATATGAGGGTTTATGTGTTAAAACACCATTTTCCATGTGTTAATATATTTTAATTAGCATTTGGTAGGAAAATGTATGCAAATAAATTCATTGATCTAATCCTAGTAGAACTAAGTCTACTAAATATTATTTGAGATTATTGTGCAGAATTTTCCAAGTTGTTATGCAGAATTTATCAAACAAATCAAGTTGTTGAAGAAAACTTGCCAAATTAAGAAGCAAAACTTGGAGACCAAATCTGGGAGCAACCGAGAGAAGATTTCTGAATTCTGAAGGTGCCTAGGATTGCCACATGTCAAAATCACAAAGCCCGAGAAAAATGATCAAGAGATCCCCACCACTGGCCACGGAACCGCGTTCAAACCCCCTGTTGGCCGCGGATCCGCGGCAATATAGAGAGATCGATTGGTAAAAATTTGGGGTATCAATCTTTGCTGAATTTTACCAAGTTTCCAACTAAAAGATTCTGGCTTTGCATTATAAAAGAGCACCGAGAGGCTCTTGGAAAAGTTATCAAGCCGAAGAGATCACAAAGCTCTAGACGCTCACGCATCCAGGCTGAACATCGACTGTTCATCTACCTCCTTGGAAGAGATCGAGAAGCAGCTAGTTTGTAATCATTTTCTACGGATTAAAGTGTAGTTTGTTCAAGTCGATTAATAAAGGTAGTTATTTTATTTAATTGTTTTTGCATTTTACATTATGTTTTCCCTCTTTGTCTTTTCATCTTCTTCTCCCAACATGCGCGAGTAATTCTCCGCTTGTTAGGGTTCGTAGGATTAGGGTAGGCTGACGATGAAAATAACTAAACCCTTTTTAAGTCCTATAAAATTTAGGAACTTTATCAAAAGAATCATTAACATCCTAATCGGGAGCGGTAACAACACCTAACCTGTATTCTGTTGCTGTTGTACCGTGGCATAAACGGTTCCTTGAGTTCCTGATACCTTAGTCTCCGGGGCAAGTGAGACTCCTCTCATATACACTGGCATTCTTCTATACCAAGCTACAAACAACAGCGTTAACACCAAATACTCAAATAATACAACTTTAAAAGCTACTTTCTCTTTCTGTCTATTCTATTTCTCTCTCATCTTTGGGACTTACCGAGCGATTGTTCGCTGAGGACATTTCTTCTCTTTCTTCTTTGGAATGTTGTCAGGTGATCTGGACACTTAGGAGATCGAGCCTACTAGTGAAGACTTGGACCAGCTTTCCTATAACCCAGAGCTCTAGTTTCATCGTACAGATTTTTATTTCAGTACTTTTCCTTTCTGTTATACCACTGTTTAGGCATTGCTTTCATTCAGTTGTATTTACCTTTTCATGTATTGTACAAAAAGAATGATAATAAATAAAGTTGTTATTTCATTATATTTGTCTTTTGTGTACATTTCTTTTATATTGCTTAGTTACGCTTAGCGTATTTACTTTAGAGTAAATACGTAGCGGCCTCGTCGCGTCCTCTGCCTGTATACCGGGAAGCGGGGCGTGACAGACTTAGCCCACTAATTTTGTTTTACTCTAGATATTTATTAACCTAACCATTATCTTTAGCCTTAGTTAAGTCTCTACATGAGTTATATATGATATTTTTTCACCCATGGTTGCCATTCTATTCTTGATTCATTCACCATGTCTTCTTCTTCATCTCCTTGAGCTTACTAGATTTTCTTGAGGTGAAGAAAAAGTGAGAGAAAAATAATTCTAAAATGAGCAAAATTCCTATTTCATCAACCTACACTAAACTAGCCATTTAGTATAGGTTGTTTGCTTCACTAATTCTCAATTAGTGAAGAGGTAGCTTGAGTTGGAGATTTCTCGACGTAGATCATCTTCGGCTTCAAAGTTCTTCAAGAAAGCTTGTTCCTTTCGCCTAGTGGAGCTAACGAGAGTCCGGGAGACCAATAATTGGAGCAAAGGGACTACTACACGGAGCTTTAGAAGTGAAGGATCCGGTCTATAAAGGTTGTATTCCTTATTCACTTAGAGTAAAGTTGTTTACTTGTTCATGTTTAATAACCCTAATACTCTAGTTAGATCCTTGGTTTAGGTTGTTTTGCTCTCTAGATTTTTTTAAATTGCATATCCGATACCTTATAAAACCTAGTAAGAGTGCTAAGGAACCCAGCAGTGGTATCAGAGCCAAGCTAGAGAATTAGACGATATTAGTAGAATTACGAAACCGAAACAACTCCGAAACCTCGAAACCAAAACCCTAGTTTCTGTCATTTTTAAAAGGTTCTCTGATAATTATTTAAACAAGTGCAGATTGTTACATATGATGTAATAAGAATAACAGAGAAAAACAAGCCCAATCCACCGGATTTGGCCAAGCGAAACCTATCAAAAAACTGATATGGCCGGTTTTGTAGATGAGTTTGGGCTTTGATTTTCTTTGGTGTTCCAGTCTCTGGGGTTTGGTGTTTCAGGTATTGTTTGTTTTTGCTAAGATTGCATGTGATATTATCTTTCTGTAACGACAATATGGAGTGTTTCGTATTCGTAATTTTAATATCGTTTCGGATTTATATATGTGATACAATATTTGGAATCCACAATAATTAGTTTTGTGAAAACTAGTTTGAATTTTGTAAACCTACCAATTTAGTCTCATTTGATCGGTTGCCATGGGGTTTTGATATGGATCAAAACTCTGTCGCAATCACGTAGTGTACGTGGATATTCGCCGGGTAACGTTACTAGATAGTTATACCCCAAAGCCCCGACCAAGTGACTGTAGGAGAACCCCGTTGCTAAAAGCATCCTCCCGGATGCTCGCGGCAGCGGTGTTCCGCCTAAGTGCACTTCGTCGACGGCATCAGGGGTGCGGCCGTCTACTAAAGTTTTCGACGAGCATTCGATCGGGATGTCGGGAATCTTGTTGAATTGCCCGACTGGTTATTGAAAAGTGTTTTCAATATTGAGACTAAAATGCGGGGTTTATAAGGTTAGGCATGAAATTCGGAATATGAGATATTCCGGGTTATGATGTCTAAGGAATTCATTTGGTTAGGCATGAAATCCGAAGTATGTGATATTTCGGGTTTATGATGTCTAAGCTAGTTGCGGATTTCAATTGTTGTAGTTTTCACTTTCTTTTCTGCGACCATAAGTGTAATATGTAGTGTATCGCCGATTTCGTTGCTATACGTCAACGACAATTGGGATACGCATATTTACTTACGTTGATGACATGTGATGTTATGTGTTGCTGTGATATATTATATTGGATCGTCGTGTTTGAATAGCCGGGGGTTTTACGTGAGATGAGAGTTTTTCATTTTCATTCATGTAAAAATGTATGCAATATTCTTTTATTGGGACACTTTCGGGTTGAGGTTGATGTCACCATTGATGTATATTATTTACTTTTCTGCATTAGGATAGACCCAAGGCGGGGAGCATAAGTAACCGAGTTCTAGAGTCCAGTGGGAGACCATCTCAAGGAGTCGAGACCGGGTCTCCTAACTCTAGAATTGGTAGGGTTGCTTGCCGCTCTCGTAGGGGTCTAGGGATGTAGGTTTGGCTATTCATCGCGACCGTGGAATCCGTGTTTTTTTTACTGGCTTAATTTAAAACGCGGAACACCTAGTATATCCAATATTTCATATGTTGACTTCTGCTGCAATGTTCTGTGATGAGATCATATAACTGCCTGAGACGAATGCTTTAAGTCACGCCCCACTTCCTAGAGTACGCTAGATTGGGCACGTGACATAGCCAACCATGCTACCTGTGGGTAGGAAATATCCATCCACAGTCACATTACGGCTGTAGAGATATCAAGAACAAAACAAAACTATCTAAAAACATGTCCACAATCCAGAATAACAAGAGTCAATGATAAATAAATGCGGAAGAAAATGATCCAATACAATAACGGAAAAGTATGTCCCATAATGCGGGCTCACATCTGGAAATAAAATGCAGGAAATAAAACTAACCACTACTGGACTCACAACTCAGCCTGCTGGCTGAAGTACTCCTGCTCGGACTGCGACAGTGGTATAAAATCTGGGTCATGCAAAACCCAGACGTCAGCGCGTCATGTCAACAAGTAATATAATATGAACAGTGTAATAGGCAATGCAGAAATAAACATGAATAAAGCAATAATGTGAAACAAGCAGTGCAGGGTAATGTGCAGTGGGTAACTAAACTGTTCTATCAGGTTTCCTAGTCTAAAGTCTTTGAAATCAATTTGATGAATCGTCGATGTAACTCAATAGTATCCCGTACATACCCGGGACCACGGCCACAATATTCTCGGCTGCAGCCGAGACATGCCGCTAGGCACAAAACAGGAATGTGTACACTCGATAGTATCCCGTACATACCCGGGACCACGGCCACAATATTCTCGGCCGAAACCGAGACATGCCGCTAGGCACAAAACAGGAATGTGTACACCCAGAACAGGTAGTGAACTGTCGAGTTACAAGTCAGGTTTCACCTTTGATTTCCCCATACCCCCAAGTTATATGTGCAAGTCAAGTCAGGTATTCAGTAATCAAGAACTAATGCCAACACAGGATCACGTAAAAGCAGGTTTTTCTGGATAGACAACAGGAACGGTCCATGAGGACTACAGGACAGGTTTGTTGGCATTAGACACAAGATCAGGTAACAGGTCGGGTCATGGTACATCGGGTCAAGTCAACAGCATATGGTACCATGTCAGGTGTATCAATATATACCATGTGTGACAATGTCAAGTCCAGATGTAACAATATCGTGGGTGTGCTCACAAACAGATATATAATCGAACAGGGTATTTAACAACATGAAATAAGCAATGAATTAAATAATAAGCAGTTTCATTCAATCACAAGAGTGCAGTAATACAATGTAGCCGTTTAGTCATGTTAACAGGTTTAGGCACCCTTAGCGGTGCAATGATTTATGTATCGGTGCAATACAGTTATATCAAGCCTTTGAATACGAATGTCCGAATGTAATAGAACTACATGGGTAAGTGCTACCATCTATTAAACAGTACAATGTGATTAACAGGTAAACTTAGTTATTAGGTTTAAATTGGCAAACTGTAAAGTTCCAAGTTTAGAGATAAAAATGATATAAAACAATATTGACATAAAATGGGAAATTATAATACTAAAGTTAAATAGCAGGTTTAGGGTGTCATTAATGAATATGTAAATATTGTATAGCATGTAGCAAGGGGTACTTGCCTCGACGGGTCGCGAACCGGGAAAAACGGAACGTAACGTCGGCGGGGAAACTCGCGACGGCCGCTCGGTTCACGGATTGAACCCAAACAACGAACAAAGGAACCACACGGGTCGGGGCACCTCGCTGGAACGTCGGATCACGTCGTCGGCATCGTCGGATTCCGGCCAAATAGTGAACAGTGTACGATCAAAACAATGCAACAAGAAGATAAAGAGAAAACAGAGAAAAAGGAGGTAGGAACCGAGAAAGGGTGCTCACGATGATCCGTGGGACGGGTGGTGACGGTCGAGCTCGTCGACGGAGCTCCAGCGGCCAGCCAACAGTAACCGCGACGGCAGATGCAGTTCAAGAACCCTCAACTGAGAAGGGAAAGGAGAAGAAAGGAAGAGAGGAAGGAAACAACGCTTACTGAGGGGGTGCTTGCGAGACCGGGGACGCGGGGATGGGGTCGCCGGCGGCGACACACGGCGGCGCAGACGAGGTCCTACAGTTCAGAATTTTACAGAAAAATGGAAAGAGAGGAAAGGAAATAGGAAGGAGACGGATAGGTAAGCTTACAGGGTTGTACGAGGGCCGGGCACGGAGGCGAGACCGTCGGTGGCGACAGATCTGGCAGTCGAACGCGTGCAGAGGGTGTGCCGGTGGTCGCGGTGAGGGTGCTGTAACAACCCTAATTTTCCAATACAAAATTTTTTCAAATATTTTTTTCAAAAATCCACAAAGGGGTATTTTAGCATGAGTACAAGATATAGGTAATTATTTTGTTTTTAATTACAAGCTACAAGAATATAATAACTCAATTTTTAGTGTACAAGAATTTACTTTAAATTTAATGTATACTAGGAGTATTTATTCTTGCTGCTATCAGTTTAAGTAATTAAATACCACAATAATTACAAGAACGAGCTTGTAGCTCATTGGTAATACCTTGCACTGCTGAACCAAGCCATCAGAGTTCGAATCCCATACCCCACATTATTTTTAATATTGATTTTTTAAAAAACCTTTAGAATACCAAGAGTTTACACGTGCATATCTCACAAAAACCCCACTACACCCAAAGATGTAACACTTTTAGAGGGTAGATGAACCGTCGGGGGAGATCCAGGTCACCGGACTCGGTCGGGAATCGGCCAACTCGGCCTTGACTCGGCCGACTCAGTGATCCGACCGAGTCACGGCCGAGTCACACCCGATTCGGCCGATTCCGGCGAGGGTCACAACATGAAAGTTGTGTCTTTTGGTATTCCCTACGCACCTGCAAAGTTTCATCCTCATACCACTTCCAGAGCTCTTTAAAAACCCCAATTACTCCACTTTTAATACATTTTTATTACATTTTATCACATTTTTATTTCTAACTTTTCATCTACCCTAACCCTAGCCTAACCCTATAAATACCAACCCTACACACTACCCTCTCACCCCCCAAAATCTTGAGCCACTCTCTCAAAAGTTTCCACAAGAAGTGTGCTTTGAAACCGAGTTCACGGCGAAGCCCTGACGGAATTCCGGCGACGTGTTTTGGAGCAACCGGCGACGTAACCATCCTCAGCCTTCCTCCCTAGTTCTCTTTACTCTTTAGAAGAGTTTAAACCCGTAAGTCCCATCTCTTCTACCTTCCTTTTCTTTAATGTAAAAATACGAATTTCTGGAACCCGACGGAAATCGGACAAACCGATTTCCGATTCGATTTTTCTTTAAAATTCCACTTGTCACCTAATACATATTATCTACCCATATGCATGTTGACTATTAATCACCCTTAAACCAATTTAATCACACTTTTCCACATGAAATGATAAGTTCTTTACAAAACCGTATTTCTTTCATTAAAATACCATGAAGTTCATTTTTCTTAATGTAATCAAGTACCTCACTCCTAAACATGTTTATTGTGATAACTAAACTTGTTTCAATCAATTTGAATGAAATTTCGCACATGAAATGATAACGTTTACGAATACCGTATTCTTGCACTTTAATACCTTTAGGTTCAACATAGCTTATTTCACCTTTAAACTTCACCAAAACCTAATATAAGTCACGGGGTAATGACCTACCCTTACACACACTCAATATAACCCTAAATGATAAATATCAAAAATACAGAATACGAAATTACAGGACTTTTCACTAAAACACCATAACCTTTATAACCTTTAGTTAAATCTTTAAATTGTAAACTTTTCTAAATAAAATCTTATATAAAATGAAAGCACGATTGGTCATGGACATCGATCGTTTATCTAAACTGTCTTGTGGGTCTAGGCAAGTGTGTCTAAGGCTAGTGGTTTTTAATTAGGCCCACGACTGTGGTTCCTTCCCACTTACCTGGCACTTACCTGGCAGCAATTGACGGTGAAGAGGCGATTTGAGGCTTCTAATGACTCATCGTTTAGACCCTAGAAATAGGCTAGTTGGCTTAGGAAACCCTAATAACTAAAATACGGAAACTATACTCTTTTGCAAATAAACACCCCATATTTATAAAACCGTTTTCCTAAATGAAAAGTATTTATAAAACCTAAGCAAAGTGCCGCTACAACCCATCTTTAGGGAACCTGTTAGGGATAGTACGGTTCATCGTGCACCCGCAGGCTAGTAGTGCGAGATTCAGACCTCCGCAAGGAGCATTCGGTCTCGAAAGGTTTAAAATACGATATTTAAGGAACGTGAGACTTTTTTGTAAATAAAATATTCATATAAAAAAAATTATTTATGTGTTTAATTATATATAATTATCATTTAAACACCTATTTTGTTATAATATAAAGTTTCCACTTTTTCCTAAAATTCAAGATTAAAAGTTACATTAAAATACCACGAATTTCAAATAAACAATTAATTCTTCTATTAGGATATATTCACTAGAATAACATAAATAAAATCCATACTCATTATAACTATAAAGACGAATAACAAATACTTGAGGTGTATTTTGCAAACTATACAATATTACTTTTTACAATAAACCCCCTCAAGTTTTATAAATTACAATAAGGCCCCTAACAAATAAAGAACTTCAAATTATCTTCTCTAGTCTGACTCGGGTTAGAGTCTGACTATTTCTGACTTGAATATAATTCAAGTCAATCTATATTCTTTATATTTCAACTCAAGATGAATACATGAATCCCAGAATCCAGTTAACAATCTATATAACTTGACTGAACCGAACCATGGATATTCCTTTTACATGATTCCCAGTATTCCATTTACATGACTCTATGGTTATAGCCGTTTCCTGATATCATGGTTTCGGTCAGTCAGTTAATCAGTCATACAATCAACACAATTTTCCAAGATAACAATACAAACAAGACATCGCGGGGTTTAAGGGGTAGACTGGTACGGAATATGTTAAAGGTGGCACGAGGTGGTCACTTAAGACGTAATTACATCCATGCCGTTGTTCCGTGGTATTATCGACGGAGCCTTGTACTACAGGTTACCAAAGTCCCCGGTGTAAGTGGGACTCCCCTCGTATACACTGGCATCTTCTGTACCAGGCTACAAACAACAACGTTAATACAACATTACAATATTATAATACAACATTAAAAGCTACACTCTCCCTCTCTTACTCTCTGTCTATTCCTCTCTTATCTTTGGGACTTACCGAGCGACCTGTTCGCTGACGACATTCTGTTTCTCTCTTCTTTGAATGTCGTCAGGTGATTTGGACCCGGCCGAGATTGAGCCATCGCAAGAAGACTTGGAGCAGTTTACTGAAGACCCTGCACTGTAGTTTCATTGTACACTTTTCCTTTCTATACTTTTCATTTCCTGTTATGCCACTGTTTAGGCATCTTTTATTTCAGTTGTATTTCCTTTCATGTATTGTACAAAGAATGTTAATAAATAAAAGTTGCTGTTCTTTTTATACTCTTGTCTCTTGTGTAATATTTTATATTGCTTAGCTACGCTTAGCGTATGTACTTCTGAGTACATACGTAGCGGACCTCGTCGCGTCCACTTCGCCGTACACTGGGAAGCGGGGCGTGACAGGTTTTGTTGGTGGCCCATGCAGGTCAGAGCTGTATGAATCCCTGTCATGCAGTTCTGGTCTGCGTGAACATCCTAAGCAATATAACACAAGAACCAGCAACTAAAACATTCTTTACAATTCATGTTCCTTGAATCTTGCAATTTCATCTTCCTTGAATCTTATCATTTCATGTACTTGAATCTGTCCTAACCCAAATTTTTCTTCAGGGTTATGGATTCCCCAAACAACACCAGCACCAACGTCAACAACACACCCTCAGCACTACCTCTCACACCGGCTGTTCCTACACCACCCACTGAGCAAACAATGCTATTTGAGGCGATCCGCAGCCTTCTCGAGGGACAGCAACAACTTCTGAACCGTTCTGAGACTGATGCTCCAGGAGTGAAACAATTCAGGGCTTTACATCCGAAGCAGTTCTCAGGAAAAGGGAGCCCACTGGAAGCTGAGGAATGGGCTCAAAGTATCGAGGATGATCTGGCCGCAGCACAAGTGCCAGACGTCGCTTGGGTCCGTGTAGCGAAACTACAACTCACGGACAACGCTCGCAACTGGTGGAAGGCGGAAGAAAGCCGTCTTGTGCAGCCTATTGAATGGAAGACTTTTCGCGAGAAGTTCGACGCGAAATACTTTCCAGCGACTGCCAGGTTTGCAATGGAGCAGCAGTTCATTCATCTACAACAAGGATCGATGTGGGACAAATCAGTAGATGAATACGACGCTGAATTCACCATGTTAAGCCGATTCGCAGCACACTTGATACCGACGGACGATATCAGAGCCCGTCGCTTTCAACAAGGACTGGACACGGAGATTCAGGCTGCCCTAGCCACGGGAAAATTTCTTACTCATGAAGATGCTCTGGAAGCTGCCCGCAGCTATGAAGCAGTGATAAAGGCAAGGGGCAGACCTCAATCTGCAGGAGTGAAACGTCCTGCCACTCAGATGGCAAGAGAGGTCTCTTCAAGGCCAGCTGTTGAACTCAGAAGACTGGAAGAAGTTAAGGATCGGTCAAGACCCGATTTTTGCTTTTATTGCAAGAGGGAAGGTCACTTGTGGAAGGACTGTAGACGCGCAAAAGGCCTATGTTTGGTTTGTGGCGCGTCCAATCACGGAATTGGAAACTGTCCTTATAGACGCAACTCAGCACACACACCCGCCAACTACCCGCAGCAGCCAGCTATCCAGGCTCCTGCAACTCGTCCTGCACTCCCAGCACCACCTCCACGTAGATTTCCTGCTCAGCCAAATCGTCAATTCCATCAGGCACTGAGAAATATGCCTCGAGTACAGGGGAATATGCCTCCAGCTAGGAGGAACGTGCCACGGCGACAGGCTTTCACCTTAGCAGCCATAGAACCTGAAACTGTGAACCAAGGTAACCTCCTCACCACTTTGACTAAAACTTCTTTACAACCTTTAATTTTGACACCAAACTGTTACACTTTCCTTTTACAAATTTCGAGGACGAAATTTTTATAAGGAGAGTAGAATGTAACAACCCTAATTTTCCAATACAAAATTTTTTCAAATATTTTTTTCAAAAATCCACAAAGGGGTATTTTAGCATGAGTACAAGATATAGGTAATTATTTTGTTTTTAATTACAAGCTACAAGAATATAATAACTCAATTTTTAGTGTACAAGAATTTACTTTAAATTTAATGTATACTAGGAGTATTTATTCTTGCTGCTATCAGTTTAAGTAATTAAATACCACAATAATTACAAGAACGAGCTTGTAGCTCATTGGTAATACCTTGCACTGCTGAACCAAGCCATCAGAGTTCGAATCCCATACCCCACATTATTTTTAATATTGATTTTTTTAAAAACCTTTAGAATACCAAGAGTTTACACGTGCATATCTCACAAAAACCCCACTACACCCAAAGATGTAACACTTTCAGAGGGTAGATGAACCGTCGGGGGAGATCCAGGTCACCGGACTCGGTCGGGAATCGGCCAACTCGGCCTTGACTCGGCCGACTCAGTGATCCGACCGAGTCACGGACGAGTCACCCCCGATTCGGCCGATTCCGGCGAGGGTCACAACATGAAAGTTGTGTCTTTTGGTATTCCCTACGCACCTGCAAAGTTTCAGCCTCATACCACTTCCAGAGCTCTTTAAAAACCCCAATTACTCCACTTTTAATACATTTTTATTACATTTTATCACATTTTTATTTCTAACTTTTCATCTACCCTAACCCTAGCCTAACCCTATAAATACCAACCCTACACACTACCCTCTCACCCCCCAAAATCTTGAGCCACTCTCTCAAAAGTTTCCACAAGAAGTGTGCTTTGAAACCGAGTTCACGGCGAAGCCCTGACGGAATTCCGGCGACGTGTTTTGGAGCAACCGGC
The DNA here is from genome assembly GCA_030015575.1 of Agapanthus africanus. Classification (NCBI taxonomy): domain Eukaryota; kingdom Viridiplantae; phylum Streptophyta; class Magnoliopsida; order Asparagales; family Amaryllidaceae; genus Agapanthus; species Agapanthus africanus. Next base: position 97,792,463 of record CM057337.1, read on the forward strand.
GACGTAACCATCCTCAGCCTTCCTCCCTAGTTCTCTTTACTCTTTAGAAGAGTTTAAACCCGTAAGTCCCATCTCTTCTACCTTCCTTTTCTTTAATGTAAAAATACGAATTTCTGGAACCCGACGGAAATCGGACAAACCGATTTCCGATTCGATTTTTCTTTAAAATTCCACTTGTCACCTAATACATATTATCTACCCATATGCATGTTGACTATTAATCACCCTTAAACCAATTTAATCACACTTTTCTACATGAAATGATAAGTTCTTTACAAAACCGTATTTCTTTCATTAAAATACCATGAAGTTCATTTTTCTTAATGTAATCAAGTACCTCACTCCTAAACATGTTTATTGTGATAACTAAACTTGTTTCAATCAATTTGAATGAAATTTCGCACATGAAATGATAACGTTTACGAATACCGTATTCTTGCACTTTAATACCTTTAGGTTCAACATAGCTTATTTCACCTTTAAACTTCACCAAAACCTAATATAAGTCACGGGGTAATGACCTACCCTTACACACACTCAATATAACCCTAAATGATAAATATCAAAAATACAGAATACGAAATTACAGGACTTTTCACTAAAACACCATAACCTTTATAACCTTTAGTTAAATCTTTAAATTGTAAGCTTTTCTAAATAAAATCTTATATAAAATGAAAGCACGATTGGTCATGGACATCGATCGTTTATCTAAACTGTCTTGTGGGTCTAGGCAAGTGTGTCTAAGGCTAGTGGTTTTTAATTAGGCCCACGACTGTGGTTCCTTCCCACTTACCTGGCACTTACCTGGCAGCAATTGACGGTGAAGAGGCGATTTGAGGCTTCTAATGACTCATCGTTTAGACCCTAGAAATAGGCTAGTTGGCTTAGGAAACCCTAATAACTAAAATACGGAAACTATACTCTTTTGCAAATAAACACCCCATATTTATAAAACCGTTTTCCTAAATGAAAAGTATTTATAAAACCTAAGCAAAGTGCCGCTACAACCCATCTTTAGGGAATCTGTTAGGGATAGTACGGTTCATCGTGCACCCGCAGGCTAGTAGTGCGAGATTCAGACCTCCGCAAGGAGCATTCGGTCTCGAAAGGTTTAAAATACGATATTTAAGGAACGTGAGACTTTTTTGTAAATAAAATATTCATATAAAAAAAATTATTTATGTGTTTAATTATATATAATTATCATTTAAACACCTATTTTGTTATAATATAAAGTTTCCACTTTTTCCTAAAATTCAAGATTAAAAGTTACATTAAAATACCACGAATTTCAAATAAACAATTAATTCTTCTATTAGGATATATTCACTAGAATAACATAAATAAAATCCATACTCATTATAACTATAAAGACGAATAACAAATACTTGAGGTGTATTTTGCAAACTATACAATATTACTTTTTACAATAAACCCCCTCAAGTTTTATAAATTACAATAAGGCCCCTAACAAATAAAGAACTTCAAATTATCTTCTCTAGTCTGACTCGGGTTAGAGTCTGACTATTTCTGACTTGAATATAATTCAAGTCAATCTATATTCTTTATATTTCAACTCAAGATGAATACATGAATCCCAGAATCCAGTTAACAATCTATATAACTTGACTGAACCGAACCATGGATATTCCTTTTACATGATTCCCAGTATTCCATTTACATGACTCTATGGTTATAGCCGTTTCCTGATATCATGGTTTCGGTCAGTCAGTTAATCAGTCATACAATCAACACAATTTTCCAAGATAACAATACAAACAAGACATCGCGGGGTTTAAGGGGTAGACTGGTACGGAATATGTTAAAGGTGGCACGAGGTGGTCACTTAAGACGTAATTACATCCATGCCGTTGTTCCGTGGTATTATCGACGGAGCCTTGTACTACAGGTTACCAAAGTCCCCGGTGTAAGTGAGACTCCCCTCGTATACACTGGCATCTTCTGTACCAGGCTACAAACAACAGCGTTAATACAACATTACAATATTATAATACAACATTAAAAGCTACACTCTCCCTCTCTTACTCTCTGTCTATTCCTCTCTTATCTTTGGGACTTACCGAGCGACCTGTTCGCTGACGACATTCTGTTTCTCTCTTCTTTGAATGTCGTCAGGTGATTTGGACCCGGCCGAGATTGAGCCATCGCAAGAAGACTTGGAGCAGTTTACTGAAGACCCTGCACTGTAGTTTCATTGTACACTTTTCCTTTCTGTACTTTTCATTTCCTGTTATGCCACTGTTTAGGCATCTTTTATTTCAGTTGTATTTCCTTTCATGTATTGTACAAAGAATGTTAATAAATAAAAGTTGCTGTTCTTTTTATACTCTTGTCTCTTGTGTAATATTTTATATTGCTTAGCCACGCTTAGCGTATGTACTTCTGAGTACATACGTAGCGGACCTCGTCGCGTCCACTTCGCCGTACACTGGGAAGCGGGGCGTGACAGGTGCAGGGCGCGCTATGGTCGATGAAGGAGGACGTGGGTGCGATGAGGCTGAGGAGGCGAGGAGGTCGGTGGTAGAGGCGTCGGCGTCGGGGCTGCGGCGGCGAGGAGGGAGGCGGCGGTAGCTAGGCACAGCGATGGGTACGTTTTGTGTTTTTAAAGAAAGGAGGGGGAAAGATTTTAAATATACAGAGAGAGGGATACGGGGGATAGAGAAAGAGAGAGGAGAGAGAGAGGAGAGAGGCCCACTGAAAAAATATAAGGTCTGATTGGCTGATGAAGAAAGATTGAGACGTTAGGAATTTTTTTTTTAATTAAAGATTAGCAGATTTTAAGTAACAGTGGGATTTATAAGGTTAAACAAAATATTCGTTGGTTTATAAAATATTGGAAATTTGGGATTTTGGCGCAAAATAAAACATTTTCAAATCGCGCTCGGGTCGGATCCAAAAATTTGAAATTTAAATAATATGATTTTAAGCGGGTTCCAAATTTTGAAATTGAGTGTTTTATGATTAAAAAGCATACCCCCAAGACGGACACCTGTACGCGCGCGTAGCCGTCCAAACTCGTCCGTTTCACCGAACGGGATGAGAACTCGATGCACGGACGCTACCACGAGGCTAGGGGTGTCGAGTAGGCCAAGATAGATATTTTTAATTTCATTTTAGGTGCTAAAATTTGTTATATGCATAAATGACTTAGCCAGATAAAATTTTACAGTAAGTGACAAACAGGCAAGCTAAATGAACTGAGTAGTATCTAATGCTCAACCAGTAACAGAAAATAGTAGTATTGGGCTCGGGTGTTACATTATACCCAACTACAAAAAGAATTTCGTCCTCGAAATTCCAAGAATACAAGATAGAAAACTACAGAAAAAGGTGAGGAAACTTCTGCCGGATCTCATCTTCTCGTTCCTAAGTGGACTCTCCATGTGATCGATTACCCCAAGAAACAAGCACAAGGGGGATAACCTTGTTCTTGAGAACTTTTTCCCTTCGATCCACGATTTCAACCAGTCGCTCCTCAAAAGCCAGATCTTCCCGTACTGTTAACTCAGAATGATCCAAAACGTGGGTTTCATCTTGAACATACCTTCGTAGTTGAGATACGTGAAACACATCGTGCACACCTGCCAAGGGTTGCGGTAACGCCAAACGGTACGCTACCTCTCCAACACGCTCCAATATCTCAAAGGGTCCAACGAATCGAGGACTAAGCTTCCCTCGACTCCCAAAACGAATCACCCCTCTAGTCGGTGATATCTTCAAGAATACCAAAACACCCACGGCGAACTCTAGAGGTCTTCTTGACGTGTCAGCCCAACTCTTCTGTCTTTCTTGAGCTGCCTTCATATGCTTTCTGATTGTGTTAACCTTCTCAACTGTCTGCACCACCAAATCTGGTCCTAATAATCTTCGTTCACCAACATCATCCCAACAAACAGGTGAACGGCACTTACGACCATACAAAGCTTCAAACGGAGCCATCTGGATAGTTGCTTGAAAACTGTTGTTGTAAGAAAACTCCACCAAGTGTAGATGATCCTCCCACGAACCCTTGAAGTCCAACATGCATGCTCTCAACATGTCTTCAAGAGTTTGGATCGTTATTTCCGACTGACCATCAGTTTGAGGATGATAAGCTGTGCTAAACTTCAACCGAGTCCCCAAACTTTCCTGTAAACTCCTCCAGAAGTGTGATAGGAACCGAGTGTCCCGATCGGACACGATGCTCACCAGTACGCCATGTAATCTTACAATCTCCTGCATGTACCGCTCTGCCAAAGTCTCCGTTGATTGACCAACCCGGAAAGGAATAAAGTGAGCAGCCTTGGTCAACCGATCAACAATCACCCATACTGCATTGTTGCCCTTTGGACTCCGTGGTAAAGCCGTCACGAAATCCATGGTTATATGTTCCCACTTCCACTGAGGAATCGGGAGTGGTTGCAATAAACCAGCAACCCGTTGATGTTCAGCCTTAACTTGCTGACACACCAAGCACTTAGCCACAAAGCGAGCAATCTCCCGTTTCGTGCCTTCCTACCAGAAATGCTGTCGAATATCTCGGTACATCTTTGTGCCTCCTGGATGTACAGAGTAAGCTGAACTGTGTGCCTCCTTCATAAGCTCTTCACAAACATCTCCTTTTGGCACACACAAACGGCTACCATACCGCAACGAACCATCTTCGTGGATCAATAAATCTGTTCGTAGTCCGGCTTCAACTTGCTCTCGAAACTTTTGCAGTCTAGGATCCTGCGATTGTGCTGCTTTAATTTTCTCAATTAAAGACGACTGTACTTGCAACTGCATCAACTGTCCCGTAGAACGCGGTAGCACAACCTCCAAGTCAAACCTTCGAAAATCTGCAATGATCTCTCTCTGCGTAGTTAACACCTGAATTGCTGGTAACCGACTAAGCGCATCCGGCACGACGTTAACCTTCCCCGGATGGTACTTAAGATCAAGATCGTAGTCGGCCATCAGCTCCAACCATCTACGCTGCCTCATATTCAACTCCTTCTGAGTGAACACATACTTCAAACTCTTGTGATCTGTAAAAACTTTGACTCTCTCGCCCAAAAGGTAGTGTCTCCAAATCATCAAAGCGAAGATCACAGCCGCAAGCTCCAATTCATTAGTTGGATAATTCTTCTTATGGGTTTTCAGTTGTCTCGATGCGTATGCTACAACTTTCCCATGCTGCATCAAAACACATCCCAATCCTTTTCCAGATGCGTCGCTGTGAATCACCAATCCTCCGGAATTGTCTGGCACGGTCAGAATAGAGGCGGTTATCAAATTCTGCTTCAACGTCTCAAAAGCTAACACACATTTATCCGTCCATACAAAAGGTACCTCCTTGCGCGTAAGCTTGGTCAACGGCTCTGCCAGACGAGCAAAGTTCTCCACAAATCTCCTGTAGTATCCGGCTAATCCAAGAAAACTTCTTATCTCAGCAACATTCTTTGGAATAGGCCAATCTCGAACTGCTGCAATCTTTTCTGGATCGACGGCAATTCCATCGCCCGACACGACATGCCCCAGAAACTTCACTTCCTCCAACCTAAATTCTCACTTACTCATCTTCGCATACAATTTCTCCTGTCTCAATGTCTGCAGTGCGATCTTCAAATGCTCAGCATGCTCCTCAAAACTCTTCGAGTAAACCAGAATATCGTCAATGAATACCACGATAAACTGGTCCAAGAACGGTGAAAAGATTCGGTTCATCAAGTCCATGAATACTGCCGGCGCATTCGTTACTCCGAAGGGCATCACTAGGTACTCGTAATGTCCATACCGAGTTCGAAACGCCGTCTTGCAAATATCTTCTGCTTTCACTCGGACCTGATGATATCCGGATCGCAAATCCAGCTTCGAGAATACCCTCGAGCCATGTTCAGACCATAATATTGCATTTATCATTCCCCTATTCTTACCCTTTTTATAAATAAACAGGTACTCTTGACGCACGTTTGTTGCATATTACAGGCTACAGGTTTCTGGAGCAAATACAGTGAAAAAAAGACACAAAACAACATAAAAAGGGACTTTTGACCAACAAGCAGACCGATCCTAGTCACGCCTAGTCAGAGAACAGTGCAAGGTCCAAAATGTCATGGGAACGGTTGAAAGATCGCTACAAATATTCACTGAAATATCTGGAGAATACCTAGAATCCTAACAGAGAAAAAGACTATAGAAACAGAAAGCCAAGAAGCCCAGAAGAAAGCCCACAAAAGCCCACAGCCCAAGTCCTCAGTTTGGCCGCGGAACCGCGGCCAAACCCATGCTGGCGCCGCGGTTCCGCGGCCGTTAGGAACACGTGTCGGTGCAGATTTTCTGAGGCGGCGCGACTGTTTTGGTGTTGGGATTTTCAGGGGTCAAATCTGTAATTTTGCATGTGCGAGAGTCTGTAGCCCTAGGTTTTCTATTTTCCTATAAATTGTAATCTTAGATCTAAAAATTGTATGCCTCTTTTCAATAAATAAAATTCAGAAATTCTGGACGTGACATTCAGATCTGTTCTTTATCGCTTGGAGGGAGCCATCACCATTAGTAAGTATTTTTCTTTTATTCTTTTAATGTTATTTCATCCCCTAATGAGTGAGTAGTCTCCTCGCTTGTTAGGGTTAGCCTTAGGGAAAGGGTTGAGAGATGAGATCTCTCACCCCTTTCAATGCCTACCCATTAAGAACTCCATGCATGCGCGCACAACCGCTCCCTGCGGCACCCTACCCCTCGAGGTAACGGTGAACCGCAGTATAAAGGGCCGGTTGCGCGCGTTTTCCATGGGGGTTAGGGTAATTAACGATAAAGGAAGGATACGAATCTAGAGGAAGAAAACATCTTCCAAAAGAGTCGTATCCACTTTATCGATAATTACTATAACACCTAATGGATCTAAAATAAGGCATTGAAAGCGGTGAGGAAACATCAATCTCCAAAACTTCCTCTAAGCCTAACCCTAACAAGAATTTAAATTAGATTAATTAAGTTTTAGATCTAGATTTTTATAAAACCAAAACTACAAATAGAATCAACTCGTTAAGACACAATAAAGGAATTTACCCGTCTATGTGGATCGACCCGCACTCACCGGCTAGCTGCGAAGCGACGCCGTTTCTTGATTGCGGTAATTATATTTTTGATCGTGAAATCTCTACCAATCAAGCCACTAAGCTGCTCAAAAAGTTCTCCAATGCGAGGGATCGGATACTTGTTCTTCATAGTTACCCGGTTTAATTCTCGATAGTCGATGCACATCCTTCTCGTGCCATCCTTCTTCTTTACTAGAAGAACTGGAGCTCCCCAAGGTGAGTTACTGCTTCGAATCCAACCCTTTTCAAGCAATTCAGCAACCTGTTTCTTGACTTCTTCCAATTCTACTGGCGCCATTGGATAATATGCTTCGGATACTGGCGCTGCCCCAGGAATAAGATCAATTGTGAACTCCACGTCTCTCCTCGGCGGTAAACCCAATATATCTTCAAACATGTCCATAGAATCACGAACAACAGCCGGCTCTTTACTTTCACCACTTCCATTGATGCAAGAATATTGTTTGTCGGCCTAGCCCTAAACTCGACCGGCCCGACCGAACTGCTTTCTTAACGCAACTGCTGTCTGCTGCAAACTCCCTTTCATCCCAGATAAACTCTGCTGCTCTCGGCTGCCGCAAGTACTTGTGAGAAAGTGGTCAAACCCAGGAAGACAATCTGCCTCTGGATGTCCACGTCCAGGCTGCGCATGAACCTCCATGCCTGTCTGCATCGTTGGCAACTAAAGGTCCAGCGAAACTACTGAGTCTCGTCCATTCTGCTGCATGCACATCTACGGGTGCTCCCTTCTGCTTTAGTCCGATGAACTTCTCTTCCATTTCCTCCCGTGCAATCCGCGGGAAGAACTTCTCCAGGAAACTCTTCGTAAAATCCGCCCACTTGATCGGCTTGGGCAAACGGTTCTCTTCTACAAGCCACCATTCTCGGGCGTAATCCACTAACTGAATGCGTACCACATCAACTCTTTCTCATCTGGAATCTGTGCCGCAATAAGCAAATTCTCTGTGTCAACTAGCCACTGCTCTGTTGGCAACAGCTCCCCCAAACCAGTAAATGTAGACGGACCCAAACGCCTGAAGTCTGCCACGGTCCCTACTCGGTCAACTGGTTTACCTCCAACGTTGTTCACAGACTGCTGAACGATCTGCAAACCTTCCTGGAATGAGTCTGCTTGCTGCTGGATCAGCTCGGTCTGTCTCTTTTGATTTTCCAGCATTCCCCTTATCACTCCAAGCATGGCGGCTTCGTCCACACGCCTTGGTACGTCTTCAAATTCTTACCGGCCATATTCCTGAACTCAAAACACCCAATATTAGCATGATGATAGATTTTGAATATAGATCAAGGCTAGAACTCCAAGATACTTAAATAGAGCACTGCATTGTAACTATGCCGCGGTATCATAGCCACAATTACATAACTCCATCTAAGTCGCCTAAGTCCTAGAGATAACAAGGAATCAGGTTTTCGAATCGATATGCAAAGGAAGTTTGCACATCGTAAAAGATATAATCAGGAAGAATGTGATTCAAGAATGGTAAAACGGTCAAGGTGGCAGGACATGTTTCCTAAACACGGGTATTCTACTTCGTGAATTGGGTACAATACCCAACTACAAAAGAATCAACCCGACTATCCTATGGCTCTGATACCAAAAGAACCATGTCACGCCCCGCTTCCCAGAGTACGCTAGATTGGGCACGTGACATAACCAACCATGCTACCTGTGGGTAGGAAATATCCATCCACAGTCACATTACGGCTGTAGAGATATCAAGAACAAGACAAAACTATCTAAAAACATGTCCACAATCCAGAATAACAAGAGTCAATGATAAATAAATATGGAAGCAAATGATCCAATACAATAACGGAAAAGTATGTCCCATAATGCGGGCTCACATCTGGAAATAAAATGCAGGAAATAAAACTAACCACTACTGGACTCACAACTCAGCCTGCTGGCTGAAGTACTCCTGCTCGGACTGCGACAGTGGTATAGAATCTGGGCCATGCAAAACCCAGACGTCAGCGCGTCATGTCAACAAGTAATATAATATGAACAGTGTAATAGGCAATGCAGAAATAAACATGAATAAAGCAATAATGTGAAACAAGCAGTGCAGGGTAATGTGCAGTGGGTAACTAAACTGTTCTATCAGGTTTCCTAGTCTAAAGTCTTTGAAATCAATTTGATGAATCGTCGATGTAACTCAATAGTATCCCGTACATACCCGGGACCACGGCCACAATATTCTCGGCTGCAGCCGAGACATGCCGCTAGGCACAAAACAGGAATGTGTACACTCGATAGTATCCCGTACATACCCGGGACCACGGCCACAATATTCTCGGCCGAAACCGAGACATGCCGCTAGGCACAAAACAGGAATGTGTACACCCAGAACAGGTAGTGAACTGTCGAGTTACAAGTCAGGTTTCACCTTTGATTTCCCCATACCCCCAAGTTATATGTGCAAGTCAAGTCAGGTATTCAGTAATCAAGAACTAATGCCAACACAGAATCACGTAAAAGAAGGTTTTTCTGGATAGACAACAGGAACGGTCCATGAGGACTACAGGACAGGTTTGTTGGCATTAGACACAAGATCAGGTAACAGGTCGGGTCATGGTACATCGGGTCAAGTCAACAGCATACGGTACCATGTCAGGTGTATCAATATATACCATGTGTGACAATGTCAAGTCTAGATGTAACAATATCGTGGGTGTGCTCACAAACAGATATATAATCGAACAGGGTATTTAACAACATGAAATAAGCAATGAATTAAATAATAAGCAGTTTCATTCAATCATAAGAGTGCAGTAATACAATGTAGCCGTTTAGTCATGTTAACAGGTTTAGGCACCCTTAGCGGTGCAATGATTTATGTATCGGTGCAATACAGTTATATCAAGCCTTTGAATACGAATGTCCGAATGTAATAGAACTACATGGGTAAGTGCTACCATCTATTAAACAGTAAAATGTGATTAACAGGTAAACTTGGTTATTAGGTTTAAATTGGCAAACTGTAAAGTTCCAAGTTTAGAGATAAAAATGATATATAACAATATTGACATAAAATGGGAAATTATAATACTAAAGTTAAATAGCAGGTTTAGGGTGTCATTAATGAATATGTAAATATTGTATAGCATGTAGCAAGGGGTACTTGCCTCGACGGGTCGCGAACCGGGAAAAATGGAACGTAACGTTGGCGGGGAAACTCGCGACGGCCGCTCGGTTCACGGATTGAACCCAAACAACGAACAAAGGAACCACACGGGTCGGGGCACCTCGCTGGAACGTCGGATCACGTCGTCGGCATCGTCGGATTCCGGCCAAATAGTGAACAGTGCACGATCAAAACAATGCAACAAGAAGATAAAGAGAAAACAGAGAAAAAGGAGGTAGGAACCGAGAAAGGGTGCTCACGATGATCCGTTGGACGGATGGTGACGGTCGAGCTCGTCGACGGAGCTCCGGCGGCCAGCCAACAGTAACCGCGACGGCAGCTGCAGTTCAAGAACCCTCAACTGAGAAGGGAAAGGAGAAGAAAGGAATAGAGGAAGGAAACAACGCTTACTGAGGGGGTGCTTGCGAGACCGGGGACGCGGGGATGGGGTCGCCGGCGGTGACACACGGCGGCGCAGACGAGATCCTACAGTTCAGAATTTTACAGAAAAATGGAAAGAGAGGAAAGGAAATAGGAAGGAGACGGATAGGTAAGCTTACAGGGTTGTACGAGGGCCGGGCACGGAGGCGAGACCGTCGGTGGCGACAGATCTAGCAGTCGAACGCGTGCAGGGGGTGTGCCGGTGGTCGCGGTGAGGGTGCAGGGCGCGCTATGGTCGATGAAGGAGGATGTGGGTGCGATGAGGCTGAGGAGGCGAGGAGGTCGGTGGTAGAGGCATCGGCGTCGGGGCTGCGGCGGTGAGGAGGGAGGCGGCGGTAGCTAGGCACAGCGATGGGTACGTTCTATGTTTTTAAAGAAAGGAGGGGGAAAGATTTTAAATATAGAGAGAGGGGGATACGGGGGATAGAGAGAGAGAGGAGAGAGAGAGAGGAGAGAGGCCCACTGAAAAAATATAAGGTCTGATTGGCTGATGAAGAAAGATTGAGACGTTAGGAATTTTTTTTTAATTAAAGATTAGCATATTTTAAGTAACAGTGGGATTTATAAGGTTAAACAAAATATACGTTGGTTTATAAAATATTGGAAATTTGGGATTTTGGCGCAAAATAAAACATTTTCAAATCGCGCCCGGGTCGGATCCAAAAATTTGAAATTTAAATAATAGGATTTTAAGCGGGTTCCAAATTTTGAAATTGAGTGTTTTATGATTAAAAAGCATACCCCCAAGACGGACACCTGTACGAGCGCGTAACCGTCCAAACTCGTCCGTTTCACCGAACGGGACGAGAACTCGATGCACGGACGCTACCACGAGGCTAGGGGTGTCGAGTAGGCCAAGATAGATATTTTTAATTTCATTTTAGGTGCTAAAATTTGTTATATGCATAAATGACTTAGCCAGATAAAATTTTACAGTAAGTGACAAACAGGCAAGCTAAATGAACTGAGTAGTATCTAATGCTCAACCAGTAACAGAAAATAGTAGTATTGGGCTCGGGTGTTACACTTTATATTATATATATGATATACAATAAACGTTGCTTATGTATTGCATCCGCGCTAGTCCTGCCCCTGCTCTGCCATTAGTTATCTAACCTAACGGTGCATGACAGAACCCCGTGGTGAATGCGGATGGCATAAGCGTACGTTGTATAAGTATTTTCGTTTCTTTATCTGTGATGCTTAGAAAGCAAAATTGATGGGACTTCATTAATGAGATTAATGGAAAAGAAAGAAACCTAAAGATATTGTAGAATCCTGTTTTAAAAACTGTTAGCTCTAGTTCTTGCTTTGCATAGTGGTATTCCTTGATGAATATCCAGCACCTCATTCGATGAGGAAAGAGCCGAGATCCCTTCACTGGGAGTGACCTCTTTAGCGAAACTAGCAGATGCTATAACCCACTCGGTTTTGTTTTTTGATTGCCTCTCTAGTTCTTGCTTTATATAGTGGTATTCCTGAAAATCCAGCACCTCATTCGATGAGGAAAGAGCCGAGATTCCTTCACCAGGAGTGACCTCTTTAGCAAAACTAGTAAATGCCTTAAAAATACTCATTTTCAAAATCAATCGATTCTACAACGATATCAAGTTCATTACGCAAAAGGTTTTCTTAAAAACCTGTTGTAGCCCTCCGTCATTTCAGATAAGTAGTATTTAGTATTCGTGCTGTGTTTGTTGGCCTTTGTCAAGGCGTAGTGTGCCGTAGCTGATTAGTGCTTATCTGCAAAGCATGTGATGCGATTAGATCAAGATAGTCGTATGACCTTATTAGCCTTTGTCAAGGGTCGTACGGGTGGGTTTAATTCAATCAGGAAATGACGGGTTGAACTTGACTAGCAGCTTATGGTTTGTTGGCCTTTATCAAGATCATAGGACGTTAGGGGCAAAATATTATTGGGAATTTCAAGTGTTGAAATTTGCAATGAGATTGCATACCTTTTATGTGATAGTTGGATCCTGATACCTACTGCGAGTAAGAGTTACTCCTGGAAGAGTTTTGCACGTTACAATTAGCCGATCAAGTAGGTGACTAGAAAGATGTCAATGGGGTTATGCCTTTGGGAAAACGAGGTTTATTTTAATTAGGTCCGTGCGAAAGCACGGGGAACCTCCTTCAAAGTACCGACACTGGTCTGGCTGAACGATTGGCGAACTTGTAGGGTATAATTAATCCCGGCTAGTCTTACTTTTTAGGGTTTGAAGGAAGATTTGATAAAAACAGTGGGAGTCATCCTGATTAGATAAGATAATAACCAATTTAATCTTGCAGGAGCATACGCTAAGTGTTTTCTTCTCTCTCTCCACGTAGCGACCATGTCACGCCCTAATCAAGATAATAATATGAATGTATTAACCGAACCCGCTTGTTATACTGAGCTGGGGAACGTTAGTTCTGCTCTGTCTTATAATTGTTATAAGTCTGAGCAGGAAATACGGAAATATCCGGGTTCCCACGCGACCCAAATAAGGAATGCGCATGTTGATGCATCTTCTTTGGGTGTGTTTGTTATTGAGAACCGTTTCTCAGTACACTCTACGTCCTGGGTATTAAATACCGGATCGGGACCCCACATATGTAATATGTTATATGGGCTAAAGAAAGGTGGACAACTAGGAAAAGGTGATCATTCTCTAGAGTAGGGAATGGTGCAAATGTTGCAGCCAAAGTAGTTGGTGAATATCACCTTGTATTACCAACTGGTAATACATTGATTCTGAATGAATGTTATTACATATCGAACCTGATATGCAATATTATATCATTTTCTTTATTATGTAAAGAAGGATATAATCTTGTATTACAGGATAATGTTATGAACATTTTTCCAGAATCAAAAGTTGATTGGACACATTATATAATGGCATATACGTTCTAAATCAAACTATAGTTCTCAACGTACAGAACACACACAAGAGGAAAAGTTCAGAAATGAACGAATCCTTCTTGTGGCATTGTAGACTAGGTCATATCAATGCGACACGACTAGCTAAGTTGCATAAATATGGATATTTGAATCAGTTTGAATTTACATCATATGAAACTTGACAGTCATGTCTCAAAGGTAAAATGACCAAAACTCTGTTTACTGGACACGGAGAAAGAGCTACTGAACTCTTGGGAATGATATATAGTGATGTATGCGGCTCCATGTCTACACATGCTAGGAATGGTTCCTCGTACTTCATCACATTCACTAATGATCTCTCAAGATTCGTACATGTGTTCCTGTTGAAACACAAGTCTGAAGCTTTTTGAGATATTCAAGGAATATAAGTACGAAGTGGAGAACCAAACGGGTAAAAGTATTAAAATCCTTCGATCTGATCGGGAAAGAGAATACTTAAGCATGGAGTTCCTGGATTATTTAAAAGAGAATGGGATTCTCTCTCTGCTTACTCCTCCGTATACACCACAGCACAACGGTGTATCGAAGCGGAGGAATCGTACCCTATTAGATATGGTGCGCTCTATGATGAATACCGCTGAGTTGCCTATTTCCTTCTGGGGTTATGCACTGGAGACAGCTGCAAACCTATTGAATATGGTTCCCACCAAATCTATGCCAACCATTCCATATGAGATATGGAAAGGAAAGAGACCATGTATTAATTATGTTAAGATGTGGGGTTGTCCGGTATATGTGAAAACACAAAATCCGGACAAACTTTAGGCAAGATAATTTCTGTGTAAGTTTATTGGATATCCCAAATATTCACGAGGGTATATCTTCTACCACACCGAGAAACAAAAGGTGTTTGTTTCTCGGTATGTCATCTTTTTAGAAAAGGAATTTCTTGAAAAAGAAACTAGTGGCAAAGAGGTAGAACTGGAAGAAGTTCCAGCTACACAAACTACAACAGAAGATTTGGTAGAACTGGATGATTCAATAGTTCCCGACAAACCTCAGCCTCTCCGCAGATCTAGTAGGGTTCCTCATCCGCCTAAGAGATACTACGGTTTTCTCAATGACAGTGGGAGCGAGGATTGTATCATGGAAGATGATGACCCAACTAGCTTCGAGCGGGCCATCACAAGTGGGGACTCTATGAAATGGCTGGATGCTATGCGATCTGAGATGGAATCCATATATACCAACAAAGTATGGACTTTGGTAGTTGCACCTAAAAGGGTAAAACCCATAGAGAGCAAGTGGATCTTGAGAAGATTTTTGGTGTAGATGGAAAAGTTGAGGCTTTCAAAGCTAGACTTGAAGTAAAAGGTTTTCGTCAACAACCAGGTGTGGATTATGATAAAACCTTTTCTCCAGTGGCTATGCTTAAGTCCATCCGGATCCTACTTGCCATCGCTGCATACCATGACTACGAAATCTGGCAGATTGAGGTCAAGACTTTTTTTCTAAATGGTGATTTAGAAGAGAGCGTGTGCATGACATTGCCAGAGGGCTTCGTAGACAGTGGGAGCAGCGGAAAGGTATGCAAGTTGCTTAAATCAATTTACGGATTAAAGCAGGCATCGCGGAGTTAGAACATCTGTTTTGATGTGGTAGTCAAAGAGTATGACTTCATCAAAAAGATAGATGAACCTTGTATATACAAGAAGGTTGTAGAGAGTATGGCTGTCTTCCTCGTATTGTATGTGGATGACATATTGGCTGTCTTTCTCGTATTGTATGTGGATGATATACTCTTGATAGGAAATGGTGTTCATATGCTACACTCGGTCAAGCTCCTATTATCACAATGTTTCTCCATAAAGGATCTGGGTGATGCCTCCTATATCCAGTGATTAAGATTTATAGAGATAGATCGAAGGGGATGTATCATATTCACTAGGTGTAGTGAATAGGTGTCAATCAGATCCTAGGGAGAAACACTGGATAGCTGTGAAGAACATTCTTAAGTACTTGAAAAGCACTGAAGAAATGTTCTTGGTGTTTGGTAACGGTGAACCCCAGATGGAGTCTTTTACCGATTCGAGCTTTCAGTATGATAAGGTTGACTGTAAGAAAGTCGCGGGTTTTATCTTTACCCTCAGTGGAGGGACGGTATGTTGAAAGAGTTCCAAACTAGATACCGTAGCAGACTCAATGATAAAGGTTGAATACATCGCTGCCAACGATACTACCAAAGAGGCTGTCTGGATATAGATGTTCATGAGATGAACTTGGTTCCTACCATTATGGTGGCAATGGAGTTGTAGATTTGGCCTAGGAACCCCGGTCCCATCAGTGATCCAGACATATTCTTAGACAGTATCACCTGATCAGGAAGATAGTTGATCTCCGGGAGATCCATGTCAGGAGGGTTGACACGAAGAATAGCACGGCGGATCCACTCACGAAGGCTTTTCCCTAGAGAGACTTTAAGGGATGTTGGGTATGAGATACTACAACAACTGTCCTTAGTGCAAGTGGGAGATTGTTAGTTGTATGTATGCCCTAGAGGCTATTATTGTACATGAATGTATATTATAGTGGATGCTTGGACATATATAGAGAGGACTTTCTTGCTCGACATGATAGTATGCTATCTTGTTACTCTTTATCTTAACATGTATACTTGTATTGTCTCTCTATTACATGTTGATAAAGCGCTTAGGATGTGTACTTGGCTACCAGGACTATGATGGAGATCATACTAGTAGGGCCAGGGTAGTCCATAAGTCCATCCTTTAATTGTTCCTAGTCGAGGGTGTATCGAGACGAGGTATCGATATTCCAGAGCGCTTCTTGACCCATTTGATAGGCGATGGATGATCCCATATCCATTGGTGTTTGACATCAAAGATGGTATACGGGTGCTCAATGGGGACTGGGTACACTGAACAGGACTCGCCGAGAACTCCTAAATGGTATTATACCTAACGTCAGATAGCAGTTCTCTGGTGACATTGGTACAAGTTAGTCTGTAGTGTAGGGTGTTTTTCGTCACCCCATTGAGATGGGAATACGAGCGCGCTTGTCAGGAGTACTACAGATTCCCCCTGCCTAGGGTAGCAGGATTTTATTGATTGTAGAGATCCGAATCTCCGACAGCCGTGCACTAAGCTGCCGTTAATTACCCATCGCCTTTGGAGCGAAGGAACCTCCGATTGACGGGTTAAACTGGTCATGCGAACTCAATGTGCAGTGTGCGTGTGTTGTGTTTTGAAAGGGGTTTTGGATATATCGGTGGTCCCACAGAGTTTTTACGGGGGTCCCACTACCCGGATAGCGGGCTGGGGGTCAAGGGGGCTAGCAGCCTCCTTGTAGGGTACGGGGCAGAGCCCGTTAGAAAAATTTTCCCAACGGGAGACGTGTTTTGAGTATAGAGTGTATAAAAAATGGGGGGAGGAGCGTCTTAAAGACGCATGCATGGCACGTGGGCGCATGGTGCTCACGGGTCGCGTGCCTGGCGCGTGAGCGCTTGGCGCCCGCTGGTCACGTGCACAACACGTGGGCGCTGGGCGCCAGCGGGTCACGTACGCAGCTCATGGGCGCGTGGGTGCCCACGGGTCACGTGCCTGGCATGTGGGCTCTTGGCGCCCGAGGGTCATGTGCCTAGCGCGTGGGGGCTTAGCGCCCGCGGGTCACGTGCCCGGCGCGTGGGCGCCCGCGGGTCACGTGCCTGGCTTGTGGGCGCTTGGCGCCCACAGGTCATATGCCTGGAACTTGCGCGCCCGGCGTCCGCGGGTCACGTGTGCGGCACGCGCGTGCGCTGAGTGCCCGCGGGTCACGTGTGAGGCACGCGACCGCTGGGCGCCAGCGGATCACGTGCGCGGCACGCGACCGCTGGGCGCCAGCGGGTCACGTGCGCGGCACGCGACCGCTGTAAACACCAACGGGAAGGGGCTTAGCCCCTAAGTTGGGGAGTTGAACTCCTAGCAGAAATTTAATTTATGGAGTTAAACTCCAACGGATCTAAAAAAGAGTTAAATTTCTAGGAATCTTTGGCTCTTCTTTTAAGCCTTGGATCCTCCCATCGTGGGATTTTTAGAGATGGATCTCCTTCTTCTTCCTTTCGGTTGGCCGGATCTTAGGGGAAAAGGGAAGTGAGATTCAAAATCACCCCTTTCAGAGATTTGATGGGAGATCCGAGTTTCCCTTTATGGGTTTTGTGGTGAAAAACTACTTCTTTTTTAGAAAGGAAGAGTTAAACTCTTGATTTAATTCAAAAGAGGAAGAGAGTTTTAGACCCTTGAGAAAAGGGAAGGACACAAACCCTAGTTTTTTTGGGAGAATGAAATTGTATCCTTTATTCATCATCATGTTGCCTTATATAGGCTTACACATTTACATATAGCCCCTTAGGCTTTACAAAATGGCATTTTGCCCATCTCATGCCTCATGTGCTCATTTCTTTTGCACATAAGCCATGGGCTTTACAAAAATTTGGTTTTATGCCCATTTTGCTTACATTCATGCATAAAAAATTACATCAAATTTATTTATTACATGATTTTTATTTTGGCATGGGGGAGGCTGGCCGCTTCATGTTCGGGCTCGACTCGGGCATGAGTCCACTTGATCTGGGTTTGGGCCCACCTGGCTTGGGGTTGACCTTGACTTTGACTTGGTCAACCGGGGTGCAATTTTTGACCCCAACAAAGTGCCCCCCATCAATGAATGCACACCGCATGCATGAGTTGTATGCATGAAATTGATAGATCTTGAAGTGGGACTTCGAGGTGGAACATCATTCCAGGGGCGGAGCATCCTCCCAGGAGCATAATTTCGTGGATCGAAGTATAATTCAGAGGGTTGGAGCATAATTCTGAAGAGCGAAGCTTGATTCCAAGGGGTCAAAGCATAATTTCGACGAGTGGCAGACATTCTGACCGAGGCATAATTTCGATGCAGAGGTTGATTCCCAGGCGAAACATAATTCCGATAGGGAAAGCAGATACTCCGAGGTGAAGCATGATGTCGACACGGGTACATTCTGAGACGAAGCATGATTTCGACGCAGAGCATTTTAGTCGACTTGATTCCGAGGCGGAGCTTAATTCCGACGGGGAGGTCATTGGTTGACTCCGAGACGAAGCATAATTCCGACAGGGAAGGCAGATACACCGAGATGAAGCTTGATTTCAAAACGGGGTACACTCTGAGACGAAGCATGATTCCGGCACAGAGCTTGTTGGTCGACTTGATTCCAAGGCGGAGCTTAATTCCGACGAGGAGGTCGCTTGTTGATTCTGAGCCGAAGCATAATTCCGACAGGGAAGGCAGATACACCGAGGCGAAGCTTGATTTCGATGCGGGGTACACTCTGAGACGAAGCATAATTCTAGCGCAGAGCTTGTTGCTTGACTTAATTCCGAGGCGGAGCTTAATTCCGACGGGGAGGTCGCTGATTGATTACGAGCCGAAGCATAATTCCGACAGGGAAGGCAGATACACCGAGGCGAAGCTTGATTTAGACGCGGGGTACACTCTGAGACGAAGCATGATTCCGACGCAGAGCTTGTTGGTTGACTTGATTCCGAGGCGGAGCTTAATTCCGACAGGGAGGTCGCTGGTTGATTCCGAACCGAAGCATAATTCCGACAGGGAAGGCAGATACACCGAGGTGAAGCTTGATTTCGATGCGGGGTACACTCTGAGACGAAGCATGATTCCAGCGCAGAGCTTGTTGGTCAACTTGATTCCGAGGCGGAGCTTAATTCCGACGAGGAGGTCGCTGGTTGATTCTGAGCCGAAGCATAATTCCGACAGGAAAGGCAAATACACCTAGGCGAAGCTTGATTTCGATGCAGGGTACACTCTGAGACGTAGCATGATTCCGACGCAGAGCTTGTTGGTCGACTTGATTCCGAGGCGGAGCTTAATTCCGACGGGGAGTTCGCTGGTTGATTCCGAGCTGAAGCATAATTCCGACAGGGAAGGCAGATACACCGAGGCGAAGCTTGATTTCGACGCGGGGTACACTCTGAGACAAAGCATGATTCCGAAGGAGAGCTTGTTGGTCGACTTGATTCCGAGGCGGAGCTTAATTCGGACGGGAAGGTCACTGGTTAATTCCGAGCCGAAGCATAATTCCGACGGGGAATGTAGATACACCGAGGCGAAGCTTGATTTCGACATGGGATACACTCTAAGACGAAGCATGATTCTGACGCAGAGCTTGTTGGTTGACTTGATTCGGGTTGACATAAGCATCGCTACGCTGGAATATGGTATCAGGAGTGAATCATCATTTGCCATGAGTGGATTTGGGGATTTTGGTTTTTGTTTGGCATCAGTATCGCTACACTGGAATATGATACCAGGAGCGACTCATCATTTGCCTTTGTTTATTGGGAAGAGATAGCTTAGGGGACAGTTTTAGATCCCTATCACCTAAGGCTTTTCAATTTTATGGGCCGTAAGGGTCCCATAAAAATATTTTCTCCCTACGAGTTGTAAGGATCCCGTAGGTGCATTTTATCCTTAGGAGTCGTGAGGACCCCAAGTGTGTTTTTCCTTTGTGAGTCATAAGGATCTCACACGGGAATTTTCTCCTCAAAAAGTCGAGAGGACTTTGCAAGTGCATTTCATCTCTTTTTTATGAGTTTGCGCCCTTTCGGGTTTTCACAAACTCGCCGGCAGTCCTGCTGTTTTTACCCACGGAGCCCTTTCGGGTTTTCATCCATGCCCATTTTGCTTGTGGACATGCCTTTTTTTGGGAATCTTCATCGCTGGGGAGACTTTGAATGTGGTCTCTCCGGTAGGACTTGGGAGAGATTGAGATCGTTTTATGCCCGTAGATTGTATACGGTTTTGCAGGATGTATGATCCCATAGGGCCGAAAGAATTTCGGGACTTTGTTGGCGTCTGCATCACTGCACTGGAATATGGTATCAGGAGCGACTCATCATTCGCCAGGAGGGGATCTCCCTCGTTTCCAGTTTAACGACTTAGAGGTCATCTGTTCCCCGTTTAACGACTTAGGGGTCTATGGATCGGAAGCTTGGAATTTTAGGATAGGGGTCGGCATCAGTGTTGCTAACACTGAAGCATAGATGCCAAGAGCAACTCATCATTTGTCTTTGCCTATTGGGGAGCGATGGCTTAGAAGATAGGTTTAGATCTCTATCACCCAAGGCTTTTCAATTTTATGGGCCGTAAGGGTCCCATAAAAGCATTTTCTCCCTACGAGTCGTAAGGATCACATAGGTGCATTTTCTCCTTAGGAGTCATGAGGACCCCCAAGTGTGTTTTTCCTTTGTGAGTCGTAAGGATCCCATGAAGGTTTTTTCTCCTCATACATCGTGAGGACACATGAGTGGGTCTTCCCAATGGAGCATAATTCCAAGGGCGGAGACCATCCACGTAACTGGTGATTGCGGTGGGACATGGGTATGATGAGAATTATTTGAGCCCGTGGATTGTATACGGTAGTCAACTTGGAGACCAACCGTAGGGCTGAGAGAATTTTGGGAAATTGGATTTTGGTTGGCGTCTGCATCGCTGCACTGGAATATGGTACCAGGAGCGACTCATCATTCGCCGTTTTGGAATTTGGAATTTGGTTGGCGTCTGCATCGCTGCACTGGAATATGGTGCCAGGAGCTACTCATCATTCGCCATTGGGGATTTGAGTTTTGGACGGCGTCTGCATCGCTGCACTGGAATATGGTACCAGGAGCGACTCATCATTCGCCATTGGGGATTTGAGTTTTGGACGGTATATGTGTCGCTGTACTGGAAATGGTACCAGGAGCGACTCATCATTCGCCATTTGGAGGAGTTTTTTTATTTTTTTTATTACCGCGATTGCTCTATCATTTCAGCTTTTCTTATCGTGAAAGTCGCGATTCCCCTATCATTTCGGCTATTTATTCGCTGTTGCCCTATCATTTCGGCTTTATTTTTATCTTTATTTTTACTCGCTGATTTTTATTGCGAGTTGCCCCATCATTTCGGCTTTTTTATATTTTTTTTGTTTTTTTGTTTTATTTACACATTTTTACATCTCCGGTTTAATGACTTAGAGGTCGATTATTCCCAGTTTAATGACATGGTGGTCAGCTTTTTTGTATGAAGTTGGCGGTCGCAGCTTGACTGTTTGCCAACACGCCTTTAGACAGTTCTATCTCTCCTGCCTTATATTGTTTTTCGACCCAATCTTTGAAGACGAAACAGTCCTCAATAGCATGACTTATCTCTCTGTGATAGGGGTAGTATTTGGGGTCGTCGGTCATATTCGCTTCCTGAGCTCTTTTTGACTCTGGCAATTGTAGACTTTGTCCCTTCTGAAGGAATAGACCTTATCCAGCTTCTCTTTCGGTGGAGCTTCTCCTCCCTTTCCGAACACTGACTTCCGAGACTGGTTAGCATTAGGCCCGCTCATCCCTTGCTTATTTCGGTTAGCCGAAGTGTTAAAAGATTCAGCATCGTCAAAATTTCCGCCTTTGCGATTTTCATCCTTTCGGTTTCTCCAGGACCTATTATTATTTTGGTAATCCGAGGAGGACTCCTGCTTTGAGCGCTCCAGCATCTGAACTTTCCTGTTCAGCTCTTGGAATGTTTTGAGACCCGCGGTGCATAGAAACGAGGCCATCCAATTGTTGAGATTTCCGACAAGGAGACTGACAGATTGGTCCTGCTCTATCGGCGGTTCATATTTGACGGAGAGATTGTGCCATCGGATTATAAAATCCGTGCTGCTTTCATTGTTCTTTGGCTTGGTCCTTGCGAGATCGGCAATGGTGATCTTATCGCTGACGCTCATGAACCTCTGCCGAAACAGAGACTCCATTTGGACGAAAGTTGTGACGGAGCCATCCGGTATGCTCGCGTACCAGTCGAAAGCAACATCGGTCAAGCTATTAACGAACTGGCGGAGGAGAAGCGCATCATTGCCCCCAGTATTCCCGCATGAGGCTTTAAAGTGGGCGATGTGCTGATTCGTGTTTCTGTCACATCGAATCTTCCGAATTCAGGGATGACATAGCCGCTAAGAAATTCTACCAGATCATACAAAACAGGATATGTCTCCCGCTGCTGCTAACATCTTTTTACGCTTCGGCTTCAGCTACCAATATTTTAACTTTGTTGGCAACCAAATCCATGATTTTATCTTGAGTTAGCAGGATACTGTCATCGGTAGCCAAGATATTTCCCGAGATAGGATGTGACTGACTTTCATGCGGTCCGCCTACCTTTGGATTTGAGGGAATAGGCGTCGGCTGTCTCGGGACACCGTTTCCCTAATCATGAGCAGAGCCATGTGCTTAATTAGGCGGCTGAGAGGTAAGTTGGGCCGTGAGCTGTAAGACGTTGTCAAGTCGTCAATTTTTGAGTAGAGCTTGACCATCTCCTTGTCTTTGTTTCTGAGCTGCTTTCGGAGCTCTTAGAGAAGTTGTTGCTCTGCGGTCTTAGGATGGAAAGTTGGCTCATCTTCGCTTTCCGAGCCCGACTCCTCATGAACTGAGGGCTCTCTCTACTTATCAGCCTCACTGGAAGGGTCTTCATTACCTTCCAGAGGAGGCTGGTCTTGGAATGTGGCAGCCATATTCATACCAAATTGGATTTGAGATGCGGTGGCCCCATCCTTGCTTTTGCTGCGAAGGTTGTCGCTAGGACGCGTGCCCACCATATAGATGGTGTGGATAACACATTCAACCATCCTTTCATCACTGGCAACTGGTTTCGCAGAGCGGTCCAGGCTTTGGAAATTCATAAATTTTAACATGGCCGGAGCCTTAGCTCTTTTGTTGGCTCTATATTTGAGCCGCTTCTGCCTCAGCTTCTCTGCCTTGAGCGCTTGGCAGGTTTCTGCTCTTCGGGAAGCTGCCATAGGCCGAGTGATGGAAAGGCTTAAGAAGACATCCGCCCACGTGTCCGTCAAAGGTATCGCCTGGGCTTGCCCGTGACGTCTGGCAACTTCTTTTGTTCTGACGGCTTTGCCCCTAGCTGGGGCTATGGAGAGCCGTTTGAACACCGACTCGCGTCTAGGTTGGGGCCCCCTCGAGACCGCCATATTTGGACTCTTGCCTTTCAAGGCCGGTTTGTCGGTTACCGGAGCTTGAAGAGAAGGGACGGCATTAGCTGACACGAACAGAATAGAGCCAAATGGTAGCGGTGGCTCCTCCCACTGTCTCCCGAGATTGGCCGGAAGGACCGTCCTGGTGTCCATCTTTATCGTGTAGAAGATGGGTGTTGTGCTGAGAGCTGAGGTCATCCTTGGAGACATTTTACTGCATCTGAAGATTGCGATTGAAAAACGTTAACCTGCACAAAAAAGAATGATTTCAGTACAGGCAATTGATATGCTTATTAATTGAGTTCGCATGAACGCTTAACCAGAAATATGGGAGGAAAGATCGGTCCTACCGGGCGTGCCAGAATCTGTAGGGTATTTTTCATCACCCCATTGAGATGGAAATACGCGAGCGCTTGGCAGGCGTACTACAGATTCCCCCTGCCTAGGGTAGGCGGGGGTTTATTGATTATGGGGATCCGAATCTCCGGCAGCCGCGGACTAAGCTGCCGTTAATTATCCCTCACCTTTGTAGCGAAAGAACCTCCGATTGAGGGTTAAACTGGTCATGCGAACTCAATGTGCAGTGTGCGTGTGTTGTGTTTTGAAAAGAGTTTTGGATATATCGGTGGCCCCGTAGAGTTTTTACGGGGGTCCCGCTACCCGGATAACGGGCTGGGGGTCAAGAGGGCTAGCAGCCCCCTTGCAAAGTGAGGGGCAGCACCCCGTTAGAAAAATTTTCCAACGAGGGACGTGTTTTGAGTGTAGAGTGTATAAAAAAATGGGGGGAGGAGCATTTTAAAGACGCGTGTGTGGAACGTGGACGCATGGTGCTCACGGGTCACGTGCCTGGCGCGTGAGCGCTTGGCGCCCGCTGGTCACGTGCGCAGCACGTGGGCATTGGGCGCCAGTGGGTCACGTGCGCAGTGCGTGGGCGCTTAGCGCCCGCGGGTCACGTGCCCGGTGCATGGGCGCCCACGGGTCACGTGTGCGGCACACGCGCGCGCTGGGCGCCCGCAGGTCACGTGTGAGGCACGCGACCGCTGGGCGCCAGCGGATCACGTGCGAGGCACGCGACCGCTGAAAACACCAGCGGGAAGAGGCTTAGCCCCTAGGTTGGGGAGTTGAACTCCAAAAGGGTTTTGGAGTTGAATTCCTTGCAGAAATTTAATTTATGGAGTTAAACTCCAATAGATCTAGAAAGGTGTTAAACTGCTAGGAATCTTTGGCTCTTCTTTTGAGCCTTGGATCCTCCCAACGTGGGATTTTTGGAGATGGGTCTCCTTCTTCTTCCTCTCGGTTGGCCGGATCTTGGGGGAAGAGGAGAGTGAGATTCAAAATCTCTCATTTCAGAGATTTGATGGGAGATCCAAGCTTCCCTTTGTGGGTTTTATGGTGAAAAACTACTTCTTTTTGAGAAAGAAAGAGTTAAACTCTTGATTTAATTCAAAAGAAGAAGAGGGTTTTAGACCCTTGAGAAAGGGGAAGGACACAAACCCTAGTTTTTTGGGGAGAATGAAATTGTATCATTTATTCATCATCATGTTGCCTTATATAGGCTTACACATTTACATATAGCCCCTTGGACTTTACAAAATGGCATTTTTCCCATCTCATGCCTCATGTGCTCATTTCTTTTGCACATAAGCCATGGGCTTTACAAAAATTTGGCTTTATACTCATTTTGCTTACATTCATGCATAACAAATTACATCAAATTTATTTATTACATGATTTTTATTTTGGCATGGAGGAGGCTGGCCGCTTCATTTCAGGCTCCATTTAGGCATGAGCCCACTTGATCTGGGCTTTGGCCCACCTGGTTTGGGGTTGACCTTGACTTTGACTTAGTCAACCGGGGTGCAATTTTTGACCCCAGCATGTAGACCCGAGATCGTCGTAGAGTCTTGTGTGATTCCCACTGTGCTTTGATTTAAACCTTACCACGTTCAAGAGAGCGTGCAAAACGGTGGTTTTTGGGTATAGTCTCGAGCCATATGGAGGCAATGAGCGATAGGAGGGGATTCGTCTCTCTCGGTATTAGGGGTTGATATTGCGCTATACTCGATTGGCCATAACAGGAAGTCCCTGGCCAGGGCCGATACGGAGATTTACTGGTAAGTGTTATCAGTAGTTTCTCAACCCGTTATGAGTCTTATATCGGTATGACTTATCAAGTTACTGGGGTCTGACGTTTATCACCCCTAGGCTCGATATGCAACATATCAGACAAAGAGACCGGACAGTACGGTAGTGTTGTTGTTGGATTCACAGGAGTATGGACAAGCTTACTTTTTGATCTTCTGATCGCTCAATACCCAGGTAGCCGTTACGTACAGCTAGTACCGCCGACGGCTTGTGGGTGACTGATATGATCATCACCTACTGCCGGCGTATTGACGAGTCATTAGAATCCTACACAGAGATTTCCTAGCTCATGCGAAACGAAGTAGGGCACATATGTGATATGTGCGGAACCGAGATTAATACGTGTATATGATACAGTATTCTAATCTCGCGATATAAGTTATATGTGATATAACCGGATTGTTGAATCAAGTGTTGGTTCAATGATATGTTATATGTATATGTGATATACATATAAATGATATTAGTCGGTTGCATGCGATACAGCTGGGTTGTTAAATCAAGTGTTGATTTAATAATTTAATGTATGATTATATATTTGATATATTAATATACATTAACTAATATTAGCTCACTTAAGAATTACTTTTCTCATTATACATTTAATATATGTGTGATATATGTTAATGTATTTATTTTTTGTCATGCTAGATGATACATTGGATTTGGGTGTATGAGACTCATACCATACTTAAGATAATGTGGGGATTTAATTATTAAGGGAAAATCAAAATTAGAGGGAAATTAGTCATGGATTGAAATGCTTGTCGAAGCATGTAGAACCATTGACTTAGTCCACTAATTTTGTTTTACTCTAGATATTTATTAACCTAACCATTATTTTTAGCCTTGGTTAAGTCTTTACATGAGTTATATATGATATTTTCTCACCCATGGTTGCCATTCTATTCTTGATTCATTTACCACATCTTCTTCTTCATCTCCTTGAGCTTACTAGATTTTCTTGAGGTGAAGAAAAAGTGAGAGAAAAATAATTCTAAAGTGAGCAAAATTCCTACTTCATCAATCTACACTAGGCTAGCCATTTAGTATAGGTTGTTTGCTTCACTAATTCTCAATTAGTGAAGAGATAGCTTGAGTTGGAGATTCCTCGACATAGATCATCTTCGGCCTTGAAGTTCTTCAAGAAAGCGTGTTCCTTTCGCCTAGTGGGGCCTAACGAGAGTCCGGGAGACCACTACTTGAAGCAAAGAGACTACTACACAGAGCTTTAGAAGTGAAGAGCCAGTCTACAAAGGTTGTATTCCTTGCTCACTTAGAGTAAAGTTGTTTACTTGCTCATGTTTAATAACCCTAATTCTCTAGTTAGATCCTTGGTTTGGGTTGCTTTGCTCTCTAGATATTTTAAAATTGCATACCCGATGCCTTATAAAACTTAGTGAGAGTGCTAAAGAACCCAGCACGTTGACATTCACACTTGGAAGTTAACGTTAACATAATGACCATTTAGAGACCTATAGTATATATTTATCTCTAATCATATACTCTTACTCGTCATATATATATTCCACTCTTGTCATTTTCTTTACTCTTACCTATCTTTGGAACTTATCGAGCGCTAGTTCGCTGACGGGCATTCCACCCACTTTTCTTCTCTTAGAATGTTCGTCAGATGAGGTTGAGACGGGGATGGTTGAAACCATAGAGGAGGACTACCACCAGATCGCTACTCAGAGCTAGATCAGCTTCATTTTTTCTCCAGTTTATGTATGCCACTTGTTTAGGCATTTTCTTTATTGTATTTACTTTCCAGTATAAACTCTTGTATTTGTAAATATTGGAAGTTGAATGTAAATAAAGATATTTGTTGAAAAAAATTTAGTCTCAATTTATTCTTGCATTATGTATTATTGTTTCAATATGCTTAGTATATTTATTTAGATAATGACCTTCTCTAGATAAATATACCTTGAGCTTGCGACGTCACCGTTTCCGTCTATTGGGAAGCGGGGCATGATAGGTTTTATTGATGGCCCATGCAGGTCAGTTCTGCATGAAGTCGTAAACAATATACCATAAGAATTAATAAGTTCAACAAACATTTACATTCCTTGCATTTCAAATTTCTTGAATCTATCCTAACCTATCTTTCATATCAAGGTGATGAACTCTCCGAACAATACCAGTACCAGCATCAACGGTAATACTCCACCGCCTACTTTACTACCACTACTTACCGTTGCAGCTCCTATCAATGAGCAAACGGTACTGCTTGAGGCTACCAAGAGCCTATTGGAAGGTCAGCAGCAGCAGATTGTTATCCTGATGAACCGCCCCGAAACCGAGGCATCCAGAGTTAAGTAGTTTCAGGCATTGCACCCAAAGCACTTCTTGTGAAAAGAGAGCCCACTTGAGGCAGAAGAATGGGCTCAAGCGATCGATGATGATCTGGCAGCAGCTCAAGTGCTAGATATTTCCTGGGTGAGAGTTGCTAAGTTGCAACTGACCGATAACGCCAGAGTTTGGTGGAAGGCTGAGGAGAGCCGTCTCGCACAACCGATAGAATGGAGAATATTCCGAGACCTCTTCGATGCTAAGTACTTCCCTGAGACTGCCCGTTTTGACATAGAGCAGCAGTTCATCCATTTACAGCAGCGCTCGATGTGGGTCAAGTTTGTAGATGAATATGATACTGAGTTTACCATGCTCAGCCGGTAAGATATTGTCTCAAATTCAATTTTCTGATCTCACTCACTATACTACTAACACAAGGTCTTAACAGGTTCGCTGCACACCTTATTCCCATTGCTGAGATCCGAGCACGACGATTTCAGTAAGGGTTGGACCCTGAAATCTAAGCTGCACTCGCTACAGGAGATTTCCCAACCCATGAACTTGCTTTGAAGGCTGCCCGATGTTATGAGGCAGTTGTGAAGAAGAAGGGCAGGCAGCAGACTGCCGGTGTAAAACGCCATGTGCACCAGATCACAGGAGGGGCCTCTTCCACGCCAGCTTTTAACGGACCATCTCGGAGGCCAGTAGGTTCGTTTGCCAACAACAGGCCAGACTTTTGCATCTACTGCAAGAGAACAGGGTATCTTGGGAAGAACTGTCGTAGGGCGAACAACCTGTGCCTGATCTGTGGGTCTTCTACTCACGCCATTGGAGCATGCCCACATAACCGAGGACCTAGCAACCCTCCAGCTAGACCGGCGATCCAAACTCTTCCTACACGGTTAGCTTTACCAGCTCTAGCTCCCCGCACCCACACCACTCAACTCCAACGCCGAGTGTTTAACCAGGCACAGAAGAAAGTGCCGCGACGCTAAGCATTCACCATGTCGGTCGAAGAGGCCGAAGCTACGGGTCATATTATCACTGGTAAATCCATTCCCTATCCTCTTTTAAGTCCTTTCAATTCATAATCATCTTATATCTGTTATACCTAAACCTATCCCATACGACTTAGGTATAATCTTAGTTGCCTCCCTACCTGCTCTAGCGCTCTTCGATACGGGGGCATCACATTGCTTTATGTCGCAACGGTTCGTCCGAACTCATGCAATCCCAGTTAAACCGTTCGTATCCAGCTGGAATATTAGTTTAGGGAACGACGTTCTAAAAGCGACTTTGGGATACGATCTGTGTCCAGTGGTCATCTGCAGTCAAGAATTTTATGCGAACTTCAAAGTATTAGACATACCAAACTTCGATGTATTCTTGGGAATAGACTGGCTGGGAACTTTCTTCGCTACTATCGACTGTCGCCAAAGGAGGATAGTGTTCGAAATACCAGATCATCCAGTGTTCTTTTTCAAGAGTGGAGACCGTATCTTGGAACCTAGCATCTACAAAGCAAAACCAAAGAAGGAAGAAGTTATAGCATTGCAAGCGGAAGAATCGAAGCCAGAGGTAGTTCGAGGATATATTCCCGGAAGATATATCAAGTTTGCCTTCCGATCGAGCTCTTGAATTCAGCATCGATTTACAACCCGGTGCACAACCAGTAATAAAAGCTCCGTACCGATTAAGTCCGGAAGGATTGAAGAAGATCCGCATTCAGTTGGACAAACTCCTGAAGAAAGGTTGGATTCGTCCCAGTACTTCAAGCTGGGGATCTCCGGTGCTACTGGTGAAGAAGAAGGAAGGTTCATACAGGATATATATGGATTATCAAGCTCTGAACGACGTAAAGATTAAGAACAAGTATCCACTACCCCGCATCGATGACCTTTTCGATCAATTAAGTGGATCTTGTGTCTTTTCAAAGCTAGATCTTTGTTCGGGTTACCATCAGATGAAGGTCAAA
The DNA here is from genome assembly GCA_030015575.1 of Agapanthus africanus. Classification (NCBI taxonomy): domain Eukaryota; kingdom Viridiplantae; phylum Streptophyta; class Magnoliopsida; order Asparagales; family Amaryllidaceae; genus Agapanthus; species Agapanthus africanus. The sequence continues at coordinate 97,822,476 of CM057337.1, forward strand.
TGGTCCGACAATCCGAAGACAGCGTTAGGACTCGTTATGGTCATTATGAATATCTCGTAATGCCATTTGGAGTGACCAATGCACCTGCCATCTTTATGAACTTGATGACCCAAGTTTTCCGAGAGTACCTAGACAGGTTTGTTGCCATCTTCATCAACGACATTTTGGTGTATTCAAACAATCAGAAAGAACACGCCGAGCACTTATGGATTGTCCTGGAGACATTACGACAACATCAACTTTACGCCAAGTACAGCAAGTGTGAATTTTGGCTAGATCAAGTCGGATTTCTCGGACATATTGTTTCAGATGAAGGAATCTCTATGGATCCATCTAAGGTGTCAGCTGTCAGCGAGTGGCCAACACCAAAGACGGTGAAAGATATACGAAGTTTCTTGAAATTAGCAGGATACTACCAACGATTCATCGAAGGATTCTCAAAGATCGCAACACCCCTGACCAAGCTCACATGTAAAGACGAAGCATTCGTATGGTCAAAAGTATGTGAAAAGGTTTTTGTAGAACTCAAGACAAAATTAACCTCTGCTCCTATCCTTGTAATACCGGATCAATATGGCAGGTTCGTCGTGCATTGTAATGTGTCTGGTAAAGGATTAGGATGTGTTCTAGACCAGCATAGAAAAGTTATGGTTTTTGCATCAAGACAGTTAAAGGTACATGAACTCAACTATCCAATACATGATCTAGAATTGGCAGTCGTCATCTTCGCACTCAAGATTTGGTGCCACTATATTTTGGAAGAACGAGTGAATATATACACTGACCACAAGAGTCTGAAATATGTATTTACTCAGAAGTAACTAAACATGCGGCAGAGAAGATGACTAGAACTCATGGCGGATTTCGACATCAATCTACAGTATCATCCTGGAAAGGTGAACGTAGTTCTTGATGCACTTAGTCGCCAACCATTAGAAATTAACCTCACTGCTCAGTAGAAGCTACAACAAGAACTGCATGGATTGGAGATTGAAGTAGTTATGCCAGGCAACGCTTCATCTTTGATGAACTTACGAGTCCAGTCCACTCTTGTAAATCAGATCAAGACAACTCAAGCAAATGATGCCAAGCTATAAAGGATCAGAGAATAAGTAGAAAGTGGACTACGAACTGACTTCATCATCCACGAAGATGGATTTTTGCGATATGAAAGTCGTTTATGCATGCCAGTCGGACCTATTTAAGAAGAGTTGATGAAAGAAACTCACGGCTCTCCTTATTCTGTGCACCCCGGTGGTATGAAGATGTACAAGGATCTACGGAAACATTGCTGGTGGCATGGAATGAAGCGAGAAGTAGCAAGGAGCGTAGCCAAGTGTTTGGTGTGTCAGCAAGTGAAGGCTGAACATCACAGAACTGCCGATCTACTTCAGCCGTTACCAATCCCAGAATGGAAATGGCAGCACATTACCATAGACTTCGTGACTGCCCTTCTTCGTAGCACGAAGGGTAGCGACGCAATTTGGGTTATTGTGGATCAACTCACCAAGTCAGCTTACTTTATTCTATTCAGAGTTGGCCAGTTAACCGAGACGCCAGCAAAGAAGTACATGGAGGTGAATATAAATCTAAAGTAAAATTTAAACTTTCAATATGTACCATATTTGATACCCATAAACTCATGCAAGAGATCATGAGATTACATGGAGTACATGTTTTCATCTTCTCCGATCGTGATACAAGATTCTGATCACAGTTTTAGCAGAGTCTACAAACTAACCTGGGTACGAGTCTGAATTTTAGCACGGCGTATCATCCATAAACAGATAGACAGTCCGAGCAAACAATTCAGATTCTGGAAGACATGCTAAGAGCCTGTATATTAGACTTCGGAGGTTCGTGGGAAGATCACCTACACCTTGTGGAGTTTCATACAACAACAACTATCAGGCAAGTATTAGGATGGCACCATTCGCAGCACTCTACGGATGGGAACATCGTTCCCCGCTGAGTTGGGACGACGTTGGAGATCATGAACTCTTTAGACCAGAGATGATCGTGGCAACTGTGGACGTGGTTTGCACAATCAGGGAAAGGATGCGAATAACCTAAGATCAACAAAAGCATTGAGCAGATGCAAAGCGTCGACATCTGGAGTTCCACCCTGGAGACCATGTACTCCTAAAGATTTCTTCAAACAGAGGAGTGATACGTTTTGGCAAAAGGGGTAAGTTAAGTCCAAGATACATAGGACCGTTCGACATACTCGAACGAGTTGGAGAAATGGCATACCGTTTAGCACTACCATCCTCATTGGAAGGAGTGCACAATGTGTTCCACATATCCCAACTACGACGATATGTGAGAGACCCTAGCCACATACTTGATCACTCAGAGCTCACAGTACAAACTGACCAAACCTGCGAGCAACAACCAGTTGAGATCCTGGACCGAAAAGTGAAGACATTGTAGAACAAGGAAATAAACTTGGTCCGAGTGATGTGGAGAAAGGATTCGCCAAAAAAATCAACTTGGGAAAGAGAAGAGGATATGCGTATACGATACCCTTACATATTTGAAAATTAGTCCCTATGTAATTGTAAATTTCGAGAACGAAATTTTTATAAGGAGGATAGAATGTAACGACTCTGAAATCACTGTACAAAAATTTTCTTATTATTGTATAGAAAAGAGTACTACAGTCTGTGTAAGAGTTATAAATTAAACTTGTTTAATAAAAGCAAGAAACAACTTGTAGCTCACTGATAAAGCCTCTACACTGCTGTGATTTCGATTTCCATCAGACACAATTATTTTTTCTGATTTTTCTTATAAATTTTTGGAAGCCCAAGAGTTGCATGTGCAATACACGGGGAAATGAAAAGTTTCAGAAAAATCAAACAGGCGCAATGAGATGTACACACGCAAAAACCCATGCGACACGAATCTCAAGGCAAAACCTCAAGATCCGACCGTCCAAAATCCTATATAGGCCAGCGCTGACGGTCAGGAATGCTCCATTTGCGTCCGTGCTTTGCACACACACCCTTTCGACTTCCCTTAACTCCCATGCACTGTTTGATTTCCCTGCAATCAAACTGAGACCTTTCATTTCACCATTTAATATATTTTTAATTCTTTTTAATCCAAAATTTTAATTCTCAAATCCTAATTCTTCACTATAAATACCACCCCATATCTTAGCTCTTCACCATTCTGAAATTCTAGCAAAAATTCTCTAAAAACATTCCAAGTGGCAAGTGGAGTTAAGCCCCTCAAGTGGAGTAGCGAGCCAAACTCGATAACCGGAGCATCTCGGATGAAACCATGACCCACGAGAGCTTCTTCAATCTCTTCTTAATCATATAAAAACTGTAAGTCCCTGTCACGACCCGAACATGTTGAACGTGACAGAAACTTAAATCACACAGCGTCTAGAGGCGTAACACAATCTAAGTAAACCAAAGCCAAGATGTAACAACCCTAAATTTCATATACAAGTTTTTACAAAAAAATTTTAAAAATCCATAAAGGGGTACTTATTGCCTAAGAACAAGACTTAACTAATTAATTAGCAATTTAATTACAAGAAGGAGCTTGTAGCTCATTGGTAATACATTGCATTACTGAACCAAGCCACCAGAGTTCAAATTCCATACCCCACATTATTTTTAATATTTATTTTGTTTTAAATTTTATAGAAGCCCAACAGTCAACACGTGATAACTCCAAACTTTCCCACTACCCATGAAAAACTGAAAGTACCAGTGAGCACCCCAGGAGACTCCCTACCCTCTGGCACCTCGAGTCGGCCGGCGGACCGGCCGACTCGGGTCGGCGCCGCCGGCCGGACTCGGCCGGACGGCCGAGTCCCCAACACAAAAGTTAGGGCTCTTCATCTTCTAAACCCCCCTGTACACTTTATTTTCCTAGATCGGTTCCAGAAAGGCCATAAAGCCCTATTTACTCCATTTTATTACAATTTATCACATTATTTTTACATTTTTTCAATTTAACTCTTCATCTACCCTAACCCTAGCCTAACCTTATAAATACTACCCTAAACAACACCCCCTAACTCACATTTCTGAGCCAACTCTCTCAAAATCTCAAGAAAACTTGTGTACTTTGAAAACGAGCACGAGGCGAAGCTCCGACGAATTCCCGGCGAAACTTCCGGCGATCGTTTTAGGAACTACCGGCGATGACGCAACACATCGGCGATTCCTCTACTTTCCTCTCACTCTCTTGTGTGATCTAAAACCCGTAAGTCCCAATTTCTACCTATCTCTTCTATCTAAAAATACGGTTTTACAAAACCCGACGGAATCGGAACAAATCCGATTTCCGATTCGGTTTCTTATAAAATTCCACTTCTCACTAATACAATCATACTTAAACTTTCTCATGTTGACTATTAAATGCTAATCAACCAAATTGATCAAGTTTCCTCACATGAAATGATGGCTATTTCAATTTATCGTATTTTCACTTAAATACCACATTGTTTCAATTATACATTTAAATGCATTAAACTTACTATCCTTTAAGATAGATCACGAGGTAACGACCTACCTCCTCACACACTCATATACAACTTAACACGGTACCATCGAAAACTTAGAATACGAGAAAACAAACATTTTCTTTTAAATACCCTTTACTTAATAAAACCATTTCTAAAATATTTAGTATTGATACACCTTTTAAATAAATACCACATGATATAAAAATAGGATAAGTTGTGGACATCAGTCGTTTATCTAAACCTGACTTTATGGTGTCTAGGCTAGGTAAGTGAGAAAGGTAACTTTAAAAGGCCCTTTTCACGGTGATTCGTGAGCGGATCCCTCCTTTCCTTACTTGTACTTATCTGGCCACAATTGGCGGTGAAGAAGCGATTTGAGACATCTCACAACTTGTCGTTTTGGACCATTTAGGAATAGTCTAGTTGATTTAGGAGACCCTAGAACATAGAATACGGAAAATTTACATCTTTACAAATAAATACCATTTACTTCATAAAACCGTTTTCTAAAGGATTTCGTATTTATACAATCTTTGCAAAGCGCCGTTACAACCCATTTTGGGGAACCCGTTCGGGATGGTGCGGATTATCGCACATTCTCGGACTTAATAGTGCGGAATTCAGACCTCCGCAAGGAGTATCCGGTCTCGAAAAATTTAAAGTACGACATCTTAAGAAAATGAGATTTTTAGAATATAATAAATATATTAAAATTATTTTTGTATAAATATATGTATATTTATCATTAAAATACCTATTTTGTTATGATATAAATATTCCTTTTTCTAAAAAAATCACAAGAATAAATTTTACACTAAAATACCATGAATCCCAAATAAATCAATATTACAGATAAATACCTTTATTTATAAAACCGGGATATTTTCACTAGAAATATCACAATATAAAATCCACATTCATTACAACTCTAAAGACGAATAATAAATACTTGAGGTGTATTTTGAAAAGTATATAAAGTATTTTTACATAAAACCCCCTCAAGTTCTATAAATTACCCTGAGGTCCCTAGTAAACATAGGTTTAAGCAGAACCAAATCTCTTGAGCCTCAGGGAGCCGGAGAAGTGGGTGCTTGCCTATCTAAGATAGACAAAGTAATAAAAACAATCAGGACTTCAATTTACTTTGCTAATTTGTCTGACTCAGTTTGAGTCTCTGTATAATCTGACTTGAATATGATTCAAGTACAATATACAATCTACAATCTTCAATATTACAGTCCAATATGAATCCATGAATCCAATTATCAATCTATACAACTTGACCGAACCGAACCATGGATATACATTCCAATTACATGGTTCTTCAGTTATTCCATTTACAAGATTCTACAGTTACATCCATTTACTGATATCATGGTTTCGGTCAGTCAGTCAATAATACAATCAATACAATTTACAAGACAAACAATATAATTAAAACACTACGGGGTTTAAGGGGTAGCTGGTACGGAATATGTTAAAGGTGGCACGAGATGATCACTTAAGACGTAATTACATCCATGCCGTTGTTCCGTGGTATTATCGACGGAGCCTTGTACTACGGGTTACCAAAGTCCCCGGTGTAAGTGGGACTCCTCTCGTATACACCGGCATCTTCTGTACCAAGCTACAAATAACAGCGTTAACACTGAATACAACTGTAACAACCCCAAATTTCCGATACAAATTTTTCAAAATATTTTTTCAAAATCCATAAAGGAGTATTTTAACCTGAGCACAATATATAAGTAATTATTTTGTTTTTAAATAACTCCATTTTTAGTGTATATAAAATTGTTTTAAAATTAAAGTATACTTGGGGTATTTAATGTTGCTGTTCTTTTTATTTCTTATCTCTTGTGTATTTATTTTATATTGCTTAGATACGCTTAGCGTATGTACTATACATAGCGGGCCTCGTCGCGTCCTCTTCGCCGTACACTGGGAAGCGGGGCGTGACAGGTTTTGTTGGTGGCCCATGCAGGTCAGAGCTGTATGGAACCCTAAGCAATATAAAACACAAGAACCAGCAACTAAAACATTATTTACAATTCATGTTTCTTAAATTTTACAATTTCATATTCCTTGAATTTTATCATTTCATGTACTTTGAATCTGTCCTAACCCAAAATTCTCTCACCTCTTTTACAATTTTATCAAAACCTTCGCATTCTTTCATTCCTTCACACATTCTTCACATTTTTAAAATCCTTGCACCACCTTGTTATTTTTCACATATTGTCAGTACACCAGCACCAAACTTTTCTTGGATTTGTTACACTTTCCTTTTACAAATTTCGAGGACGAAATTTTTATAAGGATGGTAGAATGTAACAATCTCAAATTTCCGATACAAATTTTTCAAAATATTTTTTCAAAATCCATAAAGGAGTATTTTAACCTGAGCACAATATATAAGTAATTATTTTGTTTTTAAATAACTCCATTTTTAGTGTATATAAAATTGTTTTAAAATTAAAGTATACTTGGGGTATTTAATGTTGCTGTTCTTTTTATTTCTTGTCTCTTGTGTATTTATTTTATATTGCTTAGATACGCTTGGCGTATGTACTTCTGAGTATATACGTAGCGGGTCTCGTCGCGTCCCCTTCGCCGTACACTGGGAAGCAGGGCATGACAACAACAATATAACAATATAATACAATTGTAAAAGATACTCTCTCTCTTACACTCTGTCTATTCTATTTCTCCTTTTATTTTTGGGACTTACCAAGCGATCTGTTCGCTGACGACATTCTCTTTCTTTCTTCTTTTTATGTCGTCAGGTGATTTGGACACGTCAGAGATCGAGCCTACTGCTGAAGACTTGGATCAGTTCAGTGAAGACCCAGAGCTTTAGTTTCATTGTACACATTTCCTTTCAGTGCTTTACATTTCTATTATGCCATTGTTTAGGCATCGTTTTTATTTCAGTTGTATTTACTTTTCATGCATTGTACAAAAGAATGTTAATAAATAAAGTTGTTGTTCAGTTTATATCTATTGTTTCTTGTGTATTTACTTTTATATTGCTTAGATACGCTTAGCGTATTTACTTCAGAGTAAATATGTAGCGGACCAGTCGCGTCCCTTCGCCGTATACCGGGAAACGGGGCGTGACAGGTTTTGTTGGTGGCCCATGCAGGCCAGAGCTGTATGAAACTCTATCATGCAGTTCTGTTCTGCATGAACAACCTAAGCGATATAACACAAAAACCAGCAACTAAAACATTATTTACAATCATGTTCCTTGAATCCCATCATTTCTTATTCTTTGAATTATATACTTTGAATCTGCCCTAACCTAAAAATTTTCCTCAAGATTATGGATTCACCAAACAACACCAGCACCAATGTCAACAACACACCTCCACCACTACCACTCACACCTGCCGTTCCTGCTCCACTCAACGAGCAAACAGTTCTGCTTGAGGCAATCCGCAGCCTCCTAGAGGGATAGAAGCAGCTATTGAACCGTCCCGAGGCTGAAGCACCTGGGGTGAAACAATTCAGAGCTTTACATCCCAAACAGTTCTCAGAAAAGGGGAGCCCACTGGAAGCTGAGCGATGGGCACAAAGTATCGAGGATGATCTGGCAGCAGCACAAGTACCAGAAATAGCTTGGGTCCGAGTTGCAAAACTGCAGCTCACGGACAATACACGGAACTGGTGGAAGGCGGAAGAAAGCCGTCTTGATCATCCCATTGAATGGAAGACTTTTCGCGATAGGTTCGACGCGAAATACTTCCCTGTGACTGCCAGGTTTTCCATGGAACAACAGTTCATTCATCTACAACAAGGTTCTATATGGGGTCAAGTCAGTAGATGAGTATGACACTGAGTTCACCATGCTTAGTCGGTAAGATATGTCACAGTATTTCAAATTTTTGATATCACATAATACACAGCTAACACAAGACCGTAACAGATTTGTGGCACACCTGATACCGACGGATGAGATCAGAGCCCGTCGATTTTAACAAGGTTTGGACACGGAAATCCAGGCTGCACTAGCCACAGGGAAATTTCCGACTCACGAGGATGCTCTGGAAGCTGCCCGCCGTTATGAGGCAGTGATAAAGGCAAGGGGCAGACCTCAATCTGTAGGAGTGAAACGCCCTGCCACTCAAATGGCAGGAGGGGCCTTTTCAAGGCCAGCCGTTGAACTCAGAAGACTGGAAGAAGCCAAGGATCGGCCAAGACCTGATTTTTGCTTTTATTGCAAGAGGGAAGGACACTTGTGGAAGGACTGTAGGTACGCAAAAGGCCTATACTTGGTTTGTGGCGCGTCCAATCACGGAATTGGAAACTGTCCTTATAGACGCAACCCAGCACACACACCCGTCAACTACCCGCAGCAGCCAGCTATCCAGGCACCTGCAACTCGTCCTGCACTCCCAGCACCACCTTCACGTGGATTTCCTGCACAGCCAAATCGCCAATTCCATCAGGCACTGAGAAACATGCCTCGAGTACAGAGGAATATGGCTCCAGCTAGGAGGAACGTGCCACGACGATAGGCTTACACCTTAGCAGCCGTAGAAGCCAAGACAATTGACCAAGGTAACGCTCGTAAGACTCTTTCACATTTTTAACACTTGCACCACCTTACTATTTTTAATATACTGTTAGTATGTTAGTTACCAAATCTTCTTTGAATCTGTTACACTTTCCTTTTACAAATTTCGAGGACGAATTTTTTTTTAAGGAGGGTAGAATGTAACAATCCTAAATTTCATATACAAGTTTTTTCAAAAATCCATAAAGGGGTATTTATTGCCTGAGCACAAGACTTAAGTAATTAATTAGCAATTTAATTACAAGAAGGAGCTTGTAGCTCATTGATAATACCTTGCATTGCTGAACCAAGCCACCAGAGTTCGAATCCCATGCCCCACATTATTTTTAATATTTATTTTGTTTTAAATTTTATAGAAGCCCAACAGTCAACACGTGATAACTCCAAACTTTCCCACTACCCATGAAAAACTGAAAGTAGCAGTGAGCACCCCAGGAGACACCCCACCCTCTGGCACCTCGAGTTGACCGGGACCGGCCGAGTAGGCCGGTGGACCGGCCGATTCGAGCCGGCGTCGACGGCCGGACTCGGCCGGACACAAAAGTTAGGGCTCTTCATCTTCTAAACCCCCCTATACACTTTATTTTCCTAGATCGGTTCCAGAAAGGTCATAAAGCCCTATTTACTCCATTTTATTACAATTTATCAAATTATTTTTATATTTTTTCAATTTAACTCTTCATCTACCTTAACCCTAGCCTAACCCTATAAATACTACCCTAAACAACACCCCCCTCACTCACATTTCTGAGCCAACTCTCTCAAAATCTCAAGAAAACTTGTGTAGTTTGAAAACGAGCACGAGGCGAAGCTCCGACGAATTCTCGGCGGAACTTCCGGCGATCGTTTTAGGAACTACCGACGACGACGCAACACATCGACGATTCCTCTACTTTCCTCTCACTCTCTTGTATGATTTAAAACCCGTAAGTCCCAATTTCTACCTATCTCTTCTATCTAAAAATACGGTTTTACAAAACCCGACGAAATCAGAACAAATCCGATTTCCGATTCGGTTTCTTATAAAATTCCACTTCTCACTAATACAATCATACTTAAACTTTCTCATGTTGACTATTAAATGCTAATCAACCAAATTGATCAAGTTTCCTCACATGAAATGATGGCTATTTCAATTTACCGTATTTTTCACTTAATACCACATTGTTTCAATTATACATTTAAATCCATTAAATTTACTATCCTTTAAGGTAGATCACGAGATAACGACCTACCTCCTCACACACTCATATACAACTTAACACGATACCATCGAAAACTTAGAATACGAGAAAACAAACATTTTCTTTTAAATACCCTTTACTTAATAAAACCATTTCTAAAAGATTTAATATTGATACACCTTTAAATAAATACCACATAATATGAAAATAGGATAAGTTGTGGACATCAGTCGTTTATCTAAACCTGACTTTATGGTGTCTAGGCTAGGCAAGTGAGAAAGGTAACTTTAAAAGGCCCGTCTCACGGTGATTCGTGTCCCTCCTTTCTTCACTTGTACATATCTGGCCACAATTGGCGGTGAAGAAGCGATTTGAGGCATCTCACAACTTGTCATTTTGGACCATTTAAGAATAGTCTAGTTGATTTAGGAGACCCTAGAACATAGAATACGGAAAATTTATATCTTTACAAATAAATACCATTTACTTCATAAAACCGTTTTCTAAAGGATTTAGTATTTATACAATCTTTGCAAAGTGTCGCTACAACCCATTTTGGGGAACCCGTTCGGGATGGTACGGATTATCGCACATTCTCGGACTTAGTAGTGTGGGATCAGACCTCCGCAAGGAGCATCCGGTCTCGAAAAATTTAAAGTACGACATCTTAAGAAAATGAGATTTTTAGAATATAATAAATATATTAAAATTATTTTTGTATAAATATATGTATATTTATCATTAAAATAGCTATTTTGTTATGATATAAATATTCCACTTTTTCTAAAAAAATCACAAGAATAAATTTTACACTAAAATACCATGAATCCCAAATAAATCAATATTACAGAAAAATACCTTTAATTATGAAACTAGTATATTTTCACTAGAAATATCACAATATAAAATCCACATTCATTACAACTCTAAAGATGAATAATAAATACTTGAGGTGTATTTTGAAAAATATATAAAAGTATTTTTACATAAAACCCCCTCAAGTTTTATAAATTACCCTGAGGACCCTACTAAACATAGGTTTAAGCAGAACCAAATCTCTTGAGCCTCAGGGAGCCAGAGAAGTGGGTGCTTGCCTATCTAAGGTAGACAAACTAATAAAAACAATCAGGACTTCAATTTACTTTGCTAATTTGTCTGACTCTGTTTGAGTCTCTGTATAATCTGACTTGAATATGATTCAAGTACAATCTACAATCTTCAATATTACAATCCAACATGAATTCATGAATCCAATTATCAATTTATACAACTTGACTGAACCGAACCATGGATATACATTCCAATTATATGGTTCTCCAGTTATTCCATTTACATGATTCTATGGTTACATCCGTTTACTGATATCATGGTTTCGGTCAGTCAATCAATAATACAATCAATACAATTTACAAGACAAACAATATAATTAAAACACTACGGGGTTTAAGGGGTAGCTGGTACGGAATATGTTAAAGGTGGCACGAGGTGGTCACTTAAGACGTAATTACATCCATGCCGTTGTTTCGTGGTATTATCGACGGAGCCTTATACTACGGGTTACCAAAGTCCCCGGTGTAAGTGGGACTCCTCTCGTATACACTGGCATCTTCTGTACCAAGCTACAAACAACAGCGTTAACACTGAATATAACAATATAACAATATAATACAACTGTAAAAGCTACCCTCTCTCTCTCTCTTACTCTCTGTCTATTCTATTTCTCCTCTTATTTTTGGGACTTACCGAGCAATCTGTTCACTGACGATATTCTCTTTCTTTCTTCTTTGAATGTCGTCAGGTGATTTGGACACGTCAGAGATCGAGTCTACTGTTGAAGACTTGGATCAGTTCAGTGAAGACCCAGAGCTTTAGTTTCATTGTACACATTTCCTTTCAGTACTTTACATTCCTGTTATACCATTGTTTAGGCATCGCTTTTATTTCAGTTGTACTTACTTTTCATGCATTGCACAAAAAAATGTTAATAAATAAAGTTGTTGTTCAGTTTATATCTATTGTCTCTTGTGTATTTACTTTTATATTGCTTAGATACGCTTAGCGTATTTACTTCAGAGTAAATACGTAGCGGACCAGTCGCGTTCCTTCGCCGTATACCGGGAAGCGGGGCGTGACACCAGAAATCTAAACCGTTTAAATGAATTAGAGTGAAGAAATACTTTTTTTAAAAGGTGATTTAAAAAAAAAATAGGGTTACATCAAAGCATTTTAAAAGCATCAAGTTTTCTGAAAATTTCGGTAGAGTTTCCTTTGTAAAAACTGGCCCTAAATGGGTATAAAACATGAATATGTATAAGTAATGATAAAAAGGCATCCCCAAGCGGGAGCTAGCTCTTCCCCGAATAGCGGAACACAACCACGTGAAAGATATATCATAATAATATGAAAAATCATATAAAAGCAGGAAATAAGAAAGCAAAAAAGTCGGCTCACATGAGCTCGACACCAGATAACAAATAATACAAGTCTCACTGTCCAGTCTCTAGGTCATATATACAAATGGTAGATAGAGTGTACTAGATACAAGGTTAATATATATGGTGGGAACAAAAGAATATCCTCACAAAACCCACCTACAACCAAAGCTCTCAAGTTGAAGCAAAGAAGAAGTGCGTCCGCCGCTGCTATGCTGACTGGTCGGTCCTGCAAGACACTGTGGCACAACGGGGGTGAGTTGTCAACTCGTGAGTAGTAAGTATCATCTAATAAGGCTATCGCAAGTATGCACACAAATGCGTCACACCCTATGTATATAACTAAGATGCGAATGCACTAGTATGAATGCGACGTGAATGAATGACCAAACACGAAGTCTGGATATATCTGGTATGAGAAAAATTTGTGTTCTTATCTTAGTAATATATTGGTATAATAAAACTGGAGTAGCATCAAATGAAATCGACAGAAATCCATGTCAAATATCGACACAATATATATATATATATATATATATATATATATAATCTCGGTAGCCGTCTCTCAGATCGGCCCTCAAATCTGTCAAATCACACGACTCCGGTCGATATCCTCCAGATGACCACCAGGTCAATAATCACTGGTAGGTAGTGCTCCCCTTCCAGGCTCAACGTCTCTCTATACGGCCTTCTTGCCCTGGGGTACCTCACCGGGTCCACCATGTACCCACAGACGGTTCCTCCTCTCTCCTCGAATCGGGTATGTGTACACACGTGGCTCAAGAACCGAGAAAACTCATGGTAGATGCCACACACATCATATCACGAGAAAACCGCAATTTCTATTTTAAAATGATTATAAGTTTATAAAAGTCTTTTTGCGGTTTTCCCCAAATCCAAAAATTTCATGAATATGGAAATCTCCAAAAAAATCACAATATATGAATATGTAGATGACGATGAATGTCCATGATATCAATATGATGCGATGATGATGAATGGCTTGGTGACTACATAGCGAAACGATGAAATGAGCTAAATAACTTAAAGACTACATATCAATGATGATGTAATGCAAAGGTACCGATTATTAAGCAAGTTTTAAAGTGTTCGTGACATAGCAATTACCAATGGCGTGTGTGTCCATATAAAATAGTGCACATGTGGCAAGAACCATCGGTAATGGTGCAAGTGTCCTAGATGATAATATCAACGTATACGATGATGCAATGCAATATGAATGTGATATACGCATAGAAAAACAAGAGTTATAAGTAAATCCTAGCTAACGGGTGTTTTACGCCATTATAGCGATTCCCCCATAGATGTGTACATCCACTCACCGGGACATCTCGGCTAATCAACTCCAACCACGGCCTTGTCTTTCCTTGCCACGTCCGACGTCTCCACAACCGATCCTAAAATCGCACAAATATCAATACATAAAGCTAAACATTCAATAAAACCCGTAGACAAAACGATACAAAAGAATTAACGTTCACAAAACAAACACGTGTGCACTTGGTGCACAAAACGTGCGTGACATCGTTAAAAACCGCCCTAGGGCTGTTATACACAGCAAACGCTAAACCTAGAATTGAACCGTGCGTATCGCATAACAATAAAACACGTACATTATAGGAAAATGGTCCCAGATTTTATCTGTAGCTAAACTAGGAAAAACAAACAATATCAAATACCCTAAAATACCCATAGAGAGCTACCCACGAAACCCCAATACCTAAGTCCTACACGGAGCCGGCGGCGCCGGTAAATTCTCCCATCTCGCCGGTCAAAAAGTATGGGTTTGGGTTTGGGTTCGGGTTTCAAGGGTCAAATCAGGGCTCAATACACTACACCACTGTACTGTTTGATTTAGTTGAAAATTAATGCAAAGATAGAAGATTCCAGATATCACAAAACTTGATTAAAAACCGTTTTAAAACACTAAATTGAATCATTGTGGTATTTTAGTGAAAACTTGCTGGATTAGTAAGACTATTAGGTGTTAATCTACTCTTAACTACCCTAATAAGCCATAAAAACCATAACTTAACCCAACCTTCTCTTTAAATCTCAAAACTTGCATTAAAACCACTTTAGCACTTAATTAAGACTAAATAAAGCAAAGATTAGTAAAATAAGAAGTGAACTTGGTTCATATCTCAAGAGATGAGAAGAAAGAGACCCTACTTGATAAAGTAACCACACAAGATGAAGACTTGCTTGATGGAAACTCTTAAAGGGGTTGAAATTAGGATTTAGAATGGATTAGTGAAGGATTTTGTAGAATGATTTGTGTTGATTTGTGGAGGTTTGTTGTGAGGCAAAGAAGGTTTTAGCAAGTGAGAAAGGAAGAAGAAGATGAGGAAGTGAGGAGAATGATCCAGAGAGTGAGAGAGGGATGCGAACCCCAAGCCATGGCTCAAGCCATGCCATGCCATTAAATGCACCATGCTCATTTTCTTTATTTTATATTCATTTTTCTTTTCTACCAATATCTAGAACCATCTTCATTTTTGAAGAAAAGAACATGTTACAAATTGTGATTAAGTAGCCATGGTTGCATAAAAAAGTATTAAGCTATACTAATCTATGATTAACACTTGATTAGTGTGTGTGTGCATGTTAAAATAATATTTAATAATTAGTAAATAAGGAAATAATTAAGTGAATCAAATAATTAATTAAATAACTAATAAATACCAATAAAATAAGCAATTGTATAAAGAAAATAGCTACATTTAAGTCTATGAGGAAAAATAATTATAACTAGATTTAGTAGCAAAGCACATGTCAAAATTCAAATTAACAAATAATTAACCTAAACGATTTCTAAAGTGTTACAGTCCCTCTTCTCTCCTTTTCTTCCATCTCAAAACCACTTTTTAAACAAACCGACAAAAGAGAAGTTATCTCCGATATCGCTTTCTTTTTAACTTTTGTAAGCCATGTGATAAGCAAATGAGTTCAAACTAACATGCTACACTAATCTTAACCTTTTTCACATCATTTAGTTTTTATTTTTAACAAAATTTTCATATTAAACGAACATATAACAAACTTTTTCAGTAAAATACCATGAACTCTAGTATCACCCTCTCATCGATAATTAGTTTAAATACCTTTAGAAAAACTTTACGGGGTAACGACCTACCCCACACGCACACCATGATTCCATAGCACGGTATTCTAGATCTATGGCTAAGTTAAAGAAATAAGATTTTCATTAAAATACCACACCGTTTCAAAACGGGTTTCTTTAAATCGGTATTTCGATTCCTTGGCAAATACACCTCTACAACGCTCGTTAGGGGACCCGCTAATGGATGGTGTGGATTATCGCACATCCTTAAGACAGTAGAGCGAGATGCAGAACTCCTCACGGAGTATTCGATCTCGAAAGAAATAAAAATACGGTTTTTAAGAAACACGACTTTTCTAATAAAAACTAATTTTTGAAAAATTATATAAAATCATAAATCCGTATTTTCAATAAAAACAAATTAAGAAACTATATTTTTAAAATGAAAGATTAAAAATTGTTAATAAAATACCACCAAGTTTCCAAAATTAGTAGTTTTCATAAAAATATCACAAACTTTCAAAAAGCTAGGTTTTATCACCAAAACACCACAACAAATAAAATACATGTTCATGAAAACCCTAAATGTTATAAATCGCCCACGAGATTTATTTTTAAACTATATTAAAGTGATTTTTTCATAAAACCCTATCGAGATATGCAAACAATATTTTAAGGACTTTAGATAAATATAGGTTTAAGCGGGATCAATTCTCTTGAGCCCCAGGGAGCCGGATAAAGTGAGTGCTTGTCTATTCAGGTTAGACAACTTAACGGAGTTATCAATAGCAATTGTTGGAAAAAGATACAAATCCTGCCGTTCATACACAGCAGTTGCCGATTTCTCCCGAACCTAAGATTCTAACAATTTATATCAATTCACATGAAAAGACACGAACTCAGATCTAAACTCAAATCTAAATTTGAACTCGAACTCGTATACAAACTCGAACTCTAGCCTAACTCGAATCTAAATCCAAATATGAACTCGAATCCAATCTACTCGAACCCATATTACAATTGTCACAACTCGCACGTTACTCGACTCGCTTGAATACAATCTACACCTTTTGCAATCTAGGGTTTCGATCAAGACATTTAAATCAATCAATCAAATCAAATAAGTATATTAACCAGTTATAATATATTATACGCGGATGCTTGGGATAGTTTCTTGTGTGAATCCAACGGAGCTTCAGGAGTCCTGTATTAATCTCTTTTTTTATTTTACGCGAATATCAGTCGGGTTGACTCATCCACAGCCTAGAACCCCGATACTAACACATGAAATGAGCCCGTATTTCTTTACTCCTGAGGTCCCACTCTTGAGCTCATGAATACTTCTATGGCTGCTGTTTCCTGATTTAAAATCAGGAAAATTTACGGAGGAGGCATTACGTGCTAACACGTGACTAGCGGTCACGTGTTGACACGTGACATTTAAAAGCAGCGACACAAGACGCATTCGTTCCCTGATTAAATCAAGAAAAAAAAGGCTCCAGAAAAGGTCACGTGCTCACACGAGACCAGGGGTCACGTGTTGGCACGTGACGGCTGAGCAGCGGCCAGAGAACAGAGCGCAAAAGGAGAAGAAAGGCCCGTTCCAGGGGTCACGTGCCTACACGTGACCGGGGGTCACGTGGCCACACGTGACCGGCTTTCAAAGCCTCTTTATTTAACAGAATTAAATTCTGAAGAGCATTCAAATCTTTCCAAAAGAGAATGATTATTTGGAACCGTTGGTTTAAAGATCTAAAAGTGATTAAATGTCACCTATTTATGGAAAAATCTTGAACTTGGAAAGATTTCCCCTTAAAATCTAACCGAAATAACAAAGGGATATCTTTGGATTTAAAATCCAATGGTGAATAAAATTCACCTAATAATTCAAAGGTCCAGATGAATGATGAATGTAAATCAAATCTCTCAATAAACAAATCAAATATTTCAATGAAAGATTCACTAAAACTGATTGATTTTCTTCCTTCTCCTATAAATAGGAGCCAAGAAGAATAGAACATAGAGAGAGAGACATACAGAGAGAGAGAAATAGAGCCTTGAGATTTTAGGAAGAATTTGATTCTCTGCAAAAGAAAACCTTAGGTAAGAAGGGAGAGGCTTAAAAAAGAGAATTTAATTCTCAAAGAGTTTAACTCTTATATAAAAAGAAGAACTTAGTTCTTTCTCTAGCAGAGGATCTGCAAAGTGCACATCTCCCCATGAATTGAGAATTTAATTCTCATTGGGTTGAGATCCTGCCATGCAGATCCAAAGCATAGAAAGGGAATGGAAGTTTGAGAATTTAATTCTCACAGAACTATAGGAATTCAATTCCTTTGAGATAAAATTAGGGTTCAACCCTATGTTATGGGAATTTAATTCCTTCAAAATGGACAGAACCAGGGTTTAACCCTAATTAAGAACTTAATTCTATCAAAATAACAGGAATTTAATTCCTTTTAAAAAAAAGAGAAATTAGGGTTTAACCCTATGATAGAATTTAGTTCTTCACATCTATGAGGAATTTAATTCTTACAGAAAAGAAACTAGAGTATAACTCTATCTAAGAATATAATTCTTCAGAAGAAAGTGGGAATTTAATTCCTCTAAAGTTATTAGTAGGGTTTAACCCTATGAAGAATTTAATTTTTAAAAAAGATAAACAAACATGCAAAGAATCAGAATCACGTGCTACCACGTGACCTCTGTAAAGATCCACAGAAAAGAGCTTTGAGGCAACGCCTCACGTGCCCCACGTGACCTCTGGGGCATACAGAGAAAAAGGCAAAAGAAACAGAAAAGAGCTCTAGGGCGCTCTCACGTGCTACCACGTGACCCCTTGGCTGAAGCTCTAACAGACAAACATTTAAATGCCCATCACGTGACAGCACGTGATGCTCCAAAGTATTCAATACTTTTGGCAGAACAAAATAAAGGGAAGCTGGGTGCTCTCACGTACTACCACGTGACTCCTCTTGCCTTAGTGTTTAACACTAAATTGAAACCTCTGTATCCAGTGTTTAACACTGATTTGCCTTAGTGTTTAACACTAATTTAAAATCTCTGTATCCAGTGTTTAACACTGATTTGCTCTAGTGTTCAAACACTAATTTGAAAAACTCTATTTGCAGTGTTTAACACTGATTTTTCTTAGTGTTTAACACTAATTTGAAATCTCTATTCACAGTGTTTAACACTGATTTGTTTTAGTGTTTAACACTAATTTGAAAGTCCTGTTGCTAGTGTTTAACATTAACTATCTTTTAGTGTTAAACACTAACTTGTCAATCTCACTCCCAGTGTTCAACACTGTTGGTCTTTAGTGTTTAACACTAATTTTAGCCCAATTGGCTAAGTTGCTAGAGGCAAAGCCTCTCCTTCAATGGACCAACAGAAAGCCAATATTCTAAACGTGATTGGACTTAGCCCAAGCTGGCTATAAGTCCTCAATTCAAACTTAACTGGGCTAATGGGCTCATAACATAATTAATTGGTCTTGGTCCCAAATTGGGCCGAAGACTATTTAATCTACCTTGGTTCAAGGGTACATCTCTTCACTCCTTTGATACTTGGCGTTGTAATTCCTCAACGTCTTCAAAGAGGTGGCGGATCCCGATGACCATACATTGATACGGACTGTGGGGTCCTTAAACTCATGGACTATTACGTCCTTAACCTTGACCGTGATGTCTTAAAACTAACGCCGAACTTTGGAGTCCTTAAATCCTCGGACTATGAGGTCCTTAACCTTGACCGTGATGTCTTAAAACTAACATCGGACTGTGGGGTCCTTAAACCCATGGACTATTACGTCCTTAACCTTGACCGGAATGTCTTAAAACTAACAACGGACTATAATGTCCTTAACCTTGACCGTGATGTCTTAAAACTAACATTGGACCGTGGAGTCCTTAAATCCACGGACTACGACGTCCTTAACCTTGACCGCAACGTCTTAAAACTAACATTGGACCGCAATGTCCTTAAACTACCTATTGACCGCAATGTCACTAAACTAAACAACAGGGCTCCCGTAATTGCTCTCTTGTCGAATCTAAATGATCCCGTTAAGTTGATCTTAGTCTAAAAACTAGGCTGACGTATCCTTAATAAACGTTTAAATCGATCTTAGTCTCAAACGAGACTAACGTATCCTTAAACCCAAACCCCCAAATCCAAATCTAAGATAATACGGATTTGGACTAGTCCACGCCCTACGGGCGACGACATAACTCAGTCTCCGTATAAAATCCACGGGCAACCAAACACAAAACAAACACACACGACACGAAGTGACCACATGGAGAAGGAGAAAGTTGTTACCGTAATGCGGTAGCGTAATTAACTGCAGGGGCTTGCGCCTGCAGGGAAGAGCGTCCCCACAATTAAAAACCCCTCAAGCGAGGGGGAATCTGACGAAGTCTGCTATATCGGCCGCATCCGTTTAAACCTTCGATACATGGTGCCATAAATCATCTTGGCATCTTCGGAGAGGTGGACGGATAGCACCTATTAGTATCTACCCCGAATATCAGGCAAGACGTCCGTCGCGCCGTCTTTCGGAGGGGAACAGATTCTGGCACGCCCGGTGGGACCTTTTCCTCTTTCCACTCCACACTTCGTGTGTCGTGTTCGCGAACCAAACACGGCTCGCTAATGGTTGCCCTTGGGTTTCAAGGTACTAAGATTTGGCGTTTTGCTTATTGTAGAAAGAAAAGAATCAATGGCTTCCACTTGTGCGAAATGCTCCAACTGCAACTGCAACCGGTGCTCCGCCTCGCCAGGAGGTATAGCCTATGGGCCCAAAGCTGCTTCGCTGTTCACAATGCCCGTGGAACAGGCCACTCAAGCCACCACCGGGTTGTTTTTCGGGACCATGCTCCCGCCAACGAGCTTCACCGCTCCTATGCTGACACCTGAAGCTCCCAAGAAGTCGGTCTTTGATCGGCTTACACCTACCGCGGCCCCTCTCAACGGGTTGCCCAACACCAGCGCCTCGGTCTTCTCCAGACTGGGCCAGAACTCCTGTGGACCCGCAAAGGGGCCTACAATCCCAGAGAAGGCTGGTCCTAAGAAAATAACCAGTCCTACTCCTGAAGTCGTCAAGGCGGCTTCTCCTGCCAAAAAGTCGGTCTTTACAAGATTGACTGTTCCAGCTCCCGCTCCTGCTACCCAAAGGACATCGGTCTTTAACAGGCTAACACCAGCAGCGACCCCCCTATACAGGGGGCAAGACGAGGCTATCGCCCTCACCGAGCCAATTCCATCGGCACGGCACGCTCGACGTTGCTATTGGCGCCGAGTGAGGAAGGCCGGAGGCAACTCCCCTTCTGGGCTAACTCCTCCAACCCCGACGACAGAAGTTAATGCTGCTGTTCCAACTAAGAACAACTTTGAGATGTTGAATAAGGTGCGTAGGAATTCTCCTGCCGCAGCGCTAAAGAGGTCTCCCCCTCCGCTGAAAAGGGCCACGGAAATAAAGCCAGAACAGCCCCAATCTCCTCAACGGCTGTCTTCCAAAATCTATAAAGTCTAGCGGCAGACCCGAGACTCGATGATCGATCCAAATTTCTCCCGCCAGCACAAGAAGCCGAAAATCCAACAGGATGTCAGTCATCACGCTAAGCCACGAAAAGCTGTCTGGGTGCCCACCTCAACGGCCCCCTCAACTTCCACTGCTCATAAAAAGAGGAGGCCGGAGAAGATCCCCGGGCCTGCGACGAAAGCTAAAGGCGCTGAGCCCAGACGCCCTAAGTCTGGGGGCATGATGGTCCATACTGTATACATGGCGTCGGGAAAGGAAGATAGCCGCGCGTCTACAGGGCATAGACCGCTTACACGGTCGGTGACCAAAGCTCAGGAGCAACAGCAGAAGCTTCAGGAAATGATGATCGCAATGGCCGCGCTTACTGGGCCGAAAGAAAGCCCCGAAGCGTCCTCAGATCAGCGATAAGAACAGGAAACCGACGCTGAGTTCCTTCGGAGGATATTGGAAAAGAAAGATACAGAGGCTGCGGAACAAGCGGCCAATATAAAGCAAATAACCCACTTATTTCAAGACATGGTTGGGATGATGATTCAACAAGATCCTCCCACTGAAGATCCCCCGACCGTCCTCGAAGATGATAGAGGAGAAACGTCGAATCCACCACCGGTTCTTTCAACGGCCAAGGAGGAGACAATCTCCAAGGCTGACTTGGACGACTATATAGCCCAGCGGATCCGGGTTCATCAGGCGACTGAGGCAGCTGGTCAAGTCGTAAAAACGGAGCGACCGTATCCAAGCTGGTACGACCAAATCAAATATCCGCCGGGTTATACAATACCGAAATTCCATGTGTATAAGGGGACAGGCAATCCCCACCAACATGTTGCTCAGTTCAGGACCCTTTGCGGTAACACCGGCGGTGATGATAAACTGTTGCTTCGCCAGTTCGTGGGCAGCTTATCAGAAACGGCGTTCGAATGGTATTCAGAACTCCCGAACGATTCCATCAAGACGTTCGCTGAAATGGAATTGCTATTCACTCAGTGATTCGCAAGCGCCAGCGAACGCACTCCGATAACAGCATTAATTAATGCCAGGGTGAAACCAGGCGAAACGTGGGTCCAGTACGCTATACACTGGGGAAATTTGTGGTCGAAATGCGAACAACGCATTGAGGAAGCGCCCGCGGTGGGCATGTTCATGGGAACCCTAGACCCTCATGCAACTATCTCGCAGTTCATGATGTTCTTTAAGCCAACCACGTTCCAGGCTTTAATCGACAAGTTGGCCCAGATGGACCAGATGGGTCACAGACCGTCTCCCCTGAAGCCGGAGCCTCGGAGTGACAAAGGTAAAGGGAAGGCAACCTTCGTCGCGAATGCTCAGCAGCAACCCAGTGCCCCAAAGCTGGCGGATCAACTGGAAGAAAGACGCCGGTATTATAATGAGAAGATGAAGCGCCCCTACTCGTTCCCATAGGATAAGACAAAACGGTTATTCGAGCTGGCCGTACGCAACAGGTTTATCAACTTACCAAACCCAAGGCGACCGCCACAACCCACTGAGGTGAATAACCCCAATTATTGCCCTTATCATCAAACGGTAAGCCATCCGATTGAGAATTGCATCGTCTTCAAAGGATGGATTGAGGATCAATACCTCCAGGAAAAGTTTGCGCTGTCCGAAAAGTGGAAGGTGTTAGTTATATGTATGCCCTAGAGGCTATTACTATACATAGGATATATATTGTAGTGGATTCTTGGACATATATAGGGAGGACTTTCTTGCTCGACATGATAGTATGCTATCTGGTTGCTCTTTACCTTAACGTGTACACTGATTGTCTCTCTGTTACATGTTAGTAAAGCCCTTAGGATGTGTACTTGACTACCTGGACTATGATGCGGATCATACTAGTGGGGACATGGTAGTCCATAAGTACATCCTTCAAAGTCCTAAGGCGTGGGTGTATCGAGACGGGGCATCGATATACCAGAGTAGACTAGCGTATACCTTCTCGACCCATACAGATGGGCGATGGATGATCCCATATCCATTGGTGTTTGACATCAGAGATGATATGCGGGTGCTCAGTGGAGACTGGGTACACTGGACGGACTCGCCGAGAACTCCCAGATGGTATTATACCTTACGTCAGATGGCAGTTCTCTGGTGACACTGGTACAGGTTAGTCTGTTGACCCGAGATCGTCATAGAGTCTTGTGTGATTCCCACTGTGCTTTGATTTCCACCTTACCACGTCCAAGAAGGCGTGCAAAACGGTGGTTTTTGGGTACAGTCCCGAATCACATGGAGGCAATGAGCGATAGGAGGGGATTCGTCTCTCCCGGTATAGGGAGTTGATGTTGCGCTGTGTTCGATTGGCTATAACCGGAAATCCCTGGCCAGGGTTGCTGAGATTTACTGGTAAGTGTTACCAGTAGTTTCTCGAACTGTTATAGACCTCATATCGACACGACTTATCGAGCTATTGGGGTCTGACGTTTACCACCCTTAGGCAAGATATGCGACATATCAGACGACGAGACCGGACTGTACGGTAAGTGTTACTGGTCGGATTCACAGGAGTGTGAGCGGGCTTGCTCGTTGATATTCTGATCGCTCAATACCCGGGTGGCCGTTACGTTTAGCAGACCGCTTGCGGCTTGTGGCTGTTTGATATGATCATCACCTGCTGCCGGCGTATTGACGAGTCTTTAGAGTCCTACACAGAGGTTTCCTGGCTCAAGCGAAACGAAATAGGAGCGCATATGAGATATGTGCGGGACCGAGAATAATACCAGTATGTGATACTGTATTCTATTCTCCCGATATGTGACATTGATCGGTTATATGCGATATAGCCGGGTTATCGGATCAAGTGTTGATTCGATAATTTGTTACTATTGATATTAGTCGGTTATATGCAATATGACCGGATCATTAAGTCAAGTGTTAATTTGATGATTTAATGTATAATTATATATTTGATATATTACTTTACATTAACTAATATTGGTTCACTTAAGATGTTTTTCTCACTTGATTGTGCACATTGTATATGTGATATATTTTTGTGTACAAGATTGTATCATATTTGATGATACATGCAAACTTGGGTATGTGTTTGTTTTAAACCATGTTTAGTTAATGGTTAGGGTTTCATTTGCTTTATTTACTTATTCATTCATTTATTTATTCATTTAGGCAAGAAATAAAATGGTGGCTTTATTTGGACTTCACTTGAAGCTTCATGAAGCTTTGAAAGTGATAACCATTTTGTTTCTTTCCTTAACCCAACCATTTAACTAAACCCTAGTTTATTCTCTACACTTAACCATGGTTGCAAAATGATAACAATCACTTCATTTTCTTTTTGGAATGAATTCATTCTTTTTTCCTTCTTCTTCTTCTTCTTCAAGAAGAAAGAAAAAACCTTTTCTTGAAAATGTCTAAGTGATGATTCCAAGTGAGAAATCCAAATCCAAAGTGAACCCACTTCCTATTTCTTCATCCTCTACCACTTGCCATGTAGTATAGGGTGTTTTCTTCACAAGTTTCATGACTTGGTGAAGTTGGAGCTTGATCTTGAGTTGCCTCGACGTAGATCATCTTCGGCATTGAAGTCGACGACCTAGCCCGATCATTTCTTCGACGAAACCATCGCTAGAGTCCGGGATCCGATGATCGCAGCGGAGGGACATCATCATGGAGCTAAGGAAGTGGAGGACCGGATCTACAAAGGTTGTATTTTCGATTCACTTAGTGTAAATGTGATTTACTTTCCTTTAGTTTCGCCTAAACTCTAGTTAACGATCGCATTAGGGTTTCTCGGCACCGGAAAAATTTGAATTTGGCATGGTTGATACCTTGTGGAACCTCTAGTGTGTGCCTAGTAACCCTACAGTGGTATCGGAGCCTAGCTAGAGCCTTAGGCGATGCGTAGACGATGTTAGAAGTCCGATCGAACCCGAAACCCTAATCTGAAACCCTTCTCTGTACAATTTTTCAAAACTGGGATTTTTGCGAATTAAAAATATGCAGAAAAATCAGCAGGGTTGTTTAGGGATTACTGTGCAGCACGTGCTCATAATTCGACTAAAGCGCGGCAGAACCGCGGCATGAGCATGGCTCGTGCGGCGGTTCCGCGGCCAAGTAGTCACATCAGCCTTTGAAAATTGCACAGTAATTCCTATCTGTTAGTGCTGTATTTTCTGGGAATTTTTAAATTCTACTCAAGAGTTGAGTTTTCTGGGTTGTATTGGGAGTTCGACGATTCGATCGGAATCTTTAACTTTGTCTGTGTTTTTCCGGGTAATTTAGAAAATCTTGAAAAGTTCGACCGAATATAAATACCCAATTTTTCCCCTGTCGGGAAATTTCCAAGTGCTGGATCTTTCCGTAATTTAATAACGTTCTAAGTAGTGCAAGTAACACGATGGACCCTCTAGAAGACAACAAACCTTAACTCGATTATGTGACCGTCTTGAACTGCCCTTTGAACCTTAGGGTTTGGGGCAGTACGGCGTGCCACATGTGAGGCATTGGATTGACCCTTCTACGGCTGGACCGTTGGTACTGAGGCATGAAGTGAATGTTTTTAAACTTATTTCATGTGTTGAGCTGTTCCGGGAAAACTTGGGTGTTTGATTGTTCGATCGGAAAGTTTAACATTTTCTATTTATCTGGAATGTGATACAATATTTGGAATCCACATGTAGTTATGAGATAACTGATTTGGATGTTATAAACATAGCAGTTTAGTCTCACTTGATCGGTTGCCACGGAATTTTGATGTGATCAAAAGTCCGTCGCAATCACGTAGCGTACACGGATACTCGCCGGGTAAACTTAATAGACTGCTACACCCCATAGCCCCGACCAAGTGACTGTAGGAGAACCCCGTCGTCGAAAGCATCCGTTCGGGTGCTCGCGGTAGCGGTGTTTTGCCTTAGTGCACTTCGTCGACGGCATTGGGGGTGCGGCCGCCTAATAAAGTTTGCGACGAGCATTCGATCAAAATGTCGGGAATCTTGTTGAATTGCCCGACTTGATATTGAAAAGTGTTTTCGATAAAGAGACTAAAATGCGGGGTTTATAATTGTTAGGCATGCGATGTCTAAGGAATTCATTTGGTTAGGCATGCGATGTCTAAAGAGTTTGTGGATTCCAACTGTTGTAGTTTTACACTTTCTTTTCTGTGACCGTAAGTGTAATATGTGATATCGCCGGTTTCGTTACTATATGTCAACGACAATTGGGATACGCATGTTTACTTACGTTGATGACATGTGATGTTATGTGTTGCTGGATATGTTATATTAGATCGTCGTGTTTGAATAGCCGGGGTTTTTTTATGTGAGATGAGTGTTTTTCTTTTTCATTCATGTAAAAACTTGTATGTAATATTCTTTTATTGGGGCACTTCCAGGTTGTGGAAGCTGTCACATTTTGTATATTATTTACTTTTCTGCACTAGGATAGACCCAAGGAGGAGGGCATAAGTAACCAGGTTCTGGAGTCCAGTGGGAGACCAACTCGAGGAGTCGAGTCCGGGTCTCCTAACTCTAGAATTGGTAGGGTTGCTTGCCGCTCTCGTAGGGGTCTAGGGGTGTGGGTTTGGCTATTCATCGCGACCGTGGAATCCGTATTTTATACTGGCTCGTATTGAAAACACGGATGTCTTAGTATATCCAATATTTCATATGATTCTTCTGTTGCGATATCTGTGATGTGATCATTTGATATGTTGTGGTGGATACTGTATATAGTATATATGATATATTATATAGACGTTACTTATGTTTTACACCCGCGCTAGCTCTGCCCCGCTCTGCCGTTAGTTACCTAACCTAACGGTGCACGAGGGGACATCGAGGCCAATGCGGATGGCATAAGTGTATGTCGTATTTATCTGTGATGTTTAGGTGCTTAAATGATGGGACTTCATTAATGTGATTAATGGAAGAAAAGAAACCTAAAGATGTTGTAGAATCGAATTTCAAAAATAAAACAGGTAGCTACAGTTCTTGCTTTGCACAGCGATATATATGATATATCCCGCACCTCATTCGACGAGGAAAGGGCCGACGATCCCTTCACCGGGAGTGACCCCTTTAGCAATAACTGGCAGATGCTATACCCCTCGGTTTGTCTTTTGATTGCTTCTATAGTTCTTGCTTTGCACAGTGATATATATGATATGTCCCGCACCTCATTCGACGAGGAAAGGGCCGACGATCCCTTCACCGGGAGTGACCCCTTTAGCAAAACTAGAAAAGCCTAAAAAACACTCCATTTTAAAATCATTTGATTCTACAACGATATCAAGTTCATTACGCAATAGGTTTTCAGAAAAACCTGTCGTAGCCCTCCGTCATTTCAGATAAGTACTATTTAGTATTCGTGCCGCGGTAGTTTGGCATGCGTCAAGGCGTAGTGTACGGTAGCTAACTAGTGCTTATCTGCTAGCATACGATGCTATTGGATTAGGGTATTCGCACGGCGTTTTTTGGCATGCGTAAAGGGTCATGCGGGTGGGTTTAATTCAATCAAGAAATGTACGGGTTGAACTTGACTAGCGGAGTATGGGTTGTTTGGCATGCGTCAAGGTCATAGCACGCTAGGGGAAAAATATTATCGGGAATTTCAAGTGTTGAAATTTGCAATGAGATTGCATACCTTCTATGAGATAGTTAGATCCCGATACCCGCTGCGAGTATGAGTTACTCCTGGGAGAGTTTTACACATTACAATTAGCCGATCAAGTAGGTGTCTAGAAAGGTGTCAACGGGGTTACGCCTCTGGGAAAACGAGATTTACATTAATTAGGTTCGTGCGAAAGCACGGGGGACCTCCCTCAAAGTACCGACACTGGCCTGGCTGAAAGATTGGCGAACTTGTAGCGTGTAATTAATCCCGGCTAGTCTTTCCTTTTAGGCTTTGAAGGAAGATTTGATAAAAACAGTGGGAGCCATCCTGATTAGATAAAATAATAACCAATCTATTCTTGCAAGAGTGCACGCAGAGTGTTTTCTTCTCTATCTCTCCAGGAAGCGACCATATCACGCCTTAATCAAGATAATAATACGGATATTTGACCGAACCCGCTTGTTATACTGAGCTGGGGAACGTTGGTCCCGCTCCAACTTATAATTGTTATAAGACAGAGCAGGAAATTGGGGATTACCAGAATTCCTGTGCCGCCCAAACGAAGAAAGTGCACACTGATGCATCATCTTCGGGTGTGTTTATTATACAAAACTGTTTCTCAGTATTCTTTACGTCCTGGATATGAGATACCGGATCAGGATCCCGCATATGTAATTAGTTACATGGGCTACAGATAGGTAAAGAACTCAAAACGGGTGATAAGTTTCATGAGACAGAAAACGGGGCAAGTGTTGCAGCCAAGTCTGTTGGTCACTGTCACCCTGTATTACCAATACATTAATTCTGAACAAATGCTATTAGATACCGAACCTGATATACAAAATCATATCGGTCTCCTTATTAGTAAAGAAAGGATATAATTTTGTATTGATGGATAATGTTTTGAACATTTCCTATATCAAAAGTTGATCGGTCAGGCACGTTATCTAAAAACATTGATGTTCTAAATCAAACTACAGTTCTTAGTATACAGAATACACACAAGAGGAAGAGTTCAGAAATGAACGAATCCTTCTTAAGGCATTGTAGACTAGGTCATATCAATGCGACCCGACTGGCTAAAGTTACATCTAGATGCATATTTAAATCAGTTTGAATTTACATCTTGTGAAACTTGCCAGTCATGTTACAAAGATTAGATGACCATAGCTCCGTTTACTGGAAACAGAGAAAGAGTTAGTGAACTCTTGGGACTGATACATAGTGATGTATGCATGGTCCCCTGTCTACACATGCCAGGACCGGTTCTTTGTACTTCATTACATTCTCTGATGATCTCTCAAAACTCAGCCATATGTTCCTGTTGAAACATAAGTCCGAACCTTTTGAGATATTCACAGAATATAAGTTACAAGTAGAGAACCAATACGGGTATAAGTATTATGTCCTTTGATGAGATCAAGGAGGAGAATACTTGTGCATAGAATTCCTGGACTGTTCTAAAGGAGAATGAGATTCTCTCTCAGCATTACTCCTCTGAATACACCATAGTACGATGGTATATCGGGACGGAGCAATAGCACCCTATATGATATGGTGTGCTCTATGATGAGTACTACTGAGTTTCCAATTTCCTTTTGGGGGTTATGCACTTGAGAAGCTGCATACCTATTGAATTAGGTTCGAATCAGATCACAGCCTACCACTCCATATAAGATATGGTATGGGAAGAGCCCATGTCTTAAGCTAGTTAAGATTTGGGGTTGACCGGCCTATGTCTAAAAGCAAAATCCGGACAAGCTCGAAACAAGGTCTGTAATGTAGAACTGGAAATGTTCCAGCTATACAAACTACAGCAGATGATTTGGTAGAACCAAAGGATTCAATGGTTCCCAACGAACCTCAGCCTCTCCGCCGATCTAGTAGGGTTCCTCATCCGCCTGAGAGATAATTCGGTTTCTCGATGACAGTGGGAGTGAGGATTGCATCATGAGATGATGACCCAACTAGTTTCGAGCATGCCATCGAGAGTAGGGACTCTGTAAGAATGGCTGGATGCTTAGCGATCTGAGATGGAATCCTTATACACCAACAAAGTATGGACTTTGGTTGCTTTATCTGAAGGGTTAAATCTCCATCAGGAGCAAGTATATCTTGAGAAGATTACTTGATGTACATGGAAAAGTTGAGACTTTCAAAGCTAGACTTGTTAAAGGTTTGCATCATTGACCAGGTATGGATCATGATGAAACTTTTTCTAAGGAGTTATGCTTAAGTCCATCCAGATCCTACTTGCCACGGCTACATACCATGACTATAATATCTGGCGGTTGGGTGTCATGACTGCTTTTCTAAATGATGTTTAGAAGAGAAAGTCTATAAGTACACAGTCAGAAGGCTTCGTAGACAGTGGGAGCAGCGGAAACGTGTGCAAGATGTTTTATGTGATGAAGCAGGTATCGCGGAGTTGGAACATCTGTTTTGATGAGTTAGTCAAACAGTTTGACATCATCAAAATGGTAGATGAACCATGTATATACAAAAAAGTAGTAGGGAGTATGGTAGTGATTCTCGTAGAGTACGTGGATGACATACTCTTGTTAGGGAAGGAGTTTCCTATACTACGCTCGATCAATCTCCACTTATCACAATGATTCTCCACATAGGATCAAAGTGATACCTCCTAAATCCTGGGTTTCGGACCTATAAGATAGATCTAATTGGATGTTAGGATTCTCACTAGTTGTAGTGAGATGGTATTGTTGGGGTAAAAATTTACACCCCCGTTGACCGAGTCAAAGTCAAGGTCAACCCCAAGGCAGGTGGGCTCAAGCCCAGGTCAGGCGGGCCCATGTCCAAGTCAAGGCCGCGGCCAGCCTCCTCCATGCCAACAACAAAAATCATGTAACAAATAATTTTTATGTAATTTTTGTGCATGATTTTTGTATGCAAAATGGGCAT
This sequence comes from Agapanthus africanus, assembly GCA_030015575.1. NCBI lineage: Eukaryota > Viridiplantae > Streptophyta > Magnoliopsida > Asparagales > Amaryllidaceae > Agapanthus > Agapanthus africanus. The sequence continues at coordinate 97,853,306 of CM057337.1, forward strand.
AAAGCCAAATTTTTGTAAGCTCATGGCTTATGTGCAAAAACAAATGACACATAAGCCATGTGATAGGCAAAAAGCCATTTTGAAAAGCCCAAAGGGCTATATGTAAATGTGTAAGCCTATAAAAGGCAACATGATGATGAATAAAAAAAAAACACTTTTCATTCCCCCAAAAATTAGGGTTCTTTGTGCCTCCTGCTCCTTCTCCAAGGTTCTAAACCTTCTAATTCCTTTTGAATTAAATCAAGAGTTTTACTCTTTCTTTTCAAAAACTAAGAAGTCTTTCACCACAAAACCCACAAAGGGGAACTTGGATCTACCATTAGATCTCAGAAAGGAGAGATTTTTAGATCTCACATCTCTTGATCATCAAGATCCAGCCAACAGAGGAGGAAGAAGAAGAACATCTTTCACTAAACCCCCAAGAAAGAAGAAAAAAATACTCAGGAGTCCAACTCCTCTTTGATCTCTCTTCAGAGAAATCTTTTTAGGCTAAAAGCCTCTTGTCCTCTCCGGCGCTTGCGCAAGTGCGCAAAGCGCCCGCGTGCCGACACGTGGCGCGCGCACTTGCGCACCTGCGCGCTTGCGCAAGTGCGCAAAGCGCCCGCGTGACGACACGTGGCGCGCTTGCGCAAGTGCGCAAAGCGCCCGCGTGCCGACACGTGGCGCGCGCGCTTGCGCACCTGCGCGCAGCGCTCTTGCGCAAAGCGCCCGCGTGCCGACACGTGGCGTGCGCACTTGCGCACCTGAGCGCACAGCACATTAGCGCACAGCGCTCTAGACGCTGGCCCCACGCATCCTTTGGATGTCTTTTTCCCCTTTACTTATATTTACATGTATATATATACATATGTATATAAATGTACACATACACATACTCCGCGACACTGTCCCTGTTAGAAAAAAATTTCTAACGGGGCGCTGCCCCGCACCCCGCAAGGGGGCTGCTAGCCCCCTTGACCCCCAGCCCGCTATCCGGGTAGCGGGACCCCCGTAAAAACTCTGCGTGGCTCCCGATATATCCAAAACCCCCCTTTCAAAACAAAACACATGTACACTGCACATTGAGTTCGCATGACCAGTTTAACCCATTAATCGGAGGTTCTCTCGCCCCAAAGGCGAGGGGTAATTAACGGCAGCTTAGTCCGCGGCTGCCGGAGATTCGGATCCCCACAATCAATAAACCCCGGCCTACCCTAGGCCGGGGGAATCTGAAGTGCGCCTGACAAGCGCGCGCGTATTCCCATCTCAATGGGGTGACGAAAAACACCCTACAGATTCTGGCACGCCCGGTGGGACCGATCTCTCCTCCCATATTTTGGGTTAAGCGTTCGTGCGAACTCAATCTTTATGCATGCCTGTATTTGTACTAAAATAATGCTCTTTCATGCAGGTTCTCAAGCAATCACTTCTCAACGATGTCTCTAAAAACCTGCTCAGCTCTCAACACGGCTCCCATCTCATACACGATGAAGATAGACTCCAGGATGGTCCTTCCGGCCAGTCTTGGGCAACAATGGGAGGAACCTCTGCTACCTTTTGGCTCTATCATGTTCATGCCAGTTGGCGCCATCCCAGCTCCTCAAGCCCCAGTGGCAGACAAACCGGTCTCGAAAGGCAGGAGACCAAATGTGGTGATCTCAAGGGCGCCCCAACTCAAACGCGAGTCGGTATCTGAACGACTTTCTTTGGCCCCAGCTGGGGGCAAGGCCATCAACACCAACAAAGCTACAACGCGTCCCGAGCAAGCTCCAGCGGCGCCCCTGAAAAATGCCCGATCGGGTGTCTTCTCTAAGCTCCCCGTTGATCAACTCACAATGGCTTCCCGGGTAGCGGATGCACGCCAAGCCTTCAAAATCGAGAAGCAGAGGGAGAAAAGGCTCAGATATAGAGCCAACAAAAGGGCTAGGGCTCCTGCCAGGCTAAACCTCATAAAGTTCGAAGAACAGGGTTACCCCGCCGAAGATGAGGAAATGGCTGGGTATGTGGTCCACACTGTCTACACGGTGGGCACGCGCAGCAAGAGCAAGGACGGGGCTACCACATCTCAAATCCAATCTGGCTTGAATGTGGTGGCCGCTTCCCAAGAGCAGCCGCCTCTGCTGGGTGATGAAAACCCTATTGATGAGGATGATAGGCGGAAAGACCCTTCGGTCCATGAGGAGTCGGGCTCGGAAAGCGAAGAAGAGCCGACTTTCCTCCCCAGGACCGCGGAGCAAGAGCTGCTTCAAGAGCTCCGAAAGCAGCTCAGAAACAAAGACAAGGAGATGGCCAAACTCTACTCCAAAATCGATGACTTGACGAATGTCGTGATGCAGCTCACAACCCGACTTGCCTCTCAGCCTCCCAATCAAGCGGAGGGCTCTGCTCGTGAACCGGGAAGTGGTGTGCCAAAGCAACCGACGCTTATTCCCTCAAATCCAAAAGTGGGCGAACTACATGAAAATCAGTCGCATCATATCTCAGGAAATGCCTTGGCTACCGATGAAAGTAGCCCGCTAACTCAAGATCAAATCATGGATTTGGTTGCCAACAAAGTCAAAACCTTGGTAGCCGAAGCCGAAGCGCAAAAAGACATCAGCAGTAGTGGGAGACCATATCCTGCTCAGTATGATCTGGTAGAATTTCCTAGCGGCTATGTCATCCCCAAATTCGGAAGATTCGATGGGACGGGAAATGCGAATCAGCACATCGCCCACTTCAAAGCCTCATGCGGGAATACTGGGGGCAATGATGCGCTTCTCCTCCGCCAGTTCGTTAATAGCTTGACCGATGTTGCTTTCGACTGGTACGCGAGCATACCGGATGGCTCCGTCACAACTTTTGTCCAAATGGAGTCTCTGTTTCGGCAGAGGTTCATGAGCGTCAGCGATAAGATTACCATTGCCGAGCTCGTGAGGACCAAGCCCAAGAGCGACGAAAGCAGCACGGATTTTATAACCCGATGGCGCAATCTCTCCGTCAAATGCGAACCGCCGATAGAGCAGGACCAATCTGTCAGTCTCCTCGTCGGAAATCTCAACAACTGGATGGCCCCGTTTCTATGTACCGCGGGTCTCAAAACATTCCAAGAGCTGACCAAAAAGGTCCAAACGTTGGAACGCTCAAAGCCCGAGTCCGCTCAGGATCTTCAGTTCACAAACGGACCGAAACCTTGGAGGGACGACAACCGAAAAGGCGGAAGTTCTAACATCACCGATTCTCCAAATAAGCAGAGAACGGGCGGGGCAAAGACTGACCAGCCTCGAGAGCCAACTTTGGAGGAAAGGAGAAATAAGGTCTACTCATTCCGAAAGGACAAGGTCCACAAAATTTTTAAAGATGCTCTAAAGAATGGCCTGCGGCTACCAGAACCGAGAAGGCTAAGTGAAGCGAACAAGACTGATCATCCCAACTTTTGCCCATACCACCGAGTGCTGGGGCACACTATTGAAGACTGTTGTATCTTCAAGGATTGGGTTGAGAAACAATACAAGGCGGGAGAAATATCATTGTCCCCTGGCGTGTTAACAAACAATCAAGCTGCGACCGCCAATTTCATACAAACGGGGACCGAAGTCCTTCAGGGACCTGATTCTGTCAAACACCCACCTTTCTCTGGAAACAATCGACCACCACGTCATTAAACTGGGAACAATCGACCGCCATGTCATTAAACTGGGAACAATCGACCACCACGTCATTAAACTGGGAACAATCGACCGCCACGTCATTAAACTGGGAACAATCGACCACCACGTCATTAAACTGGGAATAATCGACCTCTAAGTCGTTAAACTGGAAATGTAAAAAAAAAAAGTGTAAATAAGAAAAAAAAGAATGTGTAAATAAATGAATAAAAAGAAAAGCCGAAATGATGGGGCAACTCGCAATAAAAATCAGCGAGTAAAAAAAAATGATGAAAATAAAGCCGAAATGATGGGGCAACTGTGAATAAATAGCCGAAATGATAGGGCAATCGCGATCATCGCGATAAGAAAAGCTGAAATGATAGAGCAATCGCGGTAAAACAAAAACAAAAGCCAAAAAAAATGATAATAATATAAAACAACGGCGAATGATGAGTCGCTCCTGGTACCATATTCCAGTGCAGCGATGCAGACGCCAACCAAAATCCAATTTCCAAAATTCTTCCAGCCCTACGGCCAGTCCCCAAATTGACTACCGTATACAATCCACGGGCTCAAATGATTCTCAGCATACCCATGCCCCACCGCAACCACCAGTTACGCGGCTGGTCTCCGCCTTTGGAATTACGCTTCATTGGAAAGACCCACTCATGTGTCCTCACGATGCATGAGGAGAACAAACCTTCGTGAGATCCTTACGACTCACCAAGGAAAAACACACTTAGGAGTCCTCACGACTCTTAAGGAGAAAACACACCTGCAGGATCCTTACGACTCGCAGGGAGAAAATACCTTTATGGGACCCTCACGGCCCATAAAATTGAAAAGTCTTAGGTGATAGGGATCCAAACCTGTCTCCTAAGCAATCGCTCCCCAATCCCCAAGTGGCGAATGATGAGTCGCTCCTGGTACCATATTCCAGTGCAGCGATGCAGACGCCAACAAAACCCTAAAATTTTTATGGCCCTACGGTCTGGATCATACATCCTGCAAAACCGTATACAATCCACGGGCGTAAAACGATCCCAATCTCTCCCAAGTCCTCCCGGGCACATGATGAGTTGCTCCTGGCATTATTCCAGTGCAGCAATGCAGATGCCAAACAAAAACCAAATTCAAATCCTCCCCGGGCACATGATGAGTTGCTCCTGGCATTATTCCAGTGCAGCAATGCAGATGCCAAACAAAAACCAAATTCAAATCCTCCCCGGGCACATGATGAGTTGCTCCTGGCATTATTCCAGTGCAGCAATGCAGATGCCAAACAAACCAAATCCAAATCCTCTCTGGGCACATGATGCGTTGCTCCTGGCATTATTCCAGTGCAGCAATGCAGATGCCAAACAAACCAAATCCAAATCCTCTTTGGGCACATGATGAGTTGCTCCTGGCATTATTCCAGTGCAGCAATGCAGATGCCAAACAAAAACCCCAATTCCCAAATCCTCTCAAAGACAGATGATGATTCGCTCCTGGTACCATATTCCAGTATAGCGATGCTAATGTCAACTCAAATCAAACAAATCAAACCAACTAATTCCAACATCGACCTCTGCGTCAACCACAGGCACTCCGTCTCGGGGATACGTCCTACAACAGGCACTCCGTCTCGGGGAAACGTCCTACAACAGACACCCCGTCTCGGGGATACGTCCTACAACAGGCACCCCGTCTCGGGGAAACGTCCTACAACAGGCACTCCGTCTCGGGGATACGTCCTACAACAGGCACTCCGTCTCGGGGATACGTCCTACAACAGGCACTCCGTCTCGGGGAAACGTCCTACAACAGGCACTCCGACTCAGGGAAACGTCCTACAACAGGCACTCCGACTCGGGGAAACGTCTTACAACAGGCACTCCGTCTCGGGGAAACGTCCTACAACAGGCACTCCGTCTCGGGGAAACGTCCTACAACAGGCACTCCGTCTCGGGGATACGTCCTACCACAGGCACTCCGTCTCGGGGATACGTCCTACAACAGGCACTCCGTCTCGGGGAAACGTCCTACAACAGACACTCCGTCTCGGGGAAACGTCCTACAACAGACACTCCGTCTCGGGGATACGTCCTACCACAGGCACTCCGTCTCGGGGAAACGTCCTACCACAGGCACACCGTCTCGGGGAAACGTCCTACCACAGGCACTCCGTCTCGGGGAAACGTCCTACCACAGGCACTCCGTCTCGGGGATACGTCCTACCACAGGCACTCCGTCTCGGGGAAACGTCCTACAGTAGGCACTCCGTCTCGTGGAAACGTCCTACAACAGACACTCCGTCTCGGGGATACGTCCTACCACAGGCACTCCGTCTCGGGGAAACGTCCTACCACAGGCACTCCGTCTCGGGGAAACGTCCTACCACAGGCACTCCGTCTCGGGGATACGTCCTACCACAGGCACTCCGTCTCGGGGAAACGTCCTACAGCAGGCACTCCGTCTCGTGGAAACGTCCTACAGCAGACACTCCGCCTCGGGGAAACGTCGACCAGCGACACTCCGTGCCGGGGACACGTCTACCGAATCGCTTCGGATCAGAGCGTCGACCGTCTATGTCGCAAAAAGGGCAGTGCAGGCTCCCGCAAATTGGGAACCCAAATCGCTTCGTAACAGAGCGTCGACCGTCTATGTCGCAAAAAGGGCAGTGCAGGCTCCCGCAAATTGGGAACCCAACTCGCTGCATAACAGAGCGTCGACCGTCCATGTCGCAAAAAGGGTGGTGCAGGCTTCCCACAAATCGGGAACCAAATCACTCTGGGTCAGGGAAACGTCTACCACGGACACTCCGTCTCGGAGACGCGTCAAGCGTCGACCGTCCATGTCGTAAAAAGGGCAGTGCGTCCCAAAAAGTGGGAACCAAAGCAAGTTGCCTCCACGTGAAAGAAGATCCATCAATTTCATGCACACGACCCATATATGCTGTGTGCATTTATTGATGGGGGGCACTTTGTTGGGGTAAAAATTTACACCCCCGTTGACCGAGTCAAAGTCAAGGTCAACCCCAAGGCAGGTGGGCCCAAGCCCAGGTCAGGCGGGCCCATGTCCAAGTCAAGGCCGCGGCCAGCCTCCTCCATGCCAACAACAAAAATCATGTAACAAATAATTTTTATGTAATTTTTGTGCATGATTTTTGTATGCAAAATGGGCATAAAGCCAAATTTTTGTAAGCTCATGGCTTATGTGCAAAAACAAATGACACATAAGCCATGTGATAGGCAAAAAGCCATTTTGAAAAGCCCAAAGGGCTATATGTAAATGTGTAAGCCTATAAAAGGCAACATGATGATGAATAAAAAAAAACACTTTTCATTCCCCCAAAAATTAGGGTTCTTTGTGCCTCCTGCTCCTTCTCCAAGGTTCTAAACCTTCTAATTCCTTTTGAATTAAATCAAGAGTTTTACTCTTTCTTTTCAAAAACTAAGAAGTCTTTCACCACAAAACCCACAAAGGGGAACTTGGATCTACCATTAGATCTCAGAAAGGAGAGATTTTTAGATCTCACATCTCTTGATCATCAAGATCCAGCCAACAGAGGAGGAAGAAGAAGAACATCTTTCACTAAACCCCCAAGAAAGAAGAAAAAAATACTCAGGAGTCCAACTCCTCTTTGATCTCTCTTCAGAGAAATCTTTTTAGGCTAAAAGCCTCTTGTCCTCTCCGGCGCTTGCGCAAGTGCGCAAAGCGCCCGCGTGCCGACACGTGGCGCGCGCACTTGGGCACCTGCGCGCTTGCGCAAGTGCGCAAAGCGCCCGCGTGACGACACGTGGCGCGCTTGCGCAAGTGCGCAAAGCGCCCGCGTGCCGACACGTGGCGCGCGCGCTTGCGCACCTGCGCGCAGCGCTCTTGCGCAAAGCGCCCGCGTGCCGACACGTGGCGTGCGCACTTGCGCACCTGAGCGCACAGCACATTAGCGCACAGCGCTCTAGACGCTGGCCCCACGCATCCTTTGGATGTCTTTTTCCCCTTTACTTATATTTACATGTATATATATACATATGTATATAAATGTACACATACACATACTCCGCGACACTGTCCCTGTTAGAAAAAAATTTCTAACGGGGCGCTGCCCCGCACCCCGCAAGGGGGCTGCTAGCCCCCTTGACCCCCAGCCCGCTATCCGGGTAGCGGGACCCCCGTAAAAACTCTGCGTGGCTCCCGATATATCCAAAACCCCCCTTTCAAAACAAAACACATGTACACTGCACATTGAGTTCGCATGACCAGTTTAACCCATTAATCGGAGGTTCTCTCGCCCCAAAGGCGAGGGGTAATTAACGGCAGCTTAGTCCGCGGCTGCCGGAGATTCGGATCCCCACAATCAATAAACCCCGGCCTACCCTAGGCCGGGGGAATCTGTAGTGCGCCTGACAAGCGCGCGCGTATTCCCATCTCAATGGGGTGACGAAAAACACCCTACAGGTATCAATCGATCCTGGGGAGAATCACTGGAAAGGTTCCAGGGTGATAAGGACGACTGAATGTCAGTCACAGGCATTGTCTTTACCCTCAGTAAAGGGACGGTATGTTGGAAGAGTTCCAAGCTAGATACCGTGGCATACTAGACGATAAAGGCCAGATACATCGCTACTTAAGATGCTACCAAAGAGGCTGTCAGGGTGTATATTAGTTCATGAGATGAACTTAGTTCCTCCCATTGTGTGACAATGGAGTTGTGGCTTAAGCCTAGGAACGCCCGTCCCATCAGTGATCCAGACATATTCTGAGGCAGTGTCACCTGATCATGGAGATAGTTGATCTCCAGGGTGATCGAGGTTAAGAGAGTAGACTCAGAGGACAACACGGCGGATCCACTCACAAAGGCCTTTTCCCAGAGAGAGACTTTTATGGGATGGTTGAGTATGAGATACTACAACCACTGTTATCAGATGGCCCTAGTGCAAGTGGGAGATTGTTAGTTATATGTATGCCCTAGAGGCCATTACTATACATAGGATGTATATTGTAGTGGATGCTTGGACATATATAGGAAGGACTTTCTTGCTCGACATGATAGTATGCTATCTGGTTGCTCTTTACCTTAACGTGTACACTGATTGTCTCTCTGTTACATGTTGGTAAAGCCCTTAGGATGTGTACTTGACTACCTGGACTATGACGCGGATCATACTAGTGGGGACATGGTAGTCCATAAGTACATCCTTCAAAGTCCCTAGTCGTGGGTGTATCGAGACGGGGCATCGATATACCAGAGTAGACTAACGTATACCTTCTCGACCCATACAGATGGGCTATGGATGATCCCATATCCATTGGTGTTTGACATCAGAGATGATATGCGGGTGCTCAGTGGAGACTGGGTACACTGGACGGACTCGCCGAGAACTCCCAGATGGTATTATACCTTACGTCAGATGGCAGTTCTCTGGTGACACTGGTACAAGTTAGTCTGTTAACCCGAGATCGTCATAGAGTCTTGTGTGATTCCCACTGTGCTTTGATTTCCACCTTACTACGTCCAAGAGGGCGTGCAAAACGGTGGATTTTGGGTACAGTCCCGAATCATATGGAGGCAATAAGCGATAGGAGGGGATTCGTCTCTCCCGGTATAGGGAGTTGATGTTGCGCTATGTTCGATTGGCTATAACCGGAAATCCCTGGCCAGGGTTGCTGAGATTTACTGGTAAGTGTTATCAGTAGTTTCTCGAACTGTTATAGACCTCATATCGACACGACTTATCGAGCTATTTTGGTCTGACGTTTACCACCCTTAGGCAAGATATGCGACATATCAGACGACGAGACCGGACTGTACGGTAAGTGTTACTGGTCGGATTCACAGGAGTGTGAGCGGGCTTGCTCGTTGATATTCTGATCGCTCAATACCCGGGTGGCCGTTACGTTTAGCAGACCGCTTGCGGCTTGTGGCTGTTTGATATGATCATCACCTGCTGCCGGCGTATTGACGAGTCTTTAGAGTCCTACACAGAGGTTTCCTGGCTCAAGCGAAACGAAATAGGAGCGCATATGAGATATGTGCGGGACCGAGAATAATACCAGTATGTGATACTGTATTCTATTCTCGCGATATGTGACATTGATCGGTTATATGCGATATAGCCGGGTTATCGGATCAAGTGTTGATTCGATAATTTGTTACTATTGATATTAGTCGGTTATATGCAATATGACCGGATCATTAAGTCAAGTGTTAATTTGATGATTTAATGTATAATTATATATTTGATATATTACTTTACATTAACTAATATTGGTTCACTTAAGATGTTTTTCTCACTTGATTGTGCACATTGTATATGTGATATATTTTTGTGTACAAGATTGTATCATGTTTGATGATACATGCAAACTTGGGTATGTGTTTGTTTTAAACCATGTTTAGTTAATGGTTAGGGTTTCATTTGCTTTATTTACTTATTTATTTATTTATTTATTCATTTAGGCAAGAAATAAAATGGTGGCTTTATTTGGACTTCACTTGAAGCTTCATGAAGCTTTGAAAGTGATAACCATTTTGTTTCTTTCCTTAACCCAACCATTTAACTAAACCCTAGTTTATTCTCTACACTTAACCATGGTTGCAAAATGATAACCATCACTTTATTTTCTTTTTGGAATGAATTCATTCTTTTTTCCTTCTTCTTCTTCTTCTTCAAGAAGAAAGAAAAAACTTTTTTCTTGAAAATGTCTAAGTGATGATTCCAAGTGAGAAATCTAAATCCAAAGTGAACCCACTTCCTATTTCTTCATCCTCTACCACTTGCCATGTAGTATAGGGTGTTTTCTTCACAAGTTTCATGACTTGGTGAAGTTGGAGCTTGATCTTGAGTTGCCTCGACGTAGATCATCTTCGGTATCGAAGTCGACGACCTAGCCCGATCATTTCTTCGACGAAACCATCACTAGAGTCCGGGATCCGATGATCGCAGCGGAGGGACATCATCATGGAGCTAAGAAAGTGGAGGACCCGATCTACAAAGGTTGTATTTTCCGTTCACTTAGTGTAAATGTGATTTACTTTCCTTTAGTTTTGCCTAAACTCTAGTTAACGGTCGCATTAGGGTTTCTCGGCACCGGAAAAATTTGAATTTGGCATGGTTGATGCCTTGTGGAACCTCTAGTGTGTGCCTAATAACCCTACAGAAGGTGAACCCACCACAGCCGCATACTCCTAAGAAGACAGACGCACCAGGAGCAACTTGTTCCTTTATTGAAGAAGCTCCATGGGAGGTCGTGCTATCAGCTAAAACCAAAAGGATGCTGAGTGATCTTCATGCGTGCCCAGCAGTCGAATGGAAGAACCCGCTTGAACCTCAAATCATCGAAGGGATGCTGAAGCCGCGTCCAACTACAAAGAGCGGTGGTGATGGCCCAAGTACTCACACCCAACCGTCAAAATCTTCGAAGAAAAAGAAGAAGAAATCCAAGAAGCCCGTGAAGCCTAGAGACAAGCGCACGGATTTGCAGAAACAGATTGACGCGTTAGAGGAGTACAATCAAAAGGCGCGGACTCCCGTCACACTGCAAGAGTTCCTCAACCACGTCTTTCAGGAGGAAGATGATGGAGAAAGCTCGTCGGATGAATCCGAGGGATATGTGGCGAGTTATCATGTGATCTCCCACTCATTTACGGACGATGAAAAAACTCCTGGCACTGAGAAACTAGGGGCACACCCTGAGCCAGAACTTGTATGGCCGACAGATGAAATGATCGACGCCTTTCTAGACGAGATTCGTTTGAAAAGTAAAGCCGATCGGGAGCGTGAGATGGCCGCATCGGAAGGAGCCAAACGCAAGCGACTAAACGAAAGAGTCGAAGCACTCCCGTCAGATCAAAAGACATCCGATGCGGATAAAAACATATTCAAGATGAGGAAAAGGTTTGCCAAAGCCATGTCAATGGGAATGAAGCTACCACCCTCGGAAGAAAACACGCTCAATGGGGCGGAAAGGCACCCTAATTATTGCCCATATCATCGGAAGATTTCACACCCTACAGAAGAGTGCGACGCTTTTAAGATATGGTGGCAAGGATATGTTGCTCACCGGCAACATTTTAAGCGCATGAAATGCAGAACTCGTCGGGAGCAGGAAAGAACTACCGGCGGGCACAAAAGAACTACCGGCAACTGTCGCACGGTTAACGTCGGAGGATCACTGGTTCTCACCTTTGAGAGCGACTCTGATGAGGAAATGGCTCTGGGCTCTCTCTTTAAAGAGTCCGTCTTAGGGAGAGAGGAAGAACCAGAGGCCTATGAAAACATTCAGCTGCGCAATCGCACGCTCCCGGAAAAGAATCTCGAACCCGCCAATAGAAAAGATAAGGGAAAGGAGAAGGTCACTGAGGATATCACCTTAGATGACCAAGTCATGAAAGAGTTGACTGCCAAAGACCCTCCCAGGAAGGGTAAGGTGGACTATAACATCCTAGCACACCTAAGAAAACTACCTTCACAGCTCAGCATTCTCGACGCCCTCCTATTATCAAAGGAAGCGAGAGATTCATTAATCAAGGCGTTACAAGAGCCCGAACAATTCCAAGCCTTCCTCGCCGAAGAAAGGATGAAGGATGAACTGGAAGAAGTGCACACGGCCGACATCACTTTCGGTGACGAAGACCTTCTCCTCGGGACGTGCGACCACAACTGTCCCCTATACGTCTCCGGATATTGCCACGATATCAAGATAGGCAAAATCCTGGTTGATAATGGATCCTCCGTCAATCTCCTTAATATTCGGGTGTTGAAGGAAATCTGCATGAGCGTGCAGCACCTTGCTCGTGAAAAAATTACCATCTCCGGTTTCGACTCCCAGTCATCACGGACTCTCGGATCTGTGATATTAACATTACGCTTCGGACTACTCGTCACGGACATCAAGTTTCACGTCATTGACGCCAAGACCTGCTACAACGCCTTGCTCGGTCGTCCTTGGTTACACGAGTACAACACCATCCCTTCTACACAGCATCAGTGTATGAAATACTTTATGGATGGTTTTGAGTATACCGTAACAGGTGAGCTGAACCCATTCTCCGTGAACGAAGTCCGCAAGTACGAAGATGCAAAGTACTTTTTGCCAGACTTCGAGGATACAGAAAGGTGTCACAAGCTGGAGAACAAAGCCGCCGCCGCCATCCCTGTTTTCGGAAGCGATACCGAAGAAGAAGAGATAGTTTACGCTGGTCCGTCTCGACGCAACAACCCGGGACCGTCCGCCCCATGATGATCTTCGGAAGTGACTCGGAAGATGAGGTTAATACCGTGTTCTCCAGTCGGCCGTCAATACAAGCATCCCCTGGCGATGATCAGAGTTTGCAAATCACCATGGTGCCGTAGGGACACTACAAAGACCTTGACGCACTTGAAGCTTACAATGTGCAGGACCTGCAGGCGTTTTACGTCCCTCCCAGGCGAAAGGGTGAAAAGGCGATCCTATTCTACCGATCCACGGAAACAAGAGTGGAGAAAGAAATCTGGCATGGCGCGGATTCTACACTCGACAGGCTCCAACCCATCCGTTTGCCCAGATACTACACAGACGGGTTGAAAAGACTATTGAAGCGCCAAGGGGTACCCTTAAAACAGACTATCCGACAAGCTCGATTCTACAACAGGATTTGGGATGTCCCTGGGACCCAGCGCAAATTGCCCAACGGGAAAATGGAAACGCTTGGGCTTGGATATGTAAGAGCCGGGAAACGGGAACGAGTCCACGGTAGCTACGCCGTATATAACATCGATGAAGAAGAGGACGCCCTGTCGGGAAATGCCAACCCCTCATCAAAACTGGATCCCGCGAGCAAAGTGCCGAGTCCATCGTTTGAAGAACGAATGGACAAGCTTATCAGGAAAGCGGGTCAAAAAGTTCAAGACGACCATAGTCGCGAAATGGCCATCTACGAGAAAGCCAGGACGCAACGTCTGTTTCAACAGGCTGCAAAAGACGAAGATGCTCCTCCCTATCGACCCATTGCGCAAAAGGCCCGACGCAGAGGTAGAAATAAGTCAAAAAGCGGAAAAAGGAGCCGACAGCAACGACGCAGGATTAAAGAGTCATGTGATCGGGTATTGCGCAGTCCGGACTTGTCCCTCATGAAGAAGATGAGTCGAGCGTATTCCTTCCCTCAAGAAAAGACGAAGAAAATACTCGATCTCACTATGAAGCACCGAATGATCACACTTCCGGAGTCTAAACACCCTGAGCAAGCTAACTAGGTCACTCATCCGGGCTATTGCTCTTATCACCGAGCCATAGGACACCCTATCGAAGACTGCTTCACCTTTAAAGAGTGGGTGGAAGACCAGTACCAGCAAGGCAGGTTTGCTTTATCCAGCAGCTGGAGGGTGACGCCGCCACAAAAGCACGAACCCAAAGCCACAAGAGCAGAACCAGATCCACGACGGTCTTGGAAGCGAGCTCGTACCTGTCATATGATAACGATATCAAGAGAAGGGCCCGAGGATAGGGACGACCTCCCTTGGTGCTTCGAAAACAATGACAATGAGGTGATCTCAGAATTTCCACCAGCTCCGAAAGAACTAGAAGATGGCATACATACTACTGCAGATAACCTCAAGAAGATTGAGTTAGGGTCGGCAGATGACCCGCGACCGACATTCGTCAGCGAGCTGCTATCTGAAGAAAGGGTGGCTGCGTTAAAGGACGTGCTTCTACAGCATAGAGATTGCTTCGCATGGAACTATTCCGAAATGCCGGGATTAGATCCATAGATTGCTGTGCATAAATTAGCAATATCCCCGGATATCAAGCCAGTCAAACAAGCGCCGAGAAGAATGCGGCTCGAGCTTGAGATGAGCATTAACGCCGAAGTCAAGAAGCTGATCGATTCTGGGTTTATCCAGGAGGTACAGTATCCTGACTGGGTCGCCAACATCGTCCCTGTAATGAAGAAAAATGGGACAGTACGCATATGTGTGGACTTCCGAGATCTCAATAAAGCCTGCCCGAAGGACGATTTCCCAGTGCTGGTCACTGAGATGATGATAGATAATACGTCCACTCATGAAGTTTTCTCTTTCATGGACGGTTCATCAGGGTACAATCAGATAAAGATGCATCCCGAAGACCAAAAGCACACCGCTTTCCGGACTCCTTTGGGTATATTCTGCTACAAAGTTATGCCTTTTGGTTTAAAGAATGCCGGTGCCACCTATCAGAGGGCCATGACAAAGATCTTCGATGATCTTATACATGAAATTGTCGAATGCTATATCGACGACCTTGTAGTGAAGAGCATGTCATACGAAGAGCACTTAGAGCATCTGAAGACCGTATATCAACGCCTTCGGCAATACAATTTGAAGATGAATCCCCTCAAATGCGCATTCGGAGTTTCCTCGGGTAAATTCCAGGGATTCATCATCCGACACCGAGGTATCGAAATAGATCCATCTAAGATCAAGGCGATCATGGAAATGCCTCCTCCGAGAACTCTCAAACAGTTGCGGTCTCTCCAAGGGAAGCTCGCTTACATCCGACGGTTTATCGCCAACCTGTCAGGCAAGTGCCGTCCTTACAGCCACCTGATGAAGAAGGGAACTCCATTCATCTGGGATCAAAAATGCCAGAGCGCACTGGACGAGATCAAGCAGTACCTGCAGAACCCGCCGGTGTTGGCTGCTCCGGTCAAGGGAAAACCTCTTATTCTTTATACCACAGCCCTCGAAGGTTCCTTAGGCGCATTATGGGCATAAGAGAACGACCAAGGGAAGGAGAGAGCGCTCTACTATTTAAGTCGAGTCCTACCGGGGGCAGAAAGAAATTATTCCCCCATCGAAAAACACTGCCTGGCGTTGATCTTCGCGATAACGAAACTCTGGCACTATGCGTTGGCGTATGAAGTCCGTCTTATATCAAAGGTGGACCCCCTCAAATATCTAATGTCAAAGACCATATTGACAGGGAGACTCGCTAAATGGGCCTTACTCTTGATGGAGTTCTCGATAACCTATCAGCCTCTCAAGGCAGTGAAAGGCCAAGCCATCGCCGACTTCCTTGCTGAGCATCCAGTACCTGCCGGTTCTCTTCTGAATTGCGATCTGCCAGACGAACATGCGTTTGACATGATCAATGGTGGTGATACCCGATGGGAGCTTTATTTCGATGGAGCATCTTCCATGAAGAAGCGCAAACAAAGTACCCCAATAATTCAATCGGGGGTAGAACTCATCTTTGTAACTCCACAAGGAGGGATAATGCGCTTTGCTTTCTCCTTAACAGAACCGAGGACGAACAATGAAGCCGAGTATGAAGCTTTGATAGCAGGCCTCGAGATTGCCATCGACATGGGATTGAAAACCTCCTCATCTACGGAGACTCTCAGCTGGTCGTTAATCAAGTAAATGGCGACTACCAAACGTGCAAACCCGAGCTGGTGAGGTATGACGAGAAAGTACAACAACTGCTCACTCAAATTCCTTCCTGTACTTTGGAAAGCATACCGCGCGCGGAAAATAGCAAAGCAGATGCGTTGGCCAAGCTCGCTAAGGAACTGGCTGATGAGAACCTCGACGACGTAAGAATCGTGGTACAAAGCCGTCGGGTGCTCGCCCCAGCAGAAATATCTCCAGAATCATCCGAAGAAAAGGAAGCGACTGAGCAGATGACCTTGCAAATAAAATACCAGGAAAAGGCTGAGGATTGGAGAGAAATCTTTATAGACTACTTCAAATACCATCGAACACCCGAAGATGCGTCTTCAAAACATCAGCTTATAAAACGAGCTCTGTCTTTTGCCTTCGTCAACGACACTCTGTACAAGAAGTCATTTGACTCTCTGTGGCTGAGATGCCTAGGACTTGAAGAGGAAAAAAGGGTCGTTCAGAAAGTTCACGACGAACTCTGAGGTTCTCACCAAGCAGGCCCAAAGATGAAGTTGAAAATCAAGCGGTTGGGCTACTACTAGCCCACGATGATTCAGGATTGCCTCGAATATGCGAAGCAATGCCACTCATGCCAAATCCATGGGGACTTTATCCACCAGCATCCAAATCCGCTACATCCAACGGTGGCTAGCTGGCCGTTCGAAATGTGGGGGACTGACATAATCGGCCCCATCGAACCAACGTCGTCCAGAGGACATCGATTCATTTTGGCGACGACTGATTACTTCTCCAAATGGGCAGAGGCAGTGCCGTTGAGGGAAGTGAAGATGGAGAATATCCTCCATTTCTTCAAGACGCACGTCATATATCGGTATGGAACTCCGAGACGGATCATCTCCGATAACGGGCCAGCCTACAGAAGCCACAAGATCAGTCGCTTCGCGCAGCAGCACAATATAGACTGGAGATTTTCCTCGGTTTATAATCCGTGAGCTAACGGTCTAGCTGAGGCCTTCAATAAGACCTTGACAAAGATCATGAAAAAGACGGTGTCCCGAAATAAGAAGGACTAGCACGAGAGACTGCAAGAGGCTCTTTGGACGTATCGAACTACGTTCAAGATGGCCACGAACACAACGCCATACGCATTGGTATTCAGTACGGAAGCAGTACTCCCCTTCGAGATAGAGCTACCTTCTCTACGAGTGGCAGTCCAGTGCGAGTTGACGGACGAAGAAAATGCCCACCTTCGGCTTGAGGAGCTTGACGCCCTTGATGAAACCCGGCTCATAGCGCAACAAAATCTGGAAGCTTACAAAGCGAAGAAGACACGCTCATACGAAAGATTGACCCGACCGAGGGCATTCCGCCAAGGCGAACTCGTGCTAGTGGTCAAAAGGCCTATGATCCCCAATCGCGCCAAGCGGGGAAAATTCAAGCCAAACTACGAAGGCCCGTACATCATAGACAAGGTCTACCAGGGTGGAGCCTATCTAATCATGGATATGTACGGTGAAAGGCCTTTCAGGCCAATAAACGGCCGCTTCCTAAAGAAATACTACGCTTAATGAGCCACAGCCTAGGTCAATGATAGATGACGACGACTATGTCCGCTCGCTATCTTCCTAAACTCAAGCTCTATAAGAAGTAGCTGGCCCTCTCAACATTGGACCGAAACGTCTTTAAACTAACGATGGACCGAAACGTCCTTAAACTAACGACGGACCGAAACGTCCTTAAACTAATGACGGACCGAAACGTCCTTAAACTACTACCGCAGCATCCTTAGGCTGACGAGACAAAAAAAAATAGATAGATAAATAAATAAAATAAAAATAATAAAAAATAAAAACGGTATGTCCATAAGCAAAACGGGCACGGATGAAAACTCGAAAGGGCTCCGTGAGTAAAAACAGCAGGGCTACCTGCGAGTGTTTGTGAAAACCCGAAAGGGCGCAACCTCGTTAAAGGACACTTGCAGGGTCCTCACGACCTTGTAAGGAGAAACTACCCGCGTGAGATCCTTACGACTCACAAGGGAGCAACACACTTAGGGATCCCCACGATTCCTAAGGAGAAAATACACTTGCGAGATCCTCACGACTCGTAAAGAGAACTCTCTTATGGGACCCTCACGGCTCATAAGATTTGAAAGTCTTAAGTTACAGAGACCTAAACATGTGCTTAAGCAACCCCCACAACCTTCGATACTGCCCTACAAGTGGCTCAATACTGACCCTTGTATACAATCCACGGGCGCGAATAAACATTTCCCCAGCAAGGTCCCACCCATGACTAGGGATATATCCATATGGTGGACAACCCTTGCAAGTCCTCTCGACTTAGGAGGAGAAAACCCTCTTGTAGGATCCTTACGAATTACAGAGGAACATACACTTAGGAATCCTCACGATTCCTAAAGAGAAAATACGCCTGCAAGATCCTCACGACTTGTAGGGAGAAATACCTTTGTGAGACCCTTACGGCTCATGAAGTCAAAAGCCTTAGTCGACAGAACCCTAACCCTGTTCGCTAAGCCACCTTTGTTCGACATCGACAGAGGCAAATGATGATTCGCTCCTGCCAATATCCCAGTTGTAGCGGTGCTGATGCCGAAATCGGTGTATAATTTCAGGTTTATGGCGAAAAGCCAGTAGGCCACACGTGCATACGAAATAGACGAAATGATGGGGCAACTTGCAATAAAAAACAGCAAGTAAAAATGTATGCACGCAAATAGCCGAAATGATGGGGCAACTCGCAATAAAAAGCAGCAAGTAAAAATGAAATAAATAGCCGAAATGATTGGGCACCGCGAAAAATAGCCGAAATGATAGGGCAATCGCGACCTTCGCGATATAAAAGCTGAAATGATAGAGCATCATGGAAAAAGAAATAAAATGAAAATGAAAATTCTTACCCTACAGGTGATGTTACATCAACCCCTGTATACAATCCAAGGGCACAAACAAAAAGGGGTCATACTCCTTTCCCCCCCCCCTCAGGTTTCATCAAAGGAAGAAGCCAAATCTCGACGGGCCGCAAGTGACCTAGAGATCATCTCAACACTCGTCTCGTCACAACGGACACAACATCAAGCAAAATGGAACAGCGGCAACCCCCAGTTCCATGGCTCGGCGATATACATATCACCAAGAGTCAAACCTTCATTCCGTGAAGTGCGGATATAATCAGCAAAATTCCTGGTCACGTGGAACGCGGATAATGTCACTCTTTGACCCCATGGAAAACGTTCAGAGCGGATCCTGGTCCTCACAGAGCACGGCAGTGAACCCGTGTGGAGCATCCAGAGCGGAGCCTAGTCCTCGCCGAACACGGCAGTGAACCCGTGTGAAGCATCTAGTGGAAAATTCCTGGTCATGTGGAACGCGGATAATGTCACTCTTTGACCCGGTGGAAAAACGTCAAGAGCGGATCCTGGTCCTCGCAGAGCACGGCAGTGAACCGGTGTGAAGCATCCAGAGCGGAGCCTAGTCCTCGCCGAACACGGCAGTGAACCCGTGTGAAGCATCTAGTGCAAAATTTCTGGTCACGTGGAACGCGGATAATGTCACTCTTTGACCCCGTAGAAAATGTCCAGAGCGGATCCTGGTCCTCACAGAGCACGGCAGTGAACCCGTGTGAAGCATCCAGAGCGGAGCCTAGTCCTTGCCGAACACGGCAGTGAACCCGTATGAAGCATCTAGTGCAAAATTCCTGGTCACGCGGAACGTGGATAATGTCATTCTTTGACCCCGTGGAAAACGTCCAGAGCGGATCCTGGTCCTCGCAGAGCACGGAAGTGAACCCGTGTGAAGCATCCAGAGCGGAGCCTAGTCCTCGCCGAACACGGCAGTGAACCCGTGTGAAGCATCTAGTGCAAAATTCCTGGTCACGTGGAACACGGATAATGTCACTCTTTGACCCCGTGGAAAACGTCCAGAGAGGATCCTGGTCCTCGCAGAGCACGGTAGTGAACCCGTGTGAAGCATCCAGAGCGGAGCCTAGTCCTCGCCGAACATGGCAGTGAACCCGTGTGAAGCATCTACTGCAAAATTCCTGGTCACGTGGAACGACGATAATGTCACTCTTTGACCCCGCGGAAAACACCCAGAGTGGAGCCTGGTCCTCGCCAAGCACGACAGTGAACCCGTATGAAGCATCCAGAGCAAACACCGGACTGTGGAGTCCTTAAAATCTATGGACTATGATGTCCTTAACCTCGACCGTAATGTCTTAAAACTAACGATCAACCACCCTGATTCTGTACTGATTCTACCTTGGTTTAAGGGTACATCTCTTCACTCCTTTGATACCTGGCGTTGTAATTCCTCAACGTCTTCAAAGAGGTGACGGGTCCCTGCAACCAAATATTGGACTGTGGAGTCCTTAAATCCACGGACTATGATGTCCTTAACCTTGACCGTGATGTCTTAAAACTAACGCCGGACTGTGGAATCCTTAAATCCATGGACTATGAAGTCCTTAACCTTGACCGTGATGTCTTTAAACTAACATCGGACTGTGGAGTCCTTAAATTCATGGACTATGAAGTCCTTAACCTTGACCGGGATATCTTAAAACTAATATCGGGCTGTGGAGTCCTTAAATCCAAGGACTATGATGTCCTTAATCTTGACCGCGACGTCTTTAAACTACGATACCTTGAAAAACATCCCAAAGCAACCCCTGACCCCGTGAAACACGGATAAGGATGACCACACCCAGCACTTGCAGGTCCTCACGACCTGTAAGGAAGAAAACTCTCTTGTGAGATCCTTACGACTCTCAAGGGAAAACCCGCTTAAGAATCCTCACGATTCTTAAGAAGAACTTACACCTACAGGATCCTCTCGACCTGTAAAGAGAAAAACTCTTTATGAGACCCTCACGGCTCGTAAAGCTCAAAAGTCTTAGGAAGCAGATCTTAACCCTGAATCCTAAGCCATCGCTACCCTGCAAGGAGACCAAGATAAAATCGTCCACAGAGCATATTCAATAAAAAGAGACACATCATTGAGAAAAAAATATATGTCTTTTATTCATAGCCAAAATGGATACAAAGTACAATTCATAAAAAGCCGAAAAGAATATACTCTCATCCAGGAGTATGTACAAAAAGGAAGGAAAATATACAAGTCTTCAAGCCGGCGGGCGATGTAGCAATTTTACTAGCTCAACTTTCTTTTGCTGAGTCACGGCTTCATGATTCAGGATCTCCAGGAAACGAGCCTCTGCCTGAGCCTGCTGGGCCTGATACGAAGCAAGCCGCCCTTCAAGCTCTTTCTCGGTGGCCTTATGGGCCTCGACCCTTTCACGAGTGAACGTGGCAGCTTTATCGAGAGCCACCACCTCTTTGATAGACTCTTGAAGCACCCGCCAGAGTTCATATGCTTTGTTGGCCTTGGCGGTAAGATTAGCTTGAAGCTCGCTTAGCGCCTTAGAAGCTAGCTCCCGCTCCGAAAATTTACGGCCGAGCCTCTTCTCGCACGACGTCATGTTTGCCGCGCACCGTGCTATCAGCCCCCGTAACTCCGCTTTTGCAGCCACGGCTTCCAAGGAAAGGCGGGAATACTCAAGGGCGTGCAAGCAAGCCTCCACCTGCCGACAGAACTCCACCCAGACTCGCACCACCTCTTCGCTATGGTAGGTGGCAAGAAAAGGAAGAGAACCGTTAGCTTCGGTGGCAAACGCTTCAGCTGTGGTCGCACTGCCAGCACGGAGCTCCTCAATCAATGATGATAAGGAGACAAGGCTTAATTGGGCCAAGCGTTCTAAAGCCCGCAAAGCATAGGGGTCGGGCGGCATAACGATGCGCGATTCCAACGCTATGGAGGCTGGCAGGGCTGTTCAGATTTGAAAGATGTCAATAAAACTCTTAAGCAAAAGAACAAGTGAGACCAGAATGAAATGTCACTTATCTACGGTCATGCAAGTGGGAGCTGAAGGTTCCCCTGGCCCTTCAACGACCTCGACCTCGTCGTCGGCTTCCAAAACTGTAAGAGACATCAACGTCATTTCGTAAAATGGCAACAATGCTATGATAAAAAAATGGCGAACGACGCTAACCTTGCCCAGAGGAAAGGACAATGCGCTGAGGGGAGATCGCCTGCGGAGCTTCCATCTCCAATAAACGCTGGAACGATTGCCGAGGCGACAAATCAACAATAGAGGCCGCCAGCCCGCACAATTCTGGGAAAACAAAAGAGTTCAGACCACAGAAAGATTGCTAATTTAAAATGTAGAAGGTTACCTTCAACACTCCTCCCGTTCTGAGTCGAGGGGATAGCGGCTTCGACGGCCTCTGCCGTGACCTCGGGCTCCAACAAAGGGAGGGTGGTCTCGACTACCTCCATCTCAGCCTCTGGGCCGCCTTCAGGAAGAGTCGGTGGGGCGGTGACCACCAAAGGAGCCTCCCCTAAAGGAGCAGGCGCTCCGTGATCGAGAACTGCCACTGGAAGCTCTATGGTAAGAGGAGCGGCCTCATCAGCCCCCTCCACATCGAGCAATGCCTCATCGGGAATGTCGACAGGCTTTAGCTTCAATAAGCCCGTAGGGACCTCCCCCATCGTTGAAGATTCTGCACAATTCACACAAGAATAAGGATACATGCACACAGGCATAAACAATCTGAAAAGCAACAAAGAAGAACAAAAACGTACCGATGCGCAGGGAAGCCTTCAATATGGCTTCTTCAAGCCGATGCTCCTTCTCAAGGAGGCGTGCCCGCCGGGGTTCGAGGGTAGACTCGTGGCCGCCGGTCCATAAAGAAAGCGCGTCCGCTGCGTCCTCTGAAGCAGCCTGCTTTAGGGCCCTTTCCCCCCATTCCTCCAAAGGGCCGATAAACCGCCGCCGAATCCACGAAGGGTCTTCGTAAAAGATTACAGCAGGATAAGGCTTCTTCGGAACTCTGGCGTTCTGAGACGCGTCCTTGGAACTTCTTATAGCCTCAGCCAACTGTGCGGCTTCCTCGGCGGCCGAACATGGGAAAAGTAGTCCAGCGTCTGACTCCTGCAAGGCCAATGGTTTATCCTCAAGAATAGGCTCAGACTCCGCCAAAGAATCGAGCAAATTGGTGGCCACTTTCCTCCGTCGCTTGGACCCAGAGCCGGTCGCCGAAGACGACCGTTTCTTTCCCCGTGGAGCCTTGGTGCGGCGGCGGCCCACGCCGCCTTCAACACCCTCATCCCTATTACCCTCGCTTGGTGCCACAACCGAGCATGACACCGCCATTGTCGATGCCGCGGGAGGCAATGCTGCCGCCGGCGGTGGTGCTGCTGCCGGAGCCCGTCTACCCCGCGACCGAGTACCTAGGGGTATACCAGCTGTTGGAGTAAGATCCACCCCCGACTCCCACGGAATGAGCGCGGTGCCAGTATCCCTCAGTGGAAAGCGGACCGGAACGCGCGGTCGCAGCGTACCTCCCGGGGCCGGAACCTGAGTAGAGGCACCATGACCAAGAAGCACCCTTCTTTCTTCAAGAATAATTGGGTTGACTCGATGGAGATACCAACCCATGAACGATCCCACGCATCGGGGCATGTACTCAGCTTCAGGGACCATGAAATGGGAGCCGGTGTTCAACCTCACGAAATGGTGAGCGGCATCGCGAACGGCATCGAGTGAAGGGACTGGCGCGACTATGAAATCCTCGAAAGGAACGTCCTGATCATATCCAAGCTGCCGGGCGAAGCGATGCGGGTTGTACCGCATGAAAAGAGCTGCACTGTCCTGGCGAAATACCAAATAGCCTGGTCTAATTGCATACAAGTGCGCGGCCTCCCGAGGCCTCAAAGAAGGTACGTTGTCCTTTGATCGGTCCCAGAGTTGTTGAACTGGACCTGAAGGAGAAGATAAGACCCGATCATTAAAAACCAGCCCGTCAGCAGTAGCGTAAGGAGAAATCAACGCCCGAATAGCCCCGAATTGAGTCGGGTCAGCGGCAGAAGCATCCACCAATCGCATAAGTCATGGGAAGGGGTAGGCGTCGTAAAATGCAGGCCTCTGATGCATAGCGAAAGCCCCCAACACGTGCATTTCAATCCAAGACGTGAAGTAATGAAGTGAAAAGTTTACTACATCCACGCCAGGAGTAGAGGTATTAGCTGCAGTGGCCAACCCGTGATAAAGATGCGCCAATGCCGGGATGCCGATGGCCAACCGTGTCCCCTCAGCGATACAATGAGCCGGGTAGATAACCGAGGCCCTCATAAAACGGTGATGCATGGGGATGACAAACCAACTGAGCCAGACACTGACAAACCCCACGAAGAACGTCTCCTCATCCATGCCGGGAGCTGCAATGGATTCAAAAGACATCGGCGACATAATGGGGATGTAGTACTGTGGTAGATCAGATTCAGTGGTCGGGAGCTTCTTCGGACCAAACCCAAAGGGATCTTTGATGTTTGCGAACTTCGGAGCTGTCTTCGACAGGACGTCCTTGCGAAGGAAGCAGGCAATGAAGCTCTTAAAAGTAACGCCCTGCTCCTCAGATTCGGTGAACAATCGGTCAAAGATACCTAGCGCCTTGATCAAGCTAGGACGCTTGTGGCGGACAGCGTTCTCGGCAGACAAGCCGTCAACCAGTGCAGGCTCGGGCTCAAAGACGTACTCGTCGGGAGGCAGCAACTCCTCATACAGTGTACCCCTGATTGGCAATCCCGAGATTTCATAAAATTCTGCTAGAGAGATCGAGACCTCGTGATCTCCTAGAATAAAAGTGTTGGTGGGGAGATTCCATTGGTTCAAGAACGCCTTAACCCACCAGACATGCGGAGATTGGTAGTGAAAAAGCGACGCATATATCGCCTGGTAAAGCCCGACCTTCTGCAGCCGCACACGATGGGCAGAAAGGATGTAGCGAGCCCAGAGAAAGTAGCCCGTAGGGTGTCGAGGAGTGAGCCCTATCTTATAAATTTGCCCCTACGGGTGGGCCTCACCCTGATAAATACGCCGCCCCAGAATATCTATGGCTGGGATCGGATGATTCGGGATACCGGTTGTTGAAGGCTCGAGCCGACCCGTTGGAGTCCAATTTGTCATCTCCACAGCGAAAACCATCCTCGGGGGATCCATCGGCAAGAACGGGAAAGTAGGCTCTGTCGGCATTTCGCAGAGGAAACTCTGGCAACCTCGGATGATATGACTGTACCAGGTTCCCTATAGAAGTAAACTGGTGTAGTTCGGGTCATGAGCCCGGATCATCGTCATCGCTTCCTCGTCAGATGGTGATTGAGGAAAAGCGGCCTCCGAACGAGTGAAGGGGAAGCACGGAACAAAAGCCATTGCACCTGAAACCGAATAAACGAAAACTGTTAAAAGCAAAGCAGCAATATATGTACATGCATGAACATGAAGACAGTTGAAGAAAGCGATAGCAGACTCTTTTTATGGGACCATTGGCTACAAAACATATGGACCCCACAGAATCAGGATGACGGCTCGTTAATAAAGAGACCAAGCAGTTGTAATAAGACAAAGGGAATATCCTCATTAAATGGGAAGTGGGTTTCAAGGGGCCCGGCACATCCTCTAGAAGACAAATCTACCTTGGACTCTACAACAAATCAAACAGGATCAAGGGAATTAAATTCCCACAGAAGACATCATTGCACGCTTCTGCTCCATTAATTACAGAAGGACAACCTAGGGCAAAGCGACCCTAAGAAGCCTCCATGCGAAGAAACTGAGTTCTTCATAGGAATTAAATTCCTTACTGAGAAAAGGGAATTAAATTCCTAGAAACATTTTTGGGGATGGAATTAAATTCCATGGATTTGAACCGCCATCATCATCTCCCTAAAGATCATATGAGCCCTAAAAGATCTACTGTTGAAGATTAAATGGTTTCATATTTTGGTTGAAAAGCTCAAAGAAAGAATGGGTTCCTGTTAAAAAGGGTAAAAACCCTTGCTTTGGATTTAAAATCCAGAGGAATGTGAAAGTTCATCGTTCATTCAAGAGCATTACCTGAAGAAAAGAGTCTTTTTGAAAAGAGTTAAACTCTGAAAATGTTTCAAGGCAGAGAACTAAGCTCTGGAAGACGAGAATTAAATTCTCAAAGAAAAACTTCTCAAAAGAAGAAGATGAGCAAAGTGGAGGCATCTCTGAAATGACCCCTATATTTATAGGATGTGATGGAAACGCTTCATCTCCCCGATTCCCTAGATGGATCCAACGGTCACCAAAGTGACAGCGTTGCACTCACGTGCAGACACGTGAGAACAACGCTGTGGGGGCATTTGTTTCCTGATTTAAAATCAGGAAAATTTACGGAGGAGGCATCACGTGCTAACACGTGACTAGCGGTCACGTGTTGACACGTGACATTTAAAAGCAGCGGCACAAGACGCATTCGTTCCCTGATTAAATCAAGAAGAAAAAAGGCTTCAGAAAAGGTCACGTTCTCACACGTGACCAGGGGTCACGTGTTGGCACGTGACGGCTGAGCAGCGGCCAGAGAACAGAGCGCAAAAGGAGAAGAAAGGCCCGTTCCAGGGGTCACGTGTCTACACGTGACCGGGGGTCACGTGGCCGGCTTTCAAAGCCTCTTTATTTAACAGAATTAAATTCTGAAGAGCATTCAAATCTTTCCAAAAGCGAATGATTATTTGGAACCGTTGGATTAAAGATCTAAAGGTGATTAAATGTCACCTATTTATGGAAAAATCTTGAACTTGGAAAGATTTCCCCTTAAAATCTAACCAAAATAACAAAGGGATATCTTTGGATTTAAAATCCAATGGTGAATAAAATTCACCTAATAATTCAAAGGTCCAGATGAATGATGAATGTAAATCAAATCTCTCAATAAACAAATCAAATCTTTCAATGAAAGATTCACTAAAACTGATTGATTTTCTTCCTTATCCTATAAATAGGAGCCAAGAAGAATAGAACATAGAGAGAGAGACATACAGAGAGAGAGAAATAGAGCCTTGAGATTTTGGGAAGAATTTGATCCTCTGCAAAAGAAAACCTTAGGTAAGAAGGGAGAGGCTTAAAAAAGGGAATTTAATTCTCAAAGAGTTTAACTCTTATATAAAAAGAAGAACTTGGTTCTTTCTCTAGCAGAGGATCTGCAAAGTGCACATCTCCCTATGAATTGAGAATTTAATTCTCATTGGGTTGAGATCCTGCCATGCAGATCCAAAGCATAGAAGGGGAATGGAAGTTTGAGAATTTAATTCTCACATAACTATAGGAATTCAATTCCTTTGAGATAAAATTAGGGTTCAACCCTATGTTATGGGAATTTAATTCCTTCAAAATGGACAGAACCAGGGTTTAACCCTAATTAAGAACTTAATTCTATCAAAATAACAGGAATTTAATTCCTTTTAAAAAAAAGAGAGAAATTAGGGTTTAACCCTATGATAGAATTTAGTTCTTCACATCTATGAGGAATTTAATTCTTACAGAAAAGAAACTAGAGTATAACTCTATCTAAGAATATAATTCTTCAGAAGAAAGTGGAAATTTAATTCCTCTAAAGTTATTATTAGGGTTTAACCCTATGAAGAATTTAATTCTTAAAAAAGATAAACAAACATGGAAAGAATCAGAATCACGTGCTACCACGTGACCTCTGTAAAGATCCACAGAAAAGAGCTTTGAGGCAACGCCTCACGTGCCCCACGTGACCTCTAGGGCATACAGAGAAAAAGGCAAAAGAAACAGAAAAGAGCTCTAGGGCGCTCTCACGTGCTACCACGTGACCCCTTGGCTGAAACTCTAACAGACAAACATTTAAATGCCCATCACGTGACAGCATGTGATGCTCTAAAGTATTCAATACTTTTGGCAGAACAAAATAAAGGGAAGCTGGGCGCTCTCACGTACTACCACATGACTCCTCTTGCCTTAGTGTTTAACACTAAATTGAAACCTCTGTATCCAGTGTTTAACACTGATTTACCTTAGTGTTTAACACTAATTTAAAATCTCTGTATCCAGTGTTTAACACTGATTTGCTCTAGTGTTCAAACACTAATTTGAAAAACTCTATTTGCAGTGTTTAACACTGATTTTTCTTAGTGTTTAACACTAATTTGAAATCTCTATTCCCAGTGTTTAACACTGATTTGTTTTAGTGTTTAACACTAATTTGAAAATCCTGTTGCTAGTGTTTAACACTAACTATCTTTTAGTGTTAAACACTAACTTGTCAATCTTACTCCCAGTGTTCAACACTGTTGGTTTTTAGTGTTTAACACTAACTTTAGCCCAATTGGATAAGTTTCTAGAGGCAAAGCCTCTCCTTCAATGGACCAACAGAAAGCCAATATTCTAAACGTGATTGGACTTAGCCCAAGCTGGCCATAAGTCCTCAATTCAAACTTAACTGGGCTAATGGGCTCATAACATAATTAATTGGTCTTGGTCCCAAATTGGGCCGAAGACTATTTAATCTACCTTGGTTTAAGGGTACATCTCTTCACTCCTTTGATACTTGGCGTTGTAATTCCTCAACGTCTTCAAAGAGGTGGCGGGTCCCGATGACCATACATTGATACGGACTGTGGGGTCCTTAAACTCATGGACTATTACGTCCTTAACCTTGACCGTGATGTCTTAAAACTAACGCCGAACTTTGGAGTCCTTAAATCCTCGGACTATGAGGTCCTTAACCTTGACCGTGATGTCTTAAAACTAACATCGGACTGTGGGGTCCTTAAACCCATGGACTATGACGTCCTTAACCTTGACCGGAATGTCTTAAAACTAACAGGGCTCCCTTAATTGCTCTCTTGTCGGATCTAAACGATCCCGTTAAGTTGATCTTAGTCTTAAAACTAGGCTGACGTATCCTTAACAAACGTTTAAGTCGATCTTAGTCTTAAACGAGACTAACGTATCTTTAAACCCAAACCCCCAAACCCAAATCTAAGATAATACGGATTTGGACTAGTCCACGCCCTACGGGCGACGACATAACTCAGTCTCCGTATACAATCCACGTGCAACCAAACACAAAACAAACAAACACGACACAAAGTGACCACATGGAGAAGGAGAAAGTTGTTACCGCAATGCGGTAGCGTAATTAACTGCAGGGGCTTGCGCCTGCAGGGAAGAGCGTCCCCACAATCAAAAACCCTTTAAGCGAGGGGGAATCTAACGAAGTCTGCTATATCGGCCGCATCCGTTTAAACTTTCGATACATGGTGCCATAAATCATCTTGGCATCTTCGGAGAGGTGGACGGATCACCTATTAGTATCTGCCCCGAATGTCAGGCAAGACGTCCGTCGCGCCGTCTTTCGGAGGGGAACAGCTGCGTTGACATTCACACTTGGAACTTAATGTTAACATAATGTCCATCCAGACACCTATAGTATATACTTACCCCTGATCAAATACTCTTACTCGTCATATATATATTGCACTCTTATCATTTTCTTTACTCTTACCTATCTTTGGGATTTACCGAGCACTGGTTTGCTGACGAGCATTCCATCCATTTTTCTTCTTGAATGTTCGTCAGATGCGGTTGAGATGGAGGTGGTTGATACCATAGAGGATGACTACCACCATATCGCTATTCAGGGCTAGTTCAGCTTCATTTTTTCTCTAGTTTATGTATGTCATTTGTTTAGACATTTTCTTTATTATATTTACTTTCCAGTATAAACTCTTGTATTTATAAATATTGGAAGTTGAATGTAAATAAAGATATTTGTTGAAAAAAATTTACAGTCTCAATTTATCCTTGCACCGTGTATTATTGTTTCAATATGCTTAATATATTTATTTAAGGAATGACCTTCTCTGGATAAATATACCGCGGGCTTACCACATTACCGTTTCCGTTTATTGGGAAGCGAGGCGTGACAGTACCCGGATTCGCCCTATCGATTCCCGATCTCTCATCTTCTGCATCTGTCCTTGTTTTCTTCTTGATTTTCTTTGCAGCAGGACCTGACCAAAATGCAATGTTGGCTTCAATCATATTAATAATATGCAACAAAGATTTCTTAGAATTCTTAAAAATTCTATTATTTCGCTCTAACTAAATATTCCAACTTACAGCAGAGACCATAATTTCCCAATTTTCCATATGCCTTCTATACATCCCACACCTCTAGTGACTCCAAATTTCACCAAAGGTACTCGGCAGATTGACAAACCCAAAAGCCTTCCAAAACTTTTTCCACCCACTCCATATCAAACGATACCTAAAAAAAAGTGATCAACCGATTCTGTTGGCCTCATATATCCCGCATTGCATCGGACCTATCCATTTTTTATTCCCTAGGTTATTTCTCGTTAAAACCGCGTCGTTGGATACCAATCACACAAAGACCCAAACTTTTAACTGGAATGGGAACTTCTAAATATTCTTATCAACTCGCGACTCGACCTCATCATAATTAAGAATATTATAAAAGGATTTAACAGAAAATGCTCGACATGTCGTCCATTTCCACGTCGCGACATCTTTGTTATCTCTCTCCAACGATTTCCACAGCTCAAGATGGTCAATCAACGAACATCGTTGTTGTAAC
Organism: Agapanthus africanus; assembly: GCA_030015575.1. Classification (NCBI taxonomy): domain Eukaryota; kingdom Viridiplantae; phylum Streptophyta; class Magnoliopsida; order Asparagales; family Amaryllidaceae; genus Agapanthus; species Agapanthus africanus. The sequence goes on from CM057337.1 coordinate 97,883,770, forward strand.
AACCCCAAATTTTCTATACAAATTTTTTCAAAATATTTTTTTCAAAAATCCATAAAGGGGTATTTATTGCCTGAGCACATGACTTAAGTAATTAATTAAAAATTTAATTACAAGAAGGAGCTTGTAGCTCATTGGTAATACCTTGCATTGCTGAACCAAGCCACCAGAGTTCAAATCCCATGCCCCACATTATTTTTAATATTTATTTTGTTTTAAATTTTATGGAAGCCTAACAGTCCACACGAGATAACTCCAGATTTTCCCACTACCCATAAAAAACTGAAAGTACCAGTGAGCACCCCAGGAAACTCCCCACCCTCTGGCACCCCGACTCGGGCCGGCGCCGCCGGCCGGACTCGGCCGGACGGCTGAGTCCCCAACAGTAAAGATGTGACTTTTGGTATTCCCTAACCCCCTGTACATTTCAAATTCCTAGATCGGTTTCAGAGACCTTTAAAATCCCCATTTACTCTATTTTAATGATTTTCTAATACATTTTTATATTTTTTAAATTAAAACCTTTCATATACCCTACCCCTAGCCTAACCCTATAAATACACCCTTACCCTCTACCCTCTCACTCACATTTCTGATCCAACTCTCTAAATCCTTAAGAAATCTTGTGCACTTTGAAAACGAGCTCGAGGCGAAACTCCGACGAATTCCCGGCGGAACTTCCGGCGATCGTCCTAGGAACTCCCGGCGACGACGCAACACATCGGTGATTCCACTACTTCCCTCTCACCCTCTTGTGTGTCCTAAAACCCATAAGTCCCTTTTCTATCTCTCTTTCATATTCTAAAAATACGAAATTACAAAATCCGACGGAATCGGAACAAATCCGATTTCCGATTCGGTTTTCTCTAAAATTCCACTTCTCACTAATACAATCATACTTAAACTTCCTCATGTTGACTATTAAACATTAATCAAACAATTTGATCAAGATTCATCACATGAAATGATAACTATCTCAATTTATCATATTTTTCACTTAAATGCCACATTGTTTCAATCCTTCATTTAACTCCATCAAACTTACTATACATTTAAAATAGAGCACGAGATAATGACCTAACTCCTCACACACTCATATGCAACACCCCCGAGAATCTAGAATACGAGAAAACAAACATTTTCATTTAAATACCACATACTTAATAAAACCATTTCTAAAAGATTTAGTTTTGATACACTTTTAAAGAAGTACCACTTATTATGAAAATACGATAAGTTGTGGACATCGGTCGTTTATCTAAACCTGACTTTGTGGTGTCTAGGCTAGACAAGTGAGAAGGGTAACTTTAAAAGGCCCGTCTCACGATGATTCGTGAGCGGATCCCTCCTTTCCTCACTTGTATTTATCTGGCCATAATTGGCGGTGAAGAGGCGATTTGAGATATCTCACAACTTGTCGTCTAGACCAGCTAGGAATAGACTAGTTGACTTAGGAGAATCTAGAACATACAATACGGAAAATATACACCTTTACAAATAAATACCACTTACTTCATAAAACCGTTTTCTAAAGGATTTAGTATTTTACAATTTTTGCAGCGCCGCTACAACCCATTTTGGGGAATCCTTCGGGATGGTGCGGTTTATCACACATCCTCGGGCTTAGTAGTACGAGATTCAGATCTCCGCAAGGACCATTCGGTCTCGAAAGATTTAAAATACGATACGATATCTTAAGAAAATGAGATTTTTAGAATATAAAATATTTATTAAAATTATTTTTGTATATATATATATATATATATATTTATCATTAAAATATCTACTTTGTTATGATATAAATATTTCACTTTTTTCTAAAAATCACAAGAATCAATTTTATACTAAAATACCATAAATTCCACATAAATCAATATTATAAATAAATACCTTTATTTTCTGAAATTAGGATATTTTCACTAGAAATATCACAATATAAAATCCACATTCATTACAACTCTAAAGACGAATAATAAATATTTGAGGAGTATTTTGAAAAGTATATAAAAGTATTTTTACAGAAAACCCCCTCAAGTCCTATAAATTACCCTGAGGACCCTAGTAAACATAGGTTTAAGCAGAACCAATCTCTTGAACCCCAGGGAGCCGGAGAAGTGGGTGCTTGCCTATCTAAGGTAGACAAATTAATAAAAACAATCAGGACTTCACTTTACTTTGCTAATTGTCTGACTCGGTTTGAGTCTCGGTATAATCCGACTTGAACATGATCAACAGTCTACAATCTACAATTCTACAATCTTCAATATTACAATGCAACATGAATCCACAAATCCAATAATCACTCTATACAACTTGACTGAACCGAACCATGGATATACATTCCACTTACATGGTTCTCCAGTTATTCCATTTACATGATTCTACGGTTATATCCGTTTACTGATATCATGGTTTCGGACAGTCAATCAATTCTACAATCAATACAATTTACAAGACAAACAATACAATCAAAACACTACAGGGTTTAAGGGGTAGATTGGTACGGAAGGTGTTAGAAGTGGCACGAGATGGTCAGATTTAAGACACCTAACATGAATCCAATTGCCGTTGTTCCGGGCCATCTAACGGAGCCTTATACTCTATATTCCGTTTGCCCTGATCTCTAGCATATAGAGACCCCTCTCATATACACTGGCATTCTTCTGTACTAAGCTATAAACAACAGCGTTAATACAATATTATAACAATATAATACAACATTAAAAGCTACTCTCTCTCTCCTACTCTCTGTCTATTTCTCCCTTATCTTTGGGACTTACCGAGCGACATGTTCGCTGACGGCATTCTATTCTTTCTTCTTTGAATGTCGTCAGGTGGTTTGGACCCGTCAGAGAACAAGCCCACTGCTGAAGACTTGGACCAGTTCTGTGAAGACCCCGAGCTCTAGACATTGTACATTTTCCGTTCAGTACTTTTCATTTCCTGTTATGCCATTGTTTAGGCATCGTTTTATTTCAGTTGTATTTCCTTTTCATGCATTATACAAAAGAATGTTAATAAATAAAAGTTGTTGTTTTTATTATATCTTATCTCTTGTGTATATTTTTTATATTGCTTAATTATGCTTAGCGTATTTGCTTCTGAGTAAATACGTAGCGAACCAGTCGCATCCCCTTCACCGTATACCGGGAAGCGGGGCGTGACAGTGTCTCCTCTCACCAATCGTCAACGTCCTTTCAAATCTTGGCCGCCATTTGCTATCTTTCCAGTGCTTCTCATCAATACCTCCTTATACTTGGCCAACTCAAAAAGTAATGGGAATCTCTCCAGCAATATTATGTCACCGCACAAATAGTCCCGCCAGAAATTGATCGAACTAACATCCTCTATCGTGTACGAGATACCTCTGAAGAAAAACTCCTTTATGAACATTACTCTTTTCCAAAAACCGGACGTCGTCGCGACATTCTTATTTGGTGCATTCATAGCACCGGACTTATTGCCATAAGCTACATTAATGCTGGTCGTCCATCCTCTTGGACTATCCGCTACCCACCTCCACCACCACTTCCCTTGTAGGGCCGTGTTCATGTCCTTTAAGTTTTTCACCCCCAAGTCGTCTACTTTTTTCGCTCTACAAACTTTCTCCCACTTAACTAGATTATATTTTCGTTTTTCCATGGTCACCCCTTTCCATAAAAAGTTGCGTCGGATCTGGTCAATCCTTTTTACCACCTATTCCGGAAGCAGATAAAAAGACATATAGTGTTGTGGTATTGCTGAGAGAACAGAGTTCAATAAATTCACCCTTCCACCAATAGATAAACACTGTCCCTTCCATTCTACCAATTTGCTTTGTACCATGTCTATCAGCGGCAACCAATCAGCACTCTTCAAACTTCCTGGTCTCAGAGGCAAACCTAAATAGGTGGCCAGGAAATCCTCCACCTTGCAATTGAAAATCGAAACTGAACACTCTTCCCACATAGACCTTTCTCTCAAACAAATTACCGAGCTCTCATGGAAATTGATATTCAGTCCTGATCAGATTTAAAACGAATATAACACAGATTTAAGCACCACGGCCCGATCCTCAAAAAGTCTCCCATACAGTAGTGGATCATCAGCATACTGGAGATTGATAATCTCCGTCCTAGTGTCCTCGGGACCCAATCCCTCTAGCAATTCTTTATGCCTACACCTTTGAATCATATGTGTAAAACCATCAGCCATGGGTGTAAAAATGAACGGGGATACCTTGATCCAATTCCTTATGTGTGACCTCACCATTTATACAAATGTTAACATACGTAGATGACAGCCATACCTCGATCCAATTCCTCCACATATGCTAAAACCCTTTAAGATCTAAACATTCCAAAATGCACCTCCATCCCACCATATCGTAAGCTTTCGCAAAATCTAATTTCAGCATGTATCCATCTATCACTCTCCTTTTAGAGCCTTGATCGGCCTCATTATCTATAACCATGTCATCTATAATATAATGTCTTGCCACGAAACCTGCTTGTGTATCTTTAGTAATATCTTCGAAAATTTTGCGCAACCGATTAACCAACGCCTTCAAAATGATCTTGCACAAACAGTTCACCAATCTTATATTCCTAACACTTGACTTCAGTTTTCTTTTGAATCGGATCTATAGTTGAGCAATTCAGAATGATGATGCTCGATAACGGTAATTCATTAGATCATGATACGTGGCAGATGACGTGTCCCAGAGCATGCAAGGAAGGACCTACAATGGCCGACCAGACCACTCCTATGCCCGTCCTACCAACCAACGCTGGCTCACTTCCGAGCCCCCTGCACAACTGGCCTCCTTGGCCTACTAGCTCGTCTCCGGGCTACCACAGAACCAAGATACATCGGCTCTCCCGCTCGTCCGCAAGCTCTCCCGCTGAGGTCATCTTCCTCGGTCTTATCGACCGACCAACGGCACCGCTCACAGGCGCAACCGCCATCCCGCGAATCTCGCTATGCCCGAGATATCCACCGGCTACATCCCACGTTCCATACCATCATGATCCCCCATTAACGAGCCTGTCTCGCTATTAATAGGAGATCCCGCTCATCACGCGGGCGTGACGTCGGGAGCATAACTGCCGGCGTGATTCTCGCGCCTGTCCTGCCTTCTGCCACCGCTATATAAACCCCTTCTTCAGTCGGTTCAAGTAATCCATTTTTACTCCACTAAGCCGTTACTCTGCTCGGATCTCTAGTCTAACTTGACCGTCGGAGGGTCCTCAGTGGTACAACCCCACCCCGGGACTTTCTTGCAAGTAGCTCGGCAACCACAACCTTAAACCCATTGAGATCCACACGCTTCAGGAGCGACAACCTCCAGATCTAATCTCAACCACCCATCACCGCCATCGGCAGATCAACGGAAGGTAACATCTTGGCGCGATCCAGGTCGCGTCAGCTGGCGCCGTCTGTGGGAACTCTTTGATTCCATAAAAACAAAAGTTCATTTTCCGATCTCAATCCAATAACGAGCGATCATCATGAAAATCCAAGCACTAGCCGCTGCCTTGTCACGCCCCGCTTCCCAAAATACGGAATACGAGGGGTAGACAAGGCCAGCCATGCTCCTACGGTCAAGGAATGTCCTGCCGTAGTCACACTTCGGCTTCTAGTTTTTCATGGTAAACAGTAAATGATGCGCAGGTAATGAGAAATGCAGTGACTGAAAGGAACAATGTAAAGACTGACCTGAAGTGGAACGAACGAATGTGACTCGGAATGGCAAGTCAAGAAGTCTGTGATGCACTGGTCCAGGCTAAATCTTCTCCTCACACTGAGCATGCATACTCGGGTCGTCAGAGCGACATAATAGCAATATAATATATATAAAATCAAGTGACAGTTCTAACAGTAGTAATAGATATGAATAACAGTAAATCAATGACAGCATGAATATGAATGTACAGTAATCGATGCAGCGGAGCAGTAAAGTAGTAGAACGATATGTCACGAATGTCAACACCGTATAGAAGGAATGTAAATGCCAGTATCCCTATCAGTCTCTAAGTCTCACTGTACAGATCACTAAGCCTATCGTCAGTCCAAGTGTGAGAGTCAACCACTCGCGAGTGTCCTCCACCCAAGGGTAGAACCCAAGGGCAAGGGACCATGGGCCCAACATGTAACATGTATATCACGGTGTATATCACATACCCTGTAAATCTCCATATAACTCCCTAAATATATAAGCCGGCATGGGACTCCCGAGATTCTGTTGGACTCACACTTAAACTAGCCCACACCCCGTGGTCTACATCAAACGCTAACCATAACCCTAAATACTAATCGATCCGTGACAAGTCTGCGCGAGAACTGGAGGCAGGACCTCCATCAAGCACGTCCCGACTAATACCTAAGATAAATGGCAGTGTCGGATGCCTTATCTGTGACACCCGTGCAAGCGCTTCCATAAGTGTCCCATACCACTTATAGTCACACGTACACGCATCCCACAGACGTTGACAATGCAATAGAATAATAGGGTCACTGATTGTGTACAAGTACGTATCACTTTCACTTAATCACGGATACACGAACACTGATGTACTTGCCACAATCATCACTAAAATCTAACACTGGGTAAATGCACGATATCACTAGATTATCACGGCAATGATATGGGTATGATATGATACGTAAACAGTATATGAAGCACGATCAAGATGTCATAAAAACAGTATTCTATCACTTGCACGATTTATCATGAAACGTACACATATAATTTAGCGAAACGATAAACAGGTAGTAATTAGTATGTTTAGTTGTCCATCCATAAAATTTAGTTTCAAGCCAATCGGGTTCCAGGATCAATAGTTATAACCATTTCATTTTAAGCGCTCGCGGCTGGAAATCCGGTTTCAGAATCAGAAATCCGTTTTACAACGCATTTTAATCCCAGTTGGGATCAGATTTTAGCGACGCTACAGTTGGATGAATTCTAGGGTTTTCAGTAAGGTTTACAACGCAATAGACGGATCTTCAATCGCATCTGCACGTCCGGAGTTATACACTGTTTAACACTAATATGTCAGTTCTGATTCTGCTGGAACTGTTATGTGTCCCGATCTTTTAAATTACAGAATAAATATCAAATGGTAACGGAACAGGATGAAATCAATTATGTTGTCTAGATAACAGAGTTACCTATAATAAGAAGTAGAGTTCCGCAATCTACGAGTCATGGAAATCTTGTGGCACCCAATACGGAACAGCAACCAACGATTGGAGTCGCTCTGGACTGCAGTCCAGAGTCGCACCCCGATCCAAATATCATCACAATTTAAGTACAGGAATATCTGGAAAATAGCATAGGGTTAAAGTTCGTCGAGTTGTCTTTGATTTAAGCCCTCGAGCGCGTCGTTCCAGTGTGTATACAATTTATGTCGATTTTAATAGTTTTCAGGTACAAGAAAATTCCAGATTTGCGGTTAAACTTGGGGGTAGTTGTTTTAGTCATTAACGGTCATATTGTCCAATGAAATTCACACACTGCATTCACAACTCTACGGGCCAGATAATACAAGTGAGTTCCGTCAAATTTGATGAGTACTTTCATTGAGAACACACGTCGAACAGGTATGGCACACTATTGTTCTAAAATTGTAACTTTTAGAATCTACGTAATTAAATATTGTAACTTGAGTATATAGCATGTAAGCAAGTAAAATATTTGCCTGGGAACGTCTCGGTTTGTACGGCAGCAGCGGCGACGACCGAGACATCAGGGATTGACGACGTATAAAAAGTGCTCGATGAAATGCCAAAGCTTGAATGTTTTGCGGTGACCTCGACTCGGCTTGTGGGGGCGAGGGTGGTTGCTGGCGGGGTTCAGGTGAGGTGTTCGGGATGTGGGTTCAAGAGAGGAAAAGTGATATAGGGAGAGAGAAAGAGTGGGAAGTATAGATAGAGAGAGAAGAGCAGGGAGAGAGAAGGAGAGCACAGAGAGATTGAGAGTTAGAGGAAGAAAGAATTAGAGGGAGGGAGTGAGTGAGAAGGAGAGAGACACAGAGAGGGGAAGGGCAAAGAGAGGGAGAACCAGGGGGAGAGAGAGATATCATGGGGGAGAGAGAGAGAAACAGAGTGAGAGGGAGAGGCCGAGAACAGGGGAAGAGAGAGGGATATCATGGGAGGGAGGGAGAGAGAAGTGAGGAAGAGAGATCAAGAGAGAGAGAGTAGAGGATGGTGGTGACGGTGACGATGATGATGATGATGGGGTCGACGAGGAACAGTGGGCCGCCGTCGAGAGGGTGCAGGGGTGGAGCTCGGGTGTGGTTACTGAGTGAGTGGGGGTGTTTGGGTGACGACGAGGAGGGTGCGGCTGTGGTGGTCGCGGTGTTGGGAGGAGGAAGGCGAGGGAGCTCGGGGTTTCAGGAGGGGTGAGGGAGGAACGAGCTGCAGAGTCGGTTAGTGGGTGCAGGAGAGACACAGAAAAGGGAAAGCAATGGGAGTGAGGGAGAGGGACGAGGCGCGCGTTGTGGAGTAACTGCGCTCGAGCGCGGGCGTGGGCGTGAGGTGCGGCGAAGTGTGCGCGAGCGTTGGCGAGAATGGTGGATCGCGCGCGCGAGGGAGAAGGAGGTAGCCGTTGAGGGAAGATGGGCACTGTAGAAGTGGGTCGGGTGTGGCTGAAGCGGGTGGGGGGAAGTGAGTGGGCCGGGACGGCGCTTAAATTAATTAAAGAGAAATAGAAGTGGGCTGAGGGAGAATTGAAGTGGGTTGGAATATTTAATTAAGGTAGAAAGAATTTATAATTAATGGAAGTGGGCTGGCTGCTGGGCTAGAGGAAAAATATATGGAAAATTTTGGATAAAAGAAAGAATGGGCAGGGGTTATTAAATGGCAAAAATTGTGCTTAGGGAAATATAAGTTTGGGTTTGAATTTAAATAAAAGAAGTGGGCTGTGGATGCTTGGGATCTAATTGCTATGGGTTTTATTTTAATTGGTTGGGCTGAGGAAATAGTGATAAGAGAGAAGTAAAGATTTGGGTTTGGGGTTTTAGGGTTTAAAGAAGTTTCTTTAAAATAATTAAATAATTAAAAATAACAAAATTCATAGTTTAAAGAGAAATACGGATTTAGGCGTATATAAAAGAACCGGGTATTACATTATAACACCCTTACAAAAATTTCGTCCTCGAAATTTAAAATAAACGATAAGTTATACAAACATAAGCGAAGGCTATTAGATTGCACACTAACACCAAAGATTTATTAGCAGTACGTGGACGAAGAAATTTGAAAATTTATATATAAGTAAGAACAACATACGAAAGGTATGTCTAAATAGGTATAAAGCAAGAGTAACTATAAAAGCAACTACGATTATACGAGAATATAGGTATCAATAGCGAACAATAATAATCAAAGTGTGCTCGATAAAAGTCGAAACCCACATATTTGCACATCTAAGTCTATCAAAGCAAACAGAAAAATAGTATAAGGCTCAACTATTTATAATAGTAATCATAAGCACAATTTTCGAAAATAAGGTAACGACACTAAAGTAGTGAAAGATTAGTCGGTAGGTTAAAACATTTTAGGACAACATATCGATCAGATAGTTTTAAAATAACTTAGAAAACTCGTATCGTGAAAATAAGGAACAAGGAACAAAAATATGCGCGGTGTAAGGTTGCGCTACTGGAAATGAGAATACTAATAGTGTACTTAGAATACATAAAACAGAGTAATCAATAACACACACTTTTTGATAAATTTAAAATAATGAAAACTAAATTTTGAATAATAATGTCTCTAAGTATATTTGGGGTAATAGAGAAATCACCAATCTGAATAGGGCTAGCTAGGGTAGTGATTACAAGAAGGTGTAGTTCAATCAGAAGGTCGGAGTGTGGCGGCTTTAGGCTGAATGTTAAGGAGATTGGGATAGGGTCAGCATAGGAAGTAAGGATGAGCAACAAAGGAATACAAAAGGAAAAGTGTGGGGGAAACAACAGTCGGTACAACACACGAATCAAAATTTGAGGAGTTAGTGAACTCGGAAGTTTCACAAGAACTGTTCTCCTCCCAGAAGGATCTCAAGGGGGCACAGACGAAGGGTGGAAGGTGAACCTCAAAAAAATCGGGTGTGGTACTTGTTAATCTGAGCGAGGGTCGAATCAGTACGAGATGTAGGTGTGGACATTAAAGGTCTCAGGAGGAAAAATGGTAAGGGAAAAAATAGAAACATTGAGTGAACCAGTAAATAAAAGATTTGCGAACTCAGAAGATTTATTTCATTTAAGAAAATTTGAAACAAGGCATTCCAAAAGGCGAAAAGTGGCCCTAAACTATACACGCTTTATCTGGTCAGAAAGACAACATCAAAATAAATTCCGTCAGTCGTGGTTGTGGAGATTCAGCAGGTTGCGGTAGGCTCGCGCACTCAGGTAGGGGCGTCCATTTCCATATCGCCTCGCGGGCATCGCCATTGGAAGTTCTTCCACAGCAGGGTCTTGATCTTCTGGTCCTTCTTCCTCGGATGGAGCTTCTTCATCGAGGTCCGATTCCATGTGATTCTCTCCTTCTGGATTTTCTCCCACGGGATTTTCCTCAACTGGATTTTCTTCTATCGGGTCTTCATCGGGGTCTTCCTCTATCGGGTCTTCCTCTATAGGGTTCTCTTCAGGATCTCCTTCTTCTTCGTCGGAATCAGCTATCATGTCAAACTCTGGGGCGGCTACTCCTTCGTCCTCTGAATCGTTGTTTCCGAAGTTGACCTGGGGACCGTTGACCTCATCATCAGAACTCATCAGTGTGCGATCTAAGGAAACGCATGACTGTGTATCCCCATCTAGATGCGGCGCTGCTCCAGGGTGGGCCATGGTCTGAAAGAAAATGAGTCATGATTAGACAATGGGATGAATAAGGAAAATGGCCAAGTGTACGAAGTATGGAAAGATATGCGGTGGCAGGAATTGAAAAATCAAGATTAAAATGTTATGCTACTGAATAGTATGAACAAGGGAAATGACAAGAGAATGATACATATATTACGATTCAAATTTTATTGCATTCAACTAAAAGTTCAACGGATACAAGATTTCAAACGGAAAGAAATATTCATAAAAGATGACAACATTATTACTGAAGGTAGGGAAACATGAAAATTCTTCTTCGACTACTATAACATTGCATTCTCGTCGCGTGAGTTGAATCCTGCGTTAGATCCGCCTTATAGTTGAAGTTCGAACTACGCGATAGTCCTCACTTGGCAGAAGTGGGGAGTGTGGACGAGTTTCTTCCTTGTAGTTCTTTCCTTTCTGGGCAACCTTTGATGAGATGTTCGCTGGATCCACAAATCAGACATTTCCCTTGAGCGCGGCGACAATTCCTCTGAAGATGTCTTGGCCTCCTACAGTACCCACAACATGGGATCTTCTGCTGCTTCTGCCGCGGAGAAACAAATTGGCGCTTCATCTTCCTCTCTTTTCCTTGTCTAACGGGGATCCCTTTATGATTTGAGACTCATGCTGATGCCTGATTCACCTGTCTTCTCAGTCCTTCAGCCAACAAGTCATTTGTTCGCTTCTGGGCTTCCTTCAAACCTTGCAGTACACTCAGAATCTCAATGGTCTGATTCTGGGGAGCGGATATAGACGAAGAGTCGTTGGAAGGCATGATCCTGAAACAACAATTTTTGAGGATGATATAAGTCACAGGCTATACGAATCAAAATATAATATGGATAGGACAAAGATTCAAGAATATCAGAGGCGATGAATTTATTACAAGTGGAGAATCAACTGTATGACTTTAAGTCACTTAAACAGAATACGGTAGTGCAATTGCAACCACGTATCCTTGTCAAGTCACCCGAAACCATAGCGAATGGATAGCTGAACACACGATGTGAATATGGATCAAGGATATCAAGTTTACAATCTGGACTGAAGGATGTCTTAGATTGTCAAGCTATACACGGAAAACTGCAATCCCAATCGAAGCAAAACCTGGCTCTGATACCAACTAAACCATGTCATGCCCCGCTTCCCAAAATACGGAATACGATGGGTAGACAAGGCCAGCCATGCTCCTACGGTCAAGGAATGTCCTGCCGTAGTCACACTTCGGCTTCTAGTTTTTCATGGTAAACAGTAAATGATGCGCAGGTAATGAGAAATGCAGTGACTGAAAGGAACAATGTAAAGACTGACCTGAAGTGGAACGAACGAATGTGACTCGGAATGGCAAGTCAAGAAGTCTGTGATGCACTGGTCCAGGCTAAATCTTCTCCTCACACTGAGCATGCATACTCGGGTCGTCAGAGCGACACAATAGCAATATAATATATATAAAATCAAGTGACAGTTCTAACAGTAGTAATAGATATGAATAACAGTAAATCAATGACAGCATGAATATGAATGTACAGTAATCGATGCAGCGGAGCAGTAAAGTAGTAGAACGATATGTCACGAATGTCAACACCGTATAGAAGGAATGTAAATGCCAGTATCCCTATCAGTCTCTAAGTCTCACTGTACAGGTCACTAAGCCTATCGTCAGTCCAAGTGTGAGAGTCAACCACTCGCGAGTGTCCTCCACCCAAGGGTAGAACCCAGGGGCAAGGGACCACGGGCCCAACATATAACATGTATATCACGGTGTATATCACATACCCTGTAAATCTCCATATAACTCCCTAAATATATAAGCCGGCATGGGACTCCCGAGATTCTGTTGGACTCACACTTAAACTACCCCATACCCCGTGGTCTACATCAAACGCTAACCATAACCCTAAATACTAATCGATCCGTAACAAGTCTGCGCGAGAACTGGAGGCAGGACCTCCATCAAGCACGTCCCGACTAATACCTAAGATAAATGGCAGTGTCGGATGTCTTTTCTGTGACACCCGTGCAAGCGCTTCCATAAGTGTCCCATACCACTTATAGTCACACGTACACGCATCCCACAGATGTCGACAATGCAATAGAATAATAGGGTCACTGATTGTGTACAAGTACGTATCACTTTCACTTAATCACGGATACACGAACACTGACGTACTTGCCACAATCATCACTAAAATGTAACACTAGGAAAATGCACGATATCACTAGATTATCACGGCAATGATATGGGTATGATATGATACGTAAACAGTATATGAAGCACGATCAAGATGTCATAAAAACAGTATTCTATCACTTGCACGATTTATCATGAAACGTACACATATAATTTAGCGAAACGATAAACAGGTAGTAATTAGTATGTTTAGTTGTCCATCCATCAAATTTAGTTTCAAGCCAATCGGGTTCCAGGATCAATAGTTATAACCATTTCATTTTAAGCGCTCGCGGCTGGAAATCCGGTTTCAGAATCAGAAATCCGTTTCGCAACGCATTTTAATCCCAGTTGGGATCAGATTTTAGCGACGATACAGTTGGATGAATTCTAGGGTTTTCAGTAAGGTTTTCAAAGCAATAGACGGATCTTCAATCGCATCTGCACGTCCGGAGTTATACACTGTTTAACACTAATATGTCAGTTCTGATTCTGCTGGAACTGTTATGTGTCCCGATCTTTTAAATTACAGAATAAATATCAAATGGTAACGGAACAGGATGAAATCAATTGTGTTGTCTAGCTAACAGAGTTACCTATAATAAGCAGTGGAGTTCCACAATCTAAAAGTCATGGAAATCTTGTGGCACCCAATACGGAACAGCAACCAACGATTGGAGTCGCTCTGGACTGCAGTCCAGAGTCGCACCCCGATCCAAATATCATCATAATTTAAGTACAGGAATATCTGGAAACTAGCATAGGGTTAAAGTTCGTCGAGTTAGATTTGATTTAAGCCCTCGAGCGCGTCGTTCCAGTGTGTATGCAATTTATGTCGATTTTAATAGTTTTCAGATACAAGAAAATTCCAGATTTGCGGTTAAACTTGGGGGTAGTTGTTTTAGTCATTAACGGTCATATTGTCCAATGAAATTCACACACTGCATTCACAACTCTACGGGCCAGATAATACAAGTGAGTTCCGTCAAATTTGATGAGTACTTTCATTGAGAATACACGTCGAATATGTATGGCACACTATTGTTCTAAAATTGTAACTTTTAGAATCTACGTAATTAAATATTGTAACTTGAGTATATAGCATGTAAGCAAGTAAAATACTTGCCTAGGAACGTCTCGGGTTGTACGGCAGCAGCGGCGATGACCGAGACAGTAGGGATTGACGACGTATAAAAAGTGCTCGATGAAATGCCAAAGCTTGAATGTTTTGCGGTGATCTCGACTCGGCTTGTGGGGGCGAGGGTGGTTGCTGGCGGGGTTCAGGTGAGGTGTTCGGGATGTGGGTTCAAGAGAGGGAAAGTGATATAGGGAGAGAGAGAGAGTGGGAAGTATAGAGAGAGAGAGAAGAGCAGGGAGAGAGAAGGAGAGCACAGAGAGATTGAGAGTTAGAGGAAGAAAGAATTAGAGGGAGGGAGTGAGTGAGAAGGAGAGAGACACAGAGAGGGGAAGGGTAAAGAGAGGGAGAACCAGGGGGGGAGAGAGATATCATGGGAGAGAGAGAGAGAAACAGAGGGAGAGGGAGAGGCCGAGAACAGGGGAAGAGAGAGGGATATCATGGGGGAGAGAGAGAGAGAAGTGAGGAAGAGAGATCAAGAGAGAGAGAGTAGAGGATGGTGGCGACGGTGACGATGATGATGATGATGGGGTCGACGAGGAACAGTGGGCCACCGTCGAGAGGGTGCAGGGGTGGAGCTCGGGTGTGGTTAGTGAGTGAGTGGGGGTGTTTGGGTGACGACGAGGAGGGTGCGGCTGTGGTGGTCGCGGTGTTGGGAGGAGGAAGGCGAGGGAGCTCGGGGTTTCAGGAGGGGTGAGGGAGGAACGAGCTGCAGAGTCGGTTAGTGGGTGCAGGAGAGACACAGAAAAGGGAAAGCAATGGGAGTGAGGGAGAGGGACGAGGCGCGCGTTGTGGAGTAACTGCGCTCTAGCACGGGCGTGGGCGCGAGGTGCGGCGAAGTGTGCGCGAGCGTTGGCGAGAATGGTGGATCGCGCGCGCGAGGGAGAAGGAGGTTGCCGTTGGGGGAAGATGGGCACTGTAGAAGTGGGTCGGGTGTGGCTGAAGCGGGTGGGGGGAAGTGAGTGGGCCGGGCCGGCGCTTAAATTAATTAAAGAGAAATAGAAGTGGGCTGAGGGAGAATTGAAGTGGGTTGGAATATTTAATTAAGGTAGAAAGAATTTATAATTAATGGAAGTGGGCTGGCTGCTGGGCTAGAGGAAAAATATATGGAAAATTTTGGATAAAAGAAAGAATGGGCCGGGGTTATTAAATGGCAAAAATTTTGCTTAGGGAAATATAAGTTTGGGTTTGAATTTAAATAAAAGAAGTGGGCTGTGGATGCTTGGGATCTAATTGCTATGGGTTTTATTTTAATTGGTTGGGCTGAGGAAATAGTGATAAGAGAGAAGTAAAGATTTGGGTTTGGGGTTTTAGGGTTTAAAGAAGTTTCTTTAAAATAATTAAATAATTAAAAATAACAAAATTCATAGTTTAAAGAGAAATACGGATTTAGGCGTATATAAAAGAACCGGGTATTACATGCCTCCCCCTCAACGGAGGCGCGGACGAACCTCCTCCGCCGAATGCCATCAATGCCCTTTCCGGCCGGATAGACCGACTAGCGTCTATCGTGGAGGCGCTCATCCGTGTCCAAACGGCAGGGCAAGTTCCCCAGGTCGCCGCTCCTCCACCTCGAGACCGGGACCCCTACAGAGGGAGAGAAGACTCTGCTCGTGTCGGTTAAGCCGACCACCGCCTCGTTACCTCCCGTGACCCCTCCGGCGCTATGGGTCAAGGCCCTCACCAAGAGGCAGCCGAGCGGCTACCCTGCTCGGTTATCCCTGGCTGGTAGCTCTCTACCTCACAACGCCAGGGATCAAAGCCCTCACCAAGAGGCAGCCGAGCGGCTACCCTGCTCGGCTATCCCTGGCCGGTAGCTCCTTACCCCACAACGCCAGGGATCAAAGCCCTTGCCAAGAGGCAACTGAGCAGCTTCACTGCTCGGTCAATCCTTAGCAGGCCTCCCATGGCCCCTCCAGCGCTAAGGATCAAAGCCCTCACCAAGAGGTGGCCGAGCGGCTACCCTGCTCGGCTATCCTTGGCTGGTAGCTCCCTACACCACAACGCCAGGGATCAAAACCCTCGCCAAGAAGCAACTGAGCAGCTTCAATGTTCGGTCAATCGTTAACAGGCCTCCCATGGCCCCTCCAGCTCTAAGCATCAAAGCCCTCACCAAGAGGCGGCCGAGCTGCTATCCTGCTCGGCTATTCCTGGCTGGTAGCTCCCTACCCCACAACGCCAGAGATCAAAGCCCTTGCCAAAAGGCAACTGAGCAGCTTCACTGCTTGGTCAATCTTTAGCAGGCCTCCCATGGCCCCTCCAGTGCTAAGGATCAAAGTCCACACCAAGAGGCGGCCGAGCGGCTACCCTGCTCGGCTATCCCTGGCTGGTAGCTCCCTACCCCCACAATGCCAAGGATCAAAGCCCTCACCAAGAGGTAGCCGAGTGGCTTCAATGCTCGGTCAATCCTTAGCAGGCCTCCCATGGCCCCTCTAGCGCTAAGGATCAAAGCCCTCACCAAGAGGCAACCGAGCGGCTACCCTGCTCAACTATCCCTGGCTGGTAGCTCCCTACCCCACAACACCAGGGATCAAAGCTCTTGCTAAGAGGAAACTGAGCAGCTTCACTGCTCGGTCAATCCTTAGCAGGCCTCCCATGGCCCCTCCGGTGATAAGGATATAAGCCCTCACCAAGAGGAGGCCGGGAGACTACCCTGCTCGGCTATCCCTGGCTAGTAGCTCCCCTACTCCACAACGCCAGGGATTAAAGCCCTCACCAAGAGGCAGCCGAGTGGTTACCCTGCTCGGCTAACCCTGGCTGGTAGCTCCCTACCCAGCAACGCCAAGGATCAAAGCCCTCACTAAGAGGCAACCGAGCGGCTACCCTGCTCGGCTATCCCTGGCTGGTAGCTTCCCTACCCCACAACGCTAGGGATCAAAGCCCTCGCCAAGAGGCACCGGGCAGCAACCCTGCTCGGCCATCCTTAAGGACAAAATGCACTCGCCAAGAGGCACCGGGCAGTAACCCTGCTCGGCCATCCTTAGTAAGCCACTTACGGCCCCTTCCGCGCTAAGGATGAAAAGCCCTCAAAAGAGGTAACCGAGCCCGCCCTTGCTCGGTTATCCTAGTTGGTAGCTCCCTACCCCAACAAACCAGGGATCAAAGCCCTCGCCAAGAGGCAACCGGGCCCGCCCTTCCTCGGTTATCTCGGCTGGTAGCTCCCTACCCCAACAAACCAGGGATCAAATCCCTCGCCAAGAGGCACCGGGCAGTAACCCTGCTCGGCCCGTTCTTAAGGATCAAAGCTCTCGCAAGAAGCAACCGGGCCCGCCCTTGCTCGGTTATCCCTGGCTGGTAGCTCCCTACCCCAACACACCAGGGATCAAAGCCTCGCCAAGAGGCACCGGGCAGCAACCCTGCTCGGCCCCATCCTTAGTAGGCTCCTTACGGACCCTCCTGCGCTAAGGATCGAAGCCCTCATCAAGAGGCAGCCGAGCGGCTACCCTACTCGGTTATCCCCGGCTGGTAGCTCCCTACCCCACGACGCCAGGGATCAAAAGCCCTCGCCAAGAGGTATCGGGTAGTAACCCTGCTCGGCAAGTCCTTAGTAGGCCTCTTACGGCCCCTCCCGCGCTAAGGATCAAAGCCCTCGCCAGGAGGCCACCGAGCAGCTACCCTGCTCGACGCATCCCCAGCGGGCAATCTCCTACCCATCCGACGCTGAGGATCTGAAGCCCTCATCGTGAGGCCGCCAAGTCCCTTCCTGCTCGGTGAATCCCTAGCGGGCATCCTCCTGCCCATCAGACGCTGAGGATCTGAAGCCCTCATCGTGAGGCCGCCGAGTCTTTTCCTGCTCGGCGCATCCCAGCGAGCATCATCCTGCCCATCAGACGCTGAGGATCTGAAGCCCTCATCGTGAGGCCGCCGAGTTTCTTCCTGCTCGGCGCATCCCAGCGGGCATCCTCCTGCCCATCAGACGCTGAGGATCTGAAGCCCTCATCGTGAGGCCGCCGAGTCCCTTCCTGCTCGGTGCATCCTCATCGGGCATCCTCCTGCCCATCAGACACTGAGGATCTGAAGCCATCATCGCGAGGCCACCGAGCAGCTACCCTGCTCGGCGCATCCCCTGCGGGCAACCTCCTGCCCATCTGATGCTGAGGATCTGAAGCCCTCATCGTGAGGCCGCCGAGTCCTTTCCTACTCGGCGCATCCCCAGCGGACATCCTTCTGCCCATCAGACGCTGAGGATCTGAAGCCCTCATCATGAGGCCGCCGAGTTCCTTCCTGCTCGGCGCATCCCCAGCGGGCATCCTCCTGCCCATCAGACGTTGAGGATCTGAAGCCCTCATCGTGAGGCCGCCGAGTTCCTTCCTGCTCGGCGCATTCCTAGTGGGCAACCTTCTGCCCATCCGACGTTGAGGATCTGAAGCCCTCATCGTGAGACCGCCGAGCCCCTTTCTGCTCGGCGCATCCCCAGCGGGCATCCTCCTGCACATCAGACGCTGAGGATCTGAAGCCCTCATCATGAGGCCGCCAAGTCCCTTCCTGCTCAGCGTATCCCCAGCAGGCAACCTCCTGCCCATCCGACGCCGAGGATCTGAAGCCCTCATCGTGAGGCCGCCGAGTCCCTTCCTGCTTGGTGCATCCCCAGCGGGTATCCTCCTGCCCATCAGACGCTGAGGATCTGAAGCCCTCATCGTGAGGCCGCCGAGTCTCTTCCTGCTCGGCGCATCCTCAGCGGGCATCCTCCTGCCCATCGCACGCTGAGGATCTGAAGCCCTCATCGAGAGGCTGCCGAGTTCCTTCCTGCTCGGCGCATCCCCAGCGGGCAACCTCCTGCCCATCCGACGCTGAGGATCTGAAGCCCTCATCGTGAGGTCCCCGAGTCCCTTTCTGCTCGGCGCATCCCCAGCGGGCATCCTCCTGCCCATCGGACGCTGAGGATCTGAAGCCCTCATCGTGAGGCCGCCGAGTCCCTTCCTGCTCAGCGCATCCCCAGCGGGCAACCTCCTGCCCATCCGATGCTGAGGATCTGAAGCCCTCATCGCGAGGCCGCCGAGTCCCTTCCTGCTCGGCACATCCCCAGCGGGCATCCTTCTGCCCATCAACGCGGTGGGTCCAAAGCCCTCCTCGCGAGGCCACTGAGTAGCTTCCTGCTTGGCGCATCCGCGGCTGGTAGCTTTCTACCCTACAAAGACACGGATCCAAGACCCGCCGAATAAACTTATACTCAACGCGCGATCAGCGCGTCAACTCCGGCAAAGGGAGGATACCGACCTTCCCACACCCGTCCTTCATTCGACTTATACTCGATGCGCGACAACAAGAACGCCGTGTCGTCCCCGAACAATCCACCATGAGGAATTACCAGCGCCAAGTCGCACAGAAAAAACCAAGCAGTCCACTCTTGACCCGACCCACGAATAGATCGGAACGAGAGTGGGGAAGTAATGATGATGCTCGATAACGGTAATTCCTTAGATCATGACACGTGACAGATGACGTGTCCCGGAGCATGCAAGGAAGGACCTATAGTGGCCGACCAGACCACTCCTATGCTTGTCCTACCGACCAACGCTGGCTCACTTTCGACCCCCCTGCACAACTGGCCTCCTAAGCCTACCAGCTCATCTCCAGGCTACCACAGAACCAAGATACCTCGGCTCTCCCGCTCGTCCGTGAGCTCTACCGCCGAGGTCATCTTCCTCGGTCTCATCGACCGACCAACGGTACCGCTCACAGGCGCAACCGCCATTCCGCGAATCTCGCCCTGAGCGAGATATCCGCCGACCTCATCCTACGTTCCACGCCATCACGATCCCCCATTAACGAGCCTGTCTCGCCATTAATGGGAGATCCCGCTCATCACGCGGGCGTGACGTCGGGAGCGTAACAACCGGCGTGATTCTCGCGCTTGAGCTGCCTGCTGCCACCGCTATATAAACATTTTCTTCAGACGGTTCAAGTAAGCCATTTTTACTCCACTAAGCCGTAATTCTGCTCGAATCTCTAGTCTAACTTGACCGTCGGAGGGTCTTTGATGGTACAACAATCCCGGGACTTCCTTGCAGATAGCTCGGTAACCACAACCTCAAACCCATTGAGATCCACACTCTTCAGGAGGGACAGACTCCAGATCCAATTTCAGCCACCCATCGCCGCCATCAGCAGATCAACGGAAGGTAACATTTTGTCGCGATCTAGGTCGCGTCAGAGACGTACCAAGCGCAGTTCGTTTCTTTCCATGGAAGGAAACAATCTCAATACCTTGCTTGATTTGACAAGGCATTTTGAAGGGATACCCTTTAACTGTGTTAATGGGATTTTGGGACTATGAAATGACAAAATTGCCTCCCAAAACAACCGTCTTCTTCATCTAGATTGTGGGCTCAATTAATATTGAAAACTGTGAGTTTTTATCAGGTAAAAATTGAGAGTTTTTTCGCCATAGAAACTAAGGCTCTTCTTTCTTATCAATTTGTTAGTTTCAAGTTGGATCTCTCTTCATTCTACTTGAATTAACAGAAGATTGAGTAAGAAATTGACCTTTGGTGAGTTTGAAAATGTGAAGAGAGCTTGAGAGAGGTGAAGAATGCGAGAAAAATGAGTTAGGCGGTTTTTTTTATTGTGTGGTACCAATATTCATATTTCTTTTTTCATTGCATGATTAAATATTATTATGATGGGAAGGCACATTCCAGCATTTAACTAAAATAATGAGAAAATATTTCTAGCTTTTAGGTAAAACTTTCTGGACAAAAAATCCAGTGAAAACCTTTCGAGATCCAAAATGTTTAGATTTAAATACTAGTACAACCAGCCATATTTTATTTTTTAATATTCCCATATTACCCTTGTCAATATGTGACAGAAAATTGATCATTTAACAAATAATTGCCACACTTATCATATATAGTAGTTATTTAATGAGTGCGGCAGTTTAATATAAGTTAATATGGGGGGTTTCATTATATTTTTTGCTCAGAAAGATTTTTTATTGGTTTCTGACTAAGCGAGTTAGGTCTATTTTTCCCAAATAATAATAATAAAAGAAAATTATTTTCAAGCCTAATTTGGCAAAGGGATTTATTTTTATACCCAAAATGTTCTAAAATGGTTAAAGAATCCAAAATATGCTATTGAATTGCTTTTAAATCCAATCCCAAGATATTCTTATTTATATAGGTATTTATGCATATACTACCAATAATACCCTTTTATGATTCTAATAGATATTAGGATATGGGATCGATTACACGTGGATATTTCTGATGTTTCCTTATTTTCTTCTTTTATTACTAAACCTTACCCTCACTCATCTTCTTCATCCATCCTTTAAAGAAAAAATCCCAAGTGTCCTATTTTAGATTTTCAGGATAAAAAGTCATTTTAATTTATCAAAACATATTATTATTTCAACTCTATTTATTACTGTGAATATTTATGATTGATTTATTATTACAAAAATTAATAATTAATTTCTATTTTTTAAAAATTTGGATATATGAACTCCAAAATTTTGTAGCACTATCATTTTAAAGAAAGGCTCTTCTTCCCTATTCCCCAATATATATATATGTCTCTGTAAATTTGGAAGATATTAAATTGGATATTATTCAAAACATTGGGTTGTTTACAAAAGAAATGAGGATAAGTTCCGATAGAAAAGTAGTTTTGTTAGATTCGGAATTGAATTGAAGATAATATACGAAGTATGATTGATGTTCATTATTATATGATTTATAAAATAATTAAAAAATTTATGGCCTCAAGCTCCGACTATAGAAACCAAGTTTAAGGTTACGGTTAATGAAAATTAGGAACAGAGAAATACGATTCAAGAATAGAGATTAGATTTAGGGGTCAAACTTTAATCCGTATTTAATTTGTTATTGGAGCTCGAACATTAGAGATCCTTTTGTGATTTGAAGAGCGCGAAGAAGGAGCAGTGAAGGAAAAGAAAAGAAGAGATCTTCAATTTATTATACATATTTTTATGAAAATGCTTTGTCATATAAGAAAGAATTAGGGTAAATCTGGGATTTTTTTTATAAAAGAATATATCCTAATTATTATATGTAGAAATCGTTTTGGGTTTCAATCTTTTGTACTTTTCAGAGTCTTCGGCTCTTTTTTTTAAAATAGATTTTATAAATACGTGGGTTTAATAATAGGTCTTTTATCCAAATCGTGCTCGGAAACAATTTTCCCTAATAACAAGAGAAATACTTCTAATCTCTTTTTCTGGATCCTATGCCAGGCTGGTCACCTTCCTTGATCCTTCTTCTGCTTAAATAAAGTCAATGCTGCTACCATTTCTTCACCAAGCTTGTCATGCACATTAAAATGGTCAACACCACTAACATCTTAATCAATTAACACCATAATCTCATAACATCTCTCTCATAGTTTCCCCTTTCCCTAATCTTCGACTTGTGGTGTAACACCAAGGTAATGCTAGCTTTTCCCATTTTCTCTTCTTTAATCTTATTATACTTGGATTTACCAGCTTAATAACTATCTAAATTAGTTTGATGTTACTTGATATTTAATTAATGGTAATTTCTGAATATCTCTTTTTGTCTTGATAAATTTCTACCTTCTAGTTCAATGGCTTCTACTTGCATCTCCTCAATGATCCTATTTCTATTCCTGGTTGCTCATCCATGCAATACCCAGAAGCTACATTACACCGAAAACGAACCGATCTATGCGAAAGTCAATTCTCTCACGTCCGTCGATTCCTTGATTCCTCTAGATTACTACAGCCTCCCTTTTTGTAAGCCAAGCATCGGGGTCTCGAGCAATAGCCGGAATTTAATTCAGTTCTTATCGGGCGAAAAGATTCAAAACTCTCCTTATCGCTTCCGCGTCAACACCAATGAGTCCCTCTACCTATGCACTTGGAGCAAACTAACCAAACTAGATGTAGATCTCTTGAGAAGAACGGCCGATAGATTCTATCACGCGAGTTTGATTCTACATGATTTACCTGTCGTTAGATCTCACGGGCAAGAATGGCTTCATCAGCTTCAGCCGACAGGGTTTCCTGTCGCTTATCATGGATTCCCTTTATATGTGCATTACATCATGAATCATCTAAAGTTCAAGGTTTTAGTTCATGAGACCAAAGTTAGAGATAGCTCGTACTACGCGATTGTAGGGTTTGAGGTTAGTCCCTGCAGCGTTAAACGAGATGTCGATGCCATGTCGAAACTAAATATCTATGATAGCCTAAGCCCGGCTGAGTATTGTAACGGACCAAGAAACGGACGTCAAGAAATCGAAGAGAATGAGATTATAACATTCACATATGAAGTTGAGTTTCAAGTGAGTAATCTAACTTGGGAGTCTCGATGGGACGCGTACTTGGGGAAGAAAAGAGATGTATCCTACAAATCTTTATTAATACAGTCGGTGCTTCTCATCTTCACATTCGCCGGTTTGATAAGCTTTGATATTTCGAGGAGGCGACCGAAAGTAAAAGAAGAACAACAGCCACTTATAAGTGATAAGCCATCGAGATCGAAACTTTTCCTCAAAGTTGCATTTAGAGAATCGGGATGCTCGAAGATGTTGTGTATAATGGTTGGAAATGGAATCCAAGTTGCCGGAATGGCTATCGTAACTATCGTTTTCGCAGCTCTAGGCTTCTTCAAGTTCCCGATTTTCCTCGAGATCGTTTCAACTATGATCATCCTTTATTCTCTGTTCGGAACAGTAGCATGCTATGTTAGCGTTCGGATGTGGAGAACTATCGAAGGAAACTCTGAATCCTGGAAGTCAATTTCTTGGGCAACTTCTTGTTTCTTCTCCTGCATTCTTTTCGCCTTCTTTTCAGTTCTCAACATCATACACTATGTAAATGAAAGCACCGCTGCGATCTCAGTCTCTCTATATTTTACCATTCTTGGTCTCTGGCTCGGTGTTCTTGTACCATTCAATTTTCTTGGAGGTTTCTTGGCATCAAGGAGAGGCAAAACATTAGAAAATCCTATGAAGATTACAGATGGAATAAGAGAGAGACTACTGATAACCATGTTGGATGCGCTAACAGCAGGGTATATTACATCAGGGCTACTTCATGTCGAGCTTTCTTATATTTTCTGGAGTATTTTCCGCGGTCGATTCTACTCTGATTTCGATTGCCTACTCGAAAGTGTTCTCTTGTTTGTGATCACGTGCGCTGGTGTATCCACATGGGGAGGTTACATGTGTATTAAGACCGGTGATTGGAACTGGGGGTGGAAGTCGTTTCTTGCTTCAGGATCGAGCGGAGTATATGTGTTTGCGTACTCAATTAAGTACCTCTTGTTTGATCTAAAAGGATTGAATGGAACGGGATTGAATGGGACGGCATCAGCTGCATTGTATGTTGGGTATTCAACGATTTTCGCTGTTGCAGTTATGATATCTACTGGCGCAGTTGGATTCGTCGCAGCGTTAGTGTTTCTTCGCTTTCTTGCCTTCTTCGAGAAATTATAGGTTTGAGAGGCTATGTGAGTAGGTTACTCGATGTATCTTTTCCCTTCCCCCCCCTCCCCCAGCTTTTCTACTGTAAATTTAAGGTTGAATTAAGATCATTATGGGTTCTTTCCTTCCAAAATGTTGTTGAATATGGAGTCCAACACTGAGTTAAATAAACAATAAGATCTCAATCTGTTACAAGATTTTGTGCATCATGGTCGGAAACGGTGTTCATGCTGCAGGAATATCTATAGCACTACTCTTATCCCAGTCTCTTAAATCGACATCAACACCGTTTTCCAAATCGCTTCTCATAACGGGCATGATTGTTTCTTATCTCCTATCCTGGATAGTTTCCGGCTATGTTAGTGTTTAGTTATCGAGAAACAACAATGGTATAACTCTTGCTCGTATTGCTTTCGCCATCTTTACGGTTTTAGGTATACTGCAGTATTTTAATGAAGGCGTCGCCGAGATCCCGTTATCTCCCTATTTCGCCTTTCTTTCTCTCTGGATTTTTGTTTTGGTTCCCTTAACTCGATTAGGAGGTCTCATCGCATCAAAAACCAATCAAACTTATCAAATTTCCGACGAAAATGAAAATGAAAATGAAATCTCCAGAAAAAGATCTATCGTCTTGGTTTCTAGTCATAGCATCCGCGTTTCTTCCTTTTAATAGCAATCGCTTTCGAGCTTTACTTCTCCATCATTGACATCGCCTTCGGGACATCTCATGATGCACTAATGTTTGTTTACGTACTTTTTCTTTTGGTAGTTATAAGTTGTGCTATAGTATCAGTTGGAGTAACTTACAGATGCTTTGTCGCGGAGAATTGGAATAGCTGGGAGTTTAAGGCATTTTTCGGTTTGGCCTCATCGGTTGTTTATGTTTTTATCTTATCTGTGAAGTATCTTACTATCGATCTACGAGGATCGAAAGGACTCGTGTCGGCTGCCGCCTACCTTGGGTACTCGGCGATCTTTTGTGTTGGCGTAATGTTATTTACGAGCGCAGTTTGATTTCTTTCGGCTTTCGGATTCCTGCGGATCCTCTCGTTGGATATGCTAAGGGTTATATTTTGAAATAAATATCTTCCATCTTGATCTTTATGGTATAGACGGATAAACCGAATTTTTTATGTGATTCAGATTTTTATTTCCTCTTATATCTTGTGGTTGCAAAAATCAACAGACATGCTGATAAATATATAACATTTTATAAAAATCGATCCAAAATCATGTGAAACCGTAGGTTGTGATTCTTGTGAACCTAGCCAATCGGGTCGGGTCCAATCCTTGTCGGGTCAAACCAAACCCACTCCCGCCCAAATATCTCCCCAGCAACACCAACGCCCAAGATATCTCATAGTCCTCATCCGTAATTATCCCCAACTCCAGACCCATTCTCAATCCTCCGATCTCTTTAAATCTCACCTCCTTCACTCTTCAAACCCTCGCTCAAAAACCTTATCTTATCTTTTTCCATCTCTCGCACAAAACAAAAATGGCGGCCTACTCCCTCCTCGCCCCCAACCTCATCTCCGCAAACCCTAAATCCCTGAACCTCTCCTCTTCCTCCCTCCTCTTCTGTTTGCCCGCCGCCGCCGCCTCTCACCTCTCCTTCGCTCAAAATCCCATCCTGGCCCGTGTCAGCTTCAGAAAGGGAAGAGGGAGTTGCGGCGAGTTAGGGTTTGTGAGGAGAGTGGCGGTGGTTTCGTCTGACTACGAGCAGGAGCAGGAGGATGAGGGGGACGTGGTGAGTGGGGATGAGGCCAGTTTCTCGGCCGATTTGAAGCTGTTTGTGGGGAACTTGCCGTTTTCGGTGGATAGCTCGGAGCTCGCTGGGCTCTTTGATAACGCTGGCAATGTTGAGATGGTTGAGGTATAACCTTTCTGCTCTTTTTTGAATGGAAAGTTTGGATTTTTATGGGTTTTTGTTGATAGAATTAGGGTTCTAACTTGTAAAGGGGTAAAGGTTTTGATTTTTATGGTTGGCATATGGTGGTTTTTTCTTGAATGGGGTTTAGGGCTTAAGGAGAATGAGTGTCTGGAACTTTGAAAGAAGGTTACTGATTTTTCGCAAAATTAGAGGTTTAGATTTCATTGATAGTGATGGATAATTAAGCTTGTAACTTGGATAAGGTTGAACCTTGTTTGGGGATGGAGATAAGTTTAGATAACCCGAGTTTCATGAAGTTAACCGAACTTAACTCCAATATCTTAACTATGCTGTGTTTGACTTTCATTTTTGGAGTTTAAAAAACTCCGGTCATCATTGAGTTTCCTGAACTCCAAAAAATAAAATTAAAAAAAGAAGAAAACACTTGTTTTGGAGTTTAGACTACTCCAAAGCCAAACGCCCCTTCAAAGTGAAAAGTTAAAGTGGGGGCAGGGTCTTGCAAACTAGAGTTTGCATCCCTTCTATCTCCACTCAAAAATAAACTCCGGTTATCATAACTCTTTACACAAACAAGGACTATAATTTGCAATTGTTACGGTTTACACTTGTTTTGTCATTATTGAATTGTGTGCAGTTTATTAGATTTTAACTCGCACAGCTCATGTGTCTATGCATCTTTGTAGCTAACAAGTTTAAGGGAAACTTATCTGAAGGTCCTGTTGACATTCAGTGGATAGTTCCTTGTTATATATATTTATTATATTCAGTGTTATAAACCATATCAAAATTATTTGTTGCAAGGATTTGTAAATGCTAGAGTTAGCATTTATGTGCATGTGTGTAATGCAATGTTATATTTCTGAGCTGAGAGCTCGGGTGATGTTGTATGCATACATGTTTTGTAAAATCTTTGAACCGGGTCCTTTTAGATGAGTTAATTTGGCTTTTCTTGCAGGTTATTTATGACAAAATAACTGGAAGAAGTCGAGGCTTTGGGTTTGTGACGATGTCATCAGTTGAGGAAGTTGAGGCAGCTGCCCAACAGTTTAATGGTTATGTGAGTATCTCCAAGTAGATATAGAACTATTATGATTTTAGATTTGCATTGTGATTAATGACTCAATGAGTATTCAGCCGTGTTTAAACAACACATCCTATTACATGTAGCAATAGCTAGAAGTGGTGTTTTTCAACAAAATATCTACATTTTTTGTGTAGTTCAATTGGAAATCTTGTTGGGCTATGAGATCGGTCTTGGAATCTAGATAGCACACGCCCCCCCCCCCTCCTCTTCCTCTCACAAGCCTTCATCCCAAAAATTTTGGATAAAGGCTTGTTGTCGCTGAAGCTATTCATTTTGATAAAAATGCTAATTCTTCATAGAAACAAGTGATGCCCTTCAGGTGGTAAAAGTCTGTTTTGAGTAGTAAAAATTGATTATCACAATTTCAACAGAGGCTCATATGATGCTTCTTCGTTGATATGCTGTGTGTGTTTATTGTACTTGGCCGCTACTAAATTAGTCTTTGATAGTCAAAACACATGCTTAATTGTAATTGTAATGTGGGGTTAAGAGGCTAAAGAATAACTAAATAAGATATGAGAATGAGAATGAGAATGAGAGGCAAGTATACATTAGGTGTTCCCCCTTCTCCACTCAATAATATATCCAAGTTTTGCGATAAAACCTCTCAGTTATACTCTCTATCAATGCATAACTAACACTTGTTTATTCTGACATGTTAGTGCATACGTATTTGATTAACTTCCTATTCATCCGGGAAAATAATTACCATTCTCAAATTAATTACCATTGCTGAAAACCCACCACAGGAATTTAAAGGCAGGACATTGAGGGTGAACACAGGACCGCCGCCACCTCGAGAGGAGCGCCCTCCAAGGAGTTTCCAAAGCGGTGGAGGCGGTGGAGGCAGAAGTTATGACTCCGGCAGCAGGCTCTACGTCGGTAACCTTTCATGGGGTGTCGACAATGGAGCTCTCGAGGAACTCTTCAGCGAGCAAGGCAAAGTCGTGGATGCCAAGGTCGTTTATGACAGAGAGAGTGGCAGATCAAGGGGCTTTGGCTTTGTCACTTACAGCAGTGCTGAGGAGGCCAATAATGCTATTTCTTTGCTCGATGGCTCTGTAAGTCTGTCTCACACCTGGCCTCGGAATGTTAGGTAGCTTCTACATATTGAACCGTGGTTGATTCGATTGGTTATCCTACTTTTGCAGGATTTGGATGGGAGAACGATAAGGGTCACTGTGGCGGAAGCGAGGCCACCGAGACGCGAGTTTTAATCGTTATTTGCTTCTTTAATGCTTTGTAGCCATGAATGATCTTCGATTTGATGGATGTGGTGGAAGGAGCTTTATTTTTGTGTTTGGTCTAAACAGATCTCTTGATCATCATAGGTTTTATATGTCATTATATTTTATTTTTTGTTTTTGTTTTTTTTTTGTTTCAGCATATGTTTATCTGGTTTTCGAATGGTATGGCAGCTGAGAAAGGTTTTGACGCCATTTGCTGTTTGAAAGTATTGTAAGCAATATTCATGTCGTTGACATCTATTTTAAGTAAATTTCATTAATTCATCTTCAGCTATTGATCTTTTTCATTAAACTATTTTGATTTCTTTAATTTACTACAAATTCTTTTAAATTCAGTTAAGGACTTTGTAAGTTATCTCTGTCAAGGGCTTGTTTGTTTCCTTGGAGTATTTTTAAGGAGTAGGAAGTCTTGTATAAAAACAAGAGTGAATGGTTGGTATTTAGTGTTTGGCTGAAAAGGAGTTTGAAGTTTGTGTTTGCATTTCAAGAAAATTAGGAGTTCATGAATGAAAATGGAGCGAAATGGGGTGGTCACGAGGGAAGAAGTATTGAAACCAATTGAAAAGCACTCAATGCAACAAACTTAAGTTGAACTCTACCCAAAAAACCCTGACTTTGAACTATTGATTTTAACCAACCCGGACACGTTGGAATCTATTGGAAACTAGGAGTTCAAATTCAGAGACTTCGTTGACAAAGCAAACCGTGAAGCTTAAACTCTAGGCCAAAATCAAGCATTGGAACTCCTACTTTTCCCAACTCCATAAAACTCCTAGCAAACAAATGTGCTCTAAAATACTATTAAATGCAACACTTTGAAAGAGCTTAATGTAACAAGGAATAGAAAAAGGCTTATAATCACAGACAGTTAACGGAAGAGTGATTATACTTAAAGATAATTAGCTGAAAATCTTTAAAGTAGATAGTGAATTCAAATGGATATGTTACCTTTGGACTTCATTTATTCAATGATTTCCCATCTTAAATCACTGCCTGATCACCTGGATGCTTCAATAGAAAAGAAAGATAAACAAAAACACTTTGAATACAAGCTTCCTACAAGTCACAAACCCTTGCTCTTTAAATTTTAAGCTGATGTAAACAATGATATAAATACATGAATCCAGAACTTTATTCCAAAATTTTGTACTCAGCACGCCTCAACACAAACAAAACAAGCCTTGATCACAAAATTTATCACAAAATTTTGGGATCGGTTATATGAATCCCTCTTTTCCATTTTGCTATGTTTAACACCATCTCCTCTGTTAAATTAACAATTGAAATATCCTTCTTAAATCAACACAACCACATTGCGATACAGAAGGCACAAACTTGGAAGCAAAAGAAATTTGTTACCATGGATAAATTAAATTTACCAGCGCTGACCGCCATCGACGGTCCCAAGTCCGGATGAGAAAGGGTGAGGGTTGTGGTAGGCTTGTGACAGCCAACGTAAAACTTTGTCACATTCTATGACATGAACCAGAATCAGAATATCGTTGGGGCGTCCCCTACTCAGCGACGCGCTACATCGGATCCCGGGTGTAGTGTTAAATATGCAAGGGCTTGGTCGTCGTCCAGATGCGGCGCGCTACATCGGACCCCGGGTGTAGTGACAAATAAGCAAGGGTCGTCGTCCAGAGACGGCGCGCTACACCGGACCCCGGGTGTAGTGACAAATAAGCAAGGGTCGTCGTCTACAGACGGCGCGCTACATCGGACCCCGGGTGTAGTGACAAATAAGCAAGGGTCGTCGTCCAGAGACGGCGCGCTACATCGGACCCCGGGTGTAGTGACAAATAAGCAAGGGTTTCATAGGATCCGTCTAGCTTCCTGGAATATAGGTTCCCTTACGGGTAGACTAATAGAATTAGTGGAGGTGATGATTAGGAGGAGAGTTGGTATTATGTGTTTGCAAGAAACTAAGTGGGTAGGTGAAAAGAGTAGAGTCATAGAGCCTTGGGGTTATAAGCTTTGGTATACGGGTAGAGATAAAAATCGTAATGGGGTAGGTATAATCATAGATAGACGGTTACTTGAGGATGTAGTTGAGATTAGGAGAAAAGGTGATAGAATTTTACTGGTTAAGCTTATTCTAGGTGGAGAGATCTTTAATGTTATTAGTGCTTATGCACCACAGATAGGTCTTGATGACGCTAGTAAGCGTCTATTCTGGGAGGATTTAGACGAGGTGGTGCAAAGTATACCCAGTGGAGAGAAGTTATTTATTGGTGGTGATCTTAATGGACATGTAGGTACTAATCGTAGTGGGTTTGATACTATCCATGGAGGTTTTGGTTTCGGACAAAGGAATGAAGTAGGTGACTCGATTCTAGATTTTGCTTTATCTTATGACTTGATCTTAGCAAACACCTGGTTTAGGAAAAGAGAGTCCCACCTTATCACTTTTAGGAGCGGATCAAATGCTAGTCAAATAGACTTTTTTCTGACGAGAAGAATAGATAGAGGTTGTTGTATCGACTGTAAGGTAGTGCCAGGTGAAAGTGTAACTACTCAACATAGACTTTTAGTTCTAGATTTTCGATTTAGAAGAGAACCTAGGAAGATTAGACGTAAGGTAGAGCCTAAAATTAAATGGTGGCGATTGAAAGAAGGTAATCAAAAGGCTTTTATAGATCGTGTAGTACAAGAAGCGGATTGGCAGTCGGAAGATGATCCAGACAAAACATGGAACAAAATGGCTAGTTGTATCAAGAAAGTAGCTAGAGATCTACTTGGTGAGTCGAGAGGTGGTGCTCCACCATCTAAGGACATATCATGGTGGAATGAAGATGTAAAGGCTGCTATTAAAATTAAAAGAGATTCTTATAAAGATTTGAAGAAAAGTAGAGATGTGGAGAGATTTGAGAAGTACAAAATGGCTAAAAAGGAAGTTAAGAAAGCTGTTCGGGAAGCTAAATCTAAGGTCTACAAGGAGGTGTACGAGAAATTAGACACTAAAGAGGCTGCAAATGATATATACCGGATTGCTCGAATGCGGGAAAGGAAGACTAGAGACTTATGTGCGGTGAAGTGTGTCAAAAATGAAAATCAGAAGGTTTTAGTTCGAGATGAGGATATCAAGGAAAGATGGAGAGATTATTTTGACAAATTGTTCAATGAGAGCTTTACTAAGAATTTGGATGGACTTGTCATTCAATCTCAAGATATAAATCGTGATTTCATGCGTAAAATAAGACTTACTGAGGTTAAAGAAGCTTTGAACAGAATGGGTTTAAGAAAAGCGGTTGGTCCTGACGGGATTCCTATCGAGATTTGGAGATGCTTAGGAGAAATAGGCGTTAAATGGCTGACAGATCTGTTTAATAAGATTTGGCAGACAAAAAAGATGCCAAATGAATGGAGGAAAAGTATCCTTGTACCTATCTACAAGAATAAAGGTGACATTCAAAGTTGCTCAAACTACCGTGGAATAAAACTAATGTGTCACACCATGAAACTTTGGGAGAGAGTGATTGAACACAGGCTAAGGAAGGATATTAAGATAACAGAGAACCAATTTGGTTTCATGCCTGGACGATCGACGACAGAGGCGATCCATTTGCTTCGTCAACTTGTCGAGCGCTTTCGAGAGAGGAGAAGAGATTTGCATATGATATTTATTGATTTAGAAAAAGCGTACGACAAGGTACCTAGAGAGGTATTATGGGGGACAATGATGAAAAAGGGGGTCCCCGTCAAGTATATTGACATAATCAAGGATATGTACGACGGAGTAGTGGCAAATGTCAGAACTTGCGGTGGCTTAACAAGTGATTTTCCGATTACTATTGGTTTACATCAAGGATCTGCATTAAGTCCTTTCCTGTTTACCATCGTGATGGATGAGCTTACTAGAACTATCCAAGATGAGGTCCCTTGGTGTATGCTATTCGCTGATGATATTGTTCTAGTAAATGAGACGAAAGCAGGGGTTAATGCAAAATTGGAATTATGGAGACAAACATTGGAATCTCGGGGATTCAGATTGAGCAGGTCCAAGACAGCATATATGCACTGCAAATTTAGTAGCCAGAGAAGTCAAAACCATATTGGTATAACATTGGAAGGGCAAGAGATATCACCGAGCGACCAGTTTAGATATCTAGGTTCCATCATCCAAAGGAATGGGGAGATCGATAGTGATGTTAATCAAAGGATCCAAGCTGGTTGGTTGAAATGGAGGAGTGCAACAGGGATTTTGTGTGATCGTAACTTTCCGTTAAAATTGAAAGGGAAGTTTTATCGGAGCGCTATTCGGCCTGCCTTATTATATGGTACAGAATGCTGGGCTCCTAAGAAGCATCATACACAGAAGATGCACGTAGCGGAGATGCGCATGCTTCGTTGGATGTGCGGTAACACTAGAAAAGACAAGGTGCGAAATGAGGATATTCGTGCAAAAGTTGGTGTAGCACCCGTGGAGGAGAAGATGCGGGAAAACCGGCTTAGATGGTTTGGTCATGTGCGACGCAGACCTATGGAAGCACCGGTTCGACGAATAGATACTCTCGATATGGGTAATGGCAAAAGGGCAAAAGGGAGACCGAAGAAAACATGGATGGAGGTGATACGAAACGATATGGTTGCCAAAGGACTCAATGAAAGTATATTGTTCGATAGAAGTGAGTGGAGACAGAGGATTCATGTGCTGGACCCGGCGTGATTCTCATGTTGGTTCATGTAGCCTACCCCATATGCTTGGGATAAAAGGCTCAGTTGTTGTTTGACCGCCATCGAGATGAGCAAAGTAGAAGTCGCAACCCTTGCTGTTTAAATTATAAATTGCTGTAAACGATATTATAAATACATAAATCCAGAATTTTATTTCAAATTTTTTTTGTCAGCACATCAACGCAACCACATTGCGATTCAGGATTATCAAGCTCCAGTACAAATGAGCATACATCGAAGCTAAAGAAATCTGTAACCATGGTTAAATTAAATCCACCAGCACT
Organism: Agapanthus africanus; assembly: GCA_030015575.1. NCBI lineage: Eukaryota > Viridiplantae > Streptophyta > Magnoliopsida > Asparagales > Amaryllidaceae > Agapanthus > Agapanthus africanus. Next base: position 97,917,521 of record CM057337.1, read on the forward strand.
GACCACCACCATCAGGGCGAGCAAAGTACAGACTACCACCACCCAGCTGATCATCCCCAGGGTACTGAGGCCGAGCAGGGTATGGACCACCACCTTGCTGATAGCCCCCAGGGTACTGAGGCCGAGTAGGGTACCGACCACCAAACTGCTGATTGTCCCCAGGGTACTGAGGCTGAGCCGTGTACTACACCACCCTGCTGATAGCCCCCATGGTACTGAGACCGAGTAGTGTACCGACCACCAAATTGCTGATTGTCCCCAGGGTACTGAGGCCGAGCAGGGTAGTGAACACCACTCTGCTGATTGTTCCCAGTAGCCATGTTTCCCGCATTCTGCTGCTCTTGACCCTCAGCAGCCTTATCAACCAGCATTAGTCGCACAAGGTCGCGTATCCTTGGATTGTGTAAACGATCTCCAAAGAATGGATTTTCCTCTTCTTGCATCTCCTTAACGGCGGCGCTTGGATATGGGTTTGGAGGCGGCGCTTGGTTATGGGTTTGGAGGTGGCTCCTTATCTAAAAGAGGTGAAATCTCCTCCAACTCCTGCCTTCTTCCTTTCTCTCCTCTCTCTCACATATTCCATCTGCATTGGCAAACTGCTGTTGATGCGGTTCCATTATAATAACCGTAGTGTAGGAAAAATCATACAGAAATAACACCAACTTTCATCCTGTTAGATTTAATTATATGAATATTAGAACTTGCCGATTTGTTGTACTAACATACTTTTTGTTTGTCATCTATCCACTACCGCGACTGCAGTATCCCTGTGACCATTGACAGGATAATATATCATCACTATTTTATCCTCGTCATTTTTTAAAATACTCATTTCTCTATCACTCTACTTCTAATTTTCCTTTTTAATTACAAGCTGAGGCATGACAAACTGAGAAGTATTATAAGAGTAGTTTTAATCATAATGAATAGGTCACATGACTTCACAATAATGGTTCAGGTGAGCTTAACTATGGATGGTATTTAACTCAACAAACAAGGGCAGTTCATCATATTGTAATGTAACTAATAAAGTCCATGGCATGCATCTCAAAAATGATGAAGGATCATGATATTTTAGTCTTATTCACCCTAAGTTTACAATGCTGTTATAATTTTGTAGCAGTAGTGTCAAACAGTTAAAAGCGGGAGCGATATTGCAGATCTGAGTACATACATCAGCCACGGCCATGGCTTCATATTCACCAACACCCTGCTTTCAGCTCAAGCACCCGCCAAGCATAAACAGGAGCATGAGGGGGATCAACTCCGGTTGTCCTGTTAAAATATTTAAACAATGACTTGGTTATGGGGAAAAATTCCATAGTAACAAGAACCCCCCCCCCCTCCAGAAACCAAGGCTAGGAATAACCTGCCTTGTATAAGTATTAGTATGTTTCTGCTACAAGGTTCATTACAACACAAGTTTCATATTAAAATTCGACAAGAAGCCAAATGAAGGGGAGGAGAAAAGATTGAATGCCTAATATGCCTCAACTTCCTTCATTTCATATCAGTCCTTGTCCAGTCGATTATGAAAATTTTAAACCTATGAAAAATTTGAGGGCAAAACCCACCGTTGCTAGTCCCAAGTCCGGATGAGAAAGGGTGAGGGTTGTGATAGGCTTGTGACTGCCGACGTAAAACTTTGTCACATTCTATGACATAAACCATAATAAGAATATCGTTGGGGCGTCCCCTACTCAGCGACGGGCTACATCGGATCCCGGGTGTAGTGTTAAGTATCTAGCTTGTCGTCCGGAAATGGCGCGCTACATCAGACCCCGGGTGTAGTGACAAATAAGTAAGGGTTTCATAAGATCCGTCTAGCTTCTTGGAACATAAGTTTCCTTACGGGTAGACCAACATAATTAATGGAGGTGATAATTAGGAGAAGGGTTGGTATTATGTGTTTGGAAGAAACTAAATAGGTAGGTGAAAAGGATAGAATCATAGAGCCTTGGGATTATAAACTTTAGTATATGGGTAGAGATAAAAATCGTAATGGAGTAGACGTAATCATAGATAAACGGTTGCTTGAGAATGTAGTTGAAATTAAGAGAAAAGGTGATAGAATTTTACTGGTTAAGCTTATTCTAGGTGGAGAGATTCTTAATGTTATTAGTGATTATGCACCACAGATAGGTCTTGATGACGTTAGTAAGCGTCTACTCTGGGAGGATTTAGATGAAATGGTGCAAAAGATACCTAATAGAGAATTTATTTATTGATGGCGATCTCAATGGACATGTAGATACTAGTCGTAGTGGGTTTGATGCTATCCATGGAGATTTTGGTTTTGAACAAAAGAATGAAGCTGACTCGATTCTAAATTTTGCTTTACCTTATGACTTGATCTTAGCAAACACTTAGTTTAGAAAAAGAGAGTCACATTATTACCTTTAAGAGTGGATCAAGTGCAAGTCAAATAGACTTTTTCTGATGAGAAGGATACATAGAAGTTGTTGTATCGACTGTAAAGTAGTGCTACATGAGAGTGTAACCACTCAACATAGACTTTTAGTTCTAGACTTTCGATTTAGAAAAGGACCTAGGAAGATTAGACGTAAGATAGAGTTTAGAATTAAGTGGTGGTGACTGAAGAAAGGTAACCAAAAAGGTTTTATAGATTGTGTAGTTTAAGAGGCGGATTGGCAGTCTGAAGATAATTTAAACATAACATGAAACAAGATAGCTGGTTGTATCAAGATAGTAGCTAGAGATCTATTTGGTGAGTCGAGAGGTAGTGCTCCACCATCTAAGGACACATCATGGTGGAATGAAAAAGTAAAAACTGCTATTAAAATCAAGAGAGATTCTTATAGAGATTTAAAGAAAAGCAGAGATGAAGAGAGATTTGAGAAGTATAAAATGACGCTAAAGAAAGTTAAGAAAGCTGTTCGGAAAGCTAAAACTAAGATGTACAAGAAGTACGAGAAGTTGGACACTAAGAAAACTGAAAATGATATATACTGGATTGCTTGAATGCGGAAAAGGAAGACCAGAGACTTACATACGGTGAAGCGTGACAAAAATGAAGATTTAAAGGTTTTAGTCCAAGATGAGAATATCAAGAAAAGACGGAGAAATTATTTTGACAAATTGTATAATGAGAGCTTTACTAAGAATTTGGATGGACCTGTCATTCAATCTCAAGATATAAACCGTGGTTTCATACGTGAAATAAGAATACCTGAGATTAAAAAGGTTTTGAAGAGAATGAGATCAAGAAAAAAGGTTGGTCCAGACGGTATTCTTATCGAGATTTGGAGAAACTTAGAAGAAATAGACATTAAACGGCTAACAGATGTGTTTAATATGATTTGCCAGACCAAAAATACCAAATGAATGGAGAAAAAATACCTTTATACCTATCTATAAGAACAAATGTGACATTCAAAGTTACTCAAACTAGCGTAGAATAAAACTTATGTGTTACACCATGAAGTTTCGAAAGAGAGTGATTGAACACAGGCTAAGAAAGAAGAAGAGATTTGCATATGATATTTATTGATTTAGAGAAAGCGTACGACAAGATACCTAAAAATGTGTTATGGGGGACAATAATAAAGAGGGGGTCCCCGTCAAGTACATTGACATAATCAAGGACATGTACGATAGAGTAGTGGTAAATGTCAGAACTTGCGGCCGTCTAATGAATGCTTTTCCGATTACAATTGGTTTACATCAAGGATCTGCATTAAGTCCATTCATGTTTACCATCGTAATGGATGAACTTATTAGAACTATCTAAGATGAGCTACCTTGATGTATGCTATTCGCTTAATGCCAAACTGGGGTTATGGAGGCAAACGTTGGAATCTCGGGGGTTCAAATTTAGCAGGTCCAAGACAACATATATGCATTGCAAATTTAGCAAACAGAGAAGTAGAGACCACATTGGTATAATACTGGAAGAGCAAAAGATAGCACCGAGCGATCGGTTTAGATATCTAAGTTCTATCATCCAAAAGGATGAGGAGATCAGTAGTGATGTTAATCAAAGAATCCAAGCTGGTTGGTTGAAATTGAAGAGTGCAACAGAGATTTTGTGCGACCGTAACTTTCCGTTAAGATTGAAAATGAAGTTTTATCGGAGCGCTATTCGGCCTGCCTTATTATATGGTACAGAATGCTGGGCTCCTAAGAAGCATCATACACAGAAAATGCACGTAGCGGAAATGCACATGCTTCGTTGGATGTGTGGTAGCACTAGAAAAGATAAGGTGCGAAATGAGAGTATTCGTGCAAAAGTTGGTGTAGCACTTGTGGAAAAAAGATGCGGGAAAACCGGCTAAGATGGTTTGGTCATGTGCGACGCAGACCTATGGAAGCACCGGTTCGACGGATGGATACTCTCGATATAGGCAATGTCAAAAAAGCGTAAGGGAAACCGAAGAAAACATGGATGAAGGTGATACAAAAAGACATGGTTGCCAAAGACCTCAATGAAAGTATATTGTTCGATAGGAGTGAGTGGAGACGGAGGATTCATGTGCTGGACCCGGTGTGATTCTCATGTTGATTCATGTAGTCTACCCCATATGCTTGGGATAAAAGGCTCGGTTGTTGAAAAATTTGAGGGCAATCATGCCATATATTTAAGAGAGAGTGGTCAGTGAACTTCGCCGATACTACTGCTATTTTTAAAAGAACCTGCATCTTCTGGCAATAAAAGAGCAATTTTACTGGAGTGAGGATTAATGAAGGTGTGTTTGCAGGGAGATAATGGAGTGTTCTTTTATGAATAATAAAGATGCTAAAAGCAAGGCGTCTCAATGAGCTATTAACAGGAGCAGGATTAAGCCAGTGGAACTCTAAAGTTCTAAGTTTCCATGGTAGTACTGTCATGTTTAAAAATGAGCATGTCAAATCGATTATCTTGTATCTAGAGCCTGCAAGAGTGCACAATAGTACTTCAGAAACTTCTTGTAGACGAATGGTGAAACTGAGAGGGAGGGGGGGTCTATATCTTCTTCAATTCAGAGAAGCGGTCAAGCCTATAAACATAGGTGGCTAGGCTTAATGCTTTTGAGATACCATGGATGCATGAAGCTTTAATTGCTAAAGTCTTGCGACTTATTGTTGTTCAATGCTCCCTTGGTGCAAAGCTAAATACCACAAATGCAAAGAAGCAGATTAGTATTGTGTGTGTGTGTGTGTGTGTGAGAGAGAGAGAGAGAGAGAAACATTGGTATGGTAAAAATGCTAATATTCTCAGGGATCATCATTGGGAGAGGCCCAAGTCGAACATCCTGCGAATTTAACTAGTGAAATGGAAGAAACTACGGTCAAGGAACCATTGATATTAGCGAATTGAACTTAAATGTAGAAGGATAGATTCAATGCATATCAAAGAAATTGATACACCATTATAGCAACATGGAAGGAAGTAAGCTTGTCCAAGAGATCTGAAATAATTAAGGCATTGGAGGGTTAAGCTCTTTGATCAGAGGTGGGGTTGGATCTGAAAATAAATCTTGAGTTTATTTTAAATTGTTCCTCAAATTCTCCTATATTTTAAAGAAAAATCTGTTTAATCTTAATACTATTAGAATTCCCCCTTAAATCTATTAAGTTGCTCTGTATAGCCCGTATAACAATTTCCATCTAAAGCCTAACTTTCCATAACAAATAGCCTGACCAAAAATTTCTAACAGTGTTGAAGGTTCTTAGAATGAGTTAAAAGTTAAGTAAAGGAAGGTGTTTTGATAACTAAAGAGATTTAAGGGAGATGTTTATAAATATTGAGATGGAAGTGAGTTTTTTTTAATGTATAAGAAAGAAATTCATGAGCGATATAGGAAAAAACCCATAAATGTATCTCAAGGTTCAAGCAAGCTTGGTTTACTTAAGCACATGAATAACCAAACTAGTATGAAATTTCCTTAAGGAGACCCTCTGATGCCAGATGAATGATCCACATAAATGGTCAGTAGACATTAGGCATGAAACAAATTTAAATTTGATAAAATTCAGGATGATAGCAATTATTTTTGCAACAAAGTGGTTTGGAAGCAAAGAGATAAGAAATCCGATGTTCTAACGAAAATGAGCCAACAAAGTTGCAAACAACTTTCATTTGCGCGAGAAAAAATACTACGAACCCGAAAACACTATTGTGTCACTAGATAACGAAGAGCTCTAGAAAGAGAAGGGGTAAAGAATACAAACAAGATTCCTATCTCAGTATGAACGTTGTATGTTGAAATAAGACCGATGTTTCATATTAAATTTCAATGGTTCAGGGATCCTCCTGATGGTTCAACTCAAAAACTGGGGGGAAATGATTATGGGTGTTTTCATGTTAATGCCGCCTAAATATTTATCTTCTTCCACTAATTATTGTTTTAAAACTGTCTAGTTTTTCAAGGATCCCCAATTGAAAATCATAGTTCAATCCAGTTTCTAGGTAAATGTATTAATTACTTTATTTACTTATTTTTTTGAAACATGATAGATGCACAAATTTACCATATACTTCCACACCCCAACATATTTTCCAAGGTTTGAAATTCGGAAGTAATAGCTCTTAATGTGAGAGAGAGAAACATATTTTTCAGTCTCCAACAATAGAGACTCTTTTTAAATTAAGCCTTTATATTCATAACAAGAAACTCATGCTTCGGACAAAATTATAGAATACACAAACCAAAACTGATAATAACGGCATTTTAGAGCATCTAATTGAAGCATGAACAATAATTACATGCACAGGGATTTAAAAAGGGAGTGCAGATGGAAATATTACTTTAATGTGTCATAGTATAAAGCGATAGGATGCTTCTTGAAGAACTTCTTGATATAAATGTCTTCCGGCAGTTCCATTGCCTTCACTTTACTCTCAACGCAAGGAAATACGATGGGTGGCGACGAGTATAAGCATATTGTAAAAAAAAAAATATTGGCATCGATTTGGAGCATTCTAATTGAGTTAATTTCTACTAATTGAAGCAGCAAGAGGCCTAAAATTCATAGTAAATTGTCAAGAACCGACCTTTGATCCAATTTCAGGGTTTTTTAAGCAAATCAAAGAAAACCAATTTCAAAGATTTCAACTTTAGAGATAGAGATGGAAACGCACTGCTCCATGGCCTTGAGCCATTTGGGAGTGGGCTTGGCGAGGCCCTTCACCAGCTTCCTCGTCTTCGTCAGCAGATCGCCTCCTCTCATGTACGGCATCTCTCTCGAGCTCTCGAGCTCAAACGGAGAAGAAAGAACAAAGGGGGAAAGAAAACCCTAATCGCCTTATTGGGATCACCTACTTACCCGACCCGAATCCCGCCCAATTATGTTGGGTGTTGGATAGAATCAAATTGCTTCACTATGGCTCTATGGATCTTTCTTCAAATATTCTCTTATCTAGCTTTTACTTTTATGGAAAAATTGTTATTTAGCTCTTATTTAATTCTCTTATTACATTGGATCATGACAAATTTTTTATTGGCCCCCTAATCAATATTTATCTCTTTTATTCCATACAATTATTAGGCTTATATGGTGAAATTTTTTTGATCGTCCCCCTTTTTAGTATCTTTTTCGATTTTTCTTTCACTGATAAAAAAATTAAAATTTTTCATGATTTTCTTGTAATATATAGTAAAAAAACTGAAATTTCGTTAGAGTTAAATAATTTCGTGATACTTGTTCGGTATTACAAAAAAAATATAGGAAAAACTAAAGCAAACATAAAATTTTGGAATTTAGAAAAATATCTTTATTTTCATGTGTTATTATTATTATTATTTTCATGTGTTATTTACTTCTTATTATTTTCATGTGTTGTTATATAGCATGTAAAATATTAAATTTTTTAAGAATTTTTTTTTTGAGATTTTTGATAATTTCACGATTTTCGTATGCTATGACATGCATAATATTGAAAAAGAAAGAAAATAGAAACTTTTGAGATTTTAGAAAAAATCAAGATTTTCGTACGCTATTGTTGAATATAGTGCCATCAAGGTAATTATTGTAATTGCAGTTAGGCAATTATGGTAATTGAGAGAGATCTTATACGGGTGGAACAGTCTTACTCTAGTTGATAATATAGTATCTGGTTTGTCTTTATTATTATGTGTATAAATTTTACTTGCTATTACGTATCGCTAACACATAATGATAAAGCCCGTAAGATTCTTGCTTGACTGCTAGCATTATAACGGCGATCATATACGTGTGAGCTGGGTAGTCCATAAGCACATCCCTAAATATCCCTAGTCGATAGAGTATCGAGATTGGGTATCGATATTCCGGAGTAGACTAGTATATAAGTTTCTAGATCCCGACAAGGGGTAGTGGCCAGTCTCATAAGTCCTTGGTGTTTTGGCACCTAAGATTGTATACAGGTGCTCGCTGGAGATGAGTACACCGGACGGACTCGCCGAGAATTTCTAGATGGTATTATACATATTGTCAGATAGCAGTTCTCCGGTGAAATTAGTACAGGGTAGTTTTTTGACCTGAGATCGTCATTTGCCTCGTATGAGTTCTCACTGTACTTTGATTACTACCCTACCACGGCTCAAAGGAATCATGCAAACATGTTTTAGTTGGGTATAGTCCCGAGCAACATAGAGGCAGTGAGCGATCGTCAGAGATTTGTCTCTCTCGGTATAGGGAGTCAATGTCGCCCTGTGTTAGGTTGGCTATCACCATAAATCCTTGATCATGGTAGATGAGATTTACTGATAGAAGATCAATAGTTTTTCGGTTGGTGATGAGCTTGACACCGGCACGACTTATCGGATTATTAGAGGTCTGACGTTATCCACCCATAAACCCGGTATGCGACACTCTCAGACGAAAAGACCGGATTGTACAGAGATTGTCATTTACAGACTCAGTAGGGTACGGATGGACTTGATTGTCGATCTTCCTTTCGACATATACCTGGGTAGCCGTTACATACAATTAGTGCCGCTGACGTGCTTGTGGTTATGGATTTATCCAGTAACTCACTGCCAGCGTATTGTCGAGTCTTTAGAGTCTCACACATAAGGTTTTCCCAGTTCAGACGATATGATGTAGAGTCGTATATTGATATATGCAGGAGTCCGATTAAATACGTGTACTTGCTACACGGACTTTAATCGGACGTTTGAAAATACTAGCCAGCTTAGGATTAAACCGAATTATTAAATCTAGTATTGATTTAATAATTCACACACACACACACACACACACACATATTGATATATATATATATATATATATATATATATATTCTAGTATTATGTTCACTATTCATTCTCTCTCTTAGCTATTCGTATTTATACAGATATGCAAATATGTATTCTATACATGTACCGGAGTTGTATTTGTATTTATACAAATACATCTAGAAAGAAGACACCTCATTTCCTATTTTCCTTAAAAAGAAAATAGGGAAATGAGATGAAAATGAGAGCATGGTTATGGTTGAGAGCATGTTGAGAGGGATGGGCTTTGCATTCTTTATTTGATTTTCATTTGGATGCACTATCTGTGTGCATGGTTGGAAATTAAAATAAAGAGTGCGCTCTCTCTCTCTCTCTCTCACATTCTTTTTAGAGACTTGATCATTTTTGTTTTGATCCTCTCTATTCCTCATTCTTCATCTTGAGATGAGCTCTTTTGATTTTGTGAAATGAGAGAAATGATGGTGATAAAATCTCTATATCCCTCACACTCTACTCCTAGCAAGCCTAAGGTGTCAGTTGATTCACTTGTGTTCATGGATGTGAAGCTAGATCTTAGATCGGTTTCTCTCGGATGGATTATCTTCGGTAAGGGCGATCGACGTTCAAGCTCGTTCCCAACGGCCTACGAAGCTTGGAGGGGTCTTCTGCGATTAGGCGGACACGTTACAAATGTTCTAATCCCTAAACCTTGTATGTTATACTTCTATTTTAGTGTTTGGATCGATTGCTAATGATTAGTTTCTAATGCTCGCCCTTGAAACTTTTGTTTTGGATTCCGTATCAGCTGCAGGTTAGCAGCAAGGGCACTAGGAAAATCATCATGGTATCAGAGAAAACCAAACACTAGAACTATTATTAGACGATGTGTTAGATTCGATACAGAATTTTCCGTATTCTATTTCCATAAAACCATGTTTCTATTGGGATTTTGAAATGAGGTCCGAAATTTTTTTGATACATGCCGGTAGACTTTAAATGCTTTAAAATTGACCCTACATGAAGACGAGCCCAAACAGAGGGTGATCATGCCGACCAATAAAAGCCTTTTGGCCGCCTTAGTCGGCCATCACACCTCGGTTTGACTCGAGCTTCATGCAGAGGCTTGGTGATTGGGAAATAGGATTTTTGGCATATTTTTTTCTTCCCAGATTTCAGTTTATGATATCTTTGTTTTCGGGCAATACGGATAAGTTTTGATCGAAACTAAAACATCGTTTATAATTTCTATGTTTATTGATGTGTGTTGTTAAACGTCGTCTGATTGCTATATGTTCGATTAGACGGGGTTGCACACTCGTTGCCTATGTTGTTCTTGTGATATATATCTTTGTGATGGTTTAGCCGGATTATCGTAACGGATAGCCCCTCGTGTGATGATGAATGTACGGTATTGTTGTATATTCATTTATTAGGGACGAGCGGCCGGATTGTGGCCATCATTGCTGCTTGATATATATTCTTTTATTGAGGCACGACTGTTGGGGTCAAAATTTGCACCCCAGTTGACCAAGTCAAAGTCAAGGTCAACCCCAAGTAAGCGGGCCCAAGCCTAAGCAAGTGGGCCCATGCCCAGGTCGAGCCCCGCGGCCGGCCTCCTCCATGCCAAAATAAAAATCATGTAATAAATAATTTTGATATAATTTTTTTATGCATGCATGTAAGCAAAATGGGCATAAAGCCAAATTTTTGTAAAGCTCATGGCTTATGTGCAAAACAAATGAGCACATGAGGTATGGGATGGGCAAAATGCCATTTTGTAAAACTCAAGAGACTATATGTAAATGTGTAAGCCTATATAAGGCAACATGATGATGAATAAAAGGGATACTTTTCATTCCTCTTAAAAAGGCTAGGGTTTTTGTGCCTCCTTCTCCTTCCTCAAGGTTCTAAACCTTCTTATTTTTTTATTGAATTAAATCAAGAGTTTTACTCTTCCTTTTCCAAAACTAAATAGTTTTTCACCACAAAACCCACAAAGGGGAACTCAGATCTTCCATTAGATCTCAAAAATGAGAGATTTTTAAGATTTCATACTTCTTGTTCTTCAAGATCCGGCCAACAGAGGAGGAAGAAGGAGACCCGCTTCCAAGAACCCCATTTTGGGGAAGATCCAGGGCTCAAGGGAGAAGCTCCTTCCATCAGCTCCAAAATATCTTAGGAGTTCAACTCCTCAAAAATATATATACATATATATACAAAATAATAAATATTTCCTTTCTGGAGCACAGCTCCTAGTGCAGGGACCAAGTCCCTTCTGCTGCTGACGCCCAGCGCCCGCGTGTCAGGCACGTGGTGCGCTGGCGCTCTGGCGCCCGGCGCCCGCGTACCAGGCACGTGGGGCACTGGCGCCTTCTCCCACGCATCCTTTGGATGCCCTTTCCCTTTTTGTATATATATATATATATATATATATATGTATACACATACACACACATACTCCACCACACTGTTCCCGTTAGAAAAAATTTCTAACGGGGCACTGCCCCGCACCCCGCAAGGGGGCTGCTGGCCCCCTTGACCCCCAGCCCGCTATCCGGGTAGCGGGACCCCCGTAAAAACTCTGCGGAGCCCCCGATATATCCAAAACCCCTTCAAAACACAACACTGCACATTGAGTTCGCATGACCAGTTTAACCCGTTAATCGGAGGTTCTCTCGCTCCAAAGGCGAGGGGTAATTAACGGCAGCTTAGTTTGCTGCTGCCGGAGATTCGGATTCCCACAATCAATAAACCCCAGCCTACCCTAAGCAGGGGGAATCTGTAATGCGCCTGACAAGCGCGCGCGTATTCTCATCTCAATGGGGTGGCGAAAAACACCCTACAGATTCTGGCACGCCCGGTGGGACATATCTCTCCTCCCATATTTCGGGTTGAATATCCATGCGAACTCAATCAATATACATGTCTATATTTATACGAAAATAATGCTTTTTCATGCAGGTTTTCAAGCAATCAATTTTCAACAATGTCTCCAAAGATGAACTTAGCTCCCGTCTCCTACACGATGAAGATAGACGCCAGGACGGTCCTCCCGGCAAGTCTCGGACGACAGTGGGAAGAACCGCTGCTACAATTTGGGTCTATTCTGTTTGTCTCAGCTTACGCCGTCCCAGCTCCTCAAGCTCCGGTAACAGACAAACCGGTCTTAAAAGGTAAAAGGCCGAATGCCATGGTTGCGAGGGCACCTCTGCCCAAGCACAAATCCGTTTCCAAACGACCCTCCATCGCTCCAGCTGGGGGCAAGGCCATCAACGCCAACGAAGCAACGGGGCATCTCGAGTAAGCTCCAGCGGTACCCCCGACAACTGCTCGATCGAGTATCTTCTTTAAGCTCCCTATCAATTGACTCACGGTGGCTTCACAGAAAACGGATGCCCGCCAAGCCCTCAAAATCCAGAAGCTACGACAGAAAAGGATCAGATACAGAGCCAACAAAAGGGCTAGGGCTCAGGCTAGGCTGAGCTTCATGAGGCTCCAAGAAAGGGGTTACCCCGCCAAAAATAAAGAGACGGCTGGATATGTGGTTCACACTGTCTACATGGCCGGACATGAAGAAATGAACCTCTATGCCTCACAGCCATGGTGATGATATGGTGGACGCTACCCAACGTCGACTCGGTCCAAATGATGAAGAGCTCGCTCAGGCCGATAAGCCAAAAGAACCCGGGGTTCCTGCGGAATTGTGCTAAGGCAATAAGGATGACCCGGTTGTCATAACCGGAACTACAGAACAAGCATTATTCCGATGGCTTCAGAGGCAGCTTCAGGACAGGGACGAGAAGTTAGCCAAGGTACAATCTAAAGTCGACGAATTGGTAAACATCGCGGCAGATCTCGCGACCTAAGTCGTCTGATTGCAATTACAGCAGAATCAAATTTTGGTTCATCAGCCAGGGATTGATACCTGGATGCAGCCAACTGATACCCCCTTCAACCTAAGAGCGGAGCGCCTTCGCGAAAAACGGCCGCGATCAGCCTCCAGTCCCTCTGATACATACACCGAAGGGGAATCGCCTTTGAAAGAGAAACTGGAAAAAGTCTATTCCTTCAAAAGGGACAAAATCCACAAGATATTCAAAGACGCCCTAAGAAACGGTCTACAACTGCCAAAATCAAAGAGACCGCAAGAAACGAATATGACCGACGACCCAAATTATTGTCCCTATCACAGAGTGATAAGTCATGCCATTGAGGACTGCTTCGTCTTTAAAGATTGGGTCGAAAGGCAATACATGACGGGAGAGATAGAACTGTCTAAAGGCGTGTTAGCAAACAGTCAAGCTACGACCGCCGATTTCATACAAATCAAGACCGAAACCTTTTGGGAGCCTAATCCTCTCACACATGTGCCATTATCTGAAAAGGGCGAACCAAAGACTGATCGGTCTCAAGGACCAGCATCAGTAAGGGCACCTACTCTAATGGAGAGAAAGAAAAAGGTGTACTCCTTCAGGAGGGATGAGGTCCGCAATATAGTTGAGGAAGCCTTAAACAACGGTCTGCAATTGCCTATTCCGAAGATGCCACATGAAATGAATATGACCGGCAATCCCGTATACTGTCCATACCATAGGGTGGTGAGTCATACCATTGAAGACTGCTGTGTTTTCAAAGATTGGGCAGAGGACCAATACAAGCTTAGAAAAACCTCACGGTCCTCGGATGTATCGGCGAGCCACAGAGCTACGGTCATCAACACAGCTCCGCCAAGATCAAAATTCAAGGAGCGGGGATAAGCAAAGAGGACCATCACGTCGTTAAACTGGGAACACCAGTCGACCACCATGTCATTAAACTGGGAATAATCGACCACCACGTCGTTAAACTGGGAACAATCGACCTCTAAGTCGTTAAACTGGGAATGTAAAAAAAATGTGTGTAAATAAAAAAAAAAGAAGTGTAAGTAAAAAAATATATATATAATAATAAAAAGCCGAAATTATGGGGCAACTCGCAATAAAAATCAGCGAGTAAAAATAAAAATGAAAATAAAACCGAAATGATGGGGCAACAGCGAATAAAAAGTCGAAATGATAGAGCAATCGCGGTAAAAATACTCCAAATGGCGAATGATGAGTCGCTCCTGGTACCATATTCCAGTGCAGCGATGCAGACGCCAACCAAATTCCAAATCCCATACCCCAAGTGGCGAATGATGAGTCGCTCCTGGTACCATATTCCAGTGCAGCGATGCAGATGCCAACCAAATTCCAAATTCCATACCCCAAGTGGCGAATGATGAGTCGCTCCTGGTACTATATTCCAGTGCAGCGATGCATACGCCGACCAAATTCCAAATCCCATACCCCAACGGTGAATGATGAGTCGCTCATGGTATCATATTCCAGTGCAGCGAAGCAGACACCAACAAAATCCCGAAATTTTTCCGGCCCTACGGTTTGGATCATACATCCTGCAAAACCGTATACAATTTACGGGCGTAAAACGATCCTAATCTCTCCCAAGTCCTACCGGCGAGACCACATTCAAAGCCCCACCGGCGGTGAAGATTCAAAAAAAAAAGGTATGTCCACAAGCAAAATGGGCACGGATGAAAACCCGAAAGGGCTCCGTGAGTAAAAACAGCAGGACTGCCGGCGAGTTTGTGAAAACTCGAAAGGGCGCAAACTCGTGAAAAAGAGATGAAATGCACTCGCAAAGTCCTCTCGACTTTGTAAGGAGAAATTTCCCGCGTGAAATCCTTACGACTCACAAAGGAGCAACACACTTAGGAGTCCCCATGACTCCTAAGGAGAAAATACACCTACGAGATCCTTTCGACCCGTAGGGAAAAAATGCTTTTATGGGACCCTTACGGCCCATAAAATTGAAAAGCCTTAGGTGATAAGGATCTAAACCTGTCTCTTAAGCCGCCAATTTCCAAATCCTCCCGGGGCAAATGATGAGTTGCTCCTGGTATTATTCCAGTGCAGCAATGCAGATGCCGCCCAAAAAGCCAATCCCCAAATCCTACCGGGGAAAATGATGAGTTGCTTTTGGTATTATTCCAGTGCAGCAATACAGATGTCAAACCAAAACCAAATCCCCAAATTCTCTTATAGCAAATGATGATTCGCTTCTGGTACCATATTCTAGTATAGCGATGCTGATGTCAACACAAATCAAATCAAACTTCATCTCAGAGTGTACCCCATGTCGAAATCAAGCTTCGCCTCGGTGTATCTGCCTTCCCTGTGTTAGTGTATATGCCCTAGAGGCCATTACTGTATCATACTAGTATGTATATTACTTGATGGAAGCTTGGGATATTCACAGTTGTATATACAATCTTGCTCGAAATGGTAGTATGCTACTTGGTTTGTCTCTGCTTTAATATGTGCATGTGTTTCTTTTAGCATATCGCTTATATACATATTAGTAGAGCCCTTAGGATCTTTGCTTGATTACTAGCGTTGTGATGGCGCTCACACTCGTGGGGACTGGGTAATCCATAAGCACATCCTTATACAGGTCTCTAGTCGTTGGACTATCAAGACAGGGCATCGATACTCCGGAGTAGACTAGCGTATGCGCTTCTCATCCCAGCGTGGGAGACGGTCTGTCCCACAGCCGTCAGTACGTCGTACTTGAGATAGTATGCGGGTGCTCGTTAAGTTACGAGTACACTGGACAGGACTCGTCGGGAACTGTTGGTTGGTATTATACCTATCGTCAGTTATCAGTTCCCAGGTGACATGAGTACAGCTTAGTGCGCTGACTTGACACTGTCACTTCGCCTCGAGTGTGCTCCCACTGCACTTTGATTACTACCCTACCACGGCTCAAAGGAGTCGTGCAAACAGGTAGTTTTTGGGTGCAGTCCCGAAGCACTTGGAGGCAGTGACGGTTAGACAGGATTCGTCTCTCCCAGTATTGGGGGTTGACATCGCACTGTGTCTAGGAGAGCCATTACACGAGTAGTCCTTGGCCAGGGCAAGCGAGATATACTGGTAGGTTTCCAGTGTTATCTCAGGGTGTTCTGGGCTACACTCCGACACGACTTGTACCGCTATTAGGGGACTGACGTTTACCGCCCCCTAGGCCCGCCATGCGATGTATCAGACGAACAGACCGGACTGTACGGAGACTGTCACATACAGGCTCAGTAGGAGTTCAGATGGGGTCACCTCGTCAGTCTTCTTATCGGCATCTACCTGGGGATCGTTACGTACAGCTAGTGCCACTTGCGGTCTGTGGTTAAACCCACTGCCAGCGTAGTGTCGAGTCTTTAGAGTCCCACACAGAGAGCTATTCGCCTTTAAGCAAAATGAGTAGAGGTCGCATGGTTTTGCGACAGGGTTCGTTCACATCCGTGCACTTGTGCACGTTTGCTGTCCGGACAGCTTATACTAGCGGGCTTTGGTTTAAACCAGATCCTAGTATATGATTTGGGATTGGTTTTATCTCTTTGTATTCGTGTTCCTCGGATCACGAATACGGGTGCGTATGCACAGTTGATTGAGACAGAGGGAGAGGACTTTGATTAGGGTTAATGACCATTGTCATTTTATTAACCCTAATGCTTATGTGTGTATTATAATTAATTGATATTAGCTATATATAATTGTGCATGGTTAGGGTTGTTGACATTTTGACCATACTTGACTTGTTGACCTTAGTTGACATGTTGACCATCATCATTCCATATAAAAGATGCTCTTTGATCCTTGCAATTTTCATTTAATGTGAAATGATAATGGTCAAGTCTTGATTAAACCATGACAATTATCTAGCTAATTATCTAATTTTTATAATTCACACATATATGTGAGAATGGATTATTATTCTCTCATTCTATCATATACTTTCTCTCTCTTGTTCTTCCTCTCCCTCAAGCTCTCCCCTCTCATGTGTTGAGAAACACTTGAGCTTGAGAAAAACCTCTTCTTGATAATCTCTACTCTCATCTAAGGTACTAGGATTAGCACTTCTAGCACTTTAGTTGCTTCTAGCTTGGAGTTGAAGCCAAAGGTTGAGGCTCTCGGGTGGATCCTTCTTCGACTCAAGAAGGCGACAAGGTGATCTCTTTCTTCCACTCCAAGGAGCAAGGAGAGAAGGACATAAAGCCCAAGGTATAACCTTTCTTCCATGTAGCTAATTTCTAGTTAGCTTTAGTTAGTTTTTGTTTAGCAAAGATCTTTCTTTTGTTAGTCCATGTTGCCTAGCATGATAAAAATCCGATTTTTATTCCGTTTTCCGCCTCCCCGCAAGCACTGGGGTGGGCAACGTGGACTTACACCCTGTCGGAATTATACTTTGGCTCGGAATCAACCAGCGATCTTCTTGTCGGAATTAAGCTTCGCTTCGGAATCAAGTCGACCAATAAGCTCTGCGCCGGAATCATGCTTCGTCTCAGAGTGTACCCCGTGTCGAAATCATGCTTCGCCTCGGGATATCTACCTTTCCTGCCGGAATTATGCTCCGCCTCGGAATCAAATCAACCAACCAGCGACCTCCTCGTCGGAATTAAGCTCCGCCTCGGAATCAAGTCGATCAACAAGCTCTGCGTCGGAATCATACTTCGTCTCAGAGTGTACCCCGTGTCGAAATCAAGCTTCGCCTCGGTGTATCTGCCTTTCCTGTCGGAATTATGTTTCGGCTCAGAATCAACCAGCGACCTCCTCATCGGAATTAAGCTCCGCTTCGGAATCAAGTCGACCAATAAGCTCTGCGCCGGAATCATGCTTCGTCTCAGAATGTACCCCATGTCGAAATCATGCTTCACCTCGGCGTATCTGCCTTCCCTATCGAAATTATGCTTCGTCTCGGAATCAAGTCAGCCAACAAGTTTTGTGCCGGAATCATGCTTCATCTCAAAATGTACTCCATGTCGAAATCATGCTTCGCCTCGGAGTATTTGCCTTCCCTGTCGGAATTATGCTTCGCCTGGGAATCAACCTCTGCATCGAAATTATGCTTCGGTCAGAATGTCTGCCGCTCGTCGGAATTATACTTCGACCCCCTTGGAATCATGCTCCGCTCTTCGGAATTACGCTCCGATCCCTGGAATTATGCTCCGCTCTTCGGAATGATGCTCCGATCCCTGGAATCATGCTCCGCTCTTCAGGAATGATGCTCCCATCCCGGAATCATGCTCCGCTCTTCAGGAATGATGCTCCGATCCCGAAATTATGCTCCAACCCTCGGAATTATGCTCTGATCCCCGGAATTATGCTCCCGGGATGATGCTCTGCCCCTGGAATGATATTCCACCTCGAATTCCAACTTCAAGATCCATCAATTTCATGCACACAGCTCATATACGTGATGTGCATTCATTGATGGGGGGCACTTTGTTGGGGTTAAAATTTGCACCCCAGTTGACCAAGTCAAAGTCAAGATCAACTCCAAGTAAGCGAGCCTAAGCCCAAGCAAGTGGGCCCATGCCCAGGTCGAGCCCCGCGGCCGGCCTCCTCCATGCCAAAATAAAAATCATGTAATAAATAATTTTGATGTAATTTTTTTATGCATCCATGTAAGCAAAATGGGCATAAAACCAAATTTTTGTAAAGCTCATGGCTTATGTGCAAAAGAAATGAGCACATGAGGCACGGGATGGGCAAAATGCCATTTTATAAAGCCCAAGGGGCTATATGTAAATGTGTAAGCCTATATAAGGCAACATGATGATGAATAAAAGGGATACTTTTCATTTCTCTAAAAAAGGTTAGGGTTTTTGTGCCTCCTTCTTCTTCCTCAAGGTTCTAAACCTTCTTCTTCTTTTTTTGAATTAAATCAAGAGTTTTACTCTTCCTTTTCCAAAACTAAATAGTTTTTCACCACAAAAACCACAAAGGGGAACTCAGATCTTCCATTAGATCTCAAAAAGGAGAGATTTTTAAGATTTCATACTTTTTGTTCTTTAAGATCCGGCTAACAGAGGAGGAAGAAGGCGACCCGCTTCCAAGAACCCCATTTTGGGAAAGATCTATGGCTCAAGGGAGAAGCCCCTTCCATCAGCTCCAAAATATCTTAGGAGTTCAACTCCTCAAAAATATATATACATATATATACAAAATAATAAATATTTCCTTTCTAGAGCATAGCTCGTAGTGCAGGGACCAAGTCCCTTCTGCTGCTGACGCCCAGCGCCCGCGTGCCAAGCACGTGGTGCACTGGCACTCTGGCGCACAACGCTCGCGGCGCCTTCTCCCACGCATCCTTTGGATACCCTTTCCCTTTTTGTACATATTTATGTGTATATATATATATATATATATATATATATATATATATGTATACACACATACACAAAAACTCTGCAGGGCCCCCGATATATCCAAAACCCTTTCAAAACACAACACTGCACATTGAGTTCGCATGACCAGTTTAACCCGTTAATCGGAGGTTCTCTCGCTCCAAAGGCGGAGGGGTAATTAACGGCAGCTTAGTCCGCGGCTGCCGTAGATTCGGATCCCCACAATCAATAAACCCCAGCCTACCCTAGGCAGGGGGAATCTGTAATGCGCCTGACAAGTGCGCGCGTATTCCCATTTCAATGGGGTGACGAAAAACACCCTACAACGGCTAATATGCGGTCGATGTCACCACTGTATATATTTCATTTATGTACTAGGATTAACCCAGAAGAAGAGCTCGAGTAGACCGGGTCATCTTGCTCTAGAATTGGCGGGTTATTTGCCGTACTTATATGGGTTATAGGATCACCCGCGGAAGGATGCTAAAGTTGCCGGGTTCTAGAAAGCGTCGGGTGGCCCCCTTATATAGGGCTATGCCAGCGTCCCGGCCATCAATCCGTGGCCAAACACGGAACAAAAACTTTTTAAAACTCGGCGCTAACGGAACCCAATTCCCGGATCGAACCATTAACCCTATACTAGTTAACTGTAAAAGGAGTTTAAAGAGGTTATACCGATCGATCCGTGTCCTTCGGTCTTCAATCTCTGTCCCAAGCTCCTCACGGCTTCATCGATCAAGTTTGTTCTTCGGTCTCCCTCGTCGAAGACGATCCACGTCGAGGATTAGTAATACGGGCCCCCGCTTCAAAACCGAAGCAATTCGGGCATCCAGTTTGCTAGCCTAGATACCCAAGATGAAGTAGAGAGTGCGTGTGATTACTTTGTCTCAAAGCACCCAAGGATTTGGGTGGAGGTGAAGAAGTTTCCAAGAGATGTGAAGAAGTGTGAGGCATTAGAAATTGCTTGTGAAGAAAAATAATGGGCCGTGCAAAATTCATTCTCTGTGGTTTTTTAATTGTTGTGTGTTGTTGTGGTTTTATTTTGCACTTAAAGAAAAAAAATCCACACAACAACAATCAACAGCCACAAAAATATCTAACTAAATATCTTCGACAAAACCAAACCCATCAAAGCCAAATGACACATCATCACAAGTGCATGCACCAATCAGCCATGATTTTTTTTCTCACCAAAAATCAACACATGAAAATCCCAGCACAAGAATTAACAAAAAACTATGACTCACATTTTCAACTTTAAACATCAAACTAAATGTTTAAAGCCAAGAAAAGAAATGGCAACTCCAAAACTAAACTCATAACGAATTACAAGAATACCCCTCATCCGTATATACATACCTGCATCCGTATTCCGACTGAAAATGAATACAACGAAACGAAAGTAATCCAACAATATAATACTAGGATCCGGCTTAAACCAAAACCCACTAGTATTATCCGTCCGATCATGATCCGTGCACAAGTGCACGAATATGATCGAACCCTGCCATAAAATATGGCCTCTACAACGTTTCGCCTGAATTAGGAAAACTCTCTGTGTGGGACTCTAAAGACTCGTCAATATGCTGGCAGTGGGTTTAACCACAAGCACGTCAGTGGCACTAGCTGTACGTAACGGCTGCCCATGTATTGAGCGAAAGGGAGGCCGACGAGAGAACTCATCCTGAAACCCTACTGAGCCTAACAGTGACAATATCCGTACAGTCTGGTCCGTTCATCTATGAGTATCGCATATCGAGTCTAGGGGGTGGATATAGTCAGACCCCTAATAACATGACATTTAGTGTCGGTATAAAGCCTATCACCAACTGAGAAACTACTGATCCGAATCAGTAATTCTCGTCTACCCCGGCCGAGAATTTCTGGTGATGGCCACCCGTGCACACCGCGACATCAACCCCCAATATACCGGGAGAGACGAATCCCCTGACGATCCGCTCACTGCATCCATGTGGCTCGGGACTGTACCCAGCTAAAACCTGATTGCACGACTCCTTTGAGCCGTGGTAGGGTAGTAATCAAAGCACAGTGGGAACTCACACGAGACAAATGACGATCTCAGGTCGATAGACTAACCCGTACACATGTCACCTGGGAACTGCTATCTGACAATAGGTATAATACCAACTAGTATGTTCCCGGCGAGTCCGTCCGGTGTACTCATAACCCAATGAGCACCTATATACATCTTAGGTGAACCAACTGACACCAATGGCTTGTGAGACCGGCCACCGCCTCTCGTCGGGGTCTCGATTCGTATACACTAGTCTACTCTTGGAGTATCAATGCCCAGTGTCGAAACTCTCACGACTAGGGACACTTTAAGGATGTGCTTATAGACCACCAAACTCTCACGTATATGATCGCCTTCATACTGCTGGTAGTCAAGCAAGAATCCTATGAGCTCTATCAACATGTAATAGTGATATGTAATGTCACCTGAAACATGTACATGATGATAAAGACAAACCAGATAGCATACTATCATCTCGAGTAAGACTGTTCTACCGGTATAGGTCCTCCCTCAATCATTGCAATCACGTGCCTGCGATCCAATAATTGACTTGAGGGCACTATAGCCAACACCTTATGGCATTGAGGCCGGGTTGCCCCGTTTGTAGGATTGGCGAGTAGCTTGCCATGCCCGTAGGGGTCTTGGTTCGATGTTGTACGGGCTATCCACACGACCGGGAAACGTCACGTTTCATTTGCGGATCAAATGAAATGTGGGGCTCCTAGTTTATCCGTTATTCCATATTGCTTGTTGTTTGCCTCCTAGTTTATCCGTTATTCCATATTGCTTGTCGTTTGCCGCATGTTTGTGGTGTTATTACATGCTTGTGATGATACACACACATATGCAGATACATATTAGATGCTTCCATATGTTTTGTATCCGCGCTAGCCCTGTCTCCGTCCTGCCGTAAGTTAAGTAACCTTACGGTGAAAACCCGAGGTCCCATGGAGAATGCGGATGGCATATAAAAGCATACTTTGTTTCTGTTGTGGCTAAAAACTTAAAATAATAAGACCGCGTTATATATTTAATGCAAAGAAAAATAAACCCAAAATGATGTTGCGGGAACCAAATTTTCAAAGATTTTATAGTCGTATTCTTTTGTTTTGCATAGAGGTATTCGGTTAGGAATATTCTGCACCTCATTCAATGAGGAAAGAGCCTTGATCTCTTTACAGGGCGTTAGCTCTTAAGTAAAACTTTATGTTACTATAAACTACTCAGTTTTCTTCAAAACCGCTCGTTTTAAAAAAAAACGGAGCCTAAACCACTCCTTTTCAAAACCACTCGAGTTCTTTCAACGATATCAAGTTCATTATGTTAAAGGTTTTTAGCCAAAAACCAGCTGTAACACTCCGTCATTTCAGATGAGTAGCGCCTAGTATTCATGCTATGTATGTTGGCCTACGTCAAGGCATAGTGTACGATAGTTAGGTGTTGCTTGTCTATTGCATAGAGATGTGATTATCTAGGACAGCCGTACAGTAATTTTGGGCTACGTCAAGGACTTGTACTGGTGGGTCTAAATTAATTTAGGACAATAACGGGTTGAACTTGACTAACAACTTATGATATGTTGGCCTACGTCAAGGTCATAAGCGTTAGGGATAAAAACCATATCAGGAGTTTCAAATATGAAGAAAATTTGCCAAGTATGCACATACTGTTCCCTTATAAAAAGATGGGGAGAAAAGAAAGAAGAAAAGAATTCCAACAGTTTGGGCCTCACGTGTTAAACACGTGAGCGCGGAGAATAAACAACCAAAAGACACATAAGCGCTTAACAATCAAAATAGGGCCAAACTGGTCTCACGTGTAAACACGTGAGCGCTTACATGCTTTGCATATAAGCGCTGAGAATAAACAACCAAAAGAAGGCATACCAACCCCACGTGTTAAACATGTGAGCGCTCATATGCAAAGCATATGAGCGCTAAATATAAGCAGATTAAAACCCATACTGGGGGCACATGTTAAACACGTAAGAATATACTTTTTAGCTTCTCATAAAATTAAATTCTATATAGAGAACCCTCGGGTCAAAGATCCAATGGTGATTAAAAATTATCGAATATAGAATTAAATTCTATTTGGAGAAAATATCTACCTGATCTTTCTAAATGAGAAAGATATTTTCTGCTAAACAGAAATCTGTTGATTAAAGATCCAATGAGATGGGAAAATATTTCCCTATATCTTTCTAAAGAAGAAAGATTATGCTCTGTTAAATAGAGAACTCTTGAATTAAAAATCCAATGGTGATTAAAAATCACCGTATGACAGAATTAAATTCTGTATATGGGAAAATATATCCCTAATCTTATTAAAAACAAGAATATATATTCTATAAAACAGAAATTCACTGGATCAAAAATCCAACGGTGGATAAAATCCTCCGAGCAATTTTTGAGGCCAATTAAATCAATTGGTATCTCTCAAACGAGATATTTTCTCAAACTAATTAACAATTTGCCTCTTCCATATAAAGGATCCAAGACTTTAAGGCTCATATCAAGAATCGACCCCATAAGTTTACCATAAGAACCGAGAATTTAATTCTCCTTAAAAAGAAGAGGATCTCCTTGCTCTCTCCGACTTTTGGTAACGAAAAGCAGAGATAAATATATCTCCTTTACCTAGCATAAATAAAAAGGAAAATAATGGTTTAACCCTTCGTAAAAAGAAATTAGTTCTTTCTACGAAGGGTTTAACCCTTCGTAAAAAGAACTTAGTTCTTTCTCTGATATGAGACCTGAAAAGCAAATCTCCCCAAAAGTGGAGAATTTAATTCTTATCGGGGAGGTTCTGTTCTTCAAACTCAAAATTTAGGGAAAAGAACTAGATCAAAAGAAAAGACACATTTTCTGAGAATTTAATTCATCTGAAATTAGAGTTTAACAAGAACATAGTTCTTATAAAAAAAGAAGAAGAATTTAGTTCTCCATCAATAAAAACGATCCCAGAACTTCAAAACAGAAATTTTGGTGATCATCAATGGCCAAAACGTCATTAACAGAGATTAAATCTCTAAAAAGAAAAAAAATTGACACCTCACTTGAAACATACGTGAGCGCCAGAGAAAAATTAGTGCTTAGCACTATTATAGTGCCTCACGTGTTTCCCACGTGAGTGCCCAAAACAAAAAGCCCAACGCCTCACGTGTTTCCCATGTGAGCGCCCAAAATAGGAGGCTCAAACGTCTCACCTGCTTCCCACGTGAGCGCCATACAAAGTGCTTAACACTATATATACCTAGTCAAAATGACTAAGTGCTTAGCACTGATTGGGCAACGCCCATGTCCGTATGCCTCACGTGCTTCCCACGTGAGCGCTAGAACTACAAATAAGTGCTTAGCACTTCTGAATAAAGGGAGAAAGCCCAAGACTGAGCAAACAGAGCCACAAATAAGTGCTTAACACTTTTGAATAAAAGGAAAAAGACCGAGCAGACCGAGCCCAAATTGGCTAAATCCCTCTGAAGTTCTCTTGCGGTTGAGCCCAAATGTTCTGTTGTGGGATCTTAATAAATTTTAATAATCCTGAAAATATTGCTAAGCTGATTGTTGGGGTCAAAAATTACACCCCGGTTGACCAAGTTAATGTCAAAGTCAAGCTCAAGCCAAGTGGGTACAAGCCCAGATCAAGTGGGCTCATGCCCGAGTCGAGCCCGAACATGAAGCGGCCGGCCTCCCCCATGCCAAAATAAAATTTTGTAATAAATAATTTTGATATAATTTTTTATGCATAAATGTGAGAAAAATGGGTATAAAGCCAAATTTTTATAAAACCCATGGCTCATGTGCAAAAGAAATGAGCACATGAGATATAGGATGGGCAAAATGCCATTTTGTAAAGCCCAAGGGGTTAAGTGTAAATTTGTAAGCCTATAAAAGGTAATATGATAATGAAATAAAAAGAAAAAAGAATTCATTCCCCATCAAATCTCTAGGGTTTGTGCCTCCATCATCACTCTCTCAAGTTCTTCCTCTTCTTTTTCATTTTCCAATTAAATCAAGAGCTTAGCTCTTTTTAAAAATAAATAAATAAATAAAGTTTCACCATAAAACCCATAAAACCTACAAAGGAGAGCTCGAATCTCCCATCAGATCTCTAAAGGGGAGATTTTGAATCTCATCCCCCATTTTCCTTCATGATCCAGCCAACGAAGAGGAGGAAGAATGAGACTCATCTCCAAAAATCCCATTCCGGGAGGATCCAAGGCTCAAAAGAAGATCCAAATATCTCCAGGAGTTTAACTCCATTCAAGATCCGTTGGAGTTTAACTCCATAAATCAAACCCCTTTTTAGGAGTTTAACTCCATAAATCAAACCCCTTTTTAGGAGTTTAACTCCAATTCTATACATAATCCCTGTTAGGAGTTCAACTCCAAAGCCCCTTGGGAGTTTAACTCCTAACCGTCTTCAGTCACATGTCCTTTCCAGAAGAGGAAGGGCCACGACGACGATCCGAAAAATCAGCCGCCAAAGATACAGAGATGGCTGGATATGTGGTCCACACTGTCTACATGGTGGGCATGTGCAGCAAGAGCAAGGACGAGGCCATCACATCTTAAATCCAATCTGGTATGAATGCGGCTGCCACTTCCCAAGACCGGCATCCTTTGGAAGGTAATGAAAACCCTTCCAGTGGGGCTGATAAGTAGAGAGATCTCTTGATTCATGAGGAGTCAGGCTCGGAAAGCGAAGAGGAGCCAATCTTCCGTCCCAAGACTGCAGAGAAGCAACTTCTCTAAGTGCTCCAAAAGCAGCTCAGAAACAAAGATAAGGAGATGGCCAAGCTCTACTCGAAGATTGACGACTTGCCAAACGTTGTCTTACAGCTCACGACCCAAGTTGCCTCTCAGCCGCCCAATTAAGCGTAGGGCTCTGCTCATGAACCTGGAAACAGTTTCTTAAGGCATCCGATGCCTATTTCCTTAGATCCAAAGGTGGGCGAGCCGCATGAAAGTCGGCCGCATCTTATCTCGGGAAATGTCTTGACTACCGCTGACAACGCAAAATCAAATCATGGATTTGGTCACCAACAAAGTCAAAACATTGGTAGCCGAAGCCGGAGCGCAAAGAGATGTCAGCAGTAGCGGGAGACCATATCCTGCTCGGTATGATCTGGTAGAGTTTCCTAGTGGCTATGCCATCCCCAAGTTCGGAAGATTTGATGGGACGGGAAATGCGAATCAGCACATCGCCCATTTTAAAGTTTCATGTGGGAATACTGGGGGCAATAATGCGCTTCTCCTCCGCCAATTGATGTCACTTTCGACTGGTACGCGAGCATACCGAATGACTCCGTTACTACTTTCGTCCAAATGGAATCTCTGTTTCGATAAAGGTTCATGAGTGTCAACGATAGGACCACCATTGCCGACCTCGTAAAGACCAAGCCAAGGAACAATGAAAGCAGCGCGAATTTTATAACCCGATGGCGCAATCTCTCCGTCAAATGTAAACCGCCGATAGAGAAGGACCAATCTGTCATCCTCTTCATCGGAAATCTCAACAATTGGATGACCCAGTTTCTATGCACCGCGGGTCTCAAGAAGTTCCAAGAGCTGACCAAGAAAGTTCAAATGTTGGAATGCTCAAAGCAGGATTCTTCCTCGGATTTCCAAAATAGCAATAAATCCTGGAGGAACCAAAAGGACGACAATCACAAAGGCGGAAATTTCGACGATGCTGAATCGTTTAACACTTCGGCTGACCGAAATAGGCATGGGGAAAGCGGGCCCAATGTCAACCAATCTCGAAAACCATTGTTGGAAGGGGGAGGAGAATCGCCTCTGAAAGAGAAGCTGGATAGGGTCTTCATTCAGAAAGGAAAAAATCCGTAAAATATTCAAAGATGGCCTAAGAAACGGTCTACAATTGCCAGAATCAAAAAGACCTCAAGAAGTGAATAGGATCGATGACCCCAAATATTTCCCCTATCACAGAGTGATAGGTCACGCTATTGAAGACTGCTTCGTCTTCAAAGATTGGGTCGAAAAGCAATACAAGGCAGGAGAGATAGAACTGTCTAAAGGCGTGTTAACAAACGGTCAAGCTGCGACCTCCAATTTCATACAAACGGAGACCGAAGCCCTTCGGGAACCTGATTCTCTCAGACATCTGCCTTTCTCTAAAAAGAGTGGACCAAGGAAACAAGCTAAGAGCCAAACGAGCAACATTACCAATGAAGAAGCGATAGACGGGTACACAACTTATACGATCTAGATGATGGAGCCCAGAGGAACAAGTCCTCCTACGCCTTATAGCCATGACGATGACGTGGTTGTTGCCATCCAACATCGGTTCGGTCTAGATGACGAAGAGCCCGCTTATGCAATTAAGCTAAAGGAGCCCGTAGTTCCTGCAGAATCGAGCCCAGGTTCCAACGGTTGACCACAACGTCGTTAAATTGGGGAAAGTCGACCACTATGTCGTTAAACTGGGATCAATCGACCACCACGTCCTTAAATTGAGAACAGTTGACCACCACATCGTTAAACTGGGAACATTCGACCTTTAAGTTGTTAAACTGAGAGTAAAAAAATTTGTAAATAAAAAAAAGCCGAAATGATGGGGCAACTCGCAATAAAAATCAGCGAGTAAAATAAAGATGAAAATAAAACCGAAATGATGGGGCAACCGCGAATGAATAGCCGAAATAATAGGGCAATCGCGACCTTCGCGATAAGAAAACCTGAAATGAAAAACAATCGCAGTAAAAAAAAACCCTCTCCAAAGGGTGAATGATGAGTCGCTCCTGGTACCATATTCCACTGTAGCGATGCAGACGCCAACCAAAATCCAAATCCCCAAATGGCGAATGATGAGTCACTCCTGGTACCATATTCCAGTGCAGCGATACAGACGACAATCAAAATCCAAATTCCCAAATGGCGAATGATGAGTCGCTCCTGGTACTATATTCCAGGGCAGTAATGCAGACACCAACCAAAATCCAAATCCCTAAATGGCGAATGATAAGTCGCTCCTGATACCATATTCCAGTGCAGCGATGCAGTCGCCAACCCAAATTCTCCCAGCCTTACGGTTGGTCCCTAAATTGACTACTGTATACAATCCACTGGCTTAAATAATCCTCATCACGTCCATGCCTCACCGCAATCACCAGTCCCGCGGCCGGTCTCCGCCATTGGAATTATGCTCCATTTGGGAAGACCCACTCATTTGTCCTCATGATACATGAGGAGAACAAAACTTACGAGATGCTCTCGACTCGTAAGAAAACACCTTTATGGGATCCTTACGACTCATAAGGGAAAAGCACACTTGGGGGTCCTCACGACTCCTAAGGAGAAAATACACCTACGAGACCTTTCGACTCGTAGAGAGAAAATGCTTTTATGGGACCCTTACGGCTCATAAAATTGAAAAGCCTTAGGAGATAGGGACTTAAACCTGTCTCCTAAGCCATCGCTCCCCCAACAAGCAAAGGCAAATGGTGAATTGCTTCATGCATCTATGCTCCAGTGTTAGCAGCGCTGATACTTATCCCAACCCCAAAATTTCAAACTTTTGATCCAATAGACCTCTAAGTCGTTAAACTGGGAATAAATGACCCCTAAGTCATTAAACCGGGAACGAGGGAAATCCCCTCATGGCGAATGATAATTCGCTCCTGGTACCATATTCCAGTGTAGCGATACTGATGCCAAACTAAAACCAAAATACTCAAATTCTCTCATGGCAAATGATGATTCGCTCCTGGTACCATATTCCAGTATAGCGATGCAGATGCCAACCCAAATCCCATGTTCTCCACGGCAAATGATGATTCGTTCCTGGTACCATATTCCGGTGTGGCGATACTGACGCCAAACAAAAACCCAAATTCCAAGTCGCAGGCTCAAAAGCCCGGCTGGACGGATAAGAAGCTCCTAAATCAAATCAAATCAAATCAAGTCAACCAATGACCTCCTTGGCGGAATCAATCTCCACCTCAGAAACAAGTCAATTCCAATCCCTGACATCGCAAGAAGCGGAGCAAGTCAAATCAAACACCGACCGTCCACGTCGCTAAAAGGGCAGCACCGACCGTCCACGTCCCGTCCACGTCGCAAAAAGGGCAGCACCGACCGTCCACGTCGCAAAAAAGGCAGCACCGACCGTCCAAGTCGCTAAAAGGGCAGCACTGACCGTCCACATCGCAAAAAAGGCAGCACCGACCGTCCACGTCGCTAAAAGGGCAGCACCGACCGTCAATGTCATAAAAATGGCAGTATCGACTGTCCAAGTCGCAAAATGGCAGCACCGACCGACCACGTCGCTAAAAGGGCAGCACCGACCGTCCACGTCGCTAAAATGGCAGCACCGACAGTCCAAGTCGCTAAAATGGCAGCACCGACCGTCCACGTCGCAAAAAGGGCAGCACCGACCGTCCAAAAAGGACAGCGCTGACCGTCCACGTCGCTAAAAGGGTATCACCGGCCGTCCACGTCGCAAAAAGGGCATCACCGACCGTCCAAGTCGCAAAAAGGGCATCACCGACCGTCCACGTCCCTAAAAGGGCAGCACCGAGCATCCAAGTAGCAAAAATGGCAGTATCGACCGTCTAAGTCGCAAAAATGGCAGCACCGACCGTTCACGTCGCTAAAAGGGCACCACCAACCGTCCAAGTCGCAAAAATGGCAGCACCGACCGTCCACGTCGCAAAAATGGCAGCACCGACCGTCCACGTCGCTAAAAAGGCCGTACCAAATGTCCACGTCGTTAAAATGGCAGCACCGACAGTCCAAGTCGCTAAAAGGGCAGCACCGACCGTCCACGTCGCCAAAAGGGCAGCATCGACCTCCACGTCGTCAAAACGGGAACCAAATCAAATTAACCTCCACACGAAAGTGGATCCATCAATTTCATGCACACAACTTATATACGCGGTGGGCATTTATTGATGGGGGTCACTTTGTTGGGGTCAAGAATTACACCCCGGTTGACCAAGTCAAAGTCAAAGTCAACCTCAAGTCAAGTGGGTCTATGCTCAAGTTGAGCCCAAACATGAAAATGTTGGCATCCCCTATGCCAAGATAAAAATTATGTAATAAATAATTTTGATGTAATTTCTATGAATAGATATAAGGAAAATGGGCATAAAGCCAAATTTTTGTAAAAACCCATGGCTCATATGCAAAAGAAATAAGCACATAGGGCATGAGATGAGCAAAATGCCATTTTATAAAGCCCAAGGGATTATATGTAAACTTGTAAGTCTATATAAAGCAACATGATAATGAAATGAAGACAATAATGGATTCCCTTCAAAAATTAGGGTTTATATTCCTCTTCCTTCTCATTCCTTAAGGTTTTAAAGCTTCTTTTCTTTTCTGAATTAAATCAAGAGTTTAACCCTTCATTTCCCAAAAAGAAATAGTTTTTTATCATAAAACCCTTGAAGGGAAACTCAGATCTCTCATCAAATCTCTAAAATGAGAGATTTTTAAGTCTCACCCCCCTTCCTCCAAGATCGAGCTAACAGAGAGGATTAAGAAGGAGACCGATATCCAAAAATCTCACTTTGGAAAAATTTCAAGGCTCAAGAAAAGATTCAGGGCTCAAGAGAGAAGAAAAGGGTCCCCTTTAATCACCTATTTTTGGGAAGTTCAAATCCAAGACCTAAATTCTTAAATGAGTTTAACTCCTAATCCAAATTTTTTAAAAGTTTAACTCTAAATCCAAATCTTTTGGTGTTTAACTCCACTCAAAATCCTTTGGGAGTTTAACTCCATAAAGATAAAAATCCTCCCTTTTTCTGTTAGTTTCCAATGTCCCTCGGAGTTCAACTCCTATTCCCGGGACTTAGTTTCCCCCTTTTTTCCTGCAAGTGTCCGCGCCCACGTGCCGGACGCATGAGGCGCCGGCGAGCCCACGCGCCAAGCACGTGAACCGCTGACGTCCACATGCCACACGCATCCTTAGAACGCTCCTCATCCTTCTTTTCCCCTGCACTCCACACTAATAAAAATAAAACCTGTAACATAGTTCACTGTTAAAATGCTTATAGCCAGAGGTTGTTAACTGAAAATTGATTATAGTTAAAGATAATTACCTGAAAAAAGTTATAATTAAAAGTAGTTCAGTGAATTCAAGTGAATATATTACATTCCCATCTTAAATCGCAACCTGATCACCTGGATATTTCAATAGAAAAGAAAAGACAACAAAAACACTCATAAATAATAAATTTTGACACAAGCTTCCTACCAGCCGCAACCCTTGCTATTGTAATTTAGAATTGATGTAAACAATGATATAAATACATAAATCCAGAATTTTATTTCAAAATTTTCCACTCAATGCGTCAACAAGATGGCATTGTGTTTCAGAATTATCAAGCTCCAGTCGAAATGAGCAAAAACATGGAAGCAAAAGAAATTTGTGACCACAGATAAATTAAATTTACCAGCACCGACCACCATCAGGGCGAGCAAAGTACCAACCACCACCCTGCTGATTGTGCTCAGGGTACTAAAGCCCAACAGGGTACCAACCACTGCCCTGCTGACAGTCTGCAGGGAACTGAAACTGAGCAGGATAACGACCACCGCCCTGCTGTTTGTCCGCAGGGTACTGAAAACGGGCGGGGTAGCAATCGCCGCCGTGCTGATTGTCCGCAGGCAACTGAAAACGGGCATGGTACCGACTACCGCCCTGCTGATTGTCTGCAGGGTAATGAAAACGAGCAGGGTACCGACCGCCGCCCTGCTGATTGTCCCCAGGGTACTGAAGCTGAGCAGGGTACTGACCACTGCCCTGCTGCTTGTCTGCAGGGTACTGAAAGTGAGCAGGGTACCGTCCACCGCCCTGCTGATAGTGCCCAACACCCAGCAATTGTCGCACCATGTCGCGTATCCTAGGTTTGAAACTGTCTCTGATGTAAGGCTCTTTCTCTACTTGTATCTCCTTAATGGCGCTTGGGTATGGGTTTGGAGGCGGCTTCTTCCCTAAAAGGGATGAAATCTTCTTCAACTCCTTGTACGCCTTCTTCTTTGCTTTCTTCTCCCATGCATATTCCGTCTACATTGGCAAACCTCTGTTAATGACAGTTTCAATATACTAATTATAGTTTAGGAAAAACCGCACTGAAATAACATCAACTTTCATCGTTTTTACAATGACATGAATATCAGAACTACCCCGAATTGTTGTACTGAATACTTAATTGTTAGTTGTATATCCAATACCACTACTGCAGTAGCCATGTGACCTTTGAATAATTTATTTATCACTGTTTTATACTTGAAAATTTTCAAACTAGTCATTTCTCTACCTAAAATTTTCCATTTTAATTGCAAGCTGAGGCATGACAAACCATAAGAACTTATAAGGAGAGAATAGTGATAAATAGATCACATGACTTCCACAGTAATGGTTCGAGTGAGATTAACTATGGATGGTATTTAGTTCAACAAGCAAGGGTAGTTCATAGTATTTTGATGTCATGCGTGTCAGGAACGATGAAAATTCATAATATTTTAGTCTAATTTACCCTATAGTAAATACTTTTTACAGGTTTGTTGGACTAGTGTCAAATGGTTAAAGGTGGGAGCGGTATTGCAGATCTGAGTACATACATCAGCCACGGCCATGGCTTCGGCTTCAGTGACACCCTGGTCTTTCAACTCAAGCACCCGCCAAGCAAAAACACGAGCAGGAGGGGGATCAAACAAGGCTAGGAATAGCCTATCTCGTGTACGTAATAGTATGTTTCTGTTACAAGGTTCATTACAACCAAATTTAAAACTGAAATTCGACAAGAAGCCAAATTAAGGGGGTGAGAAAAGATTGAATGCCTAACATGCCCTCAACTTCCTAAATGCCCTATCAGTCCTTGTCCAGTCACATATAGCATATCAATGAAATTATCTACATATAAAAAAACATTACAACATATCAAGCAAAGATATTACATATATAACACATGAAGTAGGTTCACATTCATCAAGTACTAAATTTGATTATATTTGATTTGATAGTCAAATACTATATGTATCAGGAAAAGTACTATATATTCCAGTAAACTGCTACGATTAGTGAATTAACTGTAACATTTATATAACTTGTATTTAGCAAGAAACTGCTGCGGTTATGAGCATTACCATTAATTTTATCTCATTTTCTCTCTTCCACTCCTCTTCTTTTATCCTCCTCCCTCATCATCAAACCAAAAACCCAAAACCCAAAACAACATTCCTTGTTTTTAAAAATGTCTCCTTTTCAAAATTCCATCAAATTCTAAAACGTGTTTCCACTCAACTCTTCATACAATTTTTTTCCTGTTTTGAAGTTTCTTCTCCAAAACCCATCAAACCAAAAACTAATTTGCCCTCCCCTTTTTCTCCTCCACCCTATCTCCTTTCGCCAAAATTCTATCTAACCCAAAATATGTGTTGGCTTTGAACGAGTTTTGGAGAAGAGGTCATGAAGGAGAGTTTCGAAGAAGAAAAAGAACAAGTGGATCCTCAACTTCTCCAAAACTAAAAACCTTTTGGGTTTTATTTAGCATTTGGAAGGGGAAAAAAAGACATAAAAGAGAGGTTTGTAGAACAAGAAACAAGATGAGTGGGCTGTCATCTTCTCTAGAACCCCATCAAACCCAAAATGTTATGGGTTTGATTATGTTTTGGAGAAGAGGCCATGGAGGAAAGATTTGTAGAAGAAAAGATAGTAAAGAAGAGATTTAATTCTGTCATGGTAATGGGATAGAGAGAAAGTTTGAGGCAATACAGAAATTTTTGAAATGCATATACACCAAAAACAAGCCTAAAATACCATAGGGTCCTAAAGACAGGTATTGGGGAGATGGCAGCAACGGTTTTGGGACCATGGACTAAAACATGTTGCTTTTAGATCTTAGGGACTGGACAAAAAAATTCAAAGTTTAAACAGCAACTGATGAAAAACGAGGAAAATCATGCCAAGTATTGTAGAGAGAGTGGAGTGCCGGGTGGACTTTGACAAGACTACAGCTATTTTTGAAACACCTGCATCTTCAAGAAATAAATGAGTTATTTTACATGAGTGAGGATCAAGGAATGTGCATCTGCATAAAGATAATGGGGTGTTCTATTGGGACTGATAAAGTTGCTAAAAGCAAGGTGTCCCAATGACAAGAGTAAAGAAGAATTAACCTAGTTGAACTCTACCATTCTACGTTTTCTTGGTAGTGCCGTCATGTTTAAATGTGATCTGCAAAGAATGCCAATACATCCATTGGTCATATCTAGTGCCTGTAAGGGTGTACAATATTACCTCAAACTTCTTGTAGAGTGAATATGAGCAGGAACGGTCTAAATCTTCTCAGGTAAGAAAAGTGCTTAAAAAGCATAGGTGGCAAGGCCTAATGCTCAAGAGATACCATGGACGCATGAAGCTTTAATTACTAAAAAGGCTTGTGAGTTTTAGTTGTTCGACACACCTATGGAGCAAAGCTAAAGACCAAAAATGCAACGAGGTGGATCTTATGATTAAAGAGCAACAAGTTTTAGGAGAGTGATTCTTAGATTAGGGAATTCATGAAACATCAGCATATCTGAAGGTTAATGTTCTCAGAGATCATCACTGGGAGAAGCTCGACATCAAGGAACTAGCGTAATCAAAGAGACTACAGCCATCGAATTATTGGGTGATATAGCAAATCAAACTCAGAGATGCAGACAGATAGATTCAGTGTATATCATGCGTTTTAACATTATTCTTGTTACCCTAAAAAAGTGGATACACCATTATGTTATTATGGAAGGAAGGAAGCTTGTCAGCAGAGATTTGATGGAACAATGACATTAGAGAATAGAACTCTTTGATCGAAGGTGGAATTGGATCTGGAAATAAATGTCTCAACGTTCAAGCAAGCTTGGTGAACTTAAGAGCATGAATAACTAATCTAGCATAAATTCGTTTAAGAACACCCTTAGGTGTGATGGCATATGAATGATCAAGATAAATGGTCGATGAGTTCTAGGCATGAACTAAATTTAGATTCGATAAGTTTAGAAAAGCAAAAATTATATTTGATAGCTAAATGATTGGAAGCAAAGAGAAGAGATTCAATGTTCTTCCATGAGCTAATGAAGGTTGCAAACTTGCAATAACAATTTTCATCTGAGAGAGGAAAAAAATTTAGGAATAGCAGGAAACCACAGTTATGCCACTGGATGTGAAGAGCTCTACATGAAGAAACAGTAAAGTCTACTAACGAGATTCCTATCGCAATATCAATGTCGTATGTTGGAATAAATAGTAGGATGTTTCAAATTAAATTTCGATGGATCAAAGAATCATCCTGATTGTTTAGTAAACCAGGGGGGGAATGATTATGGGTGTTAATGCTAGCAAAATCTTGATTTTTTCTTCCACCATCCTGTTATGAGTAATTATTGTCTTAAAAATGTGTAGATTTCAAGGATCCCCAATTGAAACCATTGTTTTAACCCCCTCTAACTCTACATAGATGTATTTCTCTTTGGTTGTTGTTACATGATGGATGCAGACATTTACCTCCTACTTTCAAACCCCCACCATATTTTCAATGTTTGTAACTATGAATATAATAATTTTTGGGTCGAGAAACTAGGAATATTAACATAGAGGGAAATAAAATGTGATAGGGAAAGACACATTTTTCAAACTCAAACAACAGAAACTCGTTTTCAACCGAACCTTTATATAATTATATCCATAACAAGAAAATTCATGCTTCAAATAAAATTATTAGAATGCGTAAAACAAAACTGAGGACTTGTCTGGTTGCATGTAGTTGGAGCCCCAAGAAGTCCCGACTACATTAGATTTTAATAACAAGTGTTTGGTTACAAGTTGTTGCTCCTCCAACATGTAATTGTACAATTGGAAGACTTAAAAATCCTTCAGTTACAACTACGCCCAATGCGACTATACGAGTACGGTTGCAAAAGCAAACTTCAGAATGCAAGGGAAAAAAGGATTATTGGATTTACAGCACATAATTCTCGCTCACATTTTGGAATCCCGTCACCTCCGCCAAAATTCTTCTTTCTCCTGCCCAAAAACAGCCTTCTCATATTTTATGAATAGTAATATTGTTGTACCAGATATGTGTTGGGTTAATGATATATAATGGACACTCTATATTATTTGGTTCTATTTTCTTTTTTGTTATGATTTCCACTTCGGTTAATGCTATGCTATATAAACAGTAATATTGTTGTGGCTATGTAAATATAAGAATCTAATTCCACACGGTATCAAATTTCTTCGTAATTACTCGAAAATTATTTTAACAATCCATCAATGCTAACAAAGAAGTGAAGTGATTTTATTCAACTATAAAGTTCATGACATTAAGTGAAATTTACTCGATAAAGTTTTATAATTTCATAATTTACATGATTTAAATTGATGACTCTAACAAATGTGCACAGATATCTGTACTGGCAAATCGATCGAATTCTTTTTGTTCCGTTTTTAGGGAGGCAAGCTTCCCATGACGAAGAGATCTCATTTTCTTCTTGTTGCAAAACCTTTGTAACCAAACACTTGAAGTTATAGTTTTTGTTGCAAAAACAATCAACCAAACACATGTTAGCAGCTGGAACCGCATTTCTACCAAACATGGGAATGCTGTTCATTGATGCATCTAATTGAAGCATGAACAATAATTATACAAACGCTGGGATTTATAAAAGGGCGTGCAGATGAAACATTACTCTATGGCATCATGGTATAAAGAATCGGGATGCTTTTTGAAGAACTTCCTGACATAAACATCTTCCGGCAGTTCTATCGCCTCGATCTTCCTACGAGGAGGAAATGTCACATGCGGCACCCTACACAACAATTGTTGAGTATAAGCATATCTTTTCTCGATTTGAAGCATTCGAATTGAGTCAATTTCGACTAATTCAAGCAGTAGGAAACCTAAAAAATCAACTTTAATACAAAAAGGCATCAAATTTCAGGGTTTTTTCCTTACAAATCAAAGGAAACCCATTACAAAAGATTTCAACTTTAGAGATGGAAACGTACTGTTCTAGGCGTTTGAGCCATTTGGGGGTGGCAATGGCGAGGCCCTTCACCAGCTTCCTCGTTCTCGCCACCAGATCACCTCTCATGAACGACATCTCTCTCTCTCTCTCCCCTCCCTCCCTCCCTCTCACAGAAGAAGACCCTAGGGTATCGATGACATCGGGTTATCTCGATAGCCGGACCCTAATGCGGCCCAAGTTTGAAAATCTGACCCACTCTTGGTTGGATCTTCGTCAACAGAGGTGAAAGTTGAGTAGGGTTTGACCAAACCACAATCCTACCAATCATGTTTTATCGTCGTCCAATAGCTATCCGAACTCGAATGAACAAGTTTAAAATTAGATACAAAATTTTCAAGTCCGATATGGATTCGGTATAAAGTCCGTCAGTCCAAACCCTAACTCATGTCCGAGTCGTTGATTCTAACAAAAGTGTAAATCGTTAGACATGTGGTTCTAAATGTTTACGGCTGCAATTTATTGTATTGTATTTAAAAATCTAAAATAGACAAATTAATATATTTTTTGGATGTGTATATTGTTGGACATAGTGTCCTCAAGGCAATTTTTGTAATTACAAGTATGCGATTATGATAATTAAGAGAGGACTTATACAGGTAGATCAGTTTTACTCGAAATGATAGTATATTATCTGATTTGTCTTTATCATTGATGTGTATACGTTTTACTTGTTATTAAGTGTCGCTAATATATAATGATGAAGCCCGAAGGATTCTTGCCTGACTACCAGCGCATTATGATGGCGATCATATACGTGGGAGCTGGGTATTCCATAAGCACATTCTTAAATATCCCTAGTTGAGAGAGTATCGAGACTGGGCATCGATATTCCGGAGTAAACTAGTGTATATGTTTCTGGACCCCGACGAGGGGCGGTAGCCGATCTTACAAGCCATTGGTGTTGTGTCGCCTAAGATAGTATACAGGTTAGTCCTTTGATCTTAGATCTTCATTTGTCTCGTGTGAGTTCCCACTGTACTTAGATTACTACTCTACCACGGCTCAAAAGAGGCGTGCAAATAAGTTTAGTTGGATGCAGTCTCGAGCCACATGGAGGCAGTGAGTGATTGTCAGGAATTCGTCTCTTCTGGTATTAGGAGTCGATGCTACGCTGTGTTCAGTTGGCCATCATTCTAAATTCGTGGTCATGGTGGATGAGATTTATTGATGGGAGTTCAGTAGTTTCTCGGTTGGTGATGAGCTTGACTCCGACATGACTTATCGGGTTATTAGGGGTCTGACGTTATCCACCCCCTAGACTCGATATGCGATATTCTTAGATGATGAGACCGGACTGTACGGAGATTGTCATATTCAGGCTCAGTAGGCGATATATATATATTCTAGTATTACTGTTCACTATTTATTTTATCTCTCTTGGCTATTCGTATTTTTATATGAATACGTGTATATGCATTTTGATACGTATACCGGGTTGTATTATGTATTTATACGGAATACTTTTTAGAAAGAGAACGCCTTATTTGTGAATATTCATTTATGAATATTCATAGAAATGAGATTGAGGGTGAGGTGGCTTTGAGCATGGTTGTGGACATGTAGAGAGGGATGTGCTTCATTTGTTTATTACAAAATGGTTGAGATATTATTTTCTTTTATGGTTTGAAAATTATTATGAAGTCATTCTCTTATCCATTCAACCCTTAGCTCTTTGGTTATGGCTACATCTTCATCCTCCTCCCCCTTCTTCTTCATTTGCTCTTTTGAGCTTAGTTTGAGAGTGAAAATGATAGTGGAAAATTCCTATATTCCCACTCTTCATTCCCAGTAAGCTTGGGGCGTCAGTCGCGTTACTAGGTGAAGCTGAACCTTGGATCGGTTCTCTCAGGTGAATCATTTTCGGTAAGGGCGGTCTCCTCTCAAGCTTTTTCCGGCGGTCTATGAGGAGCTTGGAGGGTTCTTTCACGATTGGGTGGACACGCGACAAAAGTTGTAATCTCTAAACCTTGCATACTTATTTTCTAATTTAATGCTTGGATCGATTGCTAGGAATTTGTTTCTAGTGCTCCCGTAAATTTTTTTGTTTTTCGATTCCGCATTGGCCGCGGTAGTAGCGGCGAGAGCACTAGGAACTTTCAATGGTATCAGAACCAACCCAAACACTTGAATTAGTTTAGACAACGTTTTAGTTTCGAAGCCAAAAATTTTCCGTATCTAATTCCAAACATCCAAGTTTCTGTTGGGATTTTCAAACTCTTTTAAAAAAAATTGAAACAAGTGCAGAATACTCTTCTTGATGTCTAAATTACCCAGAGCAAAAACGAGTCCAATCAATGAATAGTAAACCACCAGAAACCTCAATTTTCCCGTTTTGGTCGGTTCTTTTATTTTTGACTGGCTCTATTTTTCTTCAGTTGCTTGGATACGTGGAATTATGATTTTTAGACCTGTTTGATTTTGCCCAGATTTTGTTTTGTTATGTTTATTCATTTGGGCAATCACGGAAAAACTTTTGATAAAAATTTTAGCATTGTTTATTGATCCAAAGTTTGTATGTGTATTGTTAAATGTCGTCTAATTGCTATATGTTCGATTAGACGGGATTGCACACTTACTTGTGTTATTTGTTTCTGTGATATATATATATCTCTGTGATGATTTAGACGGATTGTCGTGACGGATAGCTCCACGTGCGATTGCTTGTACAATTTTGTTTATAATGTTGTATTCATTTGTTCGGGACGGGCTCCAACTTGTGGCCGCTGTCTCCGTATTATGTATATTCTTTTATTGGGGCACGACCAGGATGCGGTCGATGTCACCACTGTATATTTTTCTTTTCTGTACTAGAATTAATCCAGGAGAAGTGCTTGAGTAGCCGGGTTCTAGAGTGCGGTAGGTGGCCGTCTCATGGTGTTTGAGGCCAGGCCGCTTCGCTCTAGAATTGACGGGTTGCTCGTCGTTAAGGGTTATAGGATCGATCGGCATAGGAGTGCCCAAGTTACCGGATTCTAAAAGCGACAGATAACCGACTCATGTTATTGAGGGTGGGTTACCCAATTTCTAGAATTGGTAGGTGACTTGCCGCACTCATAGGGGTTTAGGATCGATATTGTACGGGCTATCCACATGACCGGAGAACGTCGTGTCTTATTTTGTGAATCAAATGAAACGCGGGGCTCCTAATTTATCCGCTATTCCATATTGTTATTCTTCATGCCTGTAATGTTACTACATGCTTATATATATATATATATATATATATATATATGCTTCTATATGTTTTGCATCCGCTCTAGCCCTATTCCCACCCTGCTGTAAGTTAAGTAATCTTACGGTGAAGATCTGGGACCCCGTGGCAAATGCGGATAGCATATAAAAGTATGATATTTTGGTTGTTTATGGTGTGGCTTAGAAACTTGTAATGATGGGACTACGTTATATATTTAATGCAAGGAAAACAAACCTTATATGATGTTGTCGGAACTAATATTTTAAAACTACTCAGTTTTCTTTAAAACTATAGTCATATTCTTTTATTTCTCGCGGCGCTCCTTGCTCGCGGAGCGGCATATTACCGCAGGAACGAGCGGATAGCGAAATGTTTGCATAGAGGTATTCGGTTAGAAATATCCTGCACCTCAATCTATAAGGAAAGAGGCTTGATCCCTTCACGGGAAGTTCGTTCTTAAGAAAAAGTTTATGTTACTAGTTTTAAAATACGGAGTCTAAACCACTCCATTTCAAAACCACCCGAGTTCCTTCAACGATATCAAGTTTATTACGTTAAAAGTTTTTCGTCAAAAACCAGCCGTAGTGCTCCGTCATTTTCTATGAGTATTGCTTAGTATTCGTGCTGCGTATGTTGACTGTGTCAAAACGTAGTGTACGGTAGCTAAGTGGTGCTTGTTTGTAGCATATGATGCGATTAGTTAGGACAGTCATGTAACCATTTTGACCGTGTCAAGGGTTATGCGAGTGGGTTTAATACAATCAAGATAATGACGGGTTGAACATGACTAGGACCCTTTGATATGTTGACCGTATCAAGATCACTTGGGTCTTAGGGGCAAAAATTATATCGGGAGTTTCAAATATAAGAGAAACTTGTCAAGTTTGCGCATACCTTCTGGAGTGTGGTAATTTTGGTTGGCTTCCATCAAGATTATCGCATGATGATAGTTGGGTCCCGGTTCCCACTGATGAGTAGGTATTATTAGTGATATATGCCACGGAAGCCATAATTGTATCGTACTGGATTGTATATTACATTTTGAAAGTTTGGGATATTCACAGATATAATAACAGTCTTGCTCAAAATGGTAGTATGCTACTTGGTTTGTTTCTATCTCAATATGTGCATATGTTTCTTTTAGTATATCGCTTATATATATTGGTAGAGCCCTTAGGATCTTTGCTTGACTACCAGCGTTGTGATGGAAATCACACTAGTGGGGTATGGATAGTTTATAAGCACATCCTTATATAGGTCCCTAGTCGTAGGATTACCGAGACGGGGTATCGATACTCCGGAGTAGACTAGTGTATACGCTTCTCATCCCAGCAGGGAAGATGGTCTGTTCCACAGCCATTGGTACGTCGTTTCAGAGATAGTATACATGTGCTCATTGGGTTATGAGTTACATTGGATGGACTCGTTGGGAACTGCTGGTTGGTATTATACCTATCGTCAGGTAGCAGTTCTCCGGTGGCATAAGTACAGATTAGTCTGTTGACTTAACATCACTATTCGTCTCGAGTGTGTTCCCACTGTACTTAGTACTACCCTACCACGGCTCAAATGAGTCGTGCAAACAGGTAGTAGTTGTGTGCAGTCCCGAAGCACTGGGAGGCAGTAGTGGTTAGATAGGATTCGTCTCTTCCAGTATTAGGGGTTGATATCTGTCACGCTCCGCTTCCCAAAAGCCGGAAGCATGTACGCGACGAGGCCGCGACGTATTTATTTCAAGAAGCTCATTTCCCAGAATAAATACGCTAAGCGTAAAATAAGCAATATAAAATGACAAGAGAATAAACATGAGAATAAAACTTCAACAACTTTATTTACATTCAACTTGATTCATTTACAATACATGATTTTTAACTGAAAGAAAATACAAGGATTGAAACGCCTAAACAGGTGGCGTACATAAACTGAGAAATGTAACTAGTCTAGGCCTGGGCCTCGGTCTGATCGTGCTCTTCCTCTGAGATGCCTACCTCTTCAGACTCCACAGTATCTGATGAACATTCCAAGAAAAACAGAGAAGGGTGGAATGCCCGTCAGCGAACTTTCGCTCGGTAAGTCCCAAGGAATGAAGTGAAATATAAATTGTAATGATAAGAAAAATATATATCATGAACAATGAATTATGGATTATGATGTGTCAGCATGTCGTTTAATGTAAACATTGCGAGTTTATGTAGCATGCAGTTTTATCGTAATATATATGAACAAGTATGGTAATGTATGACAAGTAGATAAGCATGATAGCATGAGCATGGCGAACAAAAGTAACATGGTCGTGTAGTGTAAGTATAGTGAACATGCAGTGAATGTAAGTGTCTTAACAGGTCTCTACTTGGGTGCACTAATTTAACGTAAGTTCAAGAGTGAATGTCAACCAATCTCAAGAGTGTTCTCGAATCTAACAGGTTGTAATCCAGGGGTAAGGAACTACGGGCCCGAATCAAGTGTTAGTAACGGGATTTCAACCTAGTGTTGAATTATTCCAAACTCAACAGGCTATAATCTAAGAGCAAGGAAACACGGGCCCTCATGATAGCTTGCTTGTGTTAGCAGACATGGATTCATGATCTAGTTGGACTCCCGAGATTTCGTTAGATTCACGCATGAACTACCCCAGCACCCCATATATGCTAAGTTACAGTTAAAATTACCAGCCTTGCTCGAATCCATGAATATATCAAATTGCAAGATTGAGTTCATGTATATATCAAGTATTCATGTATTCATGTCGGGTTGTATTCATAGTTCGAGTCAAGTCAAGTCATGTATTCAATTTTGAGTTCAGGTATTCAGGTTCATGTTCAAGTATGCATGCTACACTTTGGGTTCATGTTTAAATTGGATTCTGACTTGAGTTTGGATTCAAGTTCATGATCAAGTATTCATATTTGGTTTTAGATTCGGGTTTGAGTTTGGATTTAAACATGGGTTAGACTCAGACTTGAGTCAGACACTTTAAACTGATTTAGATCTTGAATTAGCTTCAGGAGTTATCGGTAACTACTGCACATGGACGGTAGGATTTGTGTCTTTTTCCAAGACAATTACCATTGATAACACCATTAAATTTTCTACCTTAAATAGGCAAGCACTCACTTTCTCCGGCTCCCTAAGGCTCAAGAAAATTGATCCCACTTCAACCTATATTTACTAAAGTCCTTAAATGTAATTTTATATAACTCGAGAGGGTTTTATGAAAAATATTTTTAATAAAGTTTCAAAATAATCTCGAGAAATTATTTATATTATTTAGGGTTTCCATGAATTTGAATTTTAGGGATTTGAGGTATTTTAGTGATAATACCTTAACTTGAATAGTTCAT
Organism: Agapanthus africanus; assembly: GCA_030015575.1. Lineage (NCBI taxonomy): Eukaryota > Viridiplantae > Streptophyta > Magnoliopsida > Asparagales > Amaryllidaceae > Agapanthus > Agapanthus africanus. The sequence continues at coordinate 97,961,510 of CM057337.1, forward strand.
GGTATTTTAATGTAAAGTTTGACTTGTATTGATATCTTGATGGTATTTTGATGAAATTTGTAATTCTTTTATTTGAAAAAAATATAAGATTAAAAATATATGGATTTAAAAATATTTATATAAAAATTAATTTTATTATTAAGTAGAAAGTTTCGTTTTTCTTAAAAATCGTATTAAAAAACTTTCGAGACCGAATGCTCCGTGAGGAGGTCTGCATCTCGCTTTACTGGCCCAAGGATGTGCGATAATCCGCACCATCCAATAGCGGGTCCTCTAAAACGGGTTGTAGAGGCTTATTTGCAAAGGAAATTAAAATACAATTTTTTAAAAGAAACCCGATTTTTATAGTAAAGGGTATTTTAGTGTAACGTTGTATTTGAAGGGTTCCGGCAGCGCCCCGGCCGTCGAAACACGGCCAAAATGCGGAACAAAAATTTCTAAAACCGGCGCTACCGTTACCCGATTTACGGATCGACCTTAAACCCTAAACTAGCGAGCTAACTAAGAGTTAGAAACTTTATACCGAGTTGATCCGTATCCTTCGGTCTTCATTCCAAGCTCCTAGTGATCCTTTGATGATGTTTGGTTGTCGGTCTTCCTCCATCTCCGATAATCCACCTGAGGGAAACGGCGTAAGCTCCAACCTCGTCGAACGAGATAACCGACGCTCCAAAGTCGCTAGCGATGGAGAGTGGGGGTGTATGAAAGTGTCACTATATTTTCTCTCATCCCTTGAGCTCAAGAGAGCATCCATGGAAGATGAATGAAGGTGGTGATGAAGACTTGGCATGAACAAAGGAAATGGCTAAGTTACTTTTGGAGCATGAGAGAGCGGGAGTAAAAAAAATGTCACACATGAAATTAACCCCACCCTAAAAATATATGGCCGACCCCCTCTCTCCTTCCCATCATGAAAAATTATCATTTTCTTTTTCCAATTGCAATAAAATAATAGCAACCATACTTTGTTCCATGCCTTGACCCATACCTCCTTTCCACCTCATTTCCCAAATGATTTTCAATAAAGAAAATCATTAATGAGGTGGCACCTTCTAGAAGCTATTCCGTATAAAATACGGAATACTTCCGGTACATGTACCGAAATACATATACGCATATTCGTACAAAAATACGAATAGCCGAGAGAGAAAATAAATAGCGAACAATAATACTAGAATACATATATATAAATACATATGTAAATTATTAAATCAAAACCCGATTTAATAATCTGGCTTAATCCTAAGCCGCTAGTATTATCAACCGTCCGATTAAAGTCTGCGCAGCAAGTGCACATATTTAATCGGACACCTGTATGTATCAACATACGGCATGTACACCATATCGCTTGAACCGTGAAAACCCTCTATGTGGGACTCTAAAGACTCGTCAATACGCTGGCAGTGGGTTTAACCACAAGCACGTCAGCGGCACTACCCGTACGTAACGGCTACCCAGGTATTGAGCGAAAGGGAGGCCGACGAGCAAACTCATGCAGAACCCCTACTGAGCCTGACAGTGACAATATCCGTACAGTCCGGTCTGTTCGTCTAAGATTATCGCATATCGAGTCTAGGGGGTGGATAAAGTCAGACCCCCAACAACGCGATATTTAGTGTCGGTATGAAACCCATCACCACATGAGAAATTATCGATCCTGGATCGATAATTCTCGTCCACCGTGGCCATGGATTTATGGTGATGGCCATCCGTACACAACGCGACATCAATCCCCAATACCGGGAGAGACGAATCCCCGACGATCCGATCACTATCTCCATGTGGCTCGGGACTGTACCCAACTAAAACCTGTTTGCACGATTCCTTTGAGCCGTGGTAGGGTAGTAATCAAAGCACAGTGGGAACTCACATGAGACAAATGACAATCTCAGGTCGGCAGACTAACCTGTACACATGTCACCTGGGAACTGCTATCTGACAATAGGTATAATACCAACTAGCAGGTTCCCGGCGAGTCCGTCCAGTGTACTCATAACCCAATGAGCACCTGTATACTATCTTAGGTGAACAAACTAACACCAATAGCTTGTGAGACCTGGCCACCGCCCCTCGTCGGGGTCTCGATCAGTATACACTAGTCTACACTGGAGTATCGATGCTTACGACTAGGGACATTTAAGGATGTGCTTATAGACCCCAGCTCCTACATATGTGATCGCCATCACAATACTGGCAGTCAAGCAAGAATCCTATGGGCTCTATCAACATGTATATGATGATAAAGACAAACCAGATAGCATACTATCATCTTGAGTAAGACTGTTTCATCGGTATAGGTCCTGCCTCAATCATCATAATCACAAGTCCGCGACTATGATAATTGCCTTGAGGGCACTATAGCCAACAGTATTCGTATTAAAAATACGTTCATAGAGTATCGTGCTATGAATACATATGTGTATGTGAGGGGTAGGTCATTACCCCGTGTAGTTTTCTAAAGGTATAATTAACAAAAATACTAAAAGATATGATATGTGAAGTTCATGGTATTTAAAAGAAAAACTTAAATTTAAGTTATTTTGCATGGAATTTGAGGTTACAATTTATTCTAAACATTTATAATAATGTTACAAGTATTGTGTAAAAGTTGTATGAACAATATGTAAGAAAAATGGTGAGTTTTTAGGGTTTAGAAGATCGACATCGGTATTAACTCCACTTACCGATGTTCGTTTTAAAAAAGATTTTCAAAAAGAAAGAAGAGAGATTGGGAGGGACTTACCGGTTGATTATGTTAGGAAGAGATAGAAGAATAGATTGTTTTCGTCGTGGTGTCGCGGGGTCGTCAGAATTGCCTTGATTTCTCGTCGGAAGTTGGTCGTTGGCTAACTCCTCTTCTACTCCACTTGTACTTGAGAAAATTTGAGGGTTTTGGCTAGAATTTTCAGAATGAGGAAGGGCTAGTGTATGGGATAGTATTTATAGTGTGGAATTAGGGTTTTGGAATTAAAAGAGTGAATTAAAATGCATTAAAATATAATAAATTGGGAAATTGAGGGGTCTCTGTTTGATTGCAGAGTAATAAAACAGTGCAGGGGTAATGGGGGTAGGCCAAGGGACTCGTGTTCAAAACATGGTCACTTTTTCCCACGTGGGGACCGTCGGCGCCTGTAAAATAGGGTGTTTGGCCGGTCGAAATTGGGAGATGGGCCGGTGTATTGTGTACACATGTCCATGTCTGTATTTATACCCTTTTGCACATGTTTATTTTTCCAGACTTTTCATTTTTATGTACATTGCACGTGTAAACTTTTGGGCTTCCAAAAAGTTTAAAAATAAAATCTGAAAAAAATAAATGTGTCTGATGGGATTCGAACACAGGGGCTACGTCACAGCAGTGCAAGGTTTTACCAGTGAGTTACAAGTTGTTTCTTCCTGTTCTTTAGCAAAAATTTATTTATAACCTGTATCCAGGTTGTTATACTCTCTTCTATACATTAAACTGAAAAATTTTGTACAGAAAATTCAGAGTCGTTACAATATCACACTGTGTTCGGAAAGCCATTACACAAAGTCCCTGGCCAGGGCAAGCGATATTTACTGGTAGGTACTCCAGTAGTTTCTTAGGATGTATTGGGCTCTACCCAGCATGACTTATTGCGCTATTAGGGGTCTGGCGGTTACCACCCCCTAGGCCCGATATGCGAGTATCTTAGATGAACAGACCAGACTGTACGAACATTGTCATGTAGGGTTCCTAGGCACACAGTAGAGGTCTCACAAGGCATCAACCATGCCATTTTACAAAAATATGGTGCCGAGAAACCCTAGTTAACGGATCGTTTACTAGATGTTTAGGCGAAACGGAAAACTAGTTAACTATTTAACTATAGGTTAGATGCTACAACCTTTGTAGATCCGGATTTCCACCTCCTTAGCTCCACGTGGTCGTCCCCTCGCTGTCCATCACGAACCTCGGACTCTCGCGACGGCTTCATCGGAGAAGTGAGCGGAATAGTTCGTCGGCTTCGTGTCAAAGACGATCTACGTCGAGGTTGCACTAGTTCAAGCTCCGACTTCACCAAGTAGTGAAACTTGTGAAGAAAACACCCAAAACCATTTGGCAAGAGGTAGAGGATGAAGAAATAGGAGGTGGGTTCACTTTAGATTTGGATTTCTCTCACTAAATCTCAAGTTGCCATTGATGTAGCAAGCTTGAAGAAGAAGAAGAAGAAGATGGTTATGATAAGTTCTATATCAAAAGAAATAGAAAATCAATACTTATCATAACTTAAACTAGGGTTAAGTGTAGAGAATAAACCATGGTCATTTGAGTGGGTTAGGGTTAAGCATGAAGACAAGAATGGTTAGCAAAGTCAAAGCTTCATGAAGCTTCAACATAAAACAAATAAAGCCACCATTCTTATCTTAAACTTATCCAAATAAATGAATAAACAAATAAATGAATAACTAAATATGCAAAACCCTAATTATCATAATAACCATGGTTTAATTCTATTCACTTAACCATATGATCAAGTATCATCAAACATGATACAAAAGTGCACAAAAGTATATCACATATACAATGTGCAATCCAAGTGAGAAAAATCCGTTTAAAGTGAACCAATACTAGTTAATGCAAAGTAATATATCAAATATATAATTATACATTAAATCATTAAATCAACACTTGATTCAATGATCCGGTCATGTCGCACATGACCGACTAGTATTCAATGTATCGGCTTATCGAATCGATCTTCGATTCGATAACTAGGTTATATCGAATATAACCGTTTGATACATATATCGCGAGAATGGAATACGGTATCACATACACGCATTATTCTCGGTCCTGCACATATCTCATATGCGCTCCTATTTCGTTTCGCTTGAGCCAGGAAACCTCTGTGTAGGACTCTAAAGACTCGTCAATACGCCGGTAGCAGATGATGATCATATCAAGCATCCACAAGCCGCAAGCGGTCTGCTAAACGTAACGGCCACCCGGGTATTGAGCGATCAGAAGATCGACGAGCTAGCCCGCTCACACTCCTGCGAATCCGACCAGTAACACTTACCATACAGTCCGGTCTCTTCGTCTGATATGTCGCATATCAAGTCTAGGGGTGGTAAACGTCAGACCCCAATAACCCGATAAGTCGTGCCGATGTGAGGCTCGTAATGGGTCGAGAAACTACTGGTAACACTTACCAACAAATCTCTGATCAGCCCTGGCCAGGGACTTCCCTGTTACGGCCAATCGAGCACAGCGCAACATCAACCCCCAATACCGGGAGAGACGAAACCCCTCCTATCGCTCATTGCCTCCATGTGACTCGGGACTGTACCCAAAGACCACCGTTTTGCACGCCCTCATGGACGTGGTAAGGTGGAGAGCAAAGCACAGTGGGAATCATACAAGACTCTATGACGATCTCGGGTCTACAGACTAACCTGTACAAGTGTCACGTGAGAACTGCCATCTGACGTGAGGTATAATACCATCTGGGAGTTCTCGGCGAGTCCGTCCAGTGTACCTAGTCTCCACTGAGCACCCGTATACCATCTCTGATGTCAAACACCAATGGATATGTGATCATCCATCGCCCATCTCATGGGTCGAGAAGCGTATACGCTAGTCTACTCTGGTATATCGATGCCCCGTCTCGATACACCCACGACTAGGGACCTTGAAGGATGTACTTATGGACTACCATGTTCCCACTAGTATGATCTGCATCATAGTCCAGGCAGTCAAGTACACATCCTAAGGGCTTTACCAACATGTAACTACAAGACAGTATAAAGAGACTAGTGTACATGTTAAGATAAAGAGTAACCAGATAGCATACTATCATATCGAGCAAGAAAGTCATCTCTATATATGTCCAAGCATCCAATATAATATACAACATCTGTACAATACTGGCCTCTAGGGCATACATACAACTAACAATCTCCCACTTGCACTAGGGCCAGCTGCTGTAGTATCGCATACCGAGCATCCCGAAGAGTCTCTCAAACTGTGTCTGGGGAATGGCCTTCGTGAGTGGATCCGCCGTGTTGTTCTTCGTGTCTACCCTCCTGACCTCGATCTCCCGGCGATCAACTATCTTCCGGATCAGGTGATACCGCCTCAGAATATGCCTGGATCGCTGATGGGACCTGGGTTCCTTGGCCAAAGCCACCGCTCCATTGTTATCGCAATACAAAGGTATTGGATGCTCAATGGATGGAACCACTCCAAGTTCAGTAATGAACTTCTTGATCCAGACAGCCTCTTTGGCAGCATCGTTGGCAGCGATGTATTCAGCCTCCATCGTCGAGTCTGCCACGGTTTCCTGCTTGGAACTCTTCCAGCTAACCGCCCCTCCGTAAAGGGTAAAGACAAAGCCCGACTGCGACTTAGAGTCGTCCTTATCACTCTGGAAGCTCGAATCGGTAAAGGACTCCACTTGGAGTTCTCCGTTACCATACACCAAGAACATATCTCTAGTCCTACGCAAGTACTTGAGAATGCTCTTCACAGCTGTCCAGTGACTCTCTCCAGGATCAGCTTGATACCTGCTCACTACACTTAGTGAGTATGCTACATCGGGTCTGGTACATAGCATCGCATACATGATAGAGCCTACTGCCGAAGCATAGGGTATCCCTTGCATGCGAGCTCTCTCCAAATCAGTCTTGGGAGACATCTCTTGGAGAGAGTGACTCCAGAGATCGTGGGCAAGTTCCCACGCTTGGACTCTTCCATACTAAACCTCTTTAGTATGGTGTCAATGTACCTGGATTGGGACAATCCCAAAATCCGTTTGGATCTATCTCTATAGATCCTAATTCCCAATATGCAGGAGGCATCACCAAGATCTTTCATTGAGAATCTTTGTGATAAGAAGAGCTTGACCGCTTGCAGCATAGGAATATCATTTCCTATCAAGAGTATGTCGTCCACGTACAATACGAGGAAGACAACCTTACTCTCTGCCACCTTCTTGTAGATACAAGGTTCATCTGGATTTTTGACGAAATCAAACTCTTTGATAACGATATCAAAGCAGATGTTCCAACTCCGCGATGCTTGCTTTAATCCATAAATGGATTTAAGCAGCTTGCACACCTTCCCGCTGCTCCCACTGTCTACGAAGCCCTCTGGCTGAGTCATGTACACGCACTCTTCTAAATCACCATTTAGAAAGGCGGTCTTAACATCCATTTGCCAGATTTCGTAGTCATGATATGCAGCGATGGCAAGCATGATTCAGATGGATTTAAGCATAGCCACTGGAGAAAAGGTTTCGTCATAGTCCACACCTGGTCTTTGACGAAAACCCTTTGCTACAAGTCTAGCTTTGAAAGTCTCCACTTTCCCATCTACACCAAGTTTCTTCTTGAAGATCCACTTGCTCCCAATGGGTTTTACCCCTTCAGGAGCAACTTCCAAAGTCCATACTTTGTTGGTGTACATGGATTCCATCTCGGACCGCATAGCATCCAGCCATTTCACTGAGTCCCCACTCGTGATGGCCTGCTCGAAGCTAGTTGGGTCATCATCCTCCATGATGCAATCCTCGCTTCCACCATCAATGAGAAAACCGCAGTATCTCTCAGGTGGACGAGAAACCCTACCAGATCGGCGGAGAGGCTGAGGTTCGTCGGGTACTACCGAATCTTCTGGTTCCACTAAATCTTCAGTTATAGTTTGTGTTTCTGGAACTTCTTCCAGTTCTACCTCAGAGCCACTAATTTCTTTTGCAAGAAATTCCTTTTCTAAAAAGGTGGCATGTTAAGCAATAAACACTTTTTGTTGTTCACTGTGGTAGAAGAGATATCCATTTGAATGTTTAGGATATCCCACAAACTTACATAGAACTGACCGTGCCTCGAGTTTATCTGGATTTTGCCTTTTGACATAGGCCAGACAACCCCATATCTTAACTCGTTTAAGACATGGTCTCTTCCCACTCCATATCTCATATGGTGTGGTAGGTACAGATTTAGTTGGAACTTGATTCAATAGGTATGCCGCTGACTCAAGCGCATACCCCCAGAAGGAAATAGGTAACTCAGCTGTACTCATCATAGAGCGCACCATATCTAATAGGGTGCGATTCCTCCGCTCCGATACACCGTTGTGCTGTGGTGTATAAGGAGGAGTAAGCTGAGAGAGAATCCCATTCTCTTTTAGGAAGTCCAGGAATTCATTGCTCAAGTATTCACCTCCTCGATCAGATCGAAGGATTTTAATACTTTTTCCGGTTTGTTTCTCGACTTCTTGTTTATATTCTCTGAATTTCTCAAAAGCTTCAGACTTGTGTCTTATCAAGTACACATGTCCGTATCTTGAGAGATCGTCAGTGAATGTAATGAAGTACGAAGAACCATCCCTGGCATGTGTAGACATAGGACCGCATACATCACTATGTATTAGTCCTAAGAGTTCGGTAGCTCTTTCTCCGTGTCCTGTAAACGGAGTTTTGGTCATCTTGCCTTTGAGACATGACTGGCAAGTGTCATAAGATGAAAATTCAAACGGATTTAAATATCCATCTTTATGCAACTTAGCTAGTCGTGTCACATTGATGTGACCCAGTCTACAATACCACAAGAAGGATTCGTTCAGTTCTGAACTCTTCCTCTTGTGTGTGTTTGTTATGCTCAGAACTGTTGATTGATTTAGAACATAAATGCCATTGCACAACGTGCCTGATCCAACCAACTTTTGGTTACGGAAAATGTTCATAACATTATCCTGTAATACAAAATTATATCCTTCTTTGCTTAATAAAGAAACCGATATAATGTTGCATATCAGGTTCGGCATGTAATAGCATTCGTTCAGAACCAATGTATTACCAGTTGGTAATACAAGGTGATATTCCCCGACAGTCTTAGCTGCAACAATTGCACCATTTCCAACTCTGATGTCTTTATCACCTTCCCCAAGTTCTCTACCTTTCCTGAGCCCATGTAACTGATTACATATATGGGATCCTGACCCGGTATCTAATACCCAGGACGTAGAGCAAATGGAGAAACAGTTCTCAGTAACGAACACACCCGAAGAAAATGCATCATCATGTACTTTCTTCAATCGGGTGGCATGGGAATCCTGGTATTCCCCTATATCCTGTTCATTCCTATAACTCTTATAAGAAAGAACGGAACCAACGTTCCCCAGCACAGTATAACATGCGGGTTCGGTCAATACATCCATATTACTATCTTGATTAAGGCATGAACTGGTCGCTACCTGGAGAGAGAGAGAAGAAAACACTTTAGCGTATGCTCGTGCAAGATCAGATTGGTTATTATCTTATCTAATCAGGATGGCTCCCACTGCTTTTTATCAAATCTTCCTTCAAACCCTAAAAGGAAAGACTAGCCGGGATTAATTACACACTACAGGTTCGCCAATCTTTCAGCCAGGCCAGTGTCGGTACTTTGAGGGAGGTCCCCCGTGCTTTCGCACGAACCTAATTAATGTAAACCTCGTTTTCCCAGAGGCGTAACCCCGTTGACACCTTTCTAGACACCTACTTGATCGGCTAATTGCACTGTGTAAAACTCTCCCAGGAGTAACTCTTACTCGCAGCGGGTATCGGGATCCAACTATCTCATAGAAGGTATGCAATCTTATTGCAAATTTCAACACTTGAAATTCCCGATAATATTTTGCCCCTAGTGTGCCATGACCTTGACAGAGGTCAACAAATCATAGTGCACTAGTCAAGTTCAACCCGTCATTTCTTGATTGAATCAAACCCACTCGCACGACCCTTGACAGAGGTCAACAAGGTCGTACGACTACCCTAATCCAATCACATCACATGCTTTGCAGATAACTACTAGTTAGCTACCGCACACTACGCCTTGACAGAGGTCAACAAACGCAGCACGAATACTAAATAGTCTTTATCTGAAATGACGGAGGGCTACGACAGGTTTTTCTGAAAACCTATTGCGTAATGAACTTGATATCGTTGTAGAATCAAATGAAGATTTTGAAATGGAGTGATTTTGAGGCTTTTCTAGTTTTGCTAAAGGAGTCACTCCCGGCGAAGGGATCTCGGTCCTTTCCTCGTCGAATGAGGTGCGGGATATATCATATATATCGCTGTGCAAAGCAAAAACTCTTAAAAGCAATCAAAGCCAAACCGAGTGTGTAGCATCTGCCAGTTACTGCTAAAGGAGTCACTCCCGGTGAAGGGATCTCGGTCCTTTCCTCATCGAATAAGGTGCAGGGTATATCATATATACCGCTATGCAAAGCAAGAACTGTAGCTACCTGTTTTATTTTTAAATCTGATTCTACAACATCTTAGGTTTCTTATCTTTCATTAATCACATTAATGAAGTCCCATCATTTAAATACCTAAAACATCACAGATAGATATGACGTACACTTATGCCATCCGCATTCGCCTCGATGTCCCCTCGTGCACCGTTAGGTTAGGTAACTAACGACAGAGCAGGGCAGGGCTAGCGCGGGTGTAAAACATAAGTAACGTCTATATAATATATCATATATACTATATACTATATCCATCACAGAGTCACAACACAGATATCGCAGCAGAATAAACATATGAAATATTGGATATACTAGGACGTCCGTGTTTTCAATACGAGCCAGTATAAAACACGGATTCCACGGTCGTGATGAATAGCCAATCCCACTCCTCTAGACCCCTACGAGAGCGGCAAGCAACCCTGCCAATTCTAGGGTTAGGAGACCCGGACTCGACTCCTCGAGTTGGTCTCCCACTGGACCCCAGAACCCGGTTACTTGTGCTCCCCTCCTTGGGTCTATCCTAATGCGGAAAAGTAAATAATATACAAAAGGTGACAACTTCCGCTACCTGGAAGTGCCCCAAATAAAAGAATATTACATACAAGTTTTTACATGAATGAAAATGAAAAACACTCATCTCACATAAAAACCCCCGGCTATTCAAACACGACGATCCAATATAACATATCCAGCAACACATAACATCACATGTCATCAACGTAAGTAAGTATGCATACCCTAATTGTCGTTGGCGTATAGCAACGAAACCGGCGATATGAACATACTACACTTACGGTCACAGAAAAGAAAGTGTAAAACTACAACAATTGGAATCCGCAACTGCTTTAGACATCACATGCCTAATCAGATATAAATCCCGCATTTTAGTCTCATTATCGAAAACTCTTTTCAATATCATATGGGACTAAATTGCTAGATTTATAACATTCATTCAGTTATCTCATAACTACTTGTGAATTCCAATTATTGTATCACATTCCAGATAAACAGAAAATGTTAAACTTTCCGATCGAACAGTCGAATACCCAAGTTTTCCGATACAGCTCAACACATGAAATAAGTCTAACAACATTCAGTTCGTGCCTCAGTACCGACGGTCCAGCCGTAGAAGGGTCAAGCCAACGCCTCACATGTGGCACGCCGTACTGCCCCAAACCCGAAGGTTCAAAGGGCAGTTCAAGACGGTCACATAATCGAGTTAAGGTTTGTTGTCTTCTAGAGGGTCCATCGCGTTACTTGCACTACTTAGAACGTCGTTAAACTACGGAAAAATCCAACACTTGGAAATTTCCCGACAGGGGAAAAATTGGGTATTTATATCCGGTCGAACTTTTTAACATATTCTGGAAATTATCCGGAAAAACACAAAGACGAAATTTTGATACCCCGATCGAAACACCGAATCCCCAAAGCAACCAATAAAAAATTCAACTCTTGAATAATCATTAAAAACACCCAGGAAAATCACCACTGGAAATTAAGGATTACTGTGTAAAATTCTTTAAATAATTAGTCCGTACGGCCGCGGATCCGCCGCATGAGCCATGCTCATGCCGCGGATCCGCGCTTGAACAGTGGAATTACACTCACGAATTTCACAGTAAACCTTATAATTTCCTGCTTATTTTTCTGCATATTTTTAATATTGAAAAATCCCACTTTTTGGAAAAAGTCCAGAGAGCAAGATAAGTTTAGGGTTTCGGGTTCGTTCGGGCTTCAAATCGCGTCTAGACTTCGCCTAAGGCTCTAGTTAGGCTCTGATACCACTGTAGGGTTCCTAGGCACACAGTAGAGGTCTCACAAGGCATCAACCATGCCATTTTACAAAAATATGGTGCCGAGAAACCCTAGTTAACGGATCGTTTACTAGATGTTTAGGCGAAACGGAAAACTAGTTAACTATTTAACTATAGGTTAGATGCTACAACCTTTGTAGATCCGGATTTCCACCTCCTTAGCTCCACGTGGTCGTCCCCTCGCTGTCCATCACGAACCTCGGACTCTCGCGACGGCTTCATCGGAGAAGTGAGCGGAATAGTTCGTCGGCTTCGTGTCAAAGACGATCTACGTCGAGGTTGCACTAGTTCAAGCTCCGACTTCACCAAGTAGTGAAACTTGTGAAGAAAACACCCAAAACCACTTGGCAAGAGGTAGAGGATGAAGAAATAGGAGGTGGGTTCACTTTAGATTTGGATTTCTCTCACTAAATCTCAAGTTGCCATTGATGTAGCAAGCTTGAAGAAGAAGAAGAAGAAGATGGTTATGATAAGTTCTATATCAAAAGAAATAGAAAATCAATACTTATCATAACTTAAACTAGGGTTAAGTGTAGAGAATAAACCATGGTCATTTGAGTGGGTTAGGGTTAAGCATGAAGACAAGAATGGTTAGCAAAGTCAAAGCTTCATGAAGCTTCAACATAAAACAAATAAAGCCACCATTCTTATCTTAAACTTATCCAAATAAATGAATAAACAAATAAATGAATAACTAAATATGCAAAACCCTAATTATCATAATAACCATGGTTTAATTCTATTCACTTAACCATATGATCAAGTATCATCAAACATGATACAAAAAAGTGCACAAAAGTATATCACATATACAATGTGCAATCCAAGTGAGAAAAATCCGTTTAAAGTGAACCAATACTAGTTAATGCAAAGTAATATATCAAATATATAATTATACATTAAATCATTAAATCAACACTTGATTCAATGATCCGGTCATGTCGCACATGACCGACTAGTATTCAATGTATCGGCTTATCGAATCGATCTTCGATTCGATAACTAGGTTATATCGAATATAACCATTTGATACATATATCGCGAGAATGGAATACGGTATCACATACACGCATTATTCTCGGTCCTGCACATATCTTATATGCGCTCCTATTTCGTTTCGCTTGAGCCAGGAAACCTCTGTGTAGGACTCTAAAGACTCGTCAATACGCCGGTAGCAGATGATGATCATATCAAGCATCCACAAGCCGCAAGCGGTCTGCTAAACGTAACGGCCACCCGGGTATTGAGCGATCAGAAGATCGAAGAGCTAGCCCGCTCACACTCCTGCGAATCCGACCAGTAACACTTACCATACAGTCCGGTCTCTTCGTCTGATATGTCGCATATCAAGTCTAGGGGTGGTAAACGTCAGACCCCAATAACCCGATAAGTCGTGCCGATGTGAGGCTCGTAACGGGTCGAGAAACTACTGGTAACACTTACCAACAAATCTCTGATCAGCCCTGGCCAGGGACTTCCCTGTTACGGCCAATCGAGCACAGCGCAACATCAACCCCCAATACCGGGAGAGACGAAACCCCTCCTATCGCTCATTGCCTCCATGCGACTCGGGATTGTACCCAAAGACCACTGTTTTGCACGCCCTCATGGACGTGGTAAGGTGGAGATCAAAGCACAGTGGGAATCACACAAGACTCTATGACGATCTCGGGTCTACAGACTAACCTGTACAAGTGTCACGTGAGAACTGCCATCTGACGTGAGGTATAATACCATCTGGGAGTTCTCGGCGAGTCCGTCCAGTGTACCCAGTCTCCATTGAGCACCCGTATACTATCTCTGATGTCAAACACCAATGGATATGGGATCATCCATCGCCCATCTCATGGGTCGAGAAGCGTATACGCTAGTCTACTCTGGTATATCGATGCCCCGTCTCGATACACCCACGACTAGGGACCTTGAAGGATGTACTTATGGACTACCATGTCCCCACTAGTATGATCTGCATCATAGTCCAGGTAGTCAAGTACACATCCTAAGGGCTTTACCAACATGTAACTACAAGACAGTATAAAGAGACTAGTGTACATGTTAAGATAAAGAGTAACCAGATAGCATACTATCATATCGAGAAAGAAAGTCATCTCTATATATGTCCAAGCATCCAATATAATATACAACATCTGTACAATACTGGCCTCTAGGGCATACATACAACTAACATGTCATAGATAGGCTCAGTAGAAGTTCGGATGAGTTTGCTCATCGGCCTTCTTATCGACAGATACCTGGGTAGCCGTTACGTGCTGCTAGTACCGCTGACGGACTTGTGGTTAAACCCACTGTCAGCGTACTGTCGAGTCTTTAGAGTTCCACACAGAGAGTTTCCCTGCTTCGGACGAAACGATGTAGAGGCCGTATGGTTTTACGGTAGGGTTCCGATCATATATGTGTACTGGCTACACGGATGATGTTCGAACGGATAATACTAGTGGGCTTTGGTTTAAGCCGGATTCTAGTATTATATTTTTGGATTATTATTATCTCATTGTATTCGTATTTTCCGGAATACGAATACGGGTATGTATATACGGTGAGGGCATTCTTGTAATTTCATAAGAGATACTTCTAGAAGGGGACACCTCATTATTTGGATTTATCTATTTTGAGAAATAGATTAATGAGTTGGAAATTGGAGATATTTAAGGCATGGGGTGAAGCATGGCTCATTGTATTTGTTTATTGGTTTGTGTTTACTATTGAAGAATGGTTGCTATTTTCAATGGAAAAATAATCCATGCTTCATGTGAGATAATGAGTGAGCCATTCTTCACTTGTTTTTAACCTAGTTCATTTACTCATTTCCTTTCTCTCTCCATTTGCTCCTCCTTCTTCCTCAAAAACCCTAACCTTCACATGTGTTGTGAGCCATAGGGTTATATGAGATAAAACAATCCATTAGACACTCTACATCTTCTAAGCTACCTAGCTTAGCAAACTAGGTATCTTAGTTACCTCGGTTTAGAGCTTGGAGCTTGAAGTACATACTCTCAGGTGGATCGTCTTCGACACGAGGAGGCCGACGTTTCAAGCGCGATCCGATTTTCGAGGAGCTCAAGAAGAGAAGGAGAAGAAGAAGACCCGAAGGACTTGTAAACAAGGAGGTATAAAACTCTTACCGAGTAAAACCTTCAAGTAGAATAACTAGTTAAGGTTTCCGTAAAGATCCTGAAATTAAAGTCGGTGTTGCATAGTATGAAAAATCGTTTTTTGTAAATTCCACCTCCCCATAAGTGTGTGGATGTGCGACATCGACTTACAGTGGTATCAGAGCCTACTCAAATTTTAACCAGCAGTTTAGACGATGTTTAAAGTTACGAAACTGAAATAACTCCGAAACGATTAAAACCATATCCAAGTTTCTGTCGATATTTTAAAGAGCCTCTAAAATTTCTTTAAACAATTACAGAGTGCTCTTCTTATAGTAACTAAAACACCATTGAAAAATGAGGCCCAAACTCCAAAATTTGACTGGCGGTTTTTCCATTTTTCCCGGTATGGCCGACCAAGCTGATGATTTTGGTGCTGGAATTTTTGTGGTGTTCTGGAATCTTGGATTTAGGTTTTCAGGTATTGTTTATTTTTGTCCAGATTTCATAGTCTGTTATCTTTATGTTGGGGCAATACGGAGTATTTCGAAGTCACAGTTTTAACATCGTTTATACGTTTCAGTTTGTATATGTGTTGCTAAACGTCTACTAATTGCTATATGCCGATTAGTGGGGGTTGCACATATTTGTATCTTGTTGATGGTTTGTGTATATAAAGTATTGGATCGTCGTGGATGAATAGCCGGGGGATGTGAGAAGAGTGTTTTCTTTTCTTTCATTCATGTAAATTTGTAAATTGATATAATATTATTTTTGTGGGACACATCTGGATTGAGATTGTAGTCACCGTTGTATTATTTCATTTACTTTTTATTGCACCTAGGATAGACCCAAGGCGAGGTGCACAAACTACCGGGTTCTTGAAGTGCCGAGCGGCCTACTCATTTATTGAGGGAGCTTGCTTCACTTCGGGAATTTGGTGGGTAGTTTGCAGTACCCGTAGGGGTCTAGGGTGGAGTTTGGCTATTCATCACGACTGTAGAATCCGTCTTTCGTTTTAGGCTAAAACGAAATACGAAAATCCTGGTATATCCAATATATTCATCTGTGTTGCTGTGATCTGGAATGTCTATTATTGCGTGAGACGAATGGCTATATATATTATATATAATAAACGTTGCTTATGTTTTGCACCTACGCTAGTCCAGCCCCCGCTCCGCCGTTAGTTAAATAACCGTGCATGACGGGGTCTCGTGGCCAATGCGGATGACATAAGCGTACGTTATATTTTCGTTTTTTTTCTGCAATGATAGGGTTAAATGATGGGACCACATTAATATTGATTAATGCAAGGAAAACAAACCAAAGTTTAAATCGTTGGAACAATTTCAAAACCACTCGGTTTTCTTGAAAAACAACTTTTAAATGCGAAGCCTAAACCACTCATTTTAAAAGCTATCATGGTTCCTTCGACTATATTAAGTTCATTACGTTCACGGTATCGCTAAAACCATCCGTAGCCCTCTGTCATTTCAGATGGGTATTCAGTAGTATTTAATCTATGTATTTTGACCTTCGCCAAGGCATAGTGATTGGTAGCTGCTGGGTATTCATCTGTAGCATAGATAGATGCGTTGATTTGGGATAGTCGTACAGCTATTTTGTCCTTCGTCAAGGGTTTGTACGGATGGGTTCAAATTAACCTGGACAATGACGGGTAGAACTTGATTTGCGTCTTATGATATGTTGGCTTTTATCAAGGTTATAAGAGCTTGGGGCAAAAATCCACATCGGGAGTTTCAAAGGAAAATGAAACTTGCTAGTGTTGCATACTATTTGGAGTGTGATGATTTTGGTAGGATTCCTTCAAGGTTGTCACATGATAATATTTGGATCCCGATCCTACTGTGAGTATCCGCTACTCTTCGGGAGATTTTTTCACTAAACAATCAATGCTATAAACCAAGTAGGTGCTTAGAACGGAGTTAGCGGGGCTACGCCTTCAGGAAAAAGAGGTTATGTAATTAAGGAATTTCGCGAAAATGTTGGAAAACCTCCCTCGAAGTACCAGCACTAGCTTGGCTGAAAGGTTAAGAAAGAATTGTAGGGTGAGATTAATCCTAACTAATTCTTCTTTTATGATTTGAAGGAGGATTCGAGGAACAGTGGGAGTTATTCTGTTTAGATAAACTAATAGCCAATCTAAACTTGCAAGAGTATCATGCCGAGTGTTTCTCCTTTCTCTCTTGACAGCAGTGACCAAAATGACCGGGCTTAAGTTACCGCTAGATAATAATAAATTGACTGGGCCAAACTATAAAGATTGGCTAAGGAATATCTAGATGGCCATTACCTATAACAAGCCGGGCTACCTCCTTACTACTAAATCCCCCACCGTCTCAGGTCCAGATTCCACCGTCGCGGATGTTGAAATCTGTAAGATATGGGAAATAGACAGTGCGAGAGCCAAGTGTCTCGTGTTGGCCTCAATGGATAATGAACACCAGAGGTGGCACGAGAAGATGGAATTAGCTTCCATTTTCCTCCATACCAAAGATTTATATGGATAGCAATCTCGTATCGCAAGATATGAGATCTCGAAGAAATTGTTTCAGGCGAGATTGGTTGTCGGGTCATCTGTAGGGGACCACATCCTTAAGATGATTAGCTATATTGAAGAACTTGCAGACCTTGGGACCATGTTAGAGAACGAGTTATCTACTGACTTGATTCTACAGTCCCTCCCCTCTACCTACGTCTAGTTTTTCTTGAATTTCAATATTCAAGAGAATGAAGTTTCACTTCCAGAACTCTTCAACATGTTGAGCGCTGAGGGCACCCTACAGAAATCTAGGGAGACACCTTCTCTGCTTCCTCTTCTAGATCCAAGGCGAAAGCCAAGGGGAAGAAGAAGAAGGCTCCACCAAGCCAAAAGGCGGCGTCAGTAAGGTAGAGGGAAAGGGCAGGGCAAAAATTTCGGGGCTGACAGTAGGGAAGGAGGAATGTTTCTATTGTCACGGGAAAGGGCATTGGAAGAAAAACTGCAGGGCTTGGAAAGCCAGAAACCAGGATTCGAAATACGTTGTGGCTTCAGCTTCAGGTATGTTTATGATTGAAAATTGTCTGTCAATTAACTCTACTTCCTGAGTACTAGATATCGGATTAAGATCTCATATCTGTAATTCATTACAGGATCTGAGAAACCGTAGAGTTATCAAGGCAGGTGATATGACTCTCAGGGTTGCTAACGGAATGAGCGTGGATGCTGTATCCGTAGGGGAATATCACCCAGGATTGACAAGTGGGCAGATTTTGATTTTGCGTAACTGTTTGTGTGTACCTAGTTTGGAATGTAATATCATCTCTGTATCTTTACTATCTAAAGAAGGTTATGATTTTACATTTTTAAGCGATGTCGTCCACATCCACCTTAATCATACTCTGATTGGGTCAGGTACACTAGATAATGGTATATATGTATTAAATCAAGCTCAGGTTTTCAATGTCCAGAACACACTTAAAAGAAAGTCTCCAGAATTAAATCGGGCTTTTTTATGGCATTGTAGACTGGGTCACATCAATGAAACATGGTTGACAAAATTACATAAAGAGGGATATTTGGATCCGTTTGAGTATTTGTCTTATGCAACTTGTCAATCATGTCTCAAAGGAAAGATGACAAAGACTCCATTCACTGGACACGGGGTAAGAGCCAGCGAGCTCTTGGGACTCATACACAACGACGTGTGTGGTCCAATGTCTACACATGCAAGAAGTGGTTATTCCTACTTCATTACCATTATGGATGATTTCTCAAGGTATGGACATGTATTCTTGATAAAACATAAATCCGTGGCCTTTGAGAAATTCCCGGAATACAAGAATGAAGTGGAAAAACAAACAGGCCAAAGTATCAAGACACTTAGATCTGATCGGGTGGTGAATACTTAAGTGCCGAGTTCCTGGATTACTTAAAAGAGAATGGAATTCTCTCTCAGCTTACTCCTCCATACACACCTCAGCACAACGGTGTATCGAAAAGGTAGAACCGAACCTTATTGGACATGGTACGTTCCATGATGAGTAACGCTGAGTTACCGCAATCCTTCTGGGGTTATGCACTAGAATCAGCTGCATATCTTTTGAACAAGGTTCCTACTAAGTCAGTGTCTACCACACCATATCAGATGTGGAGTGGGAAAAAACCATATCTTAAGTATTTAAAGATATGGGGATGTCCAGCTTTTGTAAAAAAACAGCATGCAGACTGTTCTCCGCCGGAAGACGAACCGGGACGTTGGGACATCTGGCCTGAATCTCCAGGGTTTCCTAGCACGGCAGCAAGGTTTCGGGAGGTATCGTCCATGCCAAATTAAAAAATTTGCCATTCTAGCTAACCCTAACCCTAGAATCGTATACTAGAAATCGACGGAAATGTAAATGCAAACACTTTGCAAGTAAAGTGAGTAAGGAATACAACCTTTGTAGACCGGTCCTTCACTTCAATAGCTCCGTGTAGTAGTACCTTCACTGTGATCGTGAACTCTGGACTCTAAAGAGGCTCCCATGAAGAAACGAATATTCTTGCTTCGAAGTCTTCGAGGCCGAAGATGATCTACGTCGAGGAGACACTAACCCAAGTTATCTCTTCACTAATTATGGAATTAGTCAAGCAAATACCCTATACTAAATGGCAAGTAGTAGAGAATGATGAAGTAGGAAGTGGGCTCACTTTAGAATTGATTTTCTCACATTTTTTCTCACATTTCCATTGAAGCTAGAAAGGTTTGAGGAAGAAGAAGAAGAATGAACTCATATGAAAAATTATTCAAGTGAGAATGAATAATTATCCAAATGAATAATTGCAACCATGGGTGAGTTAAGCCCTCATGCCTAACCCATGTAGAGAATAAACCAAGGGCTAAGCTTAAGGGTAGGGTTAACCAATATCTTAAGTAATGACAAAAGAGTTGAATAAGTTAATGTATCTGTTTCCCCCAATCAGAGCAAAGCTCTGTTCAAATTTTCAAAATTTGAAATGAACAGCGCTTCATATGAGCGCCAGTGCTCTGAGGCAGCGCTCACATGCAAAGCACGAGTGCGCTAGCGCAAAGGGCGCCAGCGCTCTGAAGCAGCGCACACGTGCAAAGCACGAGTGCACCAGCGCAAAGGGCCCCAGCGCTTTGAAGCAGCGCTCACGTGCAAAGCACGAGTGTGCTAGCGCTGGAACTAAATGTTCCCCACCGTCAGATCAAAGATCCAATAAAGATGATAAATCATCAATTGACCAGAATAAAATTCTGTTAAGGAAAGATTCCTCAAAATCTTTCCAAACAAAAAGATTGTGCTCTGTAAATCAGAACACCGTTGGATCAATGATCCAATGGTGATTAAAAAAAATCTCTAAAATACAGAATAAATTCTGTGTGGGGAAAGATTTCCCAATCTTGTTAAAAATAAGAAGATTGCCTTCTTTAAATCAGAAGCCCTTGGATCAAAAATCTAACGATGGGGAAATCCCCAAATCAATTGGAGAAAAGATCTCCTTAACCGATTGAACAAATCAGCCTTACCCTATATAAAGGCCCCAAGACTTCAAGTCTCATATAGAGGAACCCCTCTATAAATTTTGAGAAATCTCAGAAAGAAGAGTAAGCTCTCGGTAGAAGAAGAACTTTTCTTCAAGGTAAAAAAACAGAGATAAGAAAAATCTCATTAAAGAAGAAGAACATAATTCTTCTTACAGATCATAGATCTATAAGACTAAGGTCTTTTTACAAAAAGAGATCATGAACATCTCATTATAAAAAAAGAAGGGGGGGGGAATAATTCAATTCTCTTAGGATTACAGATCCATAAAGGCAAAGCTTTTCACCAAAAAAAGAGATTGAAACATCTCCTATAAAATAAGAACTTTGTTCTTAGAACCTTGAGACAAACTCTCTTATAAACGAGAATTTATTTCTTAGATCATAAAACTGATCAATAGAATTTTGCGCTCATGGACTGGTGCACAGCGCCAAGCGCACCACGTGCTCCTCACATGTGCGCCACTTAACAAATAGCGCTTTGCGCTCTTTGACTGGCGCTAGCGCCAAGCGCGCCACGTGCTCCTCACGTGTGCGCTATATCACAGAAGCGCTTTGCGCTCATTAACTGGCGCTAGCGCCAAGCGCGCCATGTGCTCTTCACGTGTGCGCTATATCACATAAGCGTTTTGTGCTCATTAACTGGAGCTAGCGCCAAGCGCGCCACGTGCTCCTCACGTGTGCGCTATATCACAGAAGCACTTGCGCTCATTAACTGGCGCTAGCGCCAAGCGCGCCACGTGTTCCTCACGCGTGCGCTGATAGAACATAAACTGTTCTTTAAATAAAGCCCTAGAGCTATGATGAATGCTCAACATTCAATAAAAGACAAAAAGGCTGTCAGAACCCAAATCAATGCTCAGCATTATCAAATGTTTAACATTTTAACTGAGTGGGCCGAGCCCAAGTTGGCCATAAACCCCTTATTCAGATTAATTGAGCCTATATGCTCATAAATTTCAGATCTTAGTCCCAATTGGGCTACAGATCTCCCAACCGAAATTGGTTCAAGGGTACATCTCTTCATTCCTCTGATATTTGTCGTTGTAATTCTTCAACGTCTTCAGAGAGATGACGGGTCCCGACAACTAGACATTCCATGGACTATGATATCCTTAAACTTTACAGACTATGACGTCTATAAACTACCATGGACCGTGGGGTCCTTAAACTCATAGACTATGATGTCCTTAACCTTGGACTATGGGGTCTTTAAACCCATGGACTATGATGTCCTTAACCTCGGACTGTGGGGTCCTTAAAACCATAGACTATGATATCTCTAAACTTTATAAACTATGACGTCTTTAAACTGGACCATAATGTCCTTAAACTAATTATGGACCGCAAAGTCCCTAAACTAAAACAATAGAGTCCAAATGCTCTTTTGTTGGATCTAAACGATCCCGTTAAGTTGATCTTAGTCTAAAATTAGACTAACGTATCCTTAACAAACGTTTAAGTTGATCTTAGTCTCAAATGAGACTAACGCATCCTTAAACCCAACCCCAAACCCAAATCTAAGAAAATACGGATTTGGACTAATCCACACCCTACGGGCGACAACATAAATTAGTCTCCATATACAATCCACGCACAACCAAAAACAAAACAAACACCCATGACACGAAGTGACCATCTGGAGAAGGAGAAAGTGGTTACTGCGATGCGGTAGCATAATTAACTGCAGGGGCTTGCGCCTGCAGGGAAGAGCGTCACCATAATCAAAAACCCCTCAACGAGGGGGAATCTGACAATGTTTGCTACATTGGCCGCATCCGTCTAAACCTTCGATACACGGTTTCATAAATCAACTTGGCATCTTCGGAGAGGTGGACGAATAGCACCAAACAGCATCTACCCTCAAAATTCAGGCGGGACGTTCCAACGTCCCGGTCCCGTATTCGGTGGAGAACAGATTCTGGCACGCCCGGTAGGACCTTTTCCTCTTTCCACTCCACACTTCGTGTGTCGTGTTCGCGAATGAATCACGGTTTGATATGGTTGCCATTGGATTCGAGGTACTAAGATTTGGTTTTGCTCCTATGCAGAAAAAAGAACATCAATGGCCTCTAACTGTTCCAGTTGCAACAACAACTCCCTTACCGCCTCATCTGGAGGAGTAACCTACGGGCCCCAAGCGGCTTCCCTCTTCACAATGCCGGTGGAACAAGTGACCCGAGCCACCACTGGGCTATTCTTCGGGACCATGATCCTGCCAACAAACTTCAGCGCTCCTGTACCATCATAAGAAGCTCCGAAGAAATCGGTTTTTGATCGGCTTGCAACTACTGCGGCCCCTCTCAACGGGTCGTCCAAGTCTACTGCCTCAGTTTTCAACAGACTGGGCCGAAGCTCAGATGGACCCATGAAGAAGCCCACAATTCCTGAAGAGGTTATCCCAAAGTGGGTAGCCATTCCTACTCCTGAAGTCACCAAGGTGGCTTCTCCTGCTAAGGGGTCGGTCTTCATAAGACTGGCCGTTTCAGCTCCCGTTCCAGACAAAGTCATGAAGGTTGTTTCCCCTATTCGAAAGTCGGCCTTCGCAAGACTGACTACCCCCTCTCAATGGGTGTCAGTCTTTGATAGGCTAGCACCAATAGCAGTCTCTCTTCAAAGCAGGGGGCATGAAGAAGCTCGTCCAACAGCGGAGGTGATCCCGACCGCACGACATGCTCGACGTCTCCACTGGCGCCAAGTGAGGAAAGCTGGGGGCAGTTCACCCTCTGGAATGACTCCGCCATCTCCAACTGTGGAAGTTGATACTGCTGTTCCAACTGGGAACAACTTTGAACCACTTATGAGGGTCCGCAAGAACTCTCCGACTGCTGTTCTGAAAAGGTCTCCTCCGCCTATGGAGAATGCCACAAAGGCGAAGCTCGAACAGCCCCTTCAGCGGCTGTCCTCTAAAATTTACAAAGTCTGGCATCAAGTCCAAGACTCGGTGATTGATAAAGACTACCCCCGCCGACAGGAAAAGATGAAAGCGCGACGAGAAGAGGACTATCCTATCAAGCCACAGAAGGTGTCATCTGTTTGGGTACCCGTTGCAACGGCTCCCTCAACTTCGACCGCCCACAAGAGGAGAAGGCCGGAGAAAATTCCCGTGTCTGCGACAAATGTCAAGGGCACTGAGCCTAAATGCCCTAAGTCTGGGGGCATGGTGGTGCATACCGTCTATATGCATCCGGAAAAGAGGATAGCCGTATCTCCACAGGTCATCGACCGCTTACGCGATCAGTGACTAAGGCTCAGGAGCAGCAGCAACAAAAACTCCAAGAGATGCTAACAGCTATGTCCGCACTCACGAGATCAAAAGCAAGCCCGGAGACATCCTCGGAGCAATATCATGATCTGGAAACTGATGCCGAATTCCTTTGGAGAATGCTTGAGAAAAAGGACAAAGAGGCCGCGGAATAAGCGGCCAACATAAAACAAATGGCATTTCTGTTCCAAGATATGGTGGGCATGATGATCCAGCCGGACCCTCCAGCCGAAGATCCTCCAGTAATAATTGAAGACGATAGAGGAGAGACATCAAATCCTCTGCCGGCCCTGTCAGCAGCCAAGGAGGAGACCATCTCCAAAGCCATGCTCGATGATTATATAGCTCAGCAAATACGGGCTCATCAAGCGAATGAAGTAACCGGCCAAGTCGTCAGAATTAGGCGATCATATCCAGGATGGTACGATCAGATAAAGTACCCGCCAGGATACACAATTCCTAAATTTCATGTGTACAAGGGGACATGCAATCCTCATCAACATGTCGCTCAGTTCAGAGCTCTCTGTGGCAACACTGGAGGGGATGATAAGCTACTGCTTCGCCAATTCGTCGGCAACTTAGCAGAGACAGCTTTCGAATGGTACTAAGAGCTTCCTAACGACTCCGTCAAAAATTTTACGGAGATGGAATTGCTGTTTACCCAACATTTCGCCAGCGTTAGCAAGCACACCCCGATCACTGCGTTAATTAACGCCAGAGTGAAGCCAGGGGAAACATGGGTGCAGTATGCGATACGGTGGTGGAATCTGTGGTCGAAGTGCGACCAGCGTATCGAAGAAGCACCTGCGGTAGGCATGTTCATAGGGACCCTCGACCCTCAGACGACCATTTCAAAATTCATGATGTTCTTCAAGCCAACTACTTTCCAGGCCTTGATTGACAAATCGGCCCAAATGGATCAGATGGGTCATAGACCATCCTCTTCGAAGTTGGAATCTCGAACCGAGAAAGGGAAAGGGAAAGCGAGCTTCGTCGCCAATGCACAGCAGCAACCCAGTAGTCCAAAACCGATTGATCACCAAGACGAAAGATGGCGATTCTTTAATGAGAAACTGAAGTGCTCTTATTCGTTTCCCCGGGATAAAATGAGGAGATTGTTTGAACTAGCGGTGCGCAACAGGCTCATCAATCTTCCGGATCCAAAACGCCCATTGCAACCCGGTGAGGCTAATAATCCCAATTATTGCCCCTATCACCAAGCGATAAGCCATCCAATCGAAGATTGCTTTGTCTTCAAAGGGTAGATTGAGAACCAATACCAACAGGGCAAATTCGCACTGTCCGAGAATTGGAAAGTGAACCCGCCCCAGCCGCATGCTATCAAAAAGGCGGATACACCGGGGGCATCATGCTCTTTTGTAGAAGAAGCTCCATGGGAGGTCGTTCTTTCAGCTAAAATGAAAAGAATGCTGAAGGATCTCCAAACATGCCCGGCGATCAAATGGAAAAGTCCGCAGAAACCCAAAGTCATCAAGGGAATGCTGATCGAGTCGTCGAAGAGCTGGCAGCCAAGGACCCACCCAAGAAAAACAAGGTGGATTACAATGTTCTGGCATACCTGAGGAAGATCCCTTCACAGCTAAGCATTCTCGACACCCTTCTGCTATCTAAGGAGGCGAGAGATTCTTTGATCAAGGCATTACTGTAGGGTTCCCTTCGACGGCAGCAAGGTTTCGGGAAGCATCGTCCATGCCATTTTCAAATTTTTGCTGTTTCAAGGAACTCTAAACTAGAATCGATAACTAGAAATTAATACGGAAACTAATGTAAACTATTTTACATCTAAGTGAAATCGAAATACAACCTTTGTAGATCGGTCCTTCACTTCATAAGCTCCTTGCAGTAGTCCCTTCGCTACGATCATCGAACTCCCGGACTCTTAGATGGCTCCATGAGAAGAGGGCAACGGTTTTGCTTGAAGTCTTCGAGGCCGAAGATGATCTACGTCGAGAGAATACGAACTCAAGCTACTACTTTACCAAAGTGAAGCAAACACCCTATACTAAAGTGCTAATCTAGTAGAGGATGGAGAAATAGGAAATGGGTACACTTTAGATTTTTTTCTCACAATATTTCTCTCTCTTTTTCAAACCCTAGCAAGCTTTTTGAAGGAGGAAGAAGATGAGCTCAAGAAAAATGAGAAATGAAAACTCATCAAGAGAGAGAGAGTGAACCATGGGTGGGTTTGTATCATATACTAACTCATGTAGAGACATTACCATAGCTAATTAGAATGGTTAGGTTAACAAATATCTAAAGTAAAACAAACTTAGTGGACTTGGTCAAAGCATCCACAAGCTTCCATAAGCTTCATGCCTTTTTCCAATAATCCACTAATTTTGTAATTACTTTAAAATATTAAACCCAACATCATAATTAGCATGGTGTATGTCTCATACACCCATGTAGTGTGTATCAACAACCATGATACAAACAAAACACAATTTAATATATATCACATATATATTAAGTCGTGCACAAGTGAGAAAAACAAATGCTTAAGTGAACCAATGTTAGTTAATATAAATTAGTATATCACATATACAATTATACACTAAATTATTAAATCAACACTTGACTTAATAATCCGATTATATCACATATAACTGACTAACATCCAATGTATCGACTTATCGAATCAACCCTTGATTCGATAACCTGGTTATATCGCATATAACCGATCGATACAAACATCGCGAGAATAGAATACGGTATCACATACACGCATTATTCTCGGTCCCGCACATATCACATATATGCTCCTATTTCATTTTGCCTGAGCCAGTAAAACCTCTATGTAGGCCTCTAAAGACTCGTCAATACGCCGGCAGTAGG
This sequence comes from Agapanthus africanus, assembly GCA_030015575.1. NCBI lineage: Eukaryota > Viridiplantae > Streptophyta > Magnoliopsida > Asparagales > Amaryllidaceae > Agapanthus > Agapanthus africanus. The sequence goes on from CM057337.1 coordinate 97,988,368, forward strand.
TGATGATCACATCAAGCACCCACAAGCCGTCAGCGGTACTAGCTGGACATAACGGCTACCCGGATATTGAGCGATCAGAAGATCAGCAAGCAAGCCCGCCCCAACTCCTGCAAAAGCCTGACAGTGACATTACCGTACAGTCTGGTCTCCTTGTCTGATATGTCGCATATCAAGTCTAGGGGTGGTAAACGTCAGACCCCAATAACCGATAAGTCATGCCGATATGAGGCTCATAACGAGTTGAGAAACTACTGGTAACACTTACCGGTAAATCTCTAAACCAGCCCTGGCCAGGGACTTCCCTGTTATGGCCAATTGAGCACAGCGCAACATCAACCCCCAATACCGGGAGAGACGAAACCCCTCCTATCGCTCATTGCCTCCATATGACTCGGGACTGTACCCAAAAACCACCATTTTGCATGCCCTCTTGGATGTGGTAAGGTGGAAATCAAAGCACAGTGGGAATCACATAACACTCTATGACGATCTCGGGTCTACAGACTAACCTGTACCAGTGTCACCAGAGAACTGCCATCTGACGTGAGGTATAATACCATCTGGGAGTTCTCGGTGAGTCCGTCCAGTGTACCCAGTCTCCACTGAGCACCCGTATATCATCTCTGATGTCAAACACCAATGGATATGGGATCATCCATCGCCCATCTATATGGGTCGAGAAGGTATACGCTAGTCTTCTCTGGTATATCGATGCCCCGTCTCGATACACCCACGACTAGGGACCTTGAAGGATGTACTTATGGACTACCATGTCCCCACTAGTATAATCCGCATCATAGTCCAGGTAGTCAATTACACATCCTAAAGGCTTTACCAACATGTAACAGAGAGACAATCAGTGTACACGTTAAGGTAAAGAGTAACCAGATAGCATACTATCATGTCGAGAAAGAAAGTCCTCCCTATATATGTCCAAGCATCCACTACAATATACATCTCATGTATAGTGATGGCCTCTAGGGCATACATATAACTAACATTACAAGAGCCTGTCCAGTTTCAAGCTTTCCTCGCTGAAGAAAAGATGAAAGATGAGCTGGAAGAAGTGCACACGGCCGATATCATCTTCGGCGATGAAGACCTCCTCCTCGGGACGTGCGAGCATAACCGTCCCCTTTATGTTTCTGGATACTGTCATGATATCAAGATAGGCAAAATCCTGGTCGACAATGGGTCCTCCGTCAACCTCCTCAATGTAAGAGTGTTGAAGGAAATTTGCATGAGCGTTCAGCATCTCGCTTGTGATAAAATCACCATCTCCGGGTTTGACTCCCAGTCATCACGGACGCTCGGGTCTGTGATACTGACGTTATGCTTTGGGCTACTCGTCACAGACATCAAATTTCATGTCATTGATGCCAAGACATGTTATAATGCTTTGCTCGGTAGGCCTTGGTTACACGAGTACAACATCATCCCTTCTACACAGCATCAGTGTATGAAGTATTTCAAGGATGGTCTCGAGTATACTGTGACAGGGGAGTTGAACCCATTCTCTGTGAATGAAGTCCGAAAGTACGAAGATGCGAAATATTTCTTACCAGATTTCGAAGACACAGAAAGATACTATAAACCGAAGAACAAGGCTATCATCACTATTATAGTCTTTGGGAGCGATACCGAGGAGGAGGAAGAGATAGTCTATTAAGGACCACCCCAATGCAACAAGCCGGGATCGTCCACCCCTATTCTGGTCTTTGGCAGTGACTCTGAAGATGAGGTTAATACACTATGTTCTGTTCGGTCATCAATACAAGCCTTCACTGACGATGAATGAAGTTTTCAAATTGCCATGGTTCCGCAAGAGCATTACAAAGAGCTCGATGCACTTAATTCCTACATTATGCAAAACCTGCAGACGTTCTACGTCCCCCCCAGGCGAAAAGATGAAAAGGCGATCCTCTTTTATCGATCCGCGGAAACCAAAGTGGAGAAAGAAATCTGGCATGGTGCCGATTCTCCGCTTGGTAGGCTCCAGCCTATCCGTCTGCCCAGATACTACACATAGGGGTTAAAAAGGCTGTTGAGGCGCCAAGGTGTACCATTCAAACAGACTTCTCGAAAAGCTAAGTTCTATGACAGAATCTGGAACGTCCCCAGAACTCAGCGAAAATTGCCCAACGGGAGAATGGAAACGATCAGGGGTTGGATATGTTCAATCCAAGAAACGGGAGCGATTCCATGGCTGCCACGTCATACATGTTTTTGATGAAGAAAGAGATGCTCTAGTAGAAGACGCTAAACCTAAACCAAAACGAGGTCTCTCCATGAAAGCGCCAAGTCCGTCGTTCGAAGAACAGATGGATAGGCTAATAAGAGAAGCAGGTCAAAAGGCCCGGGATGATCATAACCGCGAAATGGCCATCTACGAGAAAGCCAAGATGCAGCGCCTCCTTCAGTAGGCTGCAGAGAATGACAGTGATCTTTGTCGTCAACCCGTCATACAAAAGACCCGACGCAGGGGTAGAAACAAGTTAAAGAACGGAAAAAACGTTCGACAGCGGCAAAGCGGGTCCAAGAAGCCACGCGATCAAAAATTGGGCAGCCTGGAACCGTCTCTTATAAAGAAGATGGGTCGAGCATATTCTTTTCCCCAAGACAAGACAAGGGAGATATTCGATCTTGTCATAAAACATCAGATGATAACACTCCCAGAATCCAAACACCCCGAGCAAGCAAGCGAGGTCTTTCACCCAGACTATTGCTCCTATCATCGAGCGATAGGACATCCTCTTGAAGACTGCTTCACACTTAAAGACTGGGTAGAAGACCAGTATCAGCAAGGTAGGTTCACTTTATCCAGCAGTTGGAGGGTAACCCCACCACAGAAGCATGAACCGAAAGCCATACATGCAGCGAGAGTAGAGCCGGATCAACATCGGTCTTGGAAGCGATCTCGTACCTGTCACGTGATAACGCTGTCAGTAGAAGTAGTACACGAGGATATGGCTGACCTCCCCTGGTGCTTCGAAAACGATGATAACGAGGTGATCTCAGAGTTTCCGCCGGCGCCAAAAGAGCTGGAAGATGGAATACATACTACTGCAGATAACCTCAGAAAAATTGACTTGGGGATGACAAATGACCCACGGCCGACGTTCATCAGTGAGTTGTTGTCTGAAGAAAAGGTGGCTACGCTCAAAGACGTGCTCATGCAGTATAAAGACTGCTTTGCATGGATCTATTTCGAAATGCCGGGACTAGATCCAGAGATAGCAGTGCACAGATTGGCGATATCTCCTGACATCAAGCCAGTCAAACAAGCACCAAGAAGAATGCGGCTCGAGCTTGAGATAAGCATCAATACTGAGGTCAAGAAGTTAATCGACTTCGGCTTCATCCAAGAGGTTTAGTATCCTGACTGGATCGCCAATATCGTCCCAGTGATGAAGAAAAATGGGACAGTGCGTATCTGCGTGGACTTTAAAGACCTCAACAAAGTATGTCCGAAGGATGATTTTCCCATACCGGTTACCGAGCCGATGACAGACAACACATCCACTCACGAAGTCTTCTCCTTCATGGACGGCTCATCAGGGTACAATCAAATAAAGATGCATCCCGAGGACCAGAAGCATAGCGCTTTCCGAACCCCTTTGGGCATATTCTGCTACAAGGTGATGCCTTTCGGTCTAAAGAACGCCGGTGCCACCTATCAGAGGGTCATGACGAAGATTTTCGATGACCTCATACATGAAATCGTCGAATGCTATATTGACGACCTCGTAGTTAAAAGCAAATCATATGAGGAACATTTAGAGTATCTGAAGACCGTGTTTCAGCGCCTTCGGAAATACAGCTTGAAGATGAACCCTCTCAAATGCGCGTTCGGAGTTTCCTCAGGCAAGTTCCTAGGATTTGTCATCCGACATCGAGGCATCGAGATAGACCCGTCGAAGATCAAGGCGATCATGGAAATGCCTCCGCAAAGGACTCTCAAGCAACTGCGATCTCTCCAAGGAAAGCTCACGTATATCCGGCGATTTATAGCCAATCTCTCCAGCAAGTGCCGTCCCTACCATCACTTGATGAAGAAGGGAACCCCGTTCGTTTAGGATCGCAAATGCCAAAGCGCACTGGACGAAATCAAGCAATACTTGCAGAATCCGCCGGTGCTGACCGCTCTGGTCAAAGGAAAGCCTCTCATTCTATATACAACCGCCCTTGAGGGTTCTCTAGGCGCATTATGGGCACAAGAAAACGACCAAGGGAAGGAGAGAGCCCTCTGCTATTTGAGTCGAGTTCTTCTGGGGGCAGAAAACAATTACTCCCCCATTGAAAAACACTGCCTGGCGTTAATCTTCGCGATAACAAAGCTCAGGCACTATGCGTTGGCGCATGAGGTCCATCTCGTATCGAAAGTGGATCCTCTCAAGTATTTGATGTCAAGATCCATATTAACGGGACAGCTCGCTAAATGGGCCCTACTCTTAATGGAATTCTCGATAACTTATCGACCTCTCAAGGCAGTGAAAGGCCAGGCCATCGCCGACTTCCTCACCGAGCATCCTATACCTGCCGACTCTCTCTTGAACTGTGAATTGCCAGACGAGCATGTGTTTGACACGATCGACGGGGAGAAAGGAGGGAGTGATAGCCGATGGGAACTCTACTTCGACGGAGCATCTTCCATGAAGAAGCGAAAGCACAGCTCCCCCATAATCAAGTCTGGGGTGAGCCTCATCTTTGTGACTCCACAAGTAGGGATAATGCGCTTTGCCTTCTCCTTAACAGAACCGAGGACAAACAATGAAGCCGAATATGAAGCTTTGATAGAAGGTCTTGAGATCGCTATCGACATGGGAATTGAAAACCTCCTCATATATGGAGACTCCCAGCTGGTCGTTAGTCAAATAAATGGCGATTATCAAACGTGCAAACCGGAGTTGGTAAAGTACGGTGAGAGTGTGCAACAATTGCTGACTCAGATCCCTTCCTACGCCCTGGAAAGCATACCGCAAGCGGAGAATAGCAGAGAATATGCGTTAGCCAAGCTCGCTAAAGAACTGGCCAATGAAGACCTCGATGACGTAAGGATCGTCATGTAAAGCCGTCGGGTTCTTGCTCTGGCCGAAATATTTCCGGAGCCGTCTGAAGAGAAAGAAGCGACCGAGCAAACGGCCCTACAAATAAAAGACCAGGAAAAGGCTAAGGATTGGAGAAAAGTCTTTATAGACTACTTCAAATCCTGTCGAATGCCTGAAGATGCATCCTCGAGACATCAGCTCATGAAAAGAGCTCTGTCTTTCGCCTTCGTCAATGATACGCTGTATAAGAGATCGTTCGACTCTCTATGGCTAAGATGCCTGGGACCTGAAGAGGCAAAGAGAGTCGTCCAAGAAACTTACGACGGACTCTGCGGTTCTCACCAAGCCGGGCCGAAGATGAAATTGAAGATCAAAAGGATGGGCTACTATTGGCCCACGATGATCCAAGACTGCCTCGAATACGCAAAGCAGTGCCACTCATGCCAGATTCACAGGGACTTTATCCACCATCATCCAAATCTGCTACATCTAACGGTGGCTAGCTGGCCGTTCAAAATGTGGGGAACTGACATAATCGGGCCCATTGAACCAGCATCATCCAGAGGGCATCGGTTCATATTGGCGGCAACTGATTATTTCTCTAAGTGGGCGGAAGCAATACCGCTAAGAGAAGTGAAGACGGAGAGTATCCTCCATTTCTTCAAGACACACGTCATTTATCGGTTCGGCACTCCGCGACAGATTATCTTCGATAACGGGCCAGCCTATAGAAGCCACAAGATCAGCCGCTTCGCTTAACAGCATAATATAGACTGGAGATACTCTTTGGTCTATAATCCCCGAGCTAACGGTCTAGCTGAGGCTTTCAACAAGACCTTGACGAAGATCGTGAAAAAGACGGTGTACAAGAATAAGAAGGACTGGCACGAGAGACTGTATGAAGCTCTCTAGGCGTATCGAACTACGTTCAAAACGGCCACAAACACAACGCCGTATGCATTGGTATTCGACATAGAAGCGGTACTCCCCCTCGAGATAGAGTTATCCTCTATACGAGTGGCGGTTCACTATGAGCTAACTGACGAAGAAAATGCTCACCTTCGGCTTGAGGAGCTTGATGCCCTCGACGAAACCTGGCTCATGGCGCAACAAAACTTGGAGGCTTATAAAGCAAAGATGACGCGCTCATATGAGAGATTGACTAGGCCGAGAACATTCCGCCAAGGCGAACTCGTGCTAGTGGTCAAGAGACCTATGATCCCCAATCATGCCAAACGGAGGAAATTCGAGCCGAACTACGAGGGCCCGTACATCATAGACAAAGTCTACTAAGGTGGGGCTTATTTGCTCATGGATATGCATGGGGAAAGACCCTACGCCTGACGAGTCACGGCCTAGGTCAACGATAGATGACGACGCCTATGTCCGCTCGCTATCTTCCCAAGTCCAAACTCTATAAGTAGTATCCAGCGAAACCGCTGTTTCCAAAATGGCAACAATGGACCGAAACGTCCCTAAACTAACAACGGACCGAAACGTCCCTAAACTAACGACGGATCGAGATGTCCTAAAACTAACAGTGGACCGAAATGTCCCTAAACTAACGCCTGACCGAGATGTCTATAAACTACTACGGACTGCAGGATCCCAAGGCTGACGCAAAAAAATGGTACATCCATAAGTGAAATGGGCACGGATGAAAACTCGAAAGGGCTCCATGAGTAAAAAAAACAGCAGGGCTACCAGCGAGTTTGTTAAAACTCGAAAGGGCGCAATCTCGTTAAAAGACACTTGCAAGGTCCTCTCGACCCTGTGAGGAGAAAACACCTGCGTGAGATCCTTACGACTCACAAGAGAGCGACACACTTAGGGATCCCCACGATTCCTAAGGAGAAAATACACTTACGGGATCCTCACGACTCGTAAGGAGAATTCCCCTTTGAGACCCTTATGGCTCATAGGATTCAAAAGCCTTAAGCTGCATGGATATGAACTTGTTCTTAAGCCATCACAATCTCCAATACCACCCTATAAGCGTTTCAATATTGACCCTTGTATACAATCCACGGGCATGAATAAACATTTTCCTAACAAAGTCCCACTAGAGACTAGGGATATGCTTACACGGTGAACGACCCTTGTAAGTCCTCTTGACTTATAAGGAGAAAACACTCTTGTAAGATCCTTACAACTTATAAGAGAACACACACTTAGGAATCCTCACGATTCCTAAGGAGAAAACGCACCTACGAGATCCTCACGACTCGTAGGGAGAAATACTTTTATGAGACCCTTATGGCTTATGAAGTCAAAAGCCTTAGTCGATAGGATCCTAACCCTGTTTGCTAAGCTATTTTTGTTTAAATTGATAACGGCAAATGATGATTCACTCCTGGCAATATTCTAGTCGTGGCGATGCTGATGCTGAGATTGGCATCAGATTCCAAATTGAATACTCGTGATAAAAAAATCAGCGAGCCAAAAATGCATATGAAATAACCGAAATGATGGGGCAACTTGCAACAAAGTCAGCAAGTGAAAATATATATGCATATAAAAATAGTCTAAATGATTAGGCACCATGAAAAATAGTCGAATTATTGGGCAATCGCGACTTTCGCGATATAAAAAGCTGAAATGATAGAGTATCGCGGAAAGAAATAAAAAGTGAAATGAAATGAAACTTTTTGCCCTATAGATGAGATCACATCAATCCCTGTATACAATCCAGGGGCACAAACAAAGAGAGGATCATATCATCCCACCAGGCTCCGTCAGAAAGAGAGCCAAGTCTCGATGGCAACATCCGCATCTCGAGAGAACAACAACAGCGTTCCTCCTCATTCCAGCAGGATCCAGACGCGGCAATCAACCTTGGAGCCATGGCAAAGTCCCTGTTCCAAATCTCGACGGTTCACAGACAACCTAGAGATCACCAACAGCGTTCCTCCTCATTCCAGCAGGATCCAGACGCGACAATCAACCTTGGAGCCATGGTAAAGTCCCTGTTCCAAACTTCGATGTTTCAAAGACAACCGAGAGAGCAAATCCTGGTACCTTACAACATGGATAAAGTCAATCCTGACCCCGTGGAAAACAGCCAGAGCAAATCCTGGTCATGTAGAACACGGCCAAAGTCAATCCTGACCCCGTGGAAAATAGCCAGAGCAAATCCTGGTGCCGTAGAACACGGCTAAAGTCAATCTTGACCCCGTGGGAAACAACCAGAGCAAATCCTGGTACCGTAGAATACGGCTAAAGTCAATCTTGACCCCGTGGAAAACAGCCATAGCAAATCCTGGTCACGTAGAACACGACCAAAGTCAATCCTGACCCCGTGGAAAACAGCCAGAGCAAATCCTGGTACCGTAGAACACAGCTAAAGTCAATCGTGACCCCGTGGGAAACAGCCAGAGAAAATCCTGGTATCGTAGAACACGGTTAAAGTCAATCTTGACCCTGTGGGAAACAGCCAGAGCAAATCCTGGTACCGTAGAATACGGCTAAAGTCAATCTTGACCCCGTAGGAAACAGCCAGAGCAAATCCTGATACCGTAGAACACGGCTAAAGTCAATCTTGACCCCGTGGGAAACGGCCAGAGCAAATCCTGGTCCCGTAGAACACGGCTAAAGTCAATCCTGACTCCGTGGGAAACGGCCAGAGAAAATCCTGGTCCCATAGAACATAGCTAAAGTCAATCCTGACTCCGTGGGAAACGGCCAGAGTAAATCCTGGTCCCGTAGAACACGGCTAAAGTCAATCCTAACCTCGTGGGAAACGGCCAGAGCAAATCCTGGTCCCGTAGAACACGGCTAAAGTCAATCCTGACCCCATGGAAAACGGCCAGAGCAACCCCTGACCCCGTACGGCTAAAGTCAATCCTGACTCTGTATGGCCAAAGTCAACCCCTCCTGGCCCCGTAGAACACGGCCAAAGTCAATCCTGACTCTATGGGAAACGGCCAGAGTAAACCCTCGAACTCCCCGTTAAAGCAATGCTTTGACTCGGGAGCAGGTCAACTCATCAAGCACTTACAAGTCCTCTCGACTCGTAAGCAAGAAAAATTCTCTTATGAGATCCTTACGACTCTCAAGAGAAAACGCACTTAGGAATCCTCACGATTCCTAAGGAGAAACCACACCTGCGAGATCATCTCGACTCGTAGAGAGAAAAGTCTTTATGAGACCCTCACGGCTCATAAAGTTGAAAAGTCTTAGGTGACAGATCCTAACCCTGTCTCCCAAGCCATGATTGCCTCGCAGAGAGGTCAAGGTAGATTTTCTACAGGCCACACTCTCCTAAGTCAAACATCGACAAGAAAGGAAACAACCACTTACAAGCCCTCTCGACTTGTAAGGAAGAAAATTCTTTCGTGAGATCCTTACGACTCTCAAGGGAAAAGCACACTTAGGAATCCTCACGATTCCTAAGGAGAAAATACACCTACGAGATCCTCTCGACTCGTAGGGAGAAAGTCTTTGTGAGACCCTCACGGCTCATAAAGTTGAAAAGTTTTAGGCAGCAGACCTGAACCTTCTTCCTAAGCCATCGCTACCCTACAAGGAGACTAAGATGAAATGTTCTCTACTATCTACAGGCCACACTTGCTAAAATCACATGGCGATGACACAGCGAAGAGAAGAAAGCAACAATAGAACAAAAAAATGTGTATCTTTTATTCATGAATTCAATGGAGTACAAGTTGAATCATATAAAAGAATAAAAAATGGATACATATTATTCAAAGGTTACAAGTGTTCAATCTATACAAAAACAACTACTGACGAGGAGGTGTCTTCAATAAATCAGCCAACTGTTCGCGCACTCCTCTCAACTCCTTCTCATGATTGGCTGCCGCGGCCAGCTCCGTTTCAATTCGAGCCCGCTGCTGCAAGCACGATGAAACCTTCTCATCGATTTCCCGTTGGGCAGCTTCGCGACTCTGCGTAACCCGCTCAATGAAGTTGAGCTTCCGCCTCAATGCCAGCACGTCTGAAATACATCGCTGCAAATTATCAAAGACGGCTCTCAGTTGCACGGCATGCGCTTCAACTTGGGTGCGTAGCTGAGCAGATTCACCTGAAGCCTCCTCGCATTCCTTCCGCCTCAAGGTCGCTTCTTGTTCAAAATGGCGGAGGAAGGACACGCTCTGCTCGACCCACGCAGCCCGCTGGGAGTTCAAAGCCAGAATCTCAGGAGCAGGACGCCTAAGCTCAAGCTCATGCAGGCAGACCTCAATCTTTCTGCAGTGGTTAACCCAAGACTCAACGATGCATTCGTTATGGAAGTTCATAAGCATCGCCAACATTGGATTAATCTCGGCAGCAAAATCTGCAGCGAATGTAGGGGCCTCAGCGTCAAGCTTCTCGATGTATTCGCTTAACATACGCAGACTGGTCACAGCGCCTTTTGAAGATGGGCGTCTTGAAAAGGGGCCTGCCGGCATTATGATGCGAGACTCGAACGGAGCTGGAGTCGGTGCGACCGCTACAAAACAAATCATAGTCAGATGTCGGCTCAAGAGATAAAGGAAATACACGAACAATAGAGTCTACCATAGCAGCTACGACAAGGGGCAGAGTTGGGAGTACTGGTGGCGTGACGATCCCCTCGTCCCCTCCTCCAATTTGTAGTGCTGCAATCAACTCAAAATTAACAACGGTCGGGGCGCTCGTCTAAAAAAAGAAGGGACGTCGGTTTAGAAAGTTATACTCACCGGCACCAGCAGGCAGAGTAACCTCCGACTGGAAGGAGAAGTGCGGGTTTAACACTTGATACAGATGATCAAAAAGAAATCCTTCAAGATCACGATGATACATGGTCAGTACGCGAAAGTTGCTGTCCTAATTTAAGTCGTAAACCCATACTTTTCAGCATTTGAGAGGATATAAGAGGAGACGAAGGGGCAACAACCGTCAGATTAGCAGCTGGTAGTGCTTCTTCAGGTGTCACAACCTCAGCGCTCACCACACCTACATTCGAAGGGAACAAAATGCCATCAGAAGGGATTGCAAAACGAAAAGAATGCAGCAACCCGAAACCTACCAAACAGGTCATCAGCCAAAATGGTGACGGAAGTATCGCCAAGCATCACGACTTCTTCGATCTCATTCGGGGGGATGGTTTCGCCGCCCGTGGCTTCGTCTCCTGATTCCACGAGGGCTGTCGTGACACTCGCAATTCCAGGCGATGGCAGGGAACCACAGGTGGAAAGAGCGGCAATTGGAGCAGTCCCGGACTCCTGAGAAAGAGTAGCTGCTTCGGGCTCGGTAGTTGCCGTCATCTCGCCTGCCACCTCCTCACCCGAACTTGGCCCTGCAGGGTAGGATATATGAGAATCTGAAGATTAAAACTTTGATAAAAGGACTCAGTGTTACGTTACCTTGGAACGACTTTTCAATTGCTTTCCGAACCGCGCGTACCGCCTGTCTATGAGCGGTAGACAGGGCGGCCGTAGAACCCTCTAATGAAGCAGGGACAGAGGGAGCAGCGCTCGAGCCTGCACTTACAGTCAAGGCAGCGTTACGTTCTCTTGCTGCACGCCTCCTGCGCTTCCTTTCTGCCTGGGCCGTGAGAGCTGATCTTCATAAGACCTCCGTCAAGGAGACGTCATCGTATGAGTCAGGAGCTATCTCTGGAGCCGTTGTGGCGTCCGTCATCGGTTGCTTAAGTGAAGTTTCTTTCGGCAATACTGGCGGAGCTGGGACTTCGGCAGCCGGCCTTGGAAGCGTCTTCGCACCGCCCTGCGAAGTCGGCACTGCACTCGGGATAACCTGAGTCGAGGTAGTCCCTGCAAAAAGATGGAAAAGAAGAGTTAATTTACCTATAAAAACGGGAATGGAGGCGCGGTGAGCTGAAATATACCGATGCCTAAGGAAGCACGAAACCTTTCCTCCTCCTTAAAAGTCTTGAGAGAAGCTGTGAGAGCCTCTTCAGTGGAGATGCCTGTGGAAGAAGAAGTGTCAGCCAAAACATGATAATAAAAAAAACATAACAGTGAAAAGATACGACTGAAGTCTACCTAACTGCGCAAGGATGACCAGTCCTGCTTGGTGGCTAGCTAATCGCTCGGAAGCTGCAATAGCAGCCTCGAGGTCGGTATCATCTGGCGCCATGAATAAGCCTTCGTTGGTCCCATATTCACTTAGGCCCTCACTATAAGGAGCATGAAGCTCCTGGCCGAGTACAACGTCTACAGAAAGAATCGATTTCTTCTTCTTCTGCGAGCGTGTACCGGTCGCCGGTAACACGAGCTTGCGCTTAGCGGGCAACTTCGGGCAGCGAGTCCCAATCTCCGCACCCAAGCTGGACTCAGGAGACGCCACAGCTGCCACTTCAACGGGAGCATAGGGTAGCGGCAGCTCAGGCATCATGCGCGGGACTACAACCACAACAACCTCTCTCAAAGGACGACGAACGACGGTCCGTTGCTTCAAAGGAATAGCTGGATTACCAGTAGGGGCTGCACCCTTACGATCAAGCAACAACTTCTTTTCCTTCCTGATGACAGCATCCATCGCATGCTGGTACCATGCCACGTACACGTTCAACACCTTTGGGACGCAGCTTGGCTCACTGATAAAAAAGTTAGAACCGGTGTTGAGCCTTATGAAATGGTGTAGCGCGCTGTGGATGCCTTCTTCTGTGGCGGGCGGCTCAGCTAGAAAGGCTTCAAGCGGAACACCCTGATTGTAGCTAGATTGTTGGGCGAAATGATGCGGGTTGTATCTTATAAACAACGCCGCATCATTCTGCCTAAACACCAGAAAGCCCGGCCTGATCGAATATAGGTGGAGAATCTCCCGAGCTTTCAAAGTAGAGGCGCCATCTTTAAAGGTATCCTGCAGCGGTTGCACCGCCTTCGCAAATTCTTTGCCGATACTTAAGACCTTGTCAACAAAGGTCATGCCATCCCCGACGGTACATGGGCGAAGGAGTAAGCCCCGAGCCTCTCGTGGAGTCGGTTCCAAAATAGAAGCGTCAACCAACCGCAGCAGCCGAGGAAAGTTATATCTTTCATAAAAAGGGGCCTTTTGTGAATTCCAAAGGCGCCAAGCACATGCAATTCGAGCCACGGGGTGAAGTAATGCATTGAGAAGTTCACGGGCTTCACCCCCGGTTGAGTAGTATCTGCCGCTAGGCTAAGCTCGTGATACAAACGGGCTAACCCAGCGACCCCCGCGGCCACTTTCACCCAAATAACCATTCGATGCGCTGGGTAGAAGATGGACGGCCTCATACGGTGAGGGTGCATCGGAAGCGCAAAACAGCGCAGCCATAGCCCGAGAAACCCCCAAAAGAACGTTTCTTCGTCGATCTCAGGAGCTGCAAGCTCTGCAAAAGGGACGACCGGGGTGTCGGGAAGAAAGAAACTTTTCTGATCCGCCTCCGCCGTCGGCAGGTTGCCCAAACCTAAGCTAAAAGGATCGTCAAGTTTGGCGAACTTCGCGGCTTCCTTCGATAGTACTTCCGGGCAGAGAAAACGAGCGATAAAATCCGTAAATTTAACCCCACGGCTCCCAGACTCGAGAAATAGGCCCTCGTAGATATTTAACACCTTAATCAAACTTGGTGATTGACGTTGAATGGCGTTGTTCGGGGTAAGGCCCATCATCACCGACTTGGCGGCAAAGACGTACTCATCATGAGGAAGTAGTTCCTCATAATGCTCCCCTCTAACAGGCAAGCCAGAAATCTCCGCGAACTCCTCTAAAGAGATGGAGACTTCCCGATCCAACAAAAAGAAAGTGTGAGTTGGAACGTTCCATTGTTCCAAAAAGGATTTTACCCACCATGTAGGAGGCGTGGAGTACTGAAAAAGAGAAACGTAAACTGCGAGATACAACCCGAGCCTCAGCAACTGCAACCTCTTAGCGGACAGAATGTACCGGGCCCACTGCAAATATTCGGCTGGGTGACGGGGAGTCAAGCCTATGTTGTATGGTTGTCCTTAAGGGCGCGACTCACCCTGGCGCATACGCCACCCTTGGATATCCAATGCCATTGGAGGCTGTACAGGTATCGCAGCCATAGAAGGCTGAAGGAGACCATCTGAAGTCCAATTAACCTCCTCCACGGCATATTTCACCGGGGGTGGTTTGCGTAAAAGATCGCCAAAATGGGCTCCGAGGGTACCGCGCAAGAAAAGCTCCGCCGACCCCTGATGATTTGGTTGTACTATGTTCCTCATAGATGAAGATTCTTGTGCTCCGGATCATGGTCTTTGATCAGTGCAAAAATTTCTCGGTCCACTGGCGCTGCGGGGAATCCGCCTTTCGAACGGACGAACGGGAAGGAAGTGTTGAAAGACATAGAACCTGGGTGGAAAAGAATAAATTTGCAGCCGCCAATGCTACAGATTAAATTCCATCACTAGGCACTTTAAATCCGTACCGCACTGCAATGCAGTGAAAATGGACCAAAGGGGACCCACATAATTTAGATGACAGTTCATCATTAATAAAACAATCTCATCATTTGATGAGACTGTCATTAAACGAGGAAATCCTCAAAAAATTCTCATTTAATGAGGGCCCTTGGGCCAAGGAGTTAATCTCCCATTGAGAGCAGCGCTCTATAACAGAGTGACATCTGTCAACTCTAATGATGAAAGGAATAAAAATTCCTCAAAAACCTTACTCTGTAAAAAAGATGGAATAACCCATCAGAAAACTTAAAATAAATTTTTTAATGAATTAAAATTCTGAGATCTTCAAGATCTATGAAAACTCTAAGAGTTTTCATGAAAGATTAATAAATCTATATGATTTGAAAAGAGCAAAACTCTGTTGATGGGTTAGGAAACCCTAAGAAAGATCTAAGATCTAACAAGAGCAAAGCTCTGTTGAGAAACCCTAAAAAAAGGTTTTCTTGAAGATCTATGATTTAAGAAAAGCAAAAGCTCTGTTAATGGGTGAAACCCTAGTTTATTGACTTATCTCTTTAAAGATTTGATATTTTACCTAAAAATTTGACAGAGTTCTATCTTTAAGAGAGTTTTTAAAACAGAGAGCTATGCTCTAAAGGAGAAATTGATTCTCAGAAAATAAGAAAGAAAATGAACAGAAGTCATCTTAAGGGCCAAAGGCCCTATTTATAGGCACTAAGAGCCGTTTCAACTTCAAAGTTGATCTAATGGTGGAGATGCTGCCACCGCTGCACTCACGTGTGAGCCACGTGAGCGCAATGGTGGAGGGGCATTTGTTTCCCCCAATCAGAGCAAAGCTCTGTTCAAATTTTCAAAATTTGAAATGAACAGCGCTTCATAAGAGCGCCAGCGTTCTGAGGCAGCGCTCACGTGCAAAGCATGAGTGCGCTAGCGCAAAGGGCGCCGGCGCTCTGAAGCAGCGCACACGTGCAAAGCATGAGTGCGCTAGCGCAAAGAGCGCCAGCGCTCTGAAGCAACGTTCACTTGCAAAGCACGAGTGTGCTAGCGCTGGAACTAAATGTTCCCCACCGTCATATCAAAGATCCAATAAAGATGATAAATCATCAATTGACCAGAATGAAATTCTGTTAAGGAAAGATTTCTCAAAATCTTTCCAAACAAAAAGATTGTGCTCTGTAAATCAGAGCACCGTTGGATCAATGATCCAATGGTGATTAAAAAAAATCACTAAAATACAGAATAAATTCTGTGTGGGGAAAGATTTCCCAATCTTATTAAAAACAAGAAGATTGCCTTCTGTAAATCAGAAGCCCTTGGATCAAAGATCCAACGATGGGGAAATCCCCAAATCAATTCGAGAAAAGATCTCCTTAACTGATTGAACAAATCAGCCTTGCCCTATATAAAGGCCCCAAGACTTCAAGTCTCATATAGAGGAACCCCCCTATAAACTTTGAGAAATCTCAGAAAGAAGAGCAAGCTCTTGGTAGAAGAAGAACTTTTCTTCAAGGTAAAAAAAACAGAGATAAGAAAATCTCATTAAAGAAGAAGAACATAATTCTTCTCACAGATTATAGATCCATAAGACTAAGGTCTTTTTACAAAAAGAGATCATGAACATCTCATTATAAAAAGAGGGGGAGAATAATTCAATTCTCTTAGGATCACAGATCCATAAAGGCAAAGCCTTTCACCAAAATAAGAGATTGAAATATCTCCTATAAAATAAGAAATTTGTTCTTAGAACCTTGAGACAAAGACTTTTATAAACGAAAATTTATTTCTCAGACCATAAAACTGATCAATAGCGCTTTGCGCTCATGGACTGGCGCACAGCGCCAAGCGCACTACGTGCTCCTCATGTGTGCGCCACCTAACAAATAGCGCTTTGCGCTCTTGGACTGGCGCTAGTGCCAAGCGCGCCACGTGCTCCTCACGTGTGCGCTATATCACAGAAGCGCTTTGCACTCATTAACTGGCACTAGAGCCAAGCTCTCCACGTGCTCCTCATGCATGCGCTATATCACAGAAGCGCTTTGCGCTCATTAACTGGCGCTAGCGCCAAGCGCCCCACGTGCTCCTCACGTGTGCGCTATATCACAAAAGCGCTTTGCGCTCATTAACTGGCGCTAGCGCCAAGCACGCCACGTGTTCCTCATGCGTGTGCTGATAGAACATAAACTGTTCTTTAAATAAAGCCCTAGAGCTATGATGAATGCTCAACATTCAATAAAAGACAGAAAGGCTGTCAGAACCCAAATCAATGCTCAGTATTGTCAAATGTTTAACATTTTAACTGAATGGGCCGAGCCCAAGTTGGCCATAAATCCCTCATTCAGATTAATTGAGCCCATATTCTCATAAATTTCAGATCTTAGTCCCAATTGGACTACAGATCTCCTAACCAAAATTGGTTCAAGGGTACATCTCCTTACTCCTCTGATATTTGTCGTTGTAATCCTTCAACGTCTTCAGAGAGGTGCGGGTCCCGACAACCAGACATTCCATGGACTATGATGTCCTTAAACTTTATAGACTATGACGTCTATAAACTACCATGGACTGTGGGGTCCCTAAACTCATGGACTATGATGTCCTTAACCTTGGACTATGGGGTCCTTAAACCCATAGACTATGATGTCCTTAACCTCGGACTGTGGGGTCCTTAAACCCATAGACTATGATATCTCTAAACTTTACCATGACGTCTTTAAACTGGACCGTAATGTCTTTAAACTAATTATGGACCGCAAAGTCCCTAAACTAAAACAATAGAGTCCAAATACTCTTTTGTTGGATCTAAACGATCCCGTTAAGTTGATCTTAGTCTAAAATTAGACTAACGTATCCTTAACAAACATTTAAGTTGATCTTAGTCTCAAATGAGACTAACGCATCCTTAAACCCAACCCCAAACCCAAATCTAAGAAAATACGGATTTGGACTAATCCACGCCCTACAGGCGACAGCATAAATTAGTCTCCGTATACAATCCACGGGCAACCAAAAACAAAACAAACACCCATGACACGAAGTGACCATCTGGAGAAGGAGAAAGTGGTTACCGCGATGCGGTAGCGTAATTAACTGCAGGGGCTTGTGCCTGCAGGGAAGAGCGTCCCCACAATCAAAAACCCCTCAACGAGGGGGAATCTGGCGAAGTCTGCTACATCGGCCGCAACCGTTTAAACCTTCGATACACGGTGTCATAAATCAACTTGGTATCTTCGGAGAGGTGGACATATAGCACCAAATAGTATCAGCCCTCAAAATTCAGGCGGGACTTCCTAGCGTCCCGGTCCCGTATTCGGCGGAGAACAGTATCCATAAGCTTCTACAAGCTTATCCATGGCTAATTTAAATGTTTTATGAATTACTTAATGATAAATAAAACCCAAACATAAACCCTAACATGGTATATGTCTCATACACCCATCTTGCATGTATCATCAAGTATGACACAATACATGTACACAAATATACATATCACATATATACAATGTGCGCATCAAGTGAGAAAAGAAATCATAAGTGAGCTAATACTAGTTAATGTAATGTAATATATCAAATATATAATTATACATTAAATTATTAAATCAACACTTGATTTAATAATCCGGCTATATCACATATAACCGACTAATATCATATGTAACAACTTATCGAATCAATTCTTGATCCGATAACCCGGCTATATCTCATATAACCGACCAATGTCACAAATCGCGAGAATAGAATACGGTATCTCATATCGTATCAATCTTGGTCCCGCACATATCACATATGTGCTCCTACTCCGTTTTGCTTGAGCCAGGAAACCTCTGTGTAGGACTCTAAAGACTCGTCAATACGCCGGCAGTAGGTGATGATCATATCAAACACCCACAAGCCGCAAGCAGTCTGCTAAACGTAACGGCCACTCGGGTATTGAGCGATCAGAAGATCAACAAGCAAGCCTGCTAATACTCCTGCGAATCCAATCGGTAATACTACCGTACAGTCCGGTCTCTTCGTCTGATATGTCGCATATCTCGTCTAGGGGTGGTAAACGTCAGACCCCAGTAACTCGATAAGTCGTGTCGATATGAGGCTCATAACGGGTCGAGAAACTACTAATAACACTTACCAGTATATCTCTGAAGCAGCCCTGGCCAGGGACTTCCTGTTATAGCCAATCGAGCACAGCGCTACATCAACCCCCAATACCGGGAGAGACGAAACCCCTCCTAACGCTCATTGCCTCCATGTGATTCGGGACTGTAACCAAAAGCCACCGTTTTGCACGTTCTCTTGAACGTGGTATGGTGGAAATCAAAGCATGGTGGGAATCACACAAGACTCTATGACGATCTCGGGTCTACAGAATAACTTGTACCAATGTCACCAGAGAACTGCTATCTGACGTGAGGTATAATACCATCTGGGAGTTCTAGGCGAGTCCATCCAGTGTACCCAGTCTCTACTGAGCACCCGTATACTGTCTCTGATGTCAAACACCAATGGATATGGGATCATCTATCGCCCATCTACATGGGTCGAGAACTTATACGCTAGTCTACTCTGGTATATCGATGCCCTATCTCGATACACCCACGACTAGGAACATTTGAAGGATGTTCTTAGCGACTACTCCGTCCCCACTAGTATGATCTGCATTATAATCCTGGTAGTTAAGTACTCATCCTAAGGGCTTTATCAACATATAATATAGAGACAATCAGAGTACATGTTAAGATAAAGAGCAACCAGATAGCATACTATCATGTTGAGCAAGAAAGTCCTCCATATATATGTCCAAGCATCCACTACAATATACATCGTATGTATAGTAATGGCCTCTAGGGCATACATATAACTAACAATCTCCCACTTGCACTAGGGCCATCTGTTGTAGTATCCCATACCCAACAATCAGCAGTGGTTGAAGTATTTCATACTCAACCATCCCATAAAAGTCTCTCCTGGGAATAGGCCTTCGTGAGTGGATCCACGCTGTTGTCCTCTGTGTCTACTCTCCTATCCTCGATCTCCCTGGAGATCAACCATCTCTATGATCAGGTGATACTGCCTACGAATATGTCTGGATCACTGATGGGACGTGGGTTTCTCGGCATAAGCCACAACTCCATTGTCACACAATGGTAGGAACGAAGTTCATCTCATGAACTTATATATATCCAGACTGCCTCTTTGGTAGCATCCTTGGTAGCGATGTATCCAGCCTTTATCTTATAGTATGTCACAGTATCTAGCTTGGAACTCTTCCAACCTACCGTCCCTCCACTGAGGGTAAAGACAATGCATGTGACTGACATTCAGTCGACCTTACCACCCTGGAAGCTATCCGGTGATTCTCCCCAGGATCGATTGATACCATCTCACTACACCTAGTGAGAATCCTAATATCCAATTAGATCTATCTCATAGATCCAAAACCGAGGATTTAGGAGGTATCCCCTTGATCCTATATGGAGAATCAATGTGATAAGAGGATATTGACCGAATGTAGCATAGGAAACACCTTCCCTATCAAAAGTATGTCATCTACGTACAATACGAGGATCACCACCATACTCCCTACTACCCTTTTGTATATACAAGGTTCATCTACCATTTTGATGAAGTCAAACTTTTTGACTACCACATCAAAACAAATGTTCCAACTCCGCGATGACTGCTTTAACTTATAAAGCAACTTGCACAAATTTCCGCTGCTCCCACTATCTACGAAGCCCTCTGGCTGTGTACTTATAGACTCTCTCTTCTAAATCAATATTTAGAAAAGCAGTCATAACTCCCAACCACCAGATATCGTAGTCATGGTATATAGCATTGGCAAGTAGGATCCGGATGGACTTAAGCATAGCCACTGGAGAAAAGGTTTCATCATAATCCATACCTGGTCAATGACGAGAACTTTTTACAACAAGTCTAGCTTTGAAAGTCTCAACCTTTCCATGTACATCATGTAATCTTCTCAAGATATACTTGCTCCTGATGGGGATTTAACCCTTCAGATAAAACAACCAAAGTCCATACTTTGTTGGTGTACACAGATTCCATCTCAGATCACTTAGCATCCAGCCATTCTCACAGAGTCCCCACTCCTGATGGCCTGCTCGAAACTAGTTGGGTCATCATCTCATGATGCAATCCTCGCTCCCACTGTCATAGAGAAACGAAGTATCTATCAAGTCCATGAGGAACCCTACTAGATCGGCGGAGAGGCTGAGGTTCGTCGGAAGCTATTGAATCCTTTGGTTCTACCAAATCATCAGCTGTAGTTTGTATAGCTGGAACTCCTTCCAGTTCTACCTCATGACCACTAATTTCTTCACAAGAAATTCCCTTTCCAAAATGTGGCATACTGAGAAATAAAACACTTTTTGTTCCTCAGTGGTGTAGAAGATATTCCCTTCCGAATGCTTGGGATATCCAACAAACTTCTATAGAATTGACCTTGCCTCGAGCTTGTCCGGATTTTTCTTTTAGACATAGGCCGGACAACCCCAAATATTAACTTACTTAAGAGATAGGCTCTTCCCATACTATATCACATATGGAATGGTAGGCATCTGATTTGGTTGGAACCCTATTCAATAGGTATGCAGCTTCTCAAGTGCATAACCCCTAAAAGGAAATAGGCAACTCAGTAGTACTCATCATAGAGCACACCTTATCACATAGGGTGCGATTGCTCCGCCCTGATATACCAACGTGCTGTGGTGTATACGGAGGAGTAATGCTGAGAGAGAGAATCTCATTCTCTTTTAGAATAGTCCAGGATCTCCGTGCTCAAGTATTCTCCTCCCTGATCACATCAAAGGACATAATACTTATTCCCATTTTGGTTCTCTACTTCTAACTTATATTCATTGAATTTCTCAAAAACTTCAGACTTATGTTTCAACAGGAACACATGTGCGAATCTTGAGAGATTATCAGTGAATGTAATGAAGTGCAAAGAACCAGTCCTGGAACGTATAGACAGGGGACCTACATACATCATCATGTATCAATACCAAGAGTTCAGTAACTCTTTCTCTGTTTCCAATAAACGGAGCTATGGTCATCTTATCTTTGTGACATGACTGGCAAGTTTCACAAGATGTAAATTCAAATTGATTTAAATATGCATCTATATGTAACTTAGCCAGTCGGGTCGCATTGAAATGACCTAGTCTACAATACCTCAAGAAGGATTCGTTCATTTCTGAACTCTTGCTCTTGTGTGTGTTCTGTACGTTAAGAACTGTAGTTTGATTTAGAACGTTCATGTTTTTAAATAACATGCCTGAACCGATCTACTCCTGATATAGGAAATGTTCAAAACATCATCCAACAATACAAAATTATATCCTTCTTTACTAAATAAAGAGACCGATATGATTTTGTATATCAGGTTCGGTATCTAATAACATTCATTCAAAATCAATATATTTAGTAATACAGGGTGATAACTGCCAACTGTTTTGGCTGTAACAATTGCACCATTTCTAACTCTTAAAACTTATCACCCATTCTCAGTTCTCTACCTATCTGTAGCCCATGTAACAATTTACATATATGAGATCCTGATCTGGTATCTCATACCCAGGACGTAGTGGATACTGAAAAACAGTTTTCAGTAATGAACACACCCGAAGAACATGCATCATCATGCACATTCTTCGTTTGGGCGGCACGGGAATTCTGGTAATCCCCTATTTCCTACTCGGTCTTATAACAATTATAAGTTGGAGCGGGACCAACGTTCCCCAGCTCAGTATAACAAGCGGGTTCGGTTAATACATCCATATTATTATCTTGATTAAGGCGTGACATGGTCGCTACCTGGAGAGAGAGAAGAAAACACTCCGCGTATGCTCTTGCAAGATTAGATTGGTTATTAATATATCTAATCAGGATGGCTCCCACTGTTTTAGTCAAATCTTCCTTTAAACCCTAAAAGGTAAGACTAGCCGGGATTAATTACACCCTACAAGTTCGCCAATCTTTCAGCTAGGCCAGTGTCGGTACTTTGAGGGAGGTTTCCCGTGCTTTCGCACGGATCTAATTAAAATAAATCTCGTTTTCCCAGAGGCATACCCCGTTGACACCTTTCTAGACAGCTACTTGATCGGCTAATTGTAATGTGTAAAACTCTCCCAGGAGTAACTCTTACTCGCAGTGGGTATCGGGATCCAACTATCTCATAGATGGTATGCAATCTCATTGCAAATTTCAACACTTGAAATTCCCAATAATGTTTTGCCCCTAACAACTATATGACCTTAATATAGTCAACAAATCATAAGTGCTAGTCAAGTTCAACCCATCATTTCCCGATTGAATTAAACCCACCCATACGACCCTTAACATAGTCAACAAAGTCGCACGACTACCCTAATCCAATCGCATCTCATGCTTAAGCAGATAAGCACTAATTAGCTACCACACACTACGCCTTAAAATAGTCAACAAACGTAGCACGAATACTAAATAGTACTTATTTGAAATGACGAAGGGCTACGACAGGTTTTTAAGAAAACCCTTTGCGTAATGAACTTGATCTCGTCGTAGAATTGAGTGATTTTAAATGGAGTGTTTTTGAGGCCTTTGCTAGTTTTGCTAAAGAGGTCACTCCCGGTGAAGGGATCTCGGCTCTTTCCTTATCGAATAAGGTGCAGGATATTCACAATACCACTATGCAAAGCAAAAAACTAGAAAAGCAATCAAAAGACAAAATCGAGGGTTGTAGCATCTGCCAGTTATTGCTAAAGAGGTCACTCCCGGTGAAGGGATCTCGGCTCTTCCTTATCGAATAAGGTGCTGATTATTCTACAAGGAATACCGCTATGCAAAGCAATAACTAGAGCCACCTGTTTTTGAAAATTCGATTCTACAACATATTTAGGTTTCTTTTATTTTATTAATCTCATTAATGAAGTCCCATCATTTTAAGTTATCTAAACATCACAGATAAATACAACGTACTCTTATGCCATCCGCATTCGCCTCGATGTCCCCTCGTGCACCGTTAGGTTAGGTAACTAATGGCAGAGCGGGGCAGTGCTAGCGCGGGTGTAAAACATAAGTAACGTTTATATAATATATCGCATATACTATATCCAGTATCTATCTCAACATATATATCAAATGATCACATCACAGATAACGCAGAAGAAAACAACATATGAAATATTGGATATACTAGGATTTCCGGGATTTATTTTAAGCCTGTATAAAACACGGATTCTACGGTCGTGATGAATATCCAATCCCACACCCCTAGACCCCTACGAGAACGGCAAGCAACCCTACCAATTCTAGAGTTAGGAGACCCGGTCTCGACTCCTCGAGATGGTCTCCCACTGGACCCTAGAACCCGGTTACTTGTGCTCCCCGCCTTGGGTCTATCCTAATGCGGAAAAGTAAATAATATACAATGATGACATCATCCTCAACCCGGAAGTACCCCAATAAAAGAATATTACATACAATGAATTTTACATGAATGAAAATGAAGAAACTCTCATCTCACATAAAACCCCCGGCTATTCAAAACACGACGATCCAATATAACATATCACAACAACACATAACATCACATGTCATCAACATAAGTAAATATGCGTATCCCAATTTTCGTTGACATATATCAACGAAACCGGAGATTCACCACATATTACACTTACGGTCGTAGAAAAGAAAGTGAAAAACTACAACAGTTGGAATCCGCAACCACCTTAGACATCGCATGCCTAACCAAATGAATTCCTTAGACATCACATACCTAACAATTATAAATCCCGCATTTTAGTCTCGATACCGAAAATACTTTTCAATAACAAGTCAGGAAATTCAACAATATTCCCGACATCCTAATCGAATGCTTGTCGGAAACTTTAGTAGACGACCGCACCCCCCGATGCCGTCGACGAAGTGCACTAAGGGGAAAAACCGCTGCCGCGAGCACCCGAACGGATGCTTTTGGCGACGGGGTTCTCCTACAGTCACTTGGTCGGGGCTATGGGGCATGGCTATCTATTAATTTTACCCGGCGAGTATCCGCGTACGCTACGTGATTGTGACGGACTTTTGATCACGTCAAAATCCCGTGGCAACCGATCAAATGAGACTAAACTGCTAGATTTATAAAATTCAAACTAGTTATCTCATAACTACTTGTGGATTCCAAATATTGTATCCTACCATATAATATCCGGACAACGTTAAACTTTTCGATCGATTCATCAAAGTCCCACAATTTCCCGACAGCTCAACACTTGAGTACAGTTTTAATAATACCCAGAAATGCCACAGTACCTATGAACCAGCCGTAGAAGAGTCAAACCAACGCCTAACATGTGACAACGCTGAACTACCACAAACCCTGTCACGCCCCGCTTCCCAGAGTGCGCTAAGATCGGCACGTGACAGAGCCAACCATGCTACCTATGGCTAGGAAACATCCATCCACAGTCACATTACGGCTGTTTAGAAGATATCAAGAACAGTAGAAATAAAATAAAATATCTAGTACATGTCCATGAGCCAGAATAAACGAGTCAAGAAATAATATGCGGAAGCAATAAATCCAATAAACAGTAACATCTAGAAAGTACGGAAATAACTAAACTAACTGGATACTAACAGGATCCTCACTGCTCGGCCTGACGGCGGAAATACTCCTGCTCAGCCTGCGACAAAGGTAGAGGATCTGGGCCATGCAAAACCCAGACGTCAGTGCGTCATAATATCAACAATAATATAATCAGGGGGTAGCAATACATGCAGGCACGAGTATGAACAGTAATAAAAGTAGAACAGTAACACGAATAAGGAACAGTGAAGGGTAAAAGCATATGTGATGTGCAGTGAGTAATCTGAACTAAGCTACTGGGTTAACTACTCTCAAGTCTTTGAAATCAATTTAATGAATCGTCGATGTAACTCAATAGTATCCCGTGCATGCCCGGGACCACGGTCCAGATTCTCGGGCTGAAACCGAGACATGCCGCTAGGTACTAAATAGGAAACATGTACAGATGAATGATGTCAGCAACATCATCCCAAGGCTGGCCTAGCCCCTAAAACTGATCAGTATAAGTATCGAACTGTCGAGTTACAAGTCAGGTTTCATTATTGATTTCCACATACCCCCAAGTTATGTGTTCAAGTCAGGTATTGATAAATCTGAAGCAATGCCAACACAGGATCAAGCAGGAACAACTTTGTCTATACAGACAACAGGATATGTCCATCGGGACAACATGTCAGGATTGTCGGCATTAGAAACAGGATCAGGTAACATGTCAAGTAGTGATATATCAGGTCATGTCAGGTTATGTACATGTATCAACTCATGTCAAGTAGTGGTGTATCAGGCCACGTCAAGTAGTGTACAGGTATCAAGCGGATGCTCATAATAAAACTGTAACATGCACGGGTGCACAAATAAAGCATGGATGCACAAATATTTATCAGGGATTACATCATGATTATGTAGGATGCACAAGATAAAGTATGGGATACTAATGTAACAGTAAAATGAAATAATATGGTCTCGACGTGCAACTAGATATGTAATAAACCGTACGGATACAGACGGATACTATAAAACTGTAAATTGGTAAAATTTGCTGAATATTAAAACACAAGCACTATTATTTATTAAATAGATATTGATATAATAATATTAACATGTACAACATATTCAAACCGATTAATAACTATAAAAGTGGTATTGATTAACCATGCACAAGAAAGTTCCGTTCAGAAATTCAGCGTCACTCTGATTTGTAAAATAGCTTAAAAATAACAAACGTTCTCCAAAAAGGACGTGTCTTATACTAAAACAAAGATAATTCAATAAGGTTTTCATTTTTATAAGTTTAAATATCTCAGGTTGTTCCTACAAAAAGGTATAAATATTCGAACTTGAAAGTTTGCTGCTGGAATTTTCCTGGACAGCAGTTTAGAGATATTTTCATTTGCATTTTATGTTATTTAAACAATTTATTTTATGAGTAAATATTTCATAGAGTTATAGTATTATGAGTTATCTTCGTAACGAACTAAGAAACGTATACTAATAAGTTTTCTATGATTTATAATGAATTTTATAAGGTAAGGTGTACAGTAAATTTCAGATTTGTCGTATCCGCTCTGCAACGACGTTTCATGTGTAAACTATAATATTTTCAAACTATATTTTGTATAACATTTTAAAATGCAGATTATAAACTAATTAAAGATAATAATAAGAAATATTACGACGATATATATTTTTATAGATATAATTATAGCATGTCGCAAGTTGTAAACTTTCATACATTTTATATTATAAAACCGATTAACGTTAAATAATTACGGTGTATAAATTATATAGATATAGCTGTATGATGATGATGATAATAATAATACGGAAACATATAAATAAATTACATAAAGCATAGCATGTAGCAAGTTGTAAACTTGCCTCGATCGAATCACGCGACGGATACGCACGGCACATCCGACGTCGGTAAATCGTCGCAACGCACACGCGGCACGCGGGACGGGTCCAGACAAGGCAAGAGGGTGATCATACAGGTAAGGTATGTTCACTGGATCACTCGGATCGTCAGCGACGAGCACAGCTCCGGCGGTGATCACCGGAATCAAGAAACAAGATCAAGAAAAAGAAAGAAGAAAGAAGAAGAAGAAGTAAGAAGAAAGCTTGTGTATTAAATAAGGAAAGAAAAAATAAATAAATAAAAT
The DNA here is from genome assembly GCA_030015575.1 of Agapanthus africanus. Classification (NCBI taxonomy): domain Eukaryota; kingdom Viridiplantae; phylum Streptophyta; class Magnoliopsida; order Asparagales; family Amaryllidaceae; genus Agapanthus; species Agapanthus africanus. Next base: position 98,015,510 of record CM057337.1, read on the forward strand.
ATATATAAATATATATATGCAGAGAAGAGAGAGAGAGAGAAAGGGGTTATTAGTTTGTTAGGAAATTATTTTAGATTTAAATTTTAAAAAAATCTTTTATTAATTAACTAAATTTTAATTTGTATCAGTTTATAAAATTAATATTATATAAATAAAATTTGATATTCTGGTAAATACAAACATAGTCCAAAATATGCCCGGGTCGGGTCTAAAATTCAGTTTTAAAATACGAAAAATATACATGTCCACCAAAATTAAAGTTGGATATCCGGGTAACGAAAAATGCATACCCCCAAGAACGGATGCACGTACGTGCACGTAGTCATCCAAACAAGTTCGTTTCACTGAACGGGACGAGAACAAGATGCGTGGATACTACCACAAGATTAGGGGTATGATGCAAGCCATACAATATATTTTTAAAAATATTTTACTTGACTTTAAATGTTATATTAAAAAAAATGTAAATGCCAGATAAAATGCCAGTATGCAAGATGTATAAATTAAAATGAAAGTGCACGAGTCCATATAACAGGTCAGGATAAATCATAAACATGAATCAATACAGGTTTTAAGCAAGCGGGTCGGGTAGAATCCAAATACAAATGTCAAATACACTATTCGCACCCAAAACACAGTAAATCAGGAAAATACCATAAATAAAGAAATACTTGAACTAGAACTGGTATAAACGAACTAAGGTGTTACATTAGACCCAACTACAAAAGAATTTCGTCCTCGAAATTCCCAAAACAAGAAAAATAAACAAACATGAAACTACAGGAAGAGATCTGGAAACTTCTGTCGAATCCCACCTTCTCGTTCCCAAGTCGATTCTCCGTGCGAGTGATTTCCCCAAGAAACAAGTACGAGAGGGATAACCTTGTTCTTAAGGATCTTTTCTCTTCAATCAACAATCGACATCGGTCGCTCCTCAAAGATCAAATCCTCTCTTATAGTCAGCTCCGAATGATCCAGCACGTGCGTTTCATCTTGAACATACTTACGGAGTTGAGATACATGAAACACATCATGAACATTCGCCAAAGATTGCGGTAAAGACAATTGATAAGCCACTTCTCCAACACGCTCCAAATCTCGAAAGACCCTACGAATCGAGGACTAAGTTTGTCTCGAATCCCAAAACGAATCACTTCTCTAGTCGGTGATATCCTCAAGAATACCAGATCACCAACAGCGAACTCTAGAGGTCTTCTCGATGTATCGGCCCAACTCTTCTGCCGATCTTGTGCTGCCTTCATATGATTTCGGATCGTACTAACCTTCTCTACTGTTTGCACGATCAAATCCGGTCCCAAGAATCTTCGCTCTCCAATATCGTCCCAACAAACGGTTGAGCGACACTTACAACCATACAATGCTTCGAATGGAGCCATCTGAATAGTCGCCCGAAAGATGTTATTGTAAGAAAACTCCACCAAGTGTAGATGATCCTCCCACGAACCTTTGAAGTCCAACATGCAAGCTCTCAACATGTCTTCAAGAGTTTGGATCGTTCTCTCCGACTGGCCATCTGTCTGGGGATGATAAGCTGTGCTAAACTTCAATCGCGTCCCCAAACTTTCCTGTAAACTCCTCCAGAAGTGTGATAAGAATCGGGTGTCATGATCGGAAACGATGCTCACGGGTACTCCATGCAATTTCACAATCTCCTGCATGTACCGTTCCGCCAACGCTTCCGTTGACTGACCAACTTAAAATGGTATGAAATGAGCTGCCTTGGTCAATCGATCAACAATCACCCAAACTGCATTGTTGCCCTTTGGACTCCGTGGTAAAGCTGTCACGAAATCCATGGTTATATGTTCCCACTTCCATTGAGGAATCGGAAGTGAACCAGCAACCCTTTGATGTTCAGCCTTAACTTACTGACACACCAAGCACTTTGCTACAAAGCGAGCAATCTCCCATTTCATGCCTTCCCACCAGAAATGTTGTCTTAGATCACGGCACATCTTCGTGCCTCTGGATGTACGGAATACGCGGAACTGTGTGCCTCCTTCGTAACTTCTTTGCGAATATTTCCTTTTGGCACACACAAACGGATACCATATCGCAACGAACCATCTTCATGAATCAACAAGTCCGTTCGAAGTCCAGCTTCAACCTGTTCTCGAAACTTCTGCAATCTTGGGTCGTGCGACTGCGCTGCTTTAATATTATCGATCAATGACGACTGTACTTGCAGCTGCATCAACTGTCCCGAAGAATGCGGTATCATAATCTCCAACTCGAATCTCCGAAAGTCTTCGATAAGCTCCTTCTGTGCAGTCAACATCCGAATTGCTGGCAACCGACTAAGTGCATCCGGCACCACATTAACTTTCCCCGGACGGTATTTAAGATCAAGATCGTAGTCAGCCATCAGCTATAACCATCTACGCTGCCTCATGTTAAGCTCTTTCTGCGTGAACACATACTTTAAGATTTTGTGATCGGGGAATACTTCGACCCTTTCGCCTAATAAGTAGTGTCTCCAAATCTTCAGAACGAAAATCACAGCTGCTAGCTCCAAATCATGAGTTGGGTAATTCTTCTCATGGGTCTTCAACTGTCTCGATACGTAAGCTATAACCTTCTCATGCTGCATCAAAACACATCCCAAACCTTTCCCAGATGCGTCGCTGTGAAACACCAATCCTCCGGAACTGTCTGGTACGATCAAAATAGGAGCGGTTATTAACTTTTGTTTCAACGACTCAAAAGCTGACACACAACCATCCGTCCATACGAATGGTACCTCCTTTTGCGTAACCTTGGTCAAAGGCTCAGCTAAGCGAGCAAAATTCTCCACGAACCTTCTGTAATATCCGGCAAGTCCAAGAAAACTTCTGATCTCTGTTACGTTCTTCGGAATCGGCCAATCTTGAACTGCTGAAATCTTCTCAGGATCAAAAGGGCTATTCCATCTCCGGATACGACGTGCCCCAAAAACTTCACTTCTTTAAGCCAAAACTCGCACTTGCTCATTTTCGCATACAATCTTTCTTGCCTCAATGTCTGCAGTGCGATCTTCAAGTGTTCCGCATGCTTTTCAATGCTCCTCGAGTAGACCAGAATATCATCGATAAACACCACTATAAACTGGTCCAAGAACGGTGAAAAGATTCAGTTCATCAAGTCCATAAATATCGCCGGTGCATTCGTGACTCCGAATGGCATCACTAAATATTCATAATGGCCATACCGAGTTCGGAACGTAGTCTTGCAAATATCCTCTGGTTTAACTAGGACCTAATGATATCCGGAACGCAAATCCAGCTTCGAGAATACCCTCGCGCCAATAAGTTGCTCGAACAATTCGCCAATGCGAGGGATCGGGTACTTGTTCTTAATAGTCACCCGGTTTAATTCTCGATAATCGATGCACATCCTCCTTGTACCATCTTTCTTCTTGACTAGAAGAACTGGATCTCCCCAAGGTGAATTGCTGCTGCGAATCCAACCTTTCTCAAGCAATTCGGTAACCTGCTTCTTTACTTCTTCCAACTCCACTGGTGCCATTGGATAGTACGCCTTTGAGATTGGCGCTGCACCAGGAATAAGATCGATCGCGAACTCCACTTCTCGTTTTGGCGGTAAACCCGAGATGTCCTCGAACACGTCCATGAACTCTCGAACTACAGCCGGCGCTTCCTCCTTATCAACTTCTATCGATGAAAGAACATTGTTTGTTGTCCTAGCCCTAAACTCGACTGGCCCGACAGAACTGCTTCCTCCAGCAAAAACAAACTCCGGATGTCCGGGAATCTGGAAAATCACTTTTTTTCCCTACAATCAATGTGAGCGTGAAAAGTGCCGAGAAACTCTATTCCCAAGACAACTTCATAACTGCCGGAATCGGTCACCAAGAAATCTGCAAAATATGAACTGGTAAGCAATGAAACTGAGAGAACCAAGGTAATAAAATGACCATGAAATAAGGAAATGAAACAAGACCAGGACTCCAAGTTACTTAAATAGAGTACCGCATTGTAACCATGCTGCAGTTCATAGTTATAATCACATAACTCCGTTCAAGTCGCCCAAATCCTAGTATCAGAATCAAAAGAATAGGACGAAAGAAACAATAGGGGACCAAAAGAATTTCAACTCGAGATGCAAAATTGTTTGCATATCATCAAGACGAGGGTCAAGAGAAAGATAAGATTCAAGAATCATGAGAACAATGTGGCAGGACATGTTCCTAATTACAGGTTTTATGATTCGTGTATTAGGTCCAATACCTAACAACAAAAGAATCAAACTCGATTAACCTAAATTCTATGCTCTGATACCAAACAAACCCTGTCACGCCTTGCTTCCCAGAGTGCGCTAAGATCGGCATGTAACAGAGCCAACCATACTACCTATGGCTAGGAAACATCCATCCACAGTCACATTACGGCTGTCTAGAAGATATCAAGAACAGTAGAAATAAAATAAAATATCTAGTACATGTCCATGAGTCAGAATAAACGAGTCAAGAAATAATATGCGGAAGCAATAAATCCAATAAACAGTAACATCTAGAAAGTACGGAAATAACTAAACTAACTGGATACTAACAGGATCCTCACTGCTCGGCCTGACGGCGGAAATACTCCTGCTCAGCCTGCGACAAAGGTAGAGGATCTGGGCCATGCAAAACCCAGACGTCAGTGCGTCATAATATCAACAATAATATAATCAGGGGGTAGCAATACATGCAGGCACGAGTATGAACAGTAATAAAAGTAGAACAGTAACACGAATAAGGAACAGTGAAGGGTAAAAGCATATGTGATGTGCAGTGAGTAATCTGAACTAAGCTACTGGGTTAACAACTCTCAAGTCTTTGAAATCAATTTAATGAATCGTCGATGTAACTCAATAGTATCCCGTGCATGCCCGGGACCACGGTCCAGATTCTCGGGCTGAAACCGAGACATGCTGCTAGGCACTAAATAGGAAACATGTACAGATGAATGATGTCAGCAACATCATCCCAGGGCTGGCCTAGTCCCTAAAACTGATCAGTATAAGTATCGAACTGTCGAGTTACAAGTCAGGTTTTATCATTGATTTCCCCATACCCCCAAGTTATGTGTTCAAGTCAGGTATTGATAAATCTGAAGCAATGCCAACACAGGATCAAGCAGGAACAGCTTTGTCTATACAGACAACAGGATATGTCCATCGGGACAACATGTCAGGATTGTCGGCATTAGAAACAGGATCAGGTAACATGTCAAGTAGTGATATATCAATTCATGTCAGGTTATGTACATGTATCAACTCATGTCAAGTAGTGGTGTATCAGGCCACGTCAAGTAGTGTACAGGTATCAAGCGGATGCTCATAATAAAACTGTAACATGTACGGGTGCACAAATAAAGCATGGATGCACAAATATTTATCAGGGATTACATCATGACTATGTAGGATGCACAAGATCAAGTATGGGATACTAATGTAACAGTAAAATGAAATAATATGGTCTCGGCGTGCAACTAGATATGTAATAAACCGTACGGATACAGACGGATACTATAAAACTGTAAATCGGTAAAATTTGCTGAATATTAAAACACAAGCACTATTATTTATTAAATAGATATTGATGTAATAATATTAACATGTACAACATATTCAAACCGATTAATAACTATAAAAGTGGTATTGATTAACCATGCACGAGAAAGTTCCGTTCAGAAATTCAGCGTCACCCTGATTTGTAAAATAGCTTAAAAATAACAAACGTTCTCCAAAAGGGACGTGTCTTATACCAAAACAAAGATAATTCAATAAGGTTTTCATTTTTATAAGTTTAAGTATCTTAGGTTGTTCCTACAAAAAGGTATGAACATTCGAACTTGAAAGTTTGCTGCTGGAATTTTCCTGGACAGCAGTTTAGAGATATTTTCATTTGCATTTTACGTTATTTAAACAATTTATTTTGCGAGTAAATATTTCATAGAGTTATATTATTATTAGTTATCTTCGTAACGAACTAAGAAACGTATACTAATGATTTTTCTATGATTTATAATGAATTTTATAAGGTAAGGTGTACAGTAAATTTCAGATTTGTCGTATCCGCTTTGCAACGATGTTTCATGTGTAAACTATAATATTTTCAAACTATATTTTGTATAACATTTTAAAATGCAGATTATAAACTAATTAAAGATAATAATAAGAAATATTACGACGATATATATTTTTATAGATATAATTATAGCATATCGCAAGTTGTAAACTTTCATACATTTTATATTATAAAACCGATTAACGTTAAATAATTACGGTATATAAATTATATAGATATTGCTGTATGATGATGATGATGATGATAATACGGAAACATATAAATAAATTACATAAAGCATAGCATGTAGCAAGTTGTAAACTTGCCTCGATCGAATCACGCGACGGATACGCACGGCACGTCCGACGTCGGTAAATCATCGCAACGCACATGCGGCACGTGGTACGGGTCCAGGCAAGGCAAGAGGGTGATCACACAGGTAAGGTACGTTCACTGGATCACTCGGATCGTCAACGACGAGCACGGCTCCGGCGGTGATCACCGGAATCAAGAAACAAGATCAAGAAAAAGAAAGAAGAAAGAAGAAGAAGAAGTAAGAAGAAGAGGTTGTGTATTAAATAAGGAAAGAAAAAATAAATAAATAAAAAATATATAAATATATATATGCAGAGAAGAGAGAGAGAGAGAGAAAGGGGTTGTTAGTTTGTTAGGAAATTATTTTAGATTTAAATTTTAAAAAAATCTTTTATTAATTAACTAAATTTTAATTTGTATCAGTTTATAAAATTAATATTATATAAATAAAATTTGATATTCTGATAAATACAAACATAGTCCAAAACATGCCCGGGTCAGGTCTAAAATTCAGTTTTAAAATACGAAAAATATACATGTCCACCAAAATTAAAGTTGGATATCCGGGTAACGAAAAATGCATACCCCCAAGAACGGATGCACGTACGTGCACGTAGTCATCTAAATAAGTCCGTTTCACTGAACGGGATGAGAACAAGATGCGCGGATGCTACCACAGGGTTAGGGGTATGATGCAGGCCATACAATATATTTTTAAAAATATTTTACTTGACTTTAAATGTTATATTAAAAAAAATGCAAATGCCAGATAAAATGCCAGTATGCAAGATGTATAAATTAAAGTGAAAGTGCACGAGTCTATGTAACAGGTCAGGATAAATCATAAATATGAATCAAGACAGGTTTTAAGCAAGCGGGTCGGGTAGAATCCAAATACAAATGTCAAATACACTATTCACACCCAAAACACAGCAAATCAGGAAAATACCATAAATAAAGAAATAATTGAACTAGAACTGGTGTAAACGAACTAGGGTGTTACACATAAACGAACTAGGGTGTTACACAAACCCTAGGGTTTAGTGGCGGTTCTGACGGCCACATAATCGAGTTAAGGTTTCGTTCTTCTAGAGGGTCCACAGAATCACTTGCATATTTTTCCGAAAACATTAAATTGGAAAACTGGGTTTTTGACAATCGTTCGAACCTTTTAACTTTGCCTAGACAATATGTGAATAACCCGAAACATTGTTAAAACTACGAATACGAAACACTCCGAATTGCTTATAGTGTCAGATTACATCACATGCAAAATTAGCAAAAATAAACAACACCTGAAACACCAAAACCCAGTCATTGGAACACTGAAAAAAATTAAGGGGGGCTGCTCGGATTTGGCCTGAGATGGGGGGGAGGGGTGGTGGCCGGCCAAAAAGTTTTAGAATGGCCTCAAATATCTCCAGTGTTCATGTTATATCCCATATAGCACTCTGAACCTGTTTTAAAATTTTTTTGACAATTATTTAAAATCGACAGAAACTGCATTTTCGCGTTTCAAGTTTCGGAGTATTTTGGTTTCGTAATCTTAACAAAATCTGTATAAATTTCTAACATGGCTCTGATACCACTGCAGGGTTTCCTAGCATGGCGGCAAGGTTTCGGGAGGTATCGTCCATGCCAAATTAAAAAATTTGCCGTTCTAGCTAATCCTAACCCTAGAATCGTATACTAGAAATCGACGGAAATGTAAATGCAAACACTTTGCAAGTAAAGTGAGTAAGAAATACAACCTTTGTAGACCGGTCCTTCACTTCAATAGCTCCATGTAGTAGTCCCTTCGCTGCGATCGTGAACTCCGGACTCTAGAGAGGCTCCCATGAAGAAACGAACATTCTTGTTTCGAAGTCTTCGAGGCCGAAAATGATCTACGTCGAGGAGACACTAACCCAAACTATCTCTTCACTAATTATGGAATTAGTGAAGCAACCACTATATACTAAATGGCAAGTAGTAGAGGATGATGAAGTAGGAAGTGGGCTCACTTTAGAATTGATTTTCTCATATTTTTTCTTACATCTCTATTGAAGCCAGAAAGCTTTGAGGAAGAAGAAGAAGAATGAACTCATATGAAAAATTATTCAAGTGAGAATGAATAATTATCCAAATGAATAATTGCAACCATGGGTGAGTTAAGCCCTCATGCCTAACTCATGTAGAGAATAAACCAAGGGCTAAGGTTAAGGGTAAGGTTAACAAATATCTTAAGCAATGATAAAAAAGTTGAATAAGTCAATGTATCCATAAGCTTCTACAAGCTTATCCATGATTAATTCAAATGTTTTGTGAATTACTTAATGATAAATAAAACCGAAACATAAACCCTAGCATGGTATATGTCTCATACACCCATCTTGCATGTATCATCAAGCATGACACAATACATGTACACAAATATACATATCACATATATACAATGTGCATATCAAGTGAGAAAAGATATCATAAGTGAGCTAATACTAGTTAATGTAATGTAATATATCAAATATATAATTATACATTAAATTATTAAATCAACACTTGATTTAATAATCCGGCTATATCACATATAACCGACTAATATCATATGTAACAACTTATCGAATCAATTCTTGATCCGATAACCCGGCTATGTCTCATATAACCGACCAATGTCACAAATCGCGAGAATAGAATACGGTATCTCATATCGTATCAATCTCGGTCCCGCACATATCACATATGTGCTCCTACTCCGTTTCGCTTGAGCCAGGAAACCTCTGTGTAGAACTCTAAAAACTCGTCAATATGTCGGCAGTAGGTGATGATCATATCAAACACCCATAAGCCGCAAGCGATCTGCTAAACGTAACGGCCACCCGGGTATTGAGCAATCAGAAGATCAATAAGAAAGCCTGCTCATACTCCTGCGAATCCAATTAGTAACACTACCGTACAGTCCGGTCTCTTCGTCTGATATGTCGCATATCTCGTCTTGGGGTGGTAAATGTCAGACCCCAGTAACTCGATAAGTCATGTTGATATGAGACCCATAACGGGTCGAGAAACTACTGATAACACTTACCAGTATATCTCTGAAGTAGCCCTGGCCAGGGACTCTCTGAGGAATCCGAACGGCGGCCGAGACAGGGACGTCTTGCCTGAGATTCGGGGCAGATGCTAATTGGTGCTATCCGTCCACCTCTCCGAAGATGCCAAGTTGATTTATGGCACCGTATATCGAAGGTTTAAACGGATGCGGCCGATGTAGCAGACTTCGTCAGATTCCCCCTCGCTTGAGGGGTTTTTGATTGTGGGGACGCTTTTCCCTGCAGACGTAAGCCCCTGCAGTTAATTACGCTACCGCATCGCGGTAACAACTTTCTCCTTCTCCAGATGGTCACTTCGTGTCGTGGGTGTTTGTTTTGTTTTTGGTTGCCCGTGGATTGTATACGGAGACTAATTTATGTCGTCGCCCGTAGGACGTGGATTAGTCCAAATCCGTATTTTCTTAGATTTGGTTTTGGGGGTTTTGGTTAAAGGATACGTTAGCCATTTTTGAGGCTAAGATCAACTTAAACGTTCGTTAAGGATACGTTAGTCCCATTTGAGACTAAGATCAACTTAATTGGATCGTTTAGATCGGACAAAAGAGCATTTGGGGCTCTATTGTTTAGTTTAATGACATTGCGGTCGATTGCCAGTTTAGGGACATGGTGGTCCATTGAATGTATGGCCGTCGGGACCCATCACCTCTCTGAAGACGTTGAAGGATTACAACGACAGATGTCAGAGGAGTTCAGAGATGTACCCTTGAGCCAGAGTTGATTGGGGGATCTATAGTCCAATTTGGGACTAAAGTCTATTTGAAGGTTTAAGGATACGTTAGCCATATTTGAGGCTAAGATCAACTTAAACGGGATCGTTTAGATCCGAAAAACGAGCATTTGGGGGCTCTATTGTTCCAGTTTAGGGACATGGTGGTCCACTGCCAGTTTAGGGACGTGGTGGTCCAACATTCCCATTTTGGGGATGGATATCGGTTTAAGGACGCATTAGTCTATGAGTTTAAGGACCCCACAGTCCGTATTACCAGTTTAGGGACATGGTGGTCCAACATTCCCATTTTGGGGAAGGATACTGGTTTAAGGACGCATTAGTCCATGAGTTTAAGGACCCCACAGTCCGTATTAGTGTGTGGTTGTCGGGACCCATCACCTCTCTGACGACGTTGAAGGATTACAACGACAAATACCAGAAGAGTTCAGAGATGTACCCTCGAACCGGATGTAAATTGATTTGGGAGAGCAGTTGTGCTCGATTCAATTTAATTTGAGGACTTATGGCCAGAATTGGGTTAAGTCCAGTTATGTTTGAAATGTTGGCCCTTTGGACCATTAGACATTTGTCTAGGTTCAGCCCATCATCATTCAGCAGTGCTAAACAGAGGTTTGGGGGCTCTGACAACATTTTGTCTTTGATTTCCTCAATTTTGAGATTCATTTGGAGGAGGGCCTTTTGCCTCTGGAAAATTAGTCAATTTGGCTAAAAGTAGTGTTAAACACTTAGAGAACAACAGTGTTAAACACTGGAGATAGAACTCTCAAATTAGTGTTAAACACTAAAAGACAGTCAGTGTTAAACACTGGAAATATAATCTTTAATTTAGTGTTAAACACTAGAAACAATCAGTATTAAACACTGGAAATATAATCCCCAAATTAGTGTTAAACACTAAAGACAGAGGGGTCACGTGTGGACACGTGAGAGCGCCCAAAGGGGGGGACCAGATCCCTTTTTTTCGTTCTGCAATTAAGTGTTAAACACTTTTCATTTCCTGGCCATCACGTGTGGGCACGTGATAGGTATCCATCCATTGGATATTAAAGGGATTTGTTAGGGGTCACGTGGGGACACGTGAGGGCGCCCTAAATGTGGAGCCAGATCTCCATTGTTTTATCCTCAAATCTGTGAATAAGTGTTAAATACTTTTCATCTTTATTTTAGAGCATCACGTGTTGGCACATGATGGGGATTTATGCATCGATAATTACAGCACTTGCTGAGGGGTCACGTGAGAGCGCCCAAAGCTTCTTTTCTTTTGTTTTTTCTTTCTGCATTACTAGGTCACGTGGGAGCACGTGAGGCATTGCCTCAAAACTTCTTTTCTTCAGGGATCTTTTCAAGGGTCACGTGGGGGCACGTGACCCTAGTTCTTTTCATGAACAGAGATCTTTTAAGAATTGAATTCTTTGTAGGGTTAAACCCTAATAATGATTTTGGAGGAATTAAATTCCTATTGTGAAAGAATTAAATTCTTATTTGGGATAAAACCCTGATTTCTTTTTAAAGGAATTAAATTCCCAGATATGTAAAAGAATTAAATTCTTGATTAGGGTTAAACCCTTGTTTTGTTTTAGGAGAATTAAATTCTCAAAACTCAATTCCCCTTCTAAGTTTAGGATCTGCATGGCAGGATCTCGACCCGATGAGAATTAAATTCTCAACTTATGGGGAGATGTGCTCTGTGCAGATCTTCAACCAGAAGAAGAACTAAGTTCTTTTTTGTATAAGAGTTAAACTCTTGGATTTTGAGAATTAAATTCTCTGTTTGAAGTTTTGATTCCCTTTCTTTTCTCACCTAGGGTCTCTTTTATTAGTTTTCTTAGTTCTACTCCCCTAGAAGGGGATAGGGCTAAGCGGAGCGAAAAGGGTTTTTCTTTGTTGAGAATTAAATTCTCCTTTCTTTTCTTCTCTCTTGAGAATTAAATTCTCCTCTCTCTGTTTTTCTCTCCCAAAAAAAGTCCCTTCTTTTCTTTTCTTGGCTCCTATTTATAGGAGAAGGAAAAGAATCAATTTGTTCAATGAATTTTTCATTGAAAGATTTTAATTGATTTCATGATTAATATGATCCTTTAGATCATTCAGTGAATTTTTATTCACCGTTGGATTTTAAATCCAAAGATATTCTGTTTGTTATTTCTGGTGAGATTTTCAGGGAAATCTTTCCTTGTATCAAATCTTTCCATAAATTGGTGATCTTTAATCACCATTGGATTTTTAATCCAACGGTCCCCATAATCCTTTTCCATTTGGAAAGATTTAGAGAAATTTAGAATTTTAATTCTATTTCGAAAGATTTTAGAGAAATTTAGAATTTTAATTCTATTAAACTGTAAGGCTTTCAAAGCCTGTCACGTGACCCTTGGTCACGTGTGAGCACGTGACCCCTAAATTGGTTCCTTTAACAGCCGCTCATTTATGCTTCAGTTTCAACCATCACGTGTCAACACGTGACCATTGGTCACGTGTGAGCACGTGATACCCCATTGAGGTATTTCCTTTAGCCATTTGTTTTTTATTTCTGTTTTCACTATCACGTGTCAACACGTGACCATTGGTCACGTGTGAGCACGTGACACCTCATTGAGGTAATTCCTGATTTTTCATCAGGGAACAGTGCATAGCATATTTGCTCATAACTTTTGATCCCGGATGAATTATGAAGCCCATAATATATCAAATCGAAGGGTTTTTCGAGATGCTTCCAATACCATCAGAATTTAATAGTTCCTCCTTCGGGAGTTTATCAAAATACAGGACGGAAGATACTGGTTCGCATTTCCTTAAGCGTATCGCTGCCATTTGATACCTTGGACTCTTTGCGCAGAAATTTTTAGCGGGAACAAGCACCCTTATAATGTCTATGATGTCAAACACCAATGGATATGGGATCATCCATCGCCCATCTACATGGGTCGAGAAGCTATACGCTAGTCTACTCTGGTATATCGATGCCCTATCTCGATACACTCACGACTAGGAACATTTGAAGGATGTACTTAGCGACTACTCCGTCCCCACTAGTATGATCTGTATCATAATCCTGGTAGTCAAGTACTCATCTTAAGGGCATTATCAACATGTAACATAGGGACAATTAGAGTACATGTTAAGATAAAGAGCAACCAGATAGCATATTATCATGTCAAGCAAGAAAGTCCTCCATATATATGTCCAAGCATCCACTACAATATACATTGTATGTACAGTAATGGCCTCTAGGGCATACATAAAACTAACAGAATCCTGGGGGCAGATGCTATTTGGATTTATCCGTCCACCTCTCCGAAGATGCCAAGTTTATTTATGGCACCATATATCGGAGGTTTAGATGGATGCGGCCGTTGTAGCAGACTTTATCAGATCCCCCCTCGTTTGTGATGGGTTTTTTGATTGTGGGGATGCTCTTCCCTGCAGGCGCAAGCCCCTGCAGTTAATTTTGTTACTGCATCACGATAACAACTTTCTCCTGCTCCGGAGGTTCACTTCGTGTCGTGTGTATGTTTGTTTTATTTTGGTTGCCCATGGATTGTATATGGAGACTATTTTATGTTGTCGCCCATGGGCATGGATTAGTCCAAATCCGTATATTCTTAGATTTGGGTTTGGTTTGATTTAAAGATCGTTAATCTGGTTGGAGATTAAGATCAATTTAAACATATGAGCATTTGGGCTCGATTATTTTAGTTTAAGGACATCGCGGTCCATTATTGCCATGTTTGAGGCGGAATGTTAGTTTAAGGAAGTTTCGGTCCTTTGTCGCCGTATTTATGGGCGAATATTAGTTTAAGGACATTTTGGTCTATTATCGCCGTATTTGGGGGCGAATGTTAGTTTATCATTCACCCTATACGCTCGTTTATTTGTTATGTGGCAGAGTGAACAATGGAGCTATGGAATGTGCCTAATTTGGGGCACGATCCGATTTGAGGCGTGCACGTCAGTTTGGAAGTGTATCAACAACAAAAGTTGTTGGTCATCGGGACCCGCCACCTCTCTGAAGACGTTGAGGAATTACAACGACATATATCAGAGGTGTGAAGAGATGTACCCTCGAACCAAATCCCGTTTTTGAGGGAAAAGGGTGTGATGGACCTGAGAATCGTCAGTCATATTTGAGACAATTAACTTAAGAGACATGAGATGAATATCATTTTGGATATCATCGATGGGAGATCATTAGTCATGTTTGAGACTAGGATCGGTTTGGATATCATAAATATATGCTTAGCCAATTTGGACTAAAAATGTTTTTTTTGGTTTAAGGACCGTTAATCTAATTTGAGATTAAGATCAACTTAAATATATGAGTGTTTGGGCTCAATTTATTTTTAACTAAGGATACGTTAGTCTTATTTGAGACTAAGATCAACTTTGCAACATTTAAGGATCATCAAATTTTAGTTGAGATCTAACAAAAGAGCATTTGGACTCAGTTGTAAGACTTTAGCAACTTAGCCAATTTGGGCTTTAGTCTGCTTAGTCTCCCCCCTTTTTTGGAAAAAGTGCTAAGCACAAGCTTGGGCTCTGTTTATTCAGTCCCTCTTTTTTTATGCAAAAAGTGCTGAGCACTTATACGAGTTCTCACGCCCACATATAAACATGTAGAACTTCCAGTTATGGGCATTGCCCAATAAGTGTTGAGCACTTTACTTATTTTGTTTTTATATGGAGTGCTAGGCGCTCTTTATGGCGTTCACGTGGGGAACACGTGAGGCACTGGGCGCTGCCCAATGAGTGTTGAATACTCAGCCGTTTGGCTCTCTCTTTTTCTTATGGAGTGCTGAGCACATTATGACGTACTTGTGATTTTCACGTGCGGTGGGCACCGGGCGCCGCCTAATGAGTGCTAAGCACTCTTCTTTTTTATGGCGTCCAAGTGAGGAGCACATGAGGCGCTAGGCGCTTTTAGAGGCGTCCACATGGCAAGCCTGTGGGGCGCTGAATTCCTTTCTCCTCTGTTGATGGCATTTTTGCCCATTAATGATCACCAGGATTTTTGTTTTGAAGATATAGGATCAAGCTTTATTTTTAAGAACTAAGTTCTTTTGTAAGAACTAGGTTTCTCTTGTATGCTTTTGTTTTTGAGGAACTCAATTTCTGGTTCTTTTCTGAATCTTTGATTCTCAAGAACAAGTTCTTCCCGATAAGAATTAAATTCTCAACTTATGGGAGACTTGCCTCATGGATCTCAGATCCAGAGAAAGAACTAAGTTATTTTAAAAGGGTTAAACCCTTCAATAGGCAAATGAGATGTTTTGATCTCTATTTTTTTTATTTACCTAGAGTTTTTGAGGAGGGAGATCTTCTTCCTTGAGAATTTAATTCTCTGTTCCTTTTGAAGCTTTCTGTCTCTTTTTTTAGAAGCTTATAGGGGGTTCCTCCCTCTCAGACTTGAAGTCTTGGGTCCTTTATATAATAGAGGCAATTTGTTAATTAGCTTTGAGGAAATCTCTCATTGAGAGATTCCAATTGATTTGGGGAATTTTACCCACCGTTGGATTTTTGATCCAAGGGTTTCTGTTTTCCAGAACATATTTTCTTGTCGTTTTTTTTAACAAGATTAGGGAAATATTTTCCCATATGCAGAGTTTTATTCTGTGAAATAGTGATTTTTAATCACAATTGGATTTTTAATCCACCAGTTCTCTGTTTTACAGAGAGCAATCTTTTTTATTTTGAAAGGTTGAGGGAATATATTCCCAAAAAATAGAATTTTATTCTATTGTTGGATCATTGATCCAACCGAGAGTATCCTTCTTATTTAAAAAGATTTAGGAGATGTTTTCTCCATTGGATTTTTGATCCAAAGACTCTGTTTAACGGAGAATATCCCAATCTTTATTGGAGAAATGTAGAATTTAATTCTACAGATATTAACTTGGGCGCTGGTGCTCATGTGTTGTGCACGTGGGCGCTGCTTAAGAATTTAATTCTTAAGATGGGCACTTTTGTGCTTTGCACATTGGCGCCCGCGTGGATAACACGTGAGGCGTCTTCAAAGAGTTTGACTCTTTATTTAGAAAGTGCTTCTGTGCTTTGCACATTGGCGCCCGCGTGAGGAGAACGTGAGGCGCCATCATAGAATTTTAATCCTATAAGATTGGCTTTGGCGCTGGCGCCCTCGTGGAGAGCACGTGAGGCGCTGCCTCATTGAGTTCCAACAGAGCTTTGCTCTTTATTAGGTTAAATATTGGGGAAACAAATTCCCCCCACCGTTGCGCTCGCGTGGCCTGCACGTGAGTGCAGCGGTGTCACCTTTTTCCACCGTTCGATCTTATGGGGAGTGGAACCGTCACCTCAAGTTTTATAAATAGGGCATTTGGCCCTTGAGATGACCGATGTTTCGTCATTCTCTTTCTTCTTCTCTGAGAATTTAATTCTCTCTTCAGAGCTTAGATCTCTGTTTTTAAAGAAACTTTTAGAGTTTTACTCTGTTTCAAGAATCTTGGTAAGAATTCTGACCATTTTTCCCTTGAAAGAGACTCTTTTATCTTGGATTTCCTTCAACCCATTAACATAACTTTGCTCTTTCCTTGAGATAATTTTGATAGACCATTAATCTCAAAAGATCCCAGGGTTTTACCCTATTACTCTGATCTTTAAGAGTTCTTTGGAGTTTAGTTCCGGTGTATTTCTCATGGAGGTTTTTCTTGGGGAATTGATCCCATTATTTAACTCTGGGTTGTTCTTCAGAGCTTAGCTCTAAGAAGATTTCTTATTATAGGAATTTTATTCCCCTTTTTCTTCTCTCTGCAGATTTGAATCTGCTGTAGAGCCCGTTTCTCGAGGGAGTTTAACTCCATAGTTTAATGGGATTTTTCATTAAATGAGAATCCTTATGGATTCTTACAATGAGTGCTTTACTCATCATTGGTGGGGGTATTACCTCGATTTTGTGGGGGCCCTTGTCCCTTTCACTTTCCCTTTGATCTGTGGTGACTTTTACCACGCAGTACAATTCTATGTGTAATAAAAATGTTAAAGTCTTGAACATCGTGTTGATAATTAACCCCTCCTCTTTTTTTGTGCAAGTACTATCGCTTCCGATTCCTCCTTCCCCTTCATTCGCTTGGAGAGTGCTTTCGCCGACACACTTACAGATCGGGAAGTCTTTGCACTTACTTGGGACTATGACCCAGAGCAAAAGTCTTTTCATCTGTGGAGGTCATGGTACAGTCAAATTATCCGGGGTCAGCGCAGTTTTACTTGCGCAGCGCCTTCGGAACCGATCCCGGCGATCCATTATGCTGACCCGCCGCTGGTAACTTACACAGTAGAAGAGGTCAACTGGACCTCGGAAGGTCTTCTTCAGCCTTCCATGGTATCAATACCAGTGCAACCGCCGATGGCCCTGGACATTTTAGGGCGACACATATGCCAAGGAGAGTCATGTCCTTGGGAGCAAGTTTACATGATAGGAATGACTCCCCGTCATTCGGCTGGCTATCTGCAATGGGCTCGATATATCCTGTCGGCCAAGAAACCGCTGCTACCGAAGACCGGGCTGTATCTGGTGATCTATGCGTCCCTCTTTCACTATCACACTCCTCATGTGTGGTGGGTCAAATCTTTTCTGGAACAATAGAACATCCCGACCCACACGTTTCTCTTATTAGATTGGGAGGTTTCAATCTTATTGGAGGAATTTGCGGAGATATCTGGATTACCCATCAGAGGGGAACATAACGAAGAGATACTTCCTCCTGATGAGTATATCTTTGCCACCAAATCAGTGGTAATGGGTCTTACTCTGGAGAATGCCATTCAATACCAGTTTCCGAGTTTGATCAAGGTGTTGAACATGTACAAGAGCTTATTCCCAGAGTTTGGTGGACACGGAGTTAGCTTCACAGATTTCATCGCCCGCTTTCTTCGTCCGGAGAGGCTCTGTCTAAACAAGCTGCGAAGTTCGCCAAACTCGACGACCCATTCGGATTTGGTCCAGACTACTTACCGACCGTGGAGGCAGGTCTAAAGAACTTCTTTATTCCGGATACTCCAGTCGTCCCCTTCGCAGAGATTGTTGCTCCGGACATTGACGAGGAGACGTTCTTCATTGGGTTTATCGCCCTGTGGCTGAGTTGGTTTGCGCTTCTGATGCACCCCTGCTATATGAGACCATCTGTCTTTTATCCAGCTCATCGCATCGCCGTGGAGACGCGCATGGCCATTAGGGTTGTGGGACTGGCTCATTTATATCATGGCCTGAGCTTAGCAGCCGACACTACTCAGCCGGGGGTAAAGCCCGTAAATTTCCCATTGCACCACTTCACCTCATGGATCGAGATGCACGTGCTAGGTGCTTTTAGTGTTCATAAATGATCCCGATTTTACGAAGGCTACAATTTTCCCCGGGTCATGCACCTAGTCGACGCTTCTGCTCCAGTCCCAACACAACGGGAGGCTCGGTGATTGCTCCTTCTCCCACGCATGGATGGGGACAGCATGACCTTTGTCGATAAAGTCCTAACCATCGGCAAAGAATCTTCCAAAGTGATCCAACCGTTGCATGATATTTTCAAGGACGGGGCTTCTGTGTTGAGGGCTCGAGAGATTGTATACCTGTATTCTATCAGGTCAGGTTTTCTGGTATTTAGAAAGAACGCCTTGGTGCTGTTTATAAGGTATAACCCCCATCGCTTTGCCCAGCAATCGGGTTACAACCAAGGCGTTCCTTTCGAGGCATTCCTGATTGATCCGGTTGTTATGGAAGAGGGCGTTTGCAGTGCGGCGCATCATTTCATGCGGTTAAATACGAGGTCCCATTTCTTCATCAACGAGCCGAGTTATATTCCAAAGGCTTCGAATTCTTATGTTGCTTAGTACCAGCATGCAACGGGTGCTGTCATCAAGGATGAGAGGCGGCTGCTGCTTGACCATAAGGATGCTGTCCCAGCCAGTAATCCAGCGGTCCTACTGAAGCGACGGGAGGTTGTGCTCCCTTCTTTGAGAGAGATCGCCACAGTTATAACCCCGCGCGCTTTTCCTAGTGATCCTCGACCAGATGTTCCTGCGACAGTGGTAACTGTGGTGTCTCCGGAATCGGGTGTTGGTTTGGAGATCAGGACCCACCGTCCAAAGAAGCCTGTTAAGCGAAAGCTCTTATCATCGGCTGTTGGTGCCAGTTCGCAGAAGAAAAAGAAATCCTTATTCTCTGCTGACGTCGTATTTGGCCAGGAGCCTCATGCTTCTTATAGCGAGGGCTTGTGCGAGTATGGCACCAACGACGGTCTGTTCGATGCGCCTATGACCGATAGCGATCTTCAGGCTGCCATTGAAGCTTCCAAACGACTGGCCCATGAACAAGCGGCGTTAGCCCCTATTGCGGAGTCCGGTATACTTCGTTTATACTCTCCTGTATATATTCCTCACCCTTTTTTGAACTTATTACGCTTTATTAACGCTCTCTTCCTTAACAGACATTTCTGCTGAAGAGGTTCTCTTGGCGTCCCTTAAGACGTTTGAGGAGGAGGAGAGGCTCCGCGCCTCCTTGGGCCTTGGTATGATTCGTTTCGCTATGCCTTTACATCTTTAGTTCCTTTTATTCATGACCTGACTCTTTTCTTTATCCTATTACAGGAACCACCACGACCTAGGTTGTTCCGAGTGTAATGCCAATCCTAAGTGGTGATGCAGAAAAGCCTTCAGAGCCACCAACTACGGCTGAGGCCTTCCCATGGCTACTACAGGAGGCGTTTCTGAAGCAGCCGATGACGGATGCCACAGCGGATCCAGAGGCCGATCCTGATTTAGACAACGATGTCCCCCTGTCAGAAGTTTCAAGGAGATCGGTTCATACAGCCCAGGCTGAGAGGAAGCGTAGAAAGAACACTGTAAGGAAACATCAGGCCATCTTGGCCGCGGGCGCAGGTTCGAGTAATGCTCAACCCTCTGGCATTCCTATGGTGTACGTTCCTTCTGCTTTGTCCACTGCCCATAGATAGGTTGCGCGTGCGACTCGAGAAGAGGTTGAACGACCATTTCAAGGTAGAACAACACACGGTCCTTAGTAACAGCCTTTTTCTTGAATCATAACACACGCATTTTTTTTAACAGGGCCAAATTTAGGTGATGGCGTGGCTGGTGAAGTGCCGGTGATTAAAGAGCTTAAAGTGGCAAACCTTCCTCTGGAATCTGGAATTGTTCTGACTGCCGCTTCTTCTCCTTGTGGATCCTTAGTATCGGCGGGTGATGCAAGCATTATGACGGCCCTTATCGAGTCAGGGGGTGAAGGTGTGGATGTTGAATCCACTTTCCCAATGGAAACTGAGGAAGCCGTCATAACCGGTGATGCTTCGGGCACTGTCTCGGTTTCTGCCCTGTCAGGTACTCATTGAGTTATTATCTTTGAGTTTTTAATCCCGCTAGATATCTCTAATGATATCTCCTTTAATCTTAGTATAGACATGGTAAACCCTGATGCTGTACTGACTGAAGAATTACTGCCGGTCATTGCCCTGACCGTCACGGTTCCACCCCTCTCTTCTGCGTCTTCCCGAACTCTGGAAGGTGAAGATCTCTCATTTCTTTGCTTCAGTGTAGATACCATTTTCTTGTTTTAACCATATATTGTCGCAATCCTGCAAGAGTGCTCTTTGATCACTTACACCAGGTGTTAAGCCCGCATTTTGCCTTCCAATCGGAATTTGTTCTCCCTTCCGGCATTGGTTAGTATATTCTTCGCTTGGTGTTTCTTCTTTTCATGAGTAAGCTTTTTGTTGCTAAGCTTTCCTCATATCGACCACAGTATCATGGCTCGAGGGAGGGAGCAAAGGAATAGCCGAGCCTCCCGTGCTCCCTGTCTTGCCACTTTCAACAGCTGGTACGGTAGATCTCGTCCATCAGTTTTCTTCTTTATTTTTAAAGTTGAAATCTGACCCTTATTCATGCGTGGTTTATTTTGCAGCAGCTACGTTGGCTTTGGCTCCTTTTGAGTCTCGCATTCCCATGCCTACGGGGACTTTTGCTAAGCGTTAATCTTCCAGGGGCGCGGTGACTAGTAGGCATATGTTAAATGAATTTATCGAAGATCTTGACACCGAGGCTCTCACTTCTACCGCGGATTTCGCTGACGAAGTCAACCCTATACTGGCGACGCTTGTGAATTTCCACAATGAAGATTTCAACGGCCTTTGGGTTGATTATCGTAAGCTGATCGAGGCTTGTCTTCATGAGATCGAGCTCAAGCGTCTCAATCTTGAAGTATTGACCTTGAAGGCTTAGCGGGTCGCGTGGATCAATCAAAGAGTCGATTCCATTCAACATTTTGAACAAAAGTTGGCCCTAAAGCGAAAGGAGCATGAAACAGCTTCCGGTGAATCCATCCAATTGCTTGCCCATATTGAAGCAAATGCCGCACAGCTGCAAATTATTTTTGAAAATCTCCAACAATGTATTTCTAATGGGCTGTCGCTGAGGCAGAATCTCGATTTTACCGAGCGAAGCATGCAAGATTTCGAGGTTGCCAAGCAGGAAATCGCCAAGAAACTTTCATCATGCTTGAAATAGCGGGCTCAAATTGAAGCGGGGCTGGCCGCAGTAGTAGCATGCAAGGAAGAGCTGTAGGGAGTACGTGAGCGGGTTGCCAATTTGTTGAAAGCCCCGCCTTCTTAACAATTGCAATTGTATTCCCACCTTTTGTATTAATCGTATCTCTTAAACACTTTGATTCGTGAATAAAGAATATACACTTTTTGCATGCGCTCATCTGTGTTTTGATGTCTTAATGTGGCGCTAATTAGTTTACTTACTCGTTTCGGAGTCCGTAGTTTATTCACTCATTTCGAAGTTTCTAGTTTATGTACTCATTTCGGAGTTTGTAGTTTATTCATTCGTTTCGGTGTCTCTAGTTTATGTACTCATTTCGGAGTTTTTAGTTTATTCACTCGTTTCGGAGTTTCTAGTTTATGTACTCATTTCGGAGTTTGTAGTTTATTCACTCGTTTCGGAGTTTCTAGTTTATGTACACATTTCGGAGTTTATTCAGTTGACCTCCCTTGGGTTTATAGGCAAACTTGTCCTAACGTTATATATAGATAACCCTTGTTCTTTGCGACAGAGGCTCGTTAGGTTTTGTGGTACTAGGGTTTGTCCGTGGTACCGTCGCGTTGGTTGATGTATTCCTTGATATACAGTTTTTAAGCTGTTGTTCGAGTAACCCCGCGACTGTCGTGTTTCTGATCCCTTCGGGGGCTGGACAAGACGTCTTCAAGTAATCTGCTTAGGCTATATTACCGTCGGAAGAGCAAGCGTTAGGAATTTACCATGTCGCTTTTTACTTGAGGTTAGACTCAATTTGGAGCCCCGATGAGTCATAACCACTCCGCGCTGGTGTGGGATAATCTCCGATAGTCTTTTAGGTTTTATATGAGTTGCCGTCGAACCCGATTTTTTTTGTTTTGATGATGCCATGCCGCTTCTTTCCTGAAATAGGGTAGACATCTGTAGGACCTCTACGCTGTATGTATTGCAGTTGAAGTCCGGAGCTAGGAATATGCCTTTGCTCCAATTTGATTTGGCTCGTTAGAGCTTTGTTGACGTCACGTCTGCATCCTGATGGTATGAGAAGGAACGCCGAGGTAGTCTTTAGGTTGTATATGAACCGTCAAGACTTGGAGATAGGAATTTGCCATGGCTCCGTTTTAATTTGGCCCGTTGGAGTTTTGTTGACGTCACGTCTGCGTCCTGATGGAATGACAAGGAACGCCGGGGTAGTCTTTAGGTTGTATATGAACTGTCATGACTTGGAGCTAGGAATTTGCCATGGCTCCATTTTAATTTGGCTCGTTGGAGCTTTGTTGAAGTCACGTCTACATCCTGCTGTAACGAGAAGAATGTCGAGCTGGAGCTGGGATTTCGCCGTCACTCCTTTTTGATTTGGCTATTTGGAGCCTTTTGTAGACATTGCGTCTGTTGTAACGAGAAGAATGTCGAGATGACCTCTAGGTTGTATATGTTGCCATTAAGATCTGGCTCTCTCTTTGACGGAGCCTGGTGGGAAAATATAGTTCCCTTTCTTTCATTTGTGCTTATGAATTGTATACAAGGTTCAGTATGGACCTATTTGCAGAGCAGAGGAAATTTCATTTAGATATTTTTTATTTCCGCGATACTCTATCTTTTCAGCTTTTTATATCGCGAAAGTCGCGATTGCCCAATAATTTCGGCTTTTCATCCGCGGTGCCCAATCATTTCGGCTATATTTTATTTATTTTTACTCGCTGCTTTTTACTGCGAGTTGCCCAATCATTTTGGTTGTTTTTATATGCATATTTTTTGCTCGCTGATTTTTATTGCGAGTTGCTCCATCATTTCGGCTATTTCATATGCATTTTTTTCTCTATTCGTTGCTTTTTTTTATTGCGAGTTTGGAATCTGATACCAATCTTGGCATCAACATCGCTACGAATGGAATACTGCCAGGAGCGAATCATCATTTGCCACGAAAGGACCTGGGGTTTGACACCTGATTAGGCATCGGCATCGCTACAACTGGGATATTGTCAGGAGTGGATCATCATTTGCTTTTGTCGATTTGAATAAAGACGGCTTAGCAAACAGGGTTAGGATCCTGTCGACTAAGGCTTTTTGACTTTATGAGCCATAAGGGTCTCATAAAGGTATTTCTCCCTATGAGTCGTGAGGATCTCGTAAGTGTATTTTCTCTTTAGGAATCGTGAGGATTTCCAAGTGATATTTTCTCTTGTAAGTTGTAAGTATCTTCCAAGTGTGTTTTCTCCTTATAAGTCGAGAGGACTTACAAGTGTCGTTCACCAAATTTCTCGCCATTGGTGGAATTTGATGGTGAAATGTTTATTTGTGCCCGTGAATTGTATACAAGGGTCAATATTGGACCGCCTGTAGGGAAACTTTGGGGAATGCGACGGCTTAAGATCAGGTTCAGATCCCTGTAGCTTAAGGCTTTTGAATCTTATGAGCCGTGAGGGTCTCATAAGTGGAATTCTCCTTACGAGTTGTGAGGATCTTGCAAGTGTAATTTCTCATTAGGAATCGTGAGGATTCTTAAGTTTGTTGCTCCTCTGTGAGTCGTAAGGATCTCACGTGGGTATTTTCTCCTCACAAGGTCGAGAGGACTTTTGCAAGTGCATATGAATTTTTATTTTACGAGTTTGCGCCCTTTCGGGTTTTCACAAACACGCCGTCAGTCCTGCTGTTTTTATTCACGGTTTCCTTTCGGGTTTTCATCCGTGCCCATTTTGCTTGTGGACATACTGTTTTTTTACGACTTCGCGCCCTTTCGGGTTTTCACAAACTCGCCGGTAGCCCTGCTTTTTTTACTCATGGTGCCCTTTCGAATTTTCAACCGTGCCCATTTTGCTTGTGGACATACCATTTTTTTTAACGAACGATGGAACTCTCGAAAATAGTTTCACCGCGGGTGACCCATCTATTTACTGGTGTGATTTAGTGGTTGCTTCATCTCTAAAGTAGCTGCGAAGTCGGTGGAACTAGAGTTGCAACCTCTGTCGTTGAGACTTCGATTGCAATATAGATCTCAAGAAAGCATATCACCGTTTTGGAGGCGATGTGCTAGTTTAAGGACATCTCGGTCCGTTATTGCCATGTTTGAGGCAAATTTTTAGTTTAAGGACATCTCGGTCCGTTGCCGCCATATTTGAGGCGAACGATTAGTTTAAGGACTTCTCGGTCCGGTATCGCCATTTTTTAGAAGAATTTTTAGTTTAAGGACATCTCGGTCCGATGTCGCCATTTTTGAGGCGGATATTTAGTTTAAGGACATCTCGGTCCGTTATCGCCATGTTTGAGGCGGATATTAGTTTAAGGACTTCTCGGTTCGTTGTCGCCGTGTTTGAGGCGAAATTTTAGTTTAAGGACTTCTCGGTCCGTTGTCGCCATGTTTGAGGCAAGGTTTTAGTTTAAAGACATCTCGGTCCTTCATTCGGAAACGAGTATTAGTTTAGGGACGTCTCGATCCATTATCGCCTATTTTTGAGGCGATGGATCTTTTGGATACTATTTTTTGGGTTCTGACTCAGGAAGATAGCGAGCGGACACAAGTGTCGTTATCTATCATTGACCCAGGTCGTAACCCGTTAGGCATAGTATTTTTTGAGGAATCGGCCGTTTATTGGCCGGAAGAGTCTTTCTCCATGCATATCCATAAGCAGGTAGGCTCCACTTTGGTAGACTTTGTCTATGATGTATGGGCCTTCATAGTTTGGCTCGAACTTCCCCTATTTTGTATGATTGGGGATCATAGGTCTTTTGACGATTAGCACGAGTTCGCCTTGGCGGAATGTTCTCGGCCTGGTCAGTTTTTCGTATGACCATATCATCCTTTCCTTATAAGCCTCCAAGTTTTGCTATGCTATAAGGCGAGTTTCGTCGAAGGCGTCGAGCTCCTCAAGCCTAAGATGAGCATTTTATTCATCTATCAGCTCGTATCGAACTGCTACTCGTAGAGAGGGGAGCTCTATTTCCAGTGGGAGCACTGCTTCCGTGCCGAATACTAACATGTATGGTGTTGTATTCGTAGCTGTTTTGAACGTTGTGCGGTATGCCCAAAGTGATTCTTGCAGCCTTTCGTGCCAGTCTTTTTTGTTTCTGGACACCGTTTTATTTATAATCTTTGTCAAGGTCTTATTGAAAGCTTCAGCTAGACCGTTGGCACGAAGATTATAGACTGAAGAGTATCTCTAATCTATTTTATGTTGTTGTGCGAAGCGGCTGATTTTATATCTCCTATAGGCCGGTCCATTATCTGAGATAATTCGTCGCGGAGTGCTGAATCGGTAGATGACATGTGTCCTGAAGAAATGGAGGACATGCTTCGTCTTCACCTCCCTTAGTGGTACTGCTTCTGCCCACTTAGAAAAGTAGTCGGTCGTTGCCAATATGAACCGATGTCCTTTGGATGATGCTGGTTCAATGGGGCCAATTATATCGGTTCCTCACATTTCGAACGGCCAGCTAGCTACTGTTGGGTGTAGCTGGTTCGGATGCTGGTGTATGAAGTCCCCGTGAATTTAGCACGAATAACACTGCTTCGTATATTCGAGGCAGTCCTGAATCATTGTGGGCCAATAATATCCCATTCTTTTGATCTTCAGCTTCATCTTTGGCCCAGCTTGGTGAGAACCACAGAGTCCGTCGTGAGTTTCTTGGACGACTCTTTTCGCTTCTTCTGGCCTCAGGCATCTTAGCCGCAGACCGTCGAACGATCTCTTATATAGAGTATCGTTGACGAAGGTGAAGGACATAGCTCGTTTCATGAGCTGATGTCTAGACGACACATTTTCAGGCGTTTGTAGAGATTTGAAGTAGTCTATGAAGACTTCTCTCCAGTCCTTGACCTTTCCTTCGTCCTCTATTTGAAGGGCTACTTGTTCGGTCGTTTTTTTTCCTTCGGATAGCTTTGTTAATTCTTCCGAGGATATATCTGTTGGCGTGAGGACCCTGCAGCTTTGCACGATGATCTTTATGTCGTCGAGGTCTTCGTCGGCTAATTCCTTAGTCAGCTTGGCCAATGCACCCGCTTTGTTATTTTCTGCATGCAGTATGCTCTCCAGGATGTAGGAGGGGATTTGTGTCAGCCGTTGCTGCACTCTTTCATCGTACGTTATCAGCTCTGGCTTGCACGTCTGATAGTCGCCATTTATTTGGCTAACGATCAGCTGGGAGTCTCCATATATGAGGAGGTCTTTGATTCCCATGTCGACAGCGATCTCGAGACCTTCTATCAAAACTTCATATTCAGCTTCATCATTAGTCTTTGGCTCCGTTAAGGAGAGGGCGTAACGCAATATCCCTCCTTGTGGAGTCACGAAGATAAGGCCCACCCTGGCTTTGATTATGGGGGTGTTTTGCTTTCGCCTCTTTATAGACGATGCTCCATCAAAGTAAAGTTCCCGTTGGGAATATTTTTCTTCCTTCTCTCCTTCGATGGTGTCGAACGCATGTTCATCCGGCAACTCACAATTTATGGGGGAGTCGGCTGGTATCGAATGCTCCACAAGAAAGTCGGCAATGGCCTGGCCTTTCACTGCTTTGAGAGGCCGATACGTTATCGAGAACTACATCAGGAGGAGGGCCCATTTGGCAATCTTTCCTGTTAGTATAGCTCTTGACATCAGATATTTGAGAGGATCCACCTTTGATGTAAGATGTACCTCATGTGCCAAGACGTAATGCCTGAGCTTTGTTATCGCGAAGATCAGTACCAGGCAATGCTTTTCGATGGGGGAGTAGTTGTTTGCTGCCCCCAGGAGAACTCGGCTCAAATAGTACAAAGCTTTCTCCTTTCCTTGATCGTTCTCTTGTGCCCATAGCATGCCTAGGGAACCCTCAAGGGCCGTTTTATATAGGATAAGGGGATTTCCCTTAATTGGAGCGGTCAATACCGGCAGATTTTGCAGGTATTGCTTGATTTCGTCTAGTGAATTTTGGCACTTTTGATCCTAGACGAACGGGGTTCCCTTCTTCATCAAATGGCTATAGGGACGGTATTTCCCGGAGAGGTTGGCTATGAACCGCCGGACATATGCGAGCTTTTCTTGAAGAGAGCGCAGTTGTTTGAGGGTTCTCGGTGTGGGCATTTCCACAATCGCCTTGATCTTTGAGGGATCAATTTCGATACCCCGGTGCCGTATGATGAATCCTAAGAATTTGCCTGAGGAGACTCCAAACGCGCATTTCAAAGGATTCATCTTCAGATTGTACTTCCAAAGAAATTGGAACACTATTTTTAGATGCTCCTAATGCTCCTCTTGAGATCGGCTCTTCACCATAAGGTCGTCAATGTAGCATTCGACGATCTCATGGATGAGGTCGTCGAAGATCTTTGTCAATGGCCCTTTGGTAAGTAGCGCCAGCCTTCTTTAAATCGAAAGGCATTACCTTGTTGCAGAATATACCCAGCGGAGTCCGCAAGATAGAATGCTTTTGATCTTCAGGATGCATTTTTATTTGGTTGTAGCCTGAAGATCCATCCATGAAGGAGAAGACCTCATGGGTAGACGTGTTATCGATCATCAGCTCGGTAACAGGTACTGGGAATTCATCTTTCAGGCAAGCTTTGTTGAGGTCCCGGAAGTCCACGCAGTTGCGCACGTTCCTATTCTTCTTTATCACTAGAACGATGTTAGCGATCCAGTCGGGATATTGAACTTCTTGGATAAAGCCGGAGTCGATTAGTTTCTTGACTTCAGCGTTGATACTCATCTCAAGTTCGAGCCGCATTCTTCTTGGCACCTATTTGACTGGCTTTATGTCCGGCGATATGGCCAGTTTATGTACTGCCACCTTTGGATCTAAACCTGGCATTTCGGAATAGTTCCATGCGAAGCAGTATTTATATTGCATGAGCACGTATTTTAACGTGGCTACCTGTTTTTTAGATAGCAGCTCACTGACGAAAGTTGGCCTCGGCTTATTTTCTGTCCCTAAGTCAATTTTTCTTCGGTTGTCCGCCGTAGTGTGTATCCCGTCTTCCAGCTCTTTTGGTGCTAGTGGAAACTCTGAGATCACATCATCCTCGTCTTCATTTGCGAAGCACTTGAAAGGGTCATCTATAGTTTTGTGCCTTCCTTTCTTTGAGAGTGTTACCACATGGCAGGTATAGGTTTGCTTCCATTCTTGATGTTGAGCTGGTTTTGTCCTCACGGTATAGGTCCTCTTTGGCTCATGTTTTTGCGGTGGGGTTACCCTCCAGCTGTCAAACAAAGCCAACCGGCCTTGTTGATACTGGTCCTCGACCCAGTTCTTGAAGGTGAAGCAGTCTTCAAGGGGATGACCTATTACTCGGTGATAGGAGCAATAATCTGGATGATGGACCTCGTTTATTTGTTCCGGGTGCCGAGACTCCGGAAGCGTCATCATTTGATACTTCATGACAAGGTTAAATACTTTCCTTGTCTTGTCTTGAGGGAAGGAGTATTCTCGGCCTATCTTCTTCATAAAGGACGGGTTCCAGCTGGCTTTTCCTCGATTGTACGGCTTCTTGGATCCGTTTTGCTGTTTCGAGCGTTGTTCTCTTTCTTCGCCTTTTTTTGCCTCTATTTCGAGATTTTCCTTCGAGGCGAAAACGTACAGCTGGCTGAGGATGAAGGGCACAGCAGTTTTCTTTCTCCGCGGACTGCTGGTTGAGGCGTTGCGTATTGGAATTTTCATAAATAACCATTTCGCGACTGTGGTTATCCTGAATCTTTTGACAGGCTTCTTTTATTAGTTTGTCAACTTGTTCTTCGAACGATGGGCTTAACGTTCTTAGAGTGGGATCTCGTTCTGTTTCAACGTCATAACTATTTGGAAGAGCGTTCTCTTCTTCACTAGAGCTGTTTATGACGCGACAGCTGTAGAATCGTTCCCGTTTCTTGGACCGAACGTATCCGAGCTCGGTTGTTTCCATCTTCTCGTTGGACATCTTTCGCTGGGTCCCAGGGATATCCCAAATCTTTTTGTAGAAGTGGGCTTGTCAAACTGTTTGTTTGAGGAGTACACTTGGCATCTTAACAGCCTTTTCAATCCATCCGCGTAGTATCTTGGCAGACGGATTGGTTGAAGCATATAAAGTGTAAAATCGGCACCGTGCCAGACTTCTTTCTCTATTCTGGTTTCCGTAGATTGGTTGAAGAGGATCGCCTTTTCACCTCTTTGCCTGGGAGGCACGTAGAAAGTCTGTAGTTCCTGTATGCTATATGTATCGAGCGCATCAAGTTCTTTATAATGCCGAGGGGGAGCCATTATGATTTGCAGGCTCTGATCCGCTCTGGCGAGGATTTGCACCGACGAGCGGATGGAGAAAACGGCATTAGCTTCGTCTTCAGAGTCGCTGCTAAAGACCAGAATATGCATAGATGGTCCGGGCCTGTTGTATTGGGGTTGCCCCGAGTAGACTATTTCTTCGTCTTCCTCGGTATCGCTCCTAAATATCGGGATGGTGGCAACGGACTTCCGTTTATCCTCCGTCTTATGACACCTCTCCGTATCTTCGAAGTCTGGTAAGAAGTACTTTGCGTCTTCATATTTTCGGACCTAGTTTATGGAGAACGGGTTTAGTTCTTCCGTGACGATGTATTCCAAGCCGTCTATGAAATACTTCATACACTGATGTTGTGTAGAATGGATGATGTTGGACTCATGCAACCAGGGCCTGCCGAGCAAAGCGTTGTAGCAAGTCTTGGCGTCAATGACATGAAATTTAATGTCAGTGATGAGCAACCCGAAGCGTAGCGTCAGAATTACGGACCCAAGCATCCATGACGATTGTGAATCGAACTCGGAGATGGTAATTTTGTCCCGAGCCAAGTGCTGAACGTTCATGCAAATCTCTTTCAGCACTTTCACGTTGAGAAGGTTGATGGAGGATCTGTTGTCGACAAGGATTTTGCCTATCTTGATGTCGTGGCAGTACCTTGTGACGTATAACGGACGATTATGCTTGCACGTTCCGAGGAGGAGATCTTCATCGCTGAATATAATGTCAGCTGTGTGAACCTATGCCAGCTCGTCCTTCATCTTCTCTTCTGCGAGGAAAGCTTGGAACTGATCGGGCTCTTTTAATGCCTTGATCAGAGAATCTCGTTCCTCTTTGGATAGGAGGAGAGCATCCAGTATGCTCAATTGTGAGGGCATTTTCCTCAGATGTGCTAAGACACTGTAATCCACCTTGTTTTTCTTAGGCGGGTCCTTGGCTGAGAGCTCTTTGACGACTCCATCATCGAGGGTGATTTCCTCAGGGATTTTTTCTTTCCCTTTGTCTCTTTGGCTCGAACCTTTGTTTGCAAGTCCGAGGTTCTTTTCAGGCAGCGTGCGGTTACGCAACTGAATGTTCCCACGGTTCTTCTCCCCATCTTCTTTTTCGGAGGTGGAGTCTTTGAAGAGAGGGCTGAGGGTCATTTCGTCCTCAGAGTCGCTCCCAAAGGTAAGAACCTGAGGTTTATCCCCTTCCGAACTGGTATCAACCATATGACAGTTGCCAGTCGTTTTCTCACACGCACTTGCCGTACTTTTTTGCAGTCGACGAGCTTCGCGCTTCATCCCTTTGAAGTGTTTTTGATGGGCAACATATCCTTACCACCACTTCTTGAAGGCACTGCATTCTTCGGTGGGATGGGTAATCCTCCGATGATATAGGCAGTAGTTTGGATATGAATCCTCTCCATCGAGGCGTATGACCCCGGGAGTGTTTCCTACCAGAGGTGGCAGCTTCATTCCCACTGACAGGGCTTTGGAGAACCGCTTCTCTGCCTTGATCATGCTCTTATTTGTAGCATGTGTGCTTTGATTTGGTTGAAGTAATTTACGACTCATCCTCGCCGTAGCTTCTTTACCCTGACGTTGACGCTTAGCTTTTTCGTATATGGCTGTTTCGCGTTCTCGGTCAGCTTTGCTTTTTCGAAAGGCTTCGTTTAACAGCTTATCAATCGGGCCTTCTTCTGGCAGTTCCGGGTATTTTGGCGCCGATCCTACCCCCAGTTCCTCTGCGTTGTTTTCTGACGCTGAGGGAGCTTCTTCGTCATTTAACGACAAATGGTAAACCATGTGGCAACTTTCTACATAGTCTTCGGTTTCTGATGAATCATTTTCCTCATCGTTGTCACTCTCTTCATTCTCAAGAATATACTTGAGGAACTCTTCGAGGGTGACTGGTGTCCGCGCCTTCTGGTTGTACTCCTCCAGCGTGTCAATGTACCTTTGTAGGTCTGTGCGTTTGTCGTCATACTCGAAAGGCTGCACAGGCTTCTTGGTCTTCTTCTTCTTCTTCGAAGACTATGAAGGCTCGACTTGGGGATTTTGCCCTTTTTCGACAGTTTTCGGTACGGGACACGGTTTCAGCATCCCTTCGATGATTTCCGGTTGAAGTGGGCTTCTCCATCTGACTGCCGGACATGCCTGGAGATCTTTCAGTATTCTTTTGGTTTTAGCTGAAATAACGACTTCCCATGGAGTTTCTTCCACGAGCGAGCATGATGCCCCCGGTGCATCCACCTTTTTGGGAATGTGCTTCTGTAGCGGGTTCACCCTCCAGTTCTCAGAAAGCATGAATTTCTCCTGTTGGTACTGGTCCTTGACCCAGTTCTTGAAGACGTAGCAATCCTCAATTGGGTGGCTCACCATTCTGTGATAGGAGTAGTAGTTGGGATTGTTGACGTCGCCGAGTTGCGGTGGACGCCGTGGGTCTGGCAATGTGATGAGTTTGTTACGCATTGCCAACTCAAATAGTCTCATTGTCTTATCGCGGGGAAACGAGTAAGCGCGCCCTAGCCTTTCTTCGAGGGATAGGCATGGACGTGCATTGTTTTGGCGAACCGCCGGTTTTTGGTCGCTCGGTTGTTGTTGAATGTTGGCGACGAAGGCCGCTTTCCTTTTACCTTTGGTGTTTCAAGGGTCTTTACTTGAGGAGGAAGGCCCGTGGCCCATCTGGTCCATTTGGGCCAGTTTATCAATCAGAGCCTGGAAGGTCGTCGGCTTGAAGAACGTCATGAACTGGGACACGGTCGTTTGCGGATCTAGGGTCTCGATGAAAATGCCCACGGTGGGGGATTCTTCGATGCGTTGTTCGCACTTTGACCACAGGTTCCGCCACCGGATTGCGTATTGGACCCAGGTTTCTCCCGGCTTTACCCTGGCATTGATTAATGCCGTGATCGGGGTGCGCTCGCTTGCGCTGGTGAACCACTGTGTGAACAGCAGTTCCATTTCTGTGAATGTTCTCACGGAGTCATTTGGAAGCTCCGAATACCATTCAAAGGTCGTCTCTGACAGGCTACCAATGAACTGGCGAAGCAGCAGTTTGTTGTCGCATCCAGTGTTGCCGCACAGAGCTCTGAACTATGCGATGTGTTGGTATGGGTTTCCTGTCCCCTTGTACACATAGAATTTAGGGATCATATATCCCGGCGGATACTTTATTTGGTCATACCAGCCTGGATACGGTCGCCCAGTTTTGACGATTTGGCCAGCCGCTTCATTTGCTTGATAAGCTCGTATTTTTTGAGCGATGTAATCATCAAGAGCAACTTTGGAGATCGTTTCCTCCCTGGCCACTTATAGAGCCGGAAGGGGGGTCGAAGTTTCCCCTCTGTCATCCTCGATAACTATCGGCGGATTCTCGGCTGGAGGTTCTGGCTGGATCATCATTCCAACCATATCCTGGAACAAGAGCATCATCTGCTTCATGTTAGCGGCTTGCTCAGCAACTTCTTTGCCTTTTCTTTCAAGCACTCTTCACAGGAACTCTGTATCGGTCTCCCGCTCTTGATACTGTTCAGTTGCTAAATCCGAACTTTCTTTCTGTCCGGTGAGTGCCACCATCTTGATCAGTATTTCTTGGAGCTTTTGTTGTTGCTCCTAAGCTTTTGTCAACGACCGAATTTGCGATCGATGAGCCACGGAACCACGGCTTTATTCTTTTCCACAAGCCATGTAAGCCGTGTGTACGATCACGCCCCCAGACCAAGGGCGTTTGGGTCCGTTGCCTTTGGAGTTTGCCGCCGATGGTGGAATTTTCTTGTAGGGTTACTAGGCACTCTCACAAGGGTCTATAAGGCATCAACCATGCCCGATTTAAAATTTAGACGTGCCGAACAACCCTAACCAAGATCTTAGACTAGAGATTAGGCGAAACAAAGCATGTTAAACACTTTAACATCTAAGAGTTTGGGATTATAACCTTTGTAGTCCGGTCCTTCACTTTTAAAGCTCCGTGTTGAGCTCCCTTCACTGCGATCATCAAGTACCCGGACTCTAGAGAGGCTCCACGAAGAGAAAGATGCAAGCTTGCTTCTGATCTTCGATAACAAAGATGATCTACCTTGAAGTTTCTTTAACACAAGCTCTCACTCACTAATGAAGCGAACACCCTAATCTAAATGGTTAGGATAGATTAGGATGATGAAGTAGGAATTATGCTCTCATTTGTTTTCTTAATCTCACTCATTTTCATCACAAAAGAAAAAGCTAGAAAGCTTTCTTCCTAAGGAAGAAGAAGAAGAATAACCAAAACCATTTGTGATGAATAATGAATAACTAGTGTGGTTAGAAATACAACCATGGGTTAAGTATGATAACTTAACCCATGTAGAGACTTAACCATGATCAAGGGTTGGGTTGGGTTAACAAATATCTACAAAAATATCTTTACAAAATATCATTGCAAAAACAAAACAAAAAGCTTCTAGAAGCTTCTAGAAAAATTAACCCAAATCAAACCTTAATCATGTTTAATCTCTACTAATCATGTTACATTAATAACCCTAATATGTTACAATATTATATATCACATATACAATATTTATTGTAACAAAATAAAATAATACAATTAACATATATCGCATATATATCAATATATTACCCGAGCGAGAAACAGAATCTTTTAGTAAGCTTATACTAGTTAATGTAATTTAATATATCAAATATATAATTATACATTAAATTATCGAATCAACACTTGATCCGATAATCCGGCTATTTCACAAATAACCGACTAATATAATCTGTATCAGTTCATCGAATCAACACTTGATCCAATGACCCGGCTATTTCACATATACCCGGCCGATACCTCATATCGGGAGAATCTAATACGGTATCATATACACGTATTGTTCTCGGTCCCGCACATATCATATATGTGCTCCTACTCCGTTTTGCCTGAGTCAAGAAACCTCTGTGTAGGACTCTAAAGAATCGTCAATACGCCGGTAGTAGGTGATGATCATATCAAACACCCACAAGCTGCAAGCGGTCAGCTAAACGTAACAGCCACCCAGGTATTGAGCGATCAGAAGATCAACAAGCAAGCCTGTACTTTCTCCTGCGAATCCAGTCAGTAACACTCCCGTACAGTCCGGTCTCTTCGTCTGATATGTCGTATATCTCGCCTAGGGGTGGTAAACGTCAGACCCCAGTAGCTTGATAAGTCGTGTCGATATGAGGTCCATAACAGTTCGAGAAACTACTGATAACACTTACCAGTAAATCTCAGCAACCCTGGCCAGGGATTTCCAGTTATAGCCAATCAAACACAGCACAACATCAACTCCCTATACCGGGAGAGACGAAACCCCTCCTATCGCTCATTGCCTCCATATGATTCGGGACTGTACCCAAAAGCCACCTTTTTGCACGCCTTCTTGGACGTGGTATGATGGAAATCAAAGCACAGTGGGAATCACACAAGACTCTATGACGATCTCGGGTCTACAGACTAATCTGTACCAGTGTCACCAGAGAACTGCCATCTGACGTGAGGTATAATACCATCTGGGAGTTCTCGGCGAGTCCGTCCAGTGTACCCAGTCTCTACTGAGCACCCGTACACCATCCTTGATGTCAAACACCGATGGATATGGGATCATCCATCGCCCATCATATGGGTCAAGATGCATATACGCTAGTCTACTCTGGTATATCGATGCCCTGTCTCGATACACCCTCGACTAGGAACAGTTATAGGATGTACTCGTCGACTACCGTGGCCCCACTAGTATGATCTCATCATAGTCCCAGTAGTCGAGTACATATCCTAAGGGCTTTATCAACATGTAACATAGAGACAATCAGAGTACATGTTAAGATAAAGAGCAACAAGATAACATACTATCATGTCGAGCAAGAAAGTCCTCCCTATATATGTCCAAGCATCCACTACAATATACATCACTATGTACAGTAATGGCCTCTAGGGCATACATATAACTAACAATCTCCCACTTGCTCTAGGGCCATCTGTTGTGGTATCACATACCCAACAATTAGCTGTGGTTGAAGAATCTCATACTCAACCATCCCATAAAAGTCTCTACCGGGAAAAAGGCCTTTGTGAATAGATCCGCGCTGTTGTCCTCTGTGTCTACTCTCCTAACCTCGATCTCCCTGGAGATCAACCATCTCCATGATCAGGTGATGCTGCCTAAGAATTATATCTGGATTTCTGATGGGGCGGGGGTTCCTTGGCATAAGCCACAAGTCCATTGTCATACAATGGTAGGAACGAAGTTCATTTCATGAACTAAAATCTATCCAGACTGCCTCTTTGGTAGCATCTTTGGTAACGATGTATCTTGCCTTTAATCGTCTAGTATGTCACGGTATCTAGCTTGGAACTCTTCCAACATACCATCCCTCCACTGAGGGTAAAGACAATGCCTGCGACTGACATTCAGTCGTCCTTATCACCCTGGAACCTTTCCAGTGATTCTTCCCAGGATCGATTGATACCATCTCACTACAACTAGTGAGAATCCTAACATCCAATTAGATCTATCTCATAGATCCAAAACCCAGGATTTAGGAGGTATCACCTTGATCCTATACGGAGAATCCTTGTGATAAGCGGAGATTGACCGAGCGTAGCATAGGAAACTCCTTCCCTATCAAGAGTATGTCATCCACGTACTCTACGAGGATCATCACCATACTCCCTACTACCTTTTTGTATATACAAGGTTCATCTACCATTTTGATGAAGTCAAACTCATTGACTACCACATCAAAACAAACGTTCTAACTCCGCGATGCCTGATTTATCACATAAAACAACTTACTCATGTTTCCGTTGCTCCCACTGTCTACGAAGCCCTCTAACTGTGTACTTATAGACGCTCTCTTCCAAATCAATATTTAGAAAAGCAGTCATGACACCCAACCACCAAATATCGTAGTCATGGTATGTAGCCGTGGCAAGTAGGATCTGGATGGACTTAAGTATAGCTTTGAAAGTCTCAACTTTTCCATGTACACTAAGTAATCTTCTCAAGATATACTTGCTCCTGATGGGGATTTAACCCTTCAGATAAAGCAACCAAAGTCCATACTTTGTTGATGTATAAGGATTCCATCTCAGATCGCTAAGCATCCAGCCATTCTTACAGAGTCCTACTCCTGATGGCCAGCTCGAAACTAGTTGGGTCATCATCTCATGATGCAATCCTCGCTCCCACTGTCATAGAGTAAACCGAAGTATCTCTCAGGTGGGTGAGGAACCCTACTAGATCGGCGGAGAGGCTGAGGTTCGTTGGAAACTATTGAATCCTTTGGTTCTACCAAATAATCAGCTACAGTTTGTATAGCTGGAACCTTTCCAGTTCTACCTCATGACCAATAATTTCTTCGCAAGAAATTCCCTTTCACAAAGGTGGCATGCTGAGAAACAAAACATCTTTTGTTCCTCGGTTTGGTAGAAGATATTCCCTTGCGAATGATTGGGATATCCAAGAAACTTCCACAGAACTGACTTTGCCTCGAGCTTGTCCGGATTTTGCTTTTAGACATAGGCCGGACAACCCCAAATCTTAACTTACTTAAGATATGGGCTCTTCCCATTCCATATCACATATGAAGTGGTAGGCAACTGATTTGATTGGAACCCTATTCAATAGGTATGCAGCTTCATAAGTGCATAACTCCCAAAAGAAAATAGGAAACTCAGTAGTACTCATCATAAAGCGCACCATATCAAATAGGGTGTGATTGCTCCGCCCCGATACACCGACGTGCTATGGTGTATACGGAGGAGTAATGCTGAAAGAGAATCTCATTCTCCTTTAGAATAGTTCAGGAATCCCGTGCTCAAGTATTCTCCTCCTTGATCTCATCAAAGGACATAATACTTATACCCGTTTTTGGTTCTCTACTTCTAACTTATATTCTGTGATTATCTCAAAAGTTTCGGACTTGTGTTTCAACAGGAACATATGTCTGAATTTTGAGAGATCATCAGTGAATGTAATGAAGTACAAAGAACCGGTCCTGGCATGTGTAGACAGGGGACCTTCATACATCAGCATGTATCAATCCCAAGAGTTCACTAACTCTTTCTCTGTTTCCAATAAACGGAGCTGTGGTCATCTTATCTCTGTGACATGACCGGCAAGTTTCACAAGATGTAAATTCAAACTAATTTAAATATGCATCTATATGTAAATTCAGCTAGTCGGGTCGCATTGATATGACCTAGTCTACAATGCCTCAAGAAGGATTCGTTCATTTCTGAACTCTTCCTCTTGTATGTGTTCTATACGTTAAGAACTGTGGTTTGATTTAGAACGTCTATGCTTTTAGATAACGTGCCTGAACCGATCAACTCTTGATATAGGAAATGTTCAAAACATTATCCAACAATACAAAATTATATCCTTCTTTACTAATAAAGAGACTGATATGATGTTGTATATTAGGTTCGGTATCTAATAACATTCGTTCAGAATCAATGTATTCTGGTAATACAGGGTGATAACTACCAACAGATTTGGCTGCAACACTTGCACCGTTTCTATCTCATGAAATTTATCACCCGTTCTCAGTTCTCTACTTATCTGTAGCCCATGTAACAAATTACATATGTGGGATCCTGATCCGGTATCAAATACCCAGGACGTAAAGGATATTGAGAAACAGTTCTGTGTAATGAACACACCCGAAGAAGATGCATCAACATGTACTTTCTTCGTTTGAGCGGCACGAGAATTCTTGTAATCCCCTATTTCCTGCTCTGTCTTATAACAATTATAAGTTGGAGCGGGACCAACGTTCCCTAGCGCAGTATAACAAGCGGGTTCGGTCAATACGTCCGTATTATTATTTTGATTAAGGCGTGACATAGTCGTAACCAGGAGAGAGAGAGAAGAAAACACTCAGCGTATACTCTTGCAAGATTAGATTGGTTATCAATATATCTAATCAGGATGTCTCCGACTGTTTTAGTCAAATCTTCCTTCAAACCCTAAAAGGAAAAGACTAGCCGGGATTAATTACACCCTACAAGTTCGCCAATTTTTCAGCCAGGCCAGTGCCGGTACTTTGAGGGAGGTTCCCCACGCTTTCGTACGGACCTAATTAAAATAAATCTCATTTTCCCAGGGGCGTAACCCCGTTGACACCTTTCTAGACACCTACTTGATCGGCTAATTGTAATGTGTAAAACTCTCCCAGGAGTAACTCTTACTCGCAGCGGGTATCGGGATCCAACTATCTCATAGAAAGTATGCAATCTCATTGCAAATTTCAACACTTGAAATTCCCAATAATATTTTACCCCTAGTGTGCTATGACCTTGATACATGCCAAACAACCCATAGTCCGCTAGTCAAGTTCAACCCGTGCATTTCCTGATTGAATTAAACCCACCCGTACAACCCTTGACGCATGCCAAACAACGCCGTACGAATACCCTAATCTAATCGCATCGTATGCTAGCAGATAAGCACTAGTTAGCTACCGTACACTACGCCTTGATGCATGCCAAACTACCGCAGCACGAATACTAAGTAGTACTTATCTGAAATGACGGAGGGCTACGCAAGTTTTTAAGAAAACCATGAGCGTAATGAACTTGATATCGTTGTAGAATCGAGTGATTTTGAATGGAATGTTTTTGAGGCCTTTTCTAGTTTTGCTAAAGAGGTCACTCCCGGTGAAGGGATCGTCGGCTCTTTCCTTATCGAATAAGGTGCAGGATATTTCATAAATATCACTATGCAAAGCAAAAACTATAGAAACAATCAAAAGACAAACCGAGTTTGTAGCATCTGCTAGTTTCGCTAAAGAGGTCACTCCCGGTGAAGGGATCTCGGCTCTTTCCTTATCGAATAAGGTGCTGGATGTTCTACGAGGAACACCGCTATGCAAAGCAAGAACTAGAGCTACCAGTTTTTAAACAAGTTTCTACAACATCTTTAGGTTTCTTTTAGTTTCATTAATCTCATTAATGAAGTCCCATTTTATTATGCTTCACAAGCATCACATTTGAAACGAAATCAGCAATATAACATATATCTCATATATATAATATAAACATTCATCTCAGGCAGTAATATGATCTCATCACAGAACATTGCAGCAGAAGATAACATATGAAATATTGGATATACTAGAATGTCCGTGTTTTATGCGAGCCTGTATAAAACGCGGATTCCACGGTCACGATGAATAGCCAAACTCACATCCCTAGACCCCAATGAGAGCGGCAAGCAACACTGCCAATTCTAGGATTAGGAGACCCGGTCTCGACTCCTCGAGATGGTCTCCCATTGGACCCTAGAACCCGGTTACTTGTGCTCCCTCCTTGGGTCTACCTAATGCGGAAAAGTAAATAATATACAATGGTGACATCATCCTCAGCCCGGAAGTGCCCCAATAAAAGAATATTACATACAAATGAATTTTACATGAATGAAAAACAAAAACTCTCATCTTACATAAAACCCCCGGCTATTCAAAACGCGACGATCCAATATAACATATCACAGCAACACATAATATCTCATATCATCAACGTAAGCAAGCATGCGTATCCCGATTGTCGTTGATGTATAGCAACGAAGCCGGCGATACACCACATACTACGTTTACGGTCACAGAAAAGAAAGTGTAAAACTACAACAGTTGGAATCCGCAACCTTCTTAGACATCTCATGCCTAACCAAATGAATTCCTTAGACATCGCATGCCTAACAATTATAAACCCCGCATTTTAGTCTCATTATCGAAAACTCTTTTCAATATCAAGTCGGGCAATTCAACAAGATTCCCGACATCCTGATCGAATGCTCGTCACAAACTTTAGTAGACGGCCGCACCCACGGATGCTGTCGACGAAGTGCACTAAGGCGGAACACCGCTGCCGCGAGCACCCGAACGGATGCTTTTGGCGACGGGGTTCTCCTACAGTCACTTGGTCGGGGCTATGGTGCGTGGCTATCAATTAAGTTTACCCGGAGAGTATCCGCGTATGCTACGTGATTGCGACAGACTTTTGATCACATCAAAATCCCGTGGCAACCGATCAAGTGAGACTAAACTGCTAGATTTATAACATTCAAATTAGTTATCTTATAACTATTTATGGATTCTAAATATTGTATCACATTCCAGATAAATAGACAATATTAAACTTTCTGATCGAATAATCAAACACCCAAGATTTCCCAAATAGCTCAACACTTGAGCGGAGTTCAAAAAGTATCCATCACATGCCACAGTACCAATGGTCCAGCCGTAGAAGGGTCAAGCCAACGCCTCACATGTGGCAACGCCGTACTGCCCCAAACCCTAAGGTTCAGAGGCGGTTCAGACGGTCACATAATCGAGTTAAGGTTTGTGTTCTTCTAGAGGGTTCACCGCGTTACTTGTACGACTTAGAACGTTCTTAAACTACGAAAAAATCCAACACTTGGAAATTTTTTGGCAGGGGAAAAGATGAGTTATTGATATCCGTTCGAACTTTTTAACACGTTCTAAATTACCCGGAAAAAACTTAAACGAAGTTAAACTTTCCGATCGAATCAACGAGTTCCCAATACATCCCAGAAAACTCACACTTGAGTAGAATTAAAAATTCCCAGAACTATTAAAAAGGACCCAAGAATTAAGACCTGAAGTATCAGGGACCAACTTCAAATTTTGGCCGCGGAACCGCCGCCAAACGCTTGGTTTGGCCGCGGTTCCGCGCTTACGTGATCGAGTTGGTGGTCCGTACTTCACAGTAATTCTTAGATTTCCCTGCTGAATTTTCTGAGTATTTTTAATATGAAAAATGTCAACTTTTGAAATTTTTTCCAGAAACTAGGGTTTTACGGGTATTCGGAGTTCGATCGGACTTTAAACTTCGCCTAAAGCTCTAGCTTAGCTCTGATACCACTGTAGGGTTACTAGGCACTCTCACAAGGGTCTATAAGGTATCAACCATGCCCGATTTAAAATTTAGACGTGCCGAACAACCCTAACCAAGATCTTAGACTAGAGATTAGGCGAAACAAAGCATGTTAAACACTTTAACATCTAAGAGTATGGGATTACAAACTTTGTAGTCCGGTCCTTCACTTCTAAAGCTCTGTGTTGAGGTCCCTTCGCTGCGATCATCGAGTACCCGAACTCTAGAGAGGCTCCACGAAGAGAAAGATGCAAGCTTGCTTCCGATCTTCGATAACAAAGATGATCTACCTTGAAGTTTCTTTAACACAAGCTCTCACTCACTAATGAAGTGAACACCCTAATCTAAATGGCTAGGATTGATTAGGATGATGAACTAGGAATTATGCTCTCATTTGTTTTCTTAATCTCACTCATTTTCATCACAAAAGAAAAAGCTAGAAAGCTTTTTTCCCAAGGAAGAAGAAGAAGAATAACAAAAACCATTTGTGATGAATAATGAATAACTAGTGTGGTTAGAAATGGAACCATGGGTTAAGTATGATAACTTAACCTATGTAGAGACTTAACCATGGTCAAGGGTTGGGTTGGGTTAACAAATATCTACAAAAATATCTTTACAAAATATCTTTGCAAAAACAAAACAAAAAGCTTCTAGAAACTTCTAGAAAAATTAACCCAAATCAAACCTTAATCATGTTTAATCTCCACTAATCATGTTGCATTAATAACCCTAACATGTTACAATATTATATATCACATATATAATATTTATTGTAACAAAATAAAATAATATAATTAACATATATCTCATATATATCAATGTATTACCCGAGTGAGAAAAAGAATCTTTTAGTGAGCTTATACTAGTTAATGTAATTTAATATATCAAATATATAATTATACATTAAATTATCGAATCAACACTTGATCCGATAATCCGGCTATTTCACAAATAACCGACTAATATAATTTGTATCAGTTCATCGAATCAACACTTGATCCGATGACCCGGCTATATCACATATACCCGGCCGATATCTCATATCGAGAGAATCTAATACGGTATCACATACATGTATTTTTCTCGGTCCCGCACATATTATATATGTGCTCCTACTCCGTTTTTCCTGAGTCAAGAAATCTCTGTGTATGACTCTAAAGAATCGTCAATACGCCGGCAGTAGGTGATGATAATATCAAACACCCACAAGCTGCAAGCGGTCAGCTAAACGTAACAGCCACCCAGGTATTGAGCGATCAGAAGATCAACAAGCAAGCCTGTACTTTCTCCTGCGAATCCAGTCAGTAACACTCCCGTACAGTCCGGTCTCTTCGTCTGATATGTCGCATATCTCGCCTAGGGGTGGTAAACGTCGGACCCCAGTAGCTTGATAAGTCGTGTCGATATGAGGTCCATAATAGTTTGAGAAACTACTGATAACACTTACCAGTAAATCTCAGCAACCCTGGCCAGGGATATCCAGTTATAGCCAATCGAACACAGCGCAACATCAACTCCCTATACCGGGAGAGACGAAACCCCTCCTATCGCTCATTGCCTCCATGTGATTCGGGACTGTACCCAAAAGCCACCTTTTTGCACGCCCTCTCGGACGTGGTATGATGGAAATCAAAGCACAGTGGGAATCACACAAGACTATATGACGATCTCGGGTCTACAGACAAACCTGTACAAGTGTCACCAGAGAACTGCCATCTGACGTGAGGTATAATACCATCTGGGAGTTCTTGGCGAGTCTGTCCACTGTACCCAGTCTCTACTGAGCACCCGTACACCATCCTTGATGTCAAACACCGATGGATATGGGATCATCCATCGCCCATCATATGGGTCAAGATGCGTATACGCTAGTCTACTCTGGTGTATCGATATCCTGTCTCGATACACCCTCGACTAGGAACAGTTATAGGATGTACTCGTCGACTACCGTGGCCCCACTAGTATGATCTCATCATAGTCCCAGTAGTCGAGTACATATCCTAAGGGCTTTATCAACATGAAACATAGAGACAATCAGAGTACATGTTAAGATAAAGAGCAACCAGATAGCATACTATCATGTCGAGCAAGAAAGTCCTCCCTATATATGTCCAAGCATCCACTACAATATACATCACTATGTACAGTAATGGCCTCTAGGGCATACATATAACTAACAATTCTCTGGCCTCGTCCTTTTGTTGGAGGTCGAAGTTGAAGGAGCCGTTATGACAGGCACCTCTGTAGAAGAAACCCCTCGCTGTATGACGGCGAGATGATCTTTCTTTTGCCGAGCCTTCGATTTCTTCGGTCTGCGGGAGTAGTTTTTCGTCGATTACAGAGTCCTGGAGTTTTCGCCGGACTCTGTGAATTTGGGAGGAGATCCGCTAATGGGGACGCTCCTGCTTTTCCTGCACAGGGACTCAACAGGAGGAGATGATTTCTTCAGTACCGCTGTGGGGGGGGTTGCGCACCCTCTTCAGCGGTTCAAAGATGTTTCCGGTTGGAACAGCAGTATCGACTTCCACTATTGGAGCTGGTGGGGTAAGTCCAGAAGGGGAGTTGCCCCTGGTTTTTCTTACCCGGCGCCAGTGGCGACGTCGAGCGTGCCTTGCTGAAGGGACCGCCTCAGTTTTGGAA
Source organism: Agapanthus africanus (assembly GCA_030015575.1). Taxonomy (NCBI): domain Eukaryota; kingdom Viridiplantae; phylum Streptophyta; class Magnoliopsida; order Asparagales; family Amaryllidaceae; genus Agapanthus; species Agapanthus africanus. The sequence goes on from CM057337.1 coordinate 98,059,993, forward strand.
GCGGTTGCAGCTTGCTTCTGGTTTTGTTGAGGAGCTCCAGCAGTTGCCAGCCTGTTAAAGACTGACGTCCTTGGCAAGATTTGATTGGAGACGGCCAGCCTCTCGAAAACCGATCGCCTGACTGGTGAAGCACTTTTGACGGCTTCATTTGCAGCTGGAATTAGGAGGGCTATCCTTTTTCGGGTAGCCCCTTCGGAAAACAGGGGCTTCTTTGCGGGCTCGCTTGAGCTTTGGCTCGGCCTATTAAAAACTGAGACCCCCTTTTTGGACGGCTCGTTGAGAGGAGCCATTGCGGTTGTCAGTCGATGGAAGACCGACTTCTTGGAAACATCGGGTTGCGGTGTTGAGGCACCGACACTCATTGGTGGGAGCATGGTCCCGAATAATAGTCCAGTAGTGGCTTGTGTAACCTGCCCTATCGGCATTGAGAAAATGGAGGCCGCGTTGGGCCCATAAGTCATTCCTCCGGTTGGGGCGGAGCGGGAGTTGCTGTTGCAAGTTGTGCACTTGGAAGCCATTGATTTTTCTTCTTCTTCGGCATAGGAGCAAGACACCAAATATTAGTACCTCGAATCCAAGTGCAACCATAATGAACCGCAATTTTGTTCGCGAAACACGACACATGATGTGTGGAGTGAAAAGAGGAAAAGGTCCCACAGGGCGTGCCGGAATTTGTTCTCCGCCGGAAGACGGACCGGGACGTTAGGACGTCTGGTCTGAATCCTAAGGGCAGATGCTATTTGGATTTATCCGTCCACCTCTCCGAAGATACCAAGTTGATTTATGGCACCGTATATCGGAGGTTTGGACGGATGCGGCCGTTGTAGCAGACTTTATCAGATCCCCCTCGTTTGTGAGGGATTTTTTGATTGTGGGGACGCTCTTCACTGCAGGCGCAATCCCCAGTAGTTAGTTACGTTACCGCATCGCAATAACAACTTTCTCCTGCTCCGGAGGTTCACTTCCTGTCGTGTGTATGTTTGTTTTATTTTGGTTGCCCGTAGATTGTATACGGAGACTATTTTATGTTGTCGTCCGTAGGGCGTGGATTAGTCCAAATCTGTATATTCATAGATTTGGGTTTGGTTTGATTTAAGGATCATTAATCTAGTTTAAGATTAAGATAAACTTAAACATATGAGCATTTGGGCTCGATTATTTTTGTTTAAGGACATCGCGGTCCATTATCACCATGTTTGAGGCGAAATGTTAGTTTAAGGACGTTTCGGTCCTTTGTCGCCGTATTTGGGGGTGAATATTAGTTTAAGGACATTTCGGTCCATTATCGTCGTATTTGGGGGCGAATGTTAGTTTAGGGACATTTCGGTCCATCAATCATCCTGTGTGCACGTTTATTTGTTACGTGGCAGAGTGAACAATGGAGATATGGAATGTGCCCAATTTGGGGCACGATCCGATTTGAGGTGTGCACGTCAGTTTGGAAGTGCATCAACAAAAGAAGTTGTTGGTCGTCAGGACCCACCACCTCTCTGAAAATGTTAAGAAATTATAATGACATATATCAGAGGTGTGAAGAGATATACCCTCGAACCAAATCACGTATTTGAGGGAAAAGGGTGTGATGGACCTAAGAATCATCAGCCATATTTGAGACTACGATTAACTTAGGAGACATGAGATGAATATCATTTTGGATATCATCAATGGGAGATCATTAGTCATGTTTGAGACTAGGATCAGTTTGGATATCATAAATATATGCTTAGCCAATTTGGGCTAAAAATATTTTGTTAGGTTTAAGGACCGTTAATCTAATTTGAGATTAAAATCAATTTAAACATATGTGCGTTTGGGCTCAATTTATTTTTAACTAAGAATACGTTAGTCTTATTTGAGACTAAGATCAACTTAGCAACATTTAAGGATCATCAAATTTTAGCTGAGATCCAACAACAGAGCATTTGGACTCAGTTGCAAGACTTTAAAAACTTAGCCAATTTGGGCTTTAGTCAGCTTAGTCTCCCCTTTTTTTTGAAAAAGTGCTAAGCACTAGCTTGAGCTTTGTTTATTCAGTCCTTCTTTTTTTATACAAAAAGTGCTGAGCACTTATACGAGTTCCGACACCCACATATAAACATGTGAAGCTTTCAGTCATGGGCATTGCCCAATAAGTGTTGAGCACTTTACTCATTTTGTTTTTATATGGAGTGCTAGGCGCTCTTTATGGCGTCCACGTAGGGAACACATGAGGCGCTGAGCGTTTCCCAATGAGTGTTGAATACTCAGCCGTTTATCTCTATCTTTTTCTTAAGGAGTGCTGAGCACTTTATGGCGCCCTCGTGATTTTCACGTGCGGCGCTGCCCAATGAGTGCTAAGCACTCTTCTTTTTTGTGGCGCCCATGTGAGGAGCACATGAGGTGCTTGGCGCTTTTAGAGGCGTCCACGTGGGAAGCCCGTAGGGCGCTGAATTCCTTTCTCCTTTGTTGATGGCATTTTTTCCCATTAATGATCACCAGGATCTTTGTTTTGAAAATCTAGGATTAAGCTTCATTTTTAAGAACTAAGGTCTTTTGTAAGAACTAGGTTTCTCTTGTATGCTTTTGTTTTTTAGGAACTCAATTTGTAGTTCTTTTCTGAATCTTTGATTCTCAAGAACAAGTTCTTCCCAATGAGAATTAAATTCTCAACTTGTGGGAGACTTGCCTCGCGGATCTCAGATCCAGAGAAAGAACTAAGTTCTTTTAAAAGGGTTAAACCCTTCAATAGGTAAATGAGATGTTTTTTGATCTCTATTTTTTTTTATTTACCTAGAGTTTTGGAGGAGGGAGATCTTTTTCCTTGAGAATTTAATTCTCTGTTCCTTTTGAAGCTTTTTGTCTCTTTTTTTAGAAGCTTATGGGGGGGTTCTCTCTCTCAGACTTGAAGTCTTGGGTCCTTTATATAGTAGAGGCAATTTATTAATTAGTTTTGAGGAAATCTCTCATTGAGAGATTCCAATTGATCTGGGGAATTTTACCCACCATTGGATCTTTGATCCAATGGTTTATGTTTTCCAGAACATATTTTCTTGTTGTTTTTTTAACAAGACTGGGGAAATATTTTCCCATATGCAGAGTTTTATTCTGTGAAATGGTGATTTTTAATTACCATTGGATTTTTAATCCACCAGTTCTCTGTTTTACAGAGAGCAATTTTTCTTATTTTGAAAGGTTGAGGGAATATATTCCCAAGAAATAGAATTTTATTCTATTGTTGGATCATTGATCCAACCGAGAGTATCATTTTTATTTAAAAAGATTTGGGAGATGTTTTCTCCATTCGATCTTTGATCTAACAACTCTGTTTAACAGAGAATATCACAATCTTTATTGGAAAAATGTAGAATTTAATTCTACAGATATTAACTTGGGCGCCGCGCTCACGTGTTGTGCACGTGGGCGCCGCTTAAGAATTTAATTCTTAAGATGGGTACTTCTGTGATTTGCACATTGGCGCCCGCATGGATAACATGTGAGGCGCCTTCTAAGAGTTTGACTCTTTATTCAGAAAATGCTTTTATGCTTTTCACATTGGCGCCCGCGTGAGGAGCACGTGAGACGCCATCATATGATTTTAATCCTATAACATTGGCTTTGGCGCTGGCGCCCTTGTGGAGAGCATGTGAGGCGCTGCCTCATTGAGTTCCAATAGAGCTTTGCTCTTTATTAGGTTAAATATTGGGGAAACACGGACAAGCTCGAGGCACGTTCGGTACTGTGTAACTTTATAGGATACCCAAAGAACTCCAAGGGGTATCTTTTCTATTACGCGGATGAATAAAAGGTCGTTGTTTCTCAGCATGCCCACATTTTAGAAACCCAATTTCTTGAAAAAGAAATAAGTGGGAGCGCAATAGAACTGGAAGAAATTCCAGAACCACAAGCTATTACTATCACGCTCCGCTTCCCGGTGTACGGCAAGGGGGCACGGCGAGGCCCGCTACGTATTTACTCAGAAGTAAACACACTAAGCGTATCTAAGAAATATAAAGTAAATGTACACAAGAGACAGGAATATAAATGAATAGCAACTTTATTTATTAAACATTTTTTTACAGGTACAACTGGAATGTAAATACATGAATAGAAAGCAATGCCTAAACAATGTTATAACTGAAATGAAAAAAGTATGTACAAGTGCCTACAGCTCTGGGTCGATAGCAAACTGCTCCAAGTCCTCAGTACTGGGCTCGGTCTCTAGTGCGTCCAAATAACTTGACAACATTTCAAAGAAAGAAGAAAAAGAATGTCGTCAGCGAACAATCGCTCGGTAAGTCCCAAATATGAGTAGAGATAGAATAGATAGAAAGAGAATAAGACTAGTAATGTTTGATTATATTGTTAACGCAGTTGTTTGTAGCTTGGTACAGAATATGCCAGTGTATACGAGAGGAGTCCCACTATTCCGGAGACTAAGGTATACGGAGCACAAGGAACCGTTCAGCCACGGTACAACGATAATGGATATTCAAGTTGGGTGTATTAAGGTTACAGACTCGTGCCACTTCTAACACCTTCCGTACCAATCTACCCCTTTATACCCCGCAATGTCTTTTGTATTGATTGTATTTTTGGTTATATAGATGGATGACTTGCCGAAATCATGATATCAGTAAATGGAATGAATATAAATGGATAGTCATGTAAACGGAGTATATCCATGGTTCGGTTCAGTCAATATAAATTGATATAGATGGATTCATATTGAATTGTAGTTTATACTTGAATCATATTCAAGTCAGATTGATTAGATTGAGACTCAGTCTGAGTCAGACACTTAAAAAAAATTGAAGTCATGAATTAGTTTTGATGTTATTGGTAACTGCTGCACATGGACGGCAGGATTTGTGTCTTTTTCCAAGACAATTACCGTGTTGATAACACCGTTTGTTAGATTGTCTACCTTAAATAGGAAAGCACCCACATTCACCGGCTCCCTGAGGCTCAAGAGAATTTGTCCCGCTTAAACCTATATTTACTAGGGTCCTTATTGTAATTTAGTATAACTTGAGGGGTTTTATGTAAAAATAGTTTTGATATATTTTCAAAATACATCTCAAGTATTTAATTATCGTTTTTAGGGTTTTCATAGAAGTATATTTTATAAAAGTGAAATTTCTAGTGAGTAAAACCTAGTTTTCATTGTATATAGTATTTCATTGAAATATTGGAATTGTTTTGTATTGAAATGGTACTTTCATGTAATTGTGATTCCTTTGATTTAGAAAACATAGAATATTTGTATAATATATTTAAAATAGATCTTTTGATAATATTCATATATATATTTAATAAAAATAAGTTTTATTTATTTTCTAGAAATCTCATTTTCTTTAAAAAAACATTAAAAATTCCATCGAGATCGAATGCTCCTTGCGGAGGTCTGCATCTCGCTCTACTAGGCCCAAGGACGTGCGATAACCTACACCATTCCGATCGGGGTTCCCCAAAATGGGTTGTAGAGGTGTAATTGCAAGGAATTAGATAACACTCTTTTTAAAGAAAACGGTTTTGTAATAGTTTAGGGTATTTTATTGTAACTCGTAATATTCCCACAAATATTGTCAAAAAGTAAATCGTGCTATGTCCAATATGTGTGTTGTAATGAGGTAGGTCATTACCTCGTGAGTTTTCTAAAGGTAATACAAGGAAATATGAGAATTACGGCGAAATGTAAAGTATATGGTATTTTACCGTAAAAATACGATAAAAGTTGCATAAAAGATTCTTTTGAGATGAAACTTATTTTAATGTGTTTGTTAATGTTTGTGAAACCTTATATGAGAGTATGGTATTAGATGGTTTAAGAAAAGTTAGAATTTTTAAAGAAAAACGAAACGGAAGTCGGATTAACTCCGCTTTCGTCGAGTTTTTAAAATGAAAGTTTTTAGAATAGAAAAGGAGAGGGGGAGAGGGGACTTACTGGCTATAAGGTTAGAGGGGAGAAGGGGGAGGACTAGAAAAGTGTTGGGACGTCGTTTCGTCGCCGGAATCTCCTTGGAACTTCATCGGAACTCCGCCTCTTGCTAACTCCACTTGCACAACTTCTTGAACTTGAGAATTTTGGAGAGTTTTGGCACTTGATTTCAGAATAAGGAGTGCTAAAGGGTAGTGTTGTATTTATAGGGTAGGATTAGCGTTTAAGGTATGGATTAGAGAATTAAAATGTATTAAATCATGGAGTGATGCACAATTTTAATTCTCTGGAAAATGTGCAGAGAAAATAAACAGTATGAGAGAAGTGGGGTAGTACAAGGGGTGCTCGGGTGAAAAGATGGGGAGCATCCCCTACGGACGGCCTGGCGGTGCCGGTCCTCAACGCAAGTGTCGCCGGTCGATCCCCGGTGGGGGAGCTTGGATCTTTGGCCACGTGTTGGTGTCGCTTGGTTTTCTTCAGTGCACATGTTTGTTTATTTTGTAACTCATCATCTTACGTGTAGTGCACGTGCAAACCCTTAGGCTTCTAAAAGATTAAACGAAAAATTAAATAAAAAGAATGTGACTACGGGGATTCGATCACAGGGGCTACGTCACAGCAGTGAAAGGCTTTACCAATGAGCTACAAGTGTTTTCTTGCTGTTCAAAAGCAAATCAAATTCTTATAGCATACACAAGATTGCAAATACCCCAATTGTACATTAACTTTTAAACAATTTTCTGTACATTGAAATTAGAGTTGTTACAATTACTGAAAGTATGGTGGAACCAGAAGTTTCGAAAGAACCGGACATCCCCGCGTTACTCCGCAGGACTAGTAGGCAGTCTCATCCGCCCGAGAGATACTACGGTTTTCTCATAGATGGGGATAGAGAGGATTGCATCATTGACGATGATGAGCCAACTAGTTTCCAGTAAGCCATCAGGAGTAGAGACTCGGTAAAATGGCTGGATGCAATGCGGACCGAAATGGAGTCCATGTACACCAACAAAGTATGGATTTTGGACATTGCTCCAGAAGGGGTAAAACCCATAGGCTGCAAATGGATCTTCAGAAAGAAAATTGGTGTAGATAGACAGGTTGAAACCTATAAGGCTAGACTTGTTGCAAAAGGTTTTCATCAAAAACCTGGTTTGGACTATGATGAAACCTTTTCTCTAGTGACTATGCTCAGATCCATTCGGATCCTTCTTGTCATTGCTGCCTTCCATGAGTATGAAATTTGGCAGATGGACGTAAAGACCGCTTTTCTGAATGGAAATTTGGAAGAGTGTGTTTATATAGATCAGCCGGAGGGTTTCATAGAGAGTGGGAGCAGCGGAAGAGTGTGTAAGTTGCTTAAATCCATTTATGGATAAAAGCAGGCATCGTGGAGTTGGAACATCTATTTTGATGAGATGGTCAAGGAATTCGACTTTATAAAAAATTCAGATGAACCATGCATTTATAGTAAAATTGTAGCGAGAACTGTGGTATTCCTTTTCTTGTACGTGGATGACATTCTCTGGATAGGAAATGATATTCTTATGCTACAATCAGTCATAGGATTCTTGTCACAAAGGTTCTCCATGAAGGACCTGGGTGATGCCTCCTACATTCTGGGGATCCAGATCTATCGCGATAGATCTAAGAGAATATTGGGACTTTCACAGTCCAGGTACATCGACACCATACTGAAAACATTTAGTATGGAAGATTCAAAGCACGGTAATCTACCGGCTTGTCACGGAATCACCCTCTCCAAAGAGATGTCTCCCAAGACTGATTTGGAAAGGGATCGCATGACTATTATACCCTACACTTCTGCGGTAGGCATTATAATATATGCGATGTTGTGTACCAGACCAGATGTAGCTTACGCACTAAGCGTTGCAAGAAGGTATCAGTTAAACCCAGGGAAGAACCACTGGACAGCAGTGAAGAACATTCTCAAGTACCTGAGAAGGACTAAGGAGATGTTCTTGGTGTACGGCAGTGAAGACCTCCAGATCTAGACCTTCGCCGACTCTAGCTTCCAGAGTGACAAGGATGACTCCAGGTCCATGTCGGGTTATGTCTTTACCCTTAATGGAGGGGCAGTCTGTTGGAAGAGTTCCAAGCAGGACACTGTTGCTGACTCGATGATGGAAGCGGAGTATATCGCTGCATGTGACGTCGCGAAAGAAGCAGTCTGGATCAGGAAGTTCATTACATAACTTCAGGTGGTTCCATCCACTGTGGATCCAATACCTCTATATTGTGACAACAACAGGGCTATAGCTTTAGCGAAGGAACCAAGGTCCCATCAGAAGCCTAGACATATCTTGAGGCGGTACCACCTGATCAGGAAGATCGTTGATCGCCGGGAGATCGAGGTTCGGAGAGTAGAGATAAAGAACAACACTGCGGATCCACTTACAAAGACCATCCTCAGACACAGTTCGAAAGGCTAATCGAGATGATAGGTCTTCGATATGCCGATATATGGCCTCGGTGCAAGTGGGAGATTGTTAGTGATATATGCCCTAGAGGCCACTATTGTATCGTACTGGATTGTATATTACATTTTGGAAGCTTGGGATATTCACATATATAATAACAGTCTTGCTCAAAATGGTAGTATGCTACTTGGTTTGTTTCTATCTCAATATGTGCATATGTTTCTTTTATCATATTGCTTATACATATTGGTAGAGCCCTTAGGATCTTTACTTGACTACCAGCGTTGTGATGGCAGTCACACTAGTGGGGGCTGGGTAGTCTATAAGCACATCCTTATATAGGTCCCTAGTCGTAGGATTATCGAGACGGGGCATCGATACTCCAGAGTAGACTAGTGTATACGCTTCTCATCCTAATAGGGGAGATGGTATGTCCCACAGCCATTGGTACGTTATATCGAAGATAGTATACATGTGCTTATTGGGTTATGAGTTACACTGGACGGGCTCGTTAGGAACTGCTGGTTGGTATTATACCTATCGTCAGGTAGCAGTTCCCGGGTGGCATGAGTACAGGTTAGTCCGTTGCCTTGACATCACTATTCGTCTCGAGTGTGTTCCCACTGTACTTAGATTACTACCCTATCACGGCTCAAATGAGTCATGGAAATAGGTAGTGGTAGGGTGCAGTCCTGAAGCACTGGAAGACTGTAGTGGTTAGATAGGATTCGTCTCTCCCGGTATTAGGGGTTGATATCGCGCTGTGTTCGGAAAGCCATTCCACAAAGTCCCTTGCCAAGGCAAGGGAGATTTACTGGTAGGTACTCCAGTAGTTTCTCAGGGTGTATTGGGCTCTACCCCGGTACGACTTATTGTGCTATTAGGGGTCTGACGGTTACCATCCCCTTAGGCCCGATATGTGAGTATCTTAGATGAACAGACCGGACTGTACGGAGATTGTCACAGATAGGTTCAGTAGGAGTCCGGATGAGTTTGCTCATCGGCCTTCTTATCGACAGATACCTTGATAGTCGTTACCTGCAGCTAGTACCGCTGACAGATTTATGGTTAAACCCACTGTCGGCGTACTGTCGAGTCTTTAGAGTCCCACACAGAGGGTTTCCCTGCTTTGGGCGAAACGATGTAGAGGCCGTATGGTTTTACGGTAGGGTTCCGATCATATACGTGTACTGGCTACACGGATGATGTTCGGACGAATAATACTAGTGGGCTTTGGTTTAAGCCGGATCCTAGTATTATATTTTTGGATTATTATTATCTCATTGTATTCGTATTTTTCGGAATACGAATACATGTATGTATATACGGTGAGGGTATGCTTGTAATTTCACAAGAGATGCTTTTAGAAGGAGACACCTCATTATTTGGATTTATCTATTTTGAGAAATAGATTAATGAGGTGGAAATTGGAGATATTCAAGGCATAGGGTGAAGCATGGCTCATTGCATTTGTTTATTGGTTTGTGGTTACTATTGAAGCATGGTTGCTATTTTCAATGGGAAAATAATCCACGCTTCATGTGAGATAATGAGTGAGCCATTCTTCACTTGCCTTTGACCTAGTTCATTTGCTCATTTTCTTTCTCTCTCCATTTTCTCCTTCTTCCTCAAAAACCCTAACCTTCACATGTGTTGTGAGCCATAGGGTTATATGAGATAAAACACTCCATTAGACACTCTACATCTTCTAAGGTACCTAGCTTAGCAAACTAGGTACCTTAGTTACCTCGGTTTAAAGGTTGGAACTTGAAGTACATACTCTCGGGTGGATCGTCTTCGACACGAGGAGGCCGACGTTTCAAGCGTGATCCGATCTTCGAGGAGCTTAAGAAGAGGAGGAGAAAAAGATGACCCGAAGGACTGGTAAACAAAGAGGTATAAAACTCTTACCGAGTAGTTAAACCTCCAAGTAGAATAACTAGTTAAGGTTTCCATAAAGATCCTGGAGTTAAAGTCGGTGTTGCATAGTATGAAAAATCGGTTTTTGTAAATTCCACCTCCCCACAAGTGCGTGGGGTGTGCGACATCGACTTACATGTATTACTCCTCGGAAGATTTTCACTTCAGAACTAGCTAATCTCTTAGGTGTCTAGAAAGTGTTAACGAAGTTATGCCTTTGCGAAAACGGGGTTATTAAATTGGGTCCGTGCGAAAGCATAGGGGACCTCCTTCGGAGTACCAACATTAGCCTAGCTGAACGGTTAGCGAACTTGTAAGGTGTACATGATCCCGACTGGTTCTCCTTTTAGGTTTGAAAGAGAATTCGAGAAAATAGTGGGAGCCATCCTGACTAGATAAAGTGATCGACTAATCTAATCTTGATAGAGTGCACGCTGAGTGTTTCTTTTCTCTCTATCTGGTTATAACGACCTATGACTTACTTAAAATAAAACTCATTAACCAAGTTGACCGAACATTTTTACAGACTTTGGTTTTAGGTTGTCATGATTCACGACAAAGTCGCATATATCCCTGCTACCCCTACTTTCCCTTTGCAGTTCTCCAAAACACTCTGTATCACTATGATAATCTATATTACTTGAAAAGGTCGTCGTATAGTTAGACACAAACTTGAAGAAATTATTTCAGTCAAGAATGGCCACTGGTTCTGGAAAATTTGGATTGTATTATTCGGTTGTCTCTTCTCTTTACCTTCTCTCAGGTTGCGAGAACTCCTTATATTAGGAGAGTACACCTTTTACGCTTATTGGATAGTCTTCTTCCAAACCTTAGGCTGGTGCCGAAAGGTTGGAAAAGAAGAAAACCAATTAACCTAAGTGTGGTGTACAGAAGGTAAGATGTAGAGAAATATAAAGGGGTTAAAGTAAGAGCAAAGGAAATTGCAATTAGTATGATGAATATGGATATTGGAGAAGGCATTACTAAGAATACCCGGCTAACCCTTAAAAATATTTTCATATTTCAGTTTTTCTGTGTAGTTGTTACTAAAAACTGTTTTCCTAATTAATTCTGACTCCAGGGTATGTATGTACCACATTTGGATCTCATATATGTAGGGCATTACAGATACTGAGTAGGAGTAGGATAACGGGAAATGCACGATTTGATCCTCAATATCGGAATTCGTTGAAATTGGTGATATTGAATTAAATCGCCTAGTTTTGCCTAACGGCAAATATTTGGTTTTGAATAACCGTTGTTATGCACCAATTTTTAAAAAGATATATCGGTATCTTTATTTTATAAAGTGAGATATAAATTTTAAAATTTGTGTTCTAAACATTTGCCTTTATCAGTTGAGGATAAGTATAACAACTCATATTTTAGTGTACAAAAATTTGTTTAAAAGTTAATGTATACTTGGGGTATTTGCATTTTCTGTGAGTATTATAAGTAATTGATTTGCTTTTTAATAGCAAGAAGGAGCTTGTAGCTCATTGGTAAGACCTTGCACTGCTGAACCAAAGCACCAGAGTTCAAGTCCCATTACCCACATTATTTTTTAATATTGTTTTCTTTTAAATTTTTAGAAGCCCAAGAGCCTACACGTGCATAACTCGTAGAAACCAAAAGTCACATGTATAACAAAATAGCCCAGGGGGTAAACCAAACGTCGGTGGACACGTGGAGGCGGAGAATCGGCCCGACTCGGCCGACTCAGGCCGGCGGCGCCGCGTCCGACCGAGTCGGATCGCCGAGTTGCCTTCTTGGGAGTTGTGTCTTTTGGCCTTCTTGAAACCCCTGTATACTTTAAAAACCCTGCATTATTACAGATGATTAAAAATCAAATTAAAACCCTTTTTAATAAAAAATTAAATACATTTTTTCACACCCTTTCATCTAACCCTAACCCTAATCTTTTACCTATAAATACCACACCATTCTACACCCTCCTCACTTCCAAAATTCTATCCAAACTCTCAAGAAAACTCTCTAGAATCTTTGTGTGCAAGTGGAGTTAGCGAAGGGCGAAACTCCGGCGAATTTCCGACGACGACCCTAGGAGCTCCCGGCGACGAAACGGCACACCGGCACCTCCTACCACTCCCCTTTCCTCTTTTCTAAGCTCTAATCCAGTAAGTCCCTTCTTCCACTTCACTTTGCTATTCTAAAAAACTCGTATTTTCTCAAGAAAACTCTCTAGAATATTTGTGTGCAAGTGGAGTTAGCGAAGGGCGAAACTCCGGCGAATTTCCGACAACAACCCTAGGAGCTCCCGGCGACGAAACGACGCACCGGCACTTACTACCACTCCCCCTTCCTCTTTTCTAAGCTCTAATCCAGTAAGTCCCTTCTCCCTCTTCACTTTGCTATTCTAAAAAACTCATATTTCTAAAACCCGACGGAATCGGAGTTAATCCGACTTCCGATTCGGTTCTTCTTAAAAATTCCACCTTTTTCTTAAATACAAACATACCAAACCCTTAAATCTTGACTATTAAACATTAACAAAACATCATGAATAAGTTTCATAGAAAAATATTTCATATTGAAATTTTTATCGTACTTTTTCAGTAAAATACCATGTAGTTAGTTTCGACATTAAAACATCATATTTCTTGTTATACCTTTAAATTGATCACGAGGTAATGATCTACCTCCTCACAACACTCATATACAACATAGCACGATACCTTTTGGGAAACATAGATTTGGGAAAATATGGTTTTATACAAAACTACTTTTAACTTATAAAAACCATTTTTATAAGATTATGTATTTTAAACAAATCTTTGCAAAGCGCCGCTACAACCCATTTGGGGAACCCGTTCGGGATGGTGTGGATTATCGCACATCCTCGGGCTTAGTAGTGCGAGAATGTGATTTTTAGATAAATAGGTTTATTCATGATCTCGAAAGATGCCTCGAGTATAGCTTTTTCAAGACGACGTTCCTTTCGAAGAAGGTATGCTCGCCTGGGTTCTAGGGTAGATTCATGGTCGCCGGTCCACAACAACAACTCATCTTCAGAAGCGGCTGAGATAGGCTTTTTGAGGGCTATCTCGCCCCCCTTCTCCAGAGGACCTATAAATACTTGCCGTATAGATGGAGGATCTTCGTAAAATATTACGGCAGGACAGGAACTCTTCGAGACGCGCACGTTCTCGGTCTCATCCTGGGAACGCCTTATAGCCTCAGCCAATTGTGCGGCTTTCTCGGCAGATGAACCTGGAAAAAGAAGACCATCATCCGGCTCTTGCATAGATATTGGTTCGTCTTGAATGATAGGCTCGGATTCCGTTAAAAAGTCAAGCAGCCCGGTGACTGTCTTCTTCCTCCGCTTCAATCCGGAACTGGCGCTGGAAGATGATCGCTTCCTTTCCTTCGGCGCTTTGGTGCGACGTTGTCCAACCTCACCTCCAGTATCCTCTTATGGCGGTGCTACCGATGATGACACTGCCATCGATGACGCCGCAACTGATGGAACTGCTACCGACGCCTCATCAGAAGCCCTTGCCTGAGCTCTAGTGCGCATCGGCATCCACCGCCTCAGGAATAAGCAAGGCACCAGTACCCCTCAAAGGAGGGCGAACCATTGTCCGCGGTCGCGGCGGGACCCCCATAGCCTGGATCGGGGCGGGAGCCCTATATCCAAAAAGTATCCTCCTCGCTTCAGCAATGATGGGACCGACTCGGTGGCTATACCAACCCGTAAAAAAACCCTACACACCTTGGAATGTAGTCGACCTCAGGGATCATAAAGCGAGAGCCGGTGTTCAACCGCATGAAGTGATTAGTGGCGTCACGAACAACATCCAAAGACGAGCTGGGCTCCACTATGAATGCTTCAAAGAGAACACCCTGATTGTAACCCAATTGCCGGGCAAAGCGGTGTGGATTATACTGCATAAAAAGAACCGCATCGTTTCGACGGAACACCAAATAACCCGGGCTGATCGAATACAAGTGCATGGCTTCCGTAGGCTTCAAGGAGGGTGTTCCCTCTTTCGATAAATCAAACAGCTACTAAATAGGTCCCGAAGGAGCAGAGAGGACTCGATCATTGAACACCATCCCGCCTTCGTTGGCATAAGGATTAAGCAGCACACGAAGAGCCTCTAATTGAGTCGGATCAGGAGTAGAAGCGTCCACCAACCTCATGAGCCGCGGGAAGGTATAAGCATCATAAAAATCCAGTCTCTAGTGAGCAACGAATGCCCCTATCACGTGCATCTCAATCCACGACGTAAAATAATGAAGAGAGAAACTCACCACATCCACACCCGGGGTCGAGGTATTGGCCGCAGTACTCAGCCCATGGTACAAATGCAATAACCCTGTAATGCCAACGGCTAGTCGTGTTCCTTCGGCAATGCGATGAGCAGGATAAATGACCGAGGCTCTCATAAAGCGACGATGCATTGGAACAACAAACCAACTGAGCCAAAGGCTGATAAAACCGACGAAAAAAGTTTCTTCATCTATACCGGGAGTCGCAATCGACTCAAAAGGTACGTCCGACAAGATTGTGATGTAAAACTGTGGCAAATCTTCTTCTCTGGCCGGTAGCTTATTTAGCCCAAACCCGAAGGGTTCGTTAATATTCGCGAACTTCAGAGCCTCCTTTGATAAGACGTCTCCACGAAGGAAGCAGGAGATAAAACTCTTAAAAGTGACGCCCTGTTCCTATGACTCTGTGAACAGCTTCTTGAAAATACCCAGAGTCTTGATTAGACTTGGATACTTGTGACCGACGGCATTTTCGGTCGACAAACCGTCAAGCGTAGCAGGCACAGTTGCGAATGCATACTCATCAGGAGGCAGCAATTCTTCATAGGGCGCTCCCCTGATCGACAATCCGGAGATCTCGCGAAACTCTTCCAAAGAAATCGAAACTTCGCGATCCCCTAACAAGAAAGTGTTGGTGGGAAGATTCCATTGATTTAGGAAAGCTTTAACCTACCAGACATGAGGAGACTGATAATGAAAGAGAGACGCATACACCGCCTGATAAAGCCCGACCTTCTGCAGTCGCGCACGATGGGCAGAAAAGATATAACAAGCCCAGAGAAGATAGCCCGTTGGATGGCGAGGGGTAAGCCCTATCTTATAGACTTGTCCCCAGGGCTGGGCTTCACCTTGGCAAATACGACGCACTAAGATATCTATGGCTGGCAAGGGGTGGTTTGGTATCCCAGTTGTTGATGGCTCAAGCCGGCCTGTAGGAGTCCAGTCCAACACCTCCACGGCAAAGGCAGTTTGCGGACACTCCATCGGCAAGAATGGGTGGAGAGGCTCCGTTGGCACCTCGCAAAGAAAGCTGCGGCAGCCCCGAATGATATGCCCGTACCAGGTTCCCACAAAAGCAGGTTGGTGCAATCCGGGTCATGAGCCCTAATCATTGCCATCGCTTCTTCGTCAGACGGTGATTGAGGAAAAGCGGCCTTCGAGCGGGTAAAAGGGAAGTATGGAAGAAAAGCCATTGTTCCTGAAATAAAGGAGGGGAAAACTATTAATAAAACCCATACATGGATATATATATATATATATATATATATATATATATATATATAGACAGTGGAAGAAAACGACAAGCAACTTATTTTATGGGACCATTGGTTGCAAAACACATGAGCCCTACAAAATCAATATGGCGGCTCACTAATGATAAGGTAGAGTAATCATTATGAGAACAAAAGGAAGATTCTCAATAAATGAATAGGTGGATTTCAAACATCTCTGCACATTCCCCAAAGGAAAAGCCCATCATGAACTCTGTGCAAATCAAGCAAAATCTCTCATAAAATTTTGTTGTCAAGAACAACTGAGGATAGAAATCCCAAGAGGTCTTCTTGTTAGAACTAAGTTCTCTGGGGAAATTAAATTCCTTTTGAACAGAGGAATTAAATTCCAAGAAAATTTTCAGAGCTAAGCTCTTTGGAATGGAATTAAATTCCATAAGAAAACAAGTACCATCATCAATCCCCTGAGATCAGAAAAACGCCTAACATTGGGGGTTTACTACCTAAAGATCGTTCATTCTTAGAGCTCGGAATGATGAGTTTTTATTAAAGGGAAAAACCCTTGGTGTGGATTTAAAATCCAAAGAAAATTTTATAAAAGGAGAAGGAAAGTTCCTCGGCCGTTCAAGATCCTTACCTGAAAAATGATTCTTTTTGTTGACAGAGTTAAACTCTGGATTTTGTTTCGTTGAACAGAGAACTGAGCTCTGAGTAAGAGAATTAAATTCTCAAGGCAAGAAATTGAAAAAAGGAAGAAGATGAAGGAATGGAGGCGTTGCTGATGAGACCGCTGCATTTATAGGACATGATAGGAAACGGTTCATCTTCCCCGTTTCCTAGGCAAATCCAACGGCCACAAAGATGACAGCATTGCACTCATGTGCAAACACATGAGAACAACGCTGTGGGGGCATTTGTTCCCTCATGGGAACTGAATAAAATACAATTAAAGCAGCAAGAAAACCCCCCAAATGGGGCATCACGTGCTCACACATGATCAGGCCTCACGTGCAAACACGAGACCATTTTATGGGCAGATTCTATCTACGCCTGAATGCCTAATTGATAAAGTCATATGCCCATACGTGATGGGCTCTTGAACCCACTGAATTAATAGAATTAAATTCTAATTAAAATTAAAAGCATTTGTTCCCTCATGGGAACTGAATAAAATATATAAATAAAGCTGCAAGAAAAACCCCCAAATGGGGGATCACGTGCCCACACGTGACCGAGTCTCACGTACAGACACGTGACCTCTTACAGGCAAAGCCTATAGGCGCTGAATAAAATAAACAATTGAAAATGCTTAATCAGTGGGGTCACGTGCCAACACGTGATGGGCTCTTAAACTCTCTGAACTAATAGAATTAAATTCTAATTAAAAGCTTTATCAGTGGGGTCACGTTCCAACACGTGATGGGTTTCTGAGCCCTCTAAACTAATAGAATTAAATTCTAATTAAAAGGAATAAAAAACCCTAATTGGAAAAATATTTCTCTAGAAATATTTCTCTAGATCTTTCCAAACAAAAAAGATTACACTCTGTAAAAGGGAGCACCGTTGGATTAAAAATCCAATGGTGATTAAAAATCACCAATTTATAGAAAGATTCTATACAAGGAAATATTTTCCTAAAAATTTGCCAGGAACAACAAATAAAATATCTTTTGGATTAAAAATCCAATGGTGAATAAAATTCACCAAATGATCTAAAAGATCATATTAGTTATAAAATCAATCAAAATCTTTCAATGAAAGATTGACTAAACAAACTGATTCTTTTCTTTCACCTATAAATAAGAGCCAAGAAGAGAAGAGAAAGGGATGATACAACAACAGAGAGAGAATAAAAAAGAGAATTTAATTCTCCAGAGAGAAAAGAAGATCTCTTCAGAGAAAGAAAACTCGAGGTAAGAGAAGGAAGGAGATCATTCTATAAGCTTCCACAAAACAAAAGAGAATTTAATTCTCAAACTAAGAGTTTAACTCTTCTAAAAATAACTTAGTTCTTCCTCTGGTTGAAGATCCGCAGAAGCAGATCTCCCCACAAGTTGAGAATTTAATTCTCATCGGGGTGATTCTGCCATGCAGATCCAAAACTTAGAGGGAGAATTGTGTTTAAAGAATTTAATTCTTTCAAACACATAGGAATTTAATTCCTCTAAATAAAATTAGGGTTTAACCCTATAAAAGAATTTAATTCTTAAACAAGGGATTTTAACTCTCCATGCACGTAAAAGAGATCAGTACCCAACATGATCACATGTGCCCACGTGACTCCCCCCTTAATGATCGAAAGAGAACGAATGAAATTAAGTCACGTGCTCCCATGTGACCCTTGAACAAACTTCTCAAAATCCAAGGGAGTAAAGCCGAGGCATTTCACTTTCTGGCGTCTCGCGTGCTCCCACGTGACCCTTAAACAAACTTCTCAAAATCAAAAGGGAGTAAAGCCGAGGCATTTCACTTTCTGGCGTCTCACGTGCTCCCACGTGACCCTAAAAAAACTCCTCAAAACAAAAGGGAGTAAAGCCAAGACAGTTTCTCTTTTAGGGTGTATCACGTGCTCCCACGTGACCCCTGACAAATACTTCTAATATCCAATACATGGATACCCATCACGTGCTCACACATGATGGTCATAAAGGTCAAGTGTTTAACACTTATATGCATATTCTGAGAATAAAATAAAAGGAAGCAAGGCCCAATCGTCAGGCGCCTCACGTGACCCCACGTGAGCGCTTCAGTTTTAGTGTTTAACACTACTTTAAGCGTCTTACGTGGGAGCACGTGAGCACCGAATGTACTCTAGTATTTAACACTATATTCGAGCCAATTTTAGCCCAAATTAGCTAAGTCTTCCAGAGGCAAGATCCTCTGAAACTGAACCCCAGCTATACTCTTGTCTTCCAAAACTGATCATCTCATATGGCATTCAAAGTGATTCCCAGAGCCTCCCAACCTATATTGGTTCAAGGGTACATCTCTTCACTCCTCTGATATTTGTCGTTGTAATCCTTCAACGTCTTCAGAGAGGTGACGGGTCCCGATAACCAGACATTCCATGGGCTATGATGTCCTTAAACTCATGGACTATAATGTCCTTAAACTCTACAGACTATGTTGTCTCTAAACCATGGACTGCGGGGTCCTTAAACTCATAAACTATGATGTCTTTAAACTTTACAGACTATGACTTCTTTAAACTATGGACTATGATGTCCTTAAACTCCATGGACTACGATGTCCTTAAACCCACTGGATCGCAAAGTCCCTAAACTAAAACAATAGAGCCCAAATGCTCTTTTGTTGGATCTAAATGATCCTGTTAAGTTGATCTTAGTCTAAAATTAGACTAACGTATCCTTAACAAATGGTTAAGTTGATCTTAGTCTAAAATTAGACTAACGTATCCTTAACAAATGGTTAAGTTGATCTTATTCTAAAATTAGACTAACGTATCCTTATAAGTTGATCTTAGTCTCAAATGAGATTAACGATCCTTAAACCCAACCCAAAACCCAAATCTAAGAAAATAAGGATTTGGACTAATCCACGCCCTACGGGCGACAACATAAATTAGTCTCTGTATACAATCCACGGGCAATCAAAAATAAAACAAACACATACGACACGAAGTGACCATCTGGAGAAGGAGAAAGTGGTTACCGCGGTGCGGTAGTGTAATTAACAGCAGGGGCTTGCGCCTGCAGGGAAGAGCGTCCCCACAATCAAAAACCCTTCAAACGAGGGGGAATCTGACGATGTCTGCTACAACGGCCACATCCGTCTAAACCTCCGATACACTGTGCCATAAATCAACTTGGCATTTTCGGAGAGGTGGACGGATAAAACCAAATAGCATCTGCCTCCTAATTCAGGCAAGACGAATCTACGCGGTTCCGTCTCGCGTCTTTCGGCGGAGAACATAAATATGATATATATAATAAACGTTTCTTATGTTTTGCACCCATGCTAGTCCAGCCCCCGCTCGACCTTTAGTTAAGTAACCTAACGGTGCATGTGCATGACGGGGCCCCATGGTGAATGCGGATGGCATAAGCGTATGTTCTATTTTCGTTTCTTTTCTGTGATGTTTAGGGAAACATAAATGATGGGACTTCATTAATGAGATTATTGGAAAGAAAAGAAACCTAAAGATGTTATAGAATTAAAATTTTAAAAAGGTAGCTCTAGTTCTTGCTTTGCATAGTGGTATTCCTTGATGAATATCCAGCACCTCATTCGATGAGGAAAGAGCCGAGATCCCTTCACCGGGAGTGACCTCTTTAGCAAAACTAGCAAATACTACAACCCACTCGGTTTTGTTTTGATAGCTTCTCTAGTTCTTGCTATGCATAGTGGTGTTACTTGATGAATATCCGGCACCTCATTCGATGAGGAAAGAGCCGAGATCCCTTCACCGGGAGTGACCTCTTTAGCAAAACTAGCAAATGCTACAAAAATACTCCTTTTCAAATCACTAGATTCTACAACAATATCAAGTTCATTACGTTAAAGGTTTTTTACAAAACCAGTCGTAGCACTCCGTCATTAAAGATAAGTGCTATTTAGTATTCGTGCTGCGTTTGTTTGCCTTCGTCAAGGCATAGTGTACGGTAGCTGATTAGTGCTTATTTGCCGTATATGATGCGATTGGATTATGGTAGTCGTACCATCTTGTTGGCTTGCGTCAAGGGTCGTGCGGGTGGGTTTAATTCAATCACGAAATGAACAGGTTGAACTTGACTAGCGGCCTATGGTTTGTTGGCCATCGTCAAGGTCATAGATCGTTAGGGATAAAAATAGATATTGGGTATTTCAAGTGTTGAAATTTCTAATGAAATTGCATACCTTTTATGAGATAGTTGGATCCCGATACCCACTACGAGTAAGTGTTACTCCCGGGAGAGTTTTCCAATTTACAATTAGCTGATCCAGTAGGTGTCTAAGAAAGGTGTTAACGGGGTTATGCCCCTGTAGAAACGAGATTATTTAATTAGTTCCATGCGAAAGCATGGGGAGACTCCCTTGGAGTACCAATAACTGTCTGGCTGACCGATTAGAGAACTTGTAGGGTGTAATAAATCCCGGCTAATCTTGCCTTTTAGGGTTTAAAGGAAGATTTGATAAAAACAGTGAGAGCCATCCTGATTAGATAAGATAATAACCAATCTAATTTTGCAAAGAGCGCACACTAAAGTATTTCCTTCTCTCCCTCTCCAGGTAGCGACCAATGACACGCTTTAATCAAGATAATAATATAGATGTATTAACCGAACCCACTTATTATACTGGGCTGAGGAACGTTGGTTTCTCTTTTTATTATGATTGTCATAAATCTGAGTAAGGAATAAGAGAATATTAGGATTCCCACGCAACCCGAACGAAGAATGAGCATGATGATGCATCTTCTTCGGTTGTGTTCGTTACCGAGAACTGTTTCTCAGTATGCTCTATGTCCTGGGTATTGGATATCGGATCAGGATTCCATGTATGTAATTTGTTACATGGGTTAAGGAGAGGTAGAGAACTGGGAAAGGGTGATGTCTCTAAAAGTAGGGAATTATGCAATTGTTGCAGCCAAAGCAGTTGGCGAATACCACTGTTCCCTTAAAATAATAATAATAATAAATAATGAATAAAAAGTGATGAGAAGTACAACCCCAAATAGAGCATCACATGCCCACACGTGATGCGCCTTGGAGCAAAGAATATATGCATTGCGCTTAACAAATAAGGCTGAAATTGAGCCTCACGTGCAGGCACGTGAGCATCTATATACAAAGTATATAGGCGCCTTCCCAAAACAAATAACAGGCCAGAAAGGCTCACGTGTCAGCACGTGATGCTCTTTGCTGGGCTAAACTTCGTGGGGGTCACGTGCCACACGTGACATTCCTGAACATCAGCTCACGTGCAACACGTGATGCCTTTCTCTGGGACTGCTGCATAAAAGCAAACCAGTTTAATGCCATGAGGGTCACGTGCTACACGTGAGGGTTCCTAATGCCTTCTGAGCCGATAGAATTAAATTCTAAATAAGAGTGATCAAAACCCTATTTGGAAAATATTTCCTCAGATCTTTCTAAACAAGAAAGATTATGCTCTGTAAAAAAGAGCACCGTTGGATTAAAGATCCAATGGTGATTAAAAAATCACCAAGCTACAGAATAAGCTCTGTATGGGAAAATATTTTCCCAATCTTTCTAAACAAGAAAGATTACGCTCTGTAAAACAGAGCACCGTTGGATTAAAGATCCAATGGTGATTAAAAATCACCAAGCTACAGAATAAGCTCTGTATGGAAAAATATTTCCCCGATCTTTCAAAACAAGAAAGATTACACTTTGTGAAATAGAGCACCGTTGGATTAAAGATCCAATGGTGATTAAAAATCACCAAGTTACAGAATAAGCTCTGTATAGGAAAATATTTCCCCGATCTTTCTAAACAAGAAAGATTACGCTCTGTAAAACAGAGCACCGTTGGATTAAAAATTCAATGGTGATTAAAAATCACCAAGCTATAGAATAAGCTCTGTATGGGAAAATATTTTCCTAATCTTGTTAAAAACAAGAAAAATGTCTTCTGTAAAGCAGAAGTTCTTGGATCAAAAATCTAACGGCGGATAAAATCCCCGAATCAATTAAAAAATCTCTCAATGAGAGATTTCCTTAACTAAATCAACAAACCTGCATCTACTATATAAAGAACCCGAGACTGAAAGGAACAAGAGAGGAGACCCCCATAAGATTTGAGAAAAAAAAGAGGAGTTCTCTTTGAAGAAAAGAAACCCTAGGTAAGAAAAAAGGACCTAGAGATCATTTTATTTCCTCATACAAGAGTTTAACTCTTCCAAACAAGAACTTAGTTCTTCCTCTGCATGAGGTCTGCAGAAGCAAATCTCCCCACAAGTTGAGAATTTAATTCTCATCGGGGAGATTCTGTCATACAGTTCCAAAACTTAGAGGAAAGAACTAAGTTTGAAGAATTTAATTCTTCCAAAAGATATAGGAATTTAATTTCTCTGACAAAACTAGGGTTTAACCCTGCATAAAAAAAAGAACGACTGAGATCGAGTCACGTGATTCCACGTGACCCCCTTAATAGTGCTTAGCACTTTCAAAAGGAAAAAGGAATAAACCCAAAGACGGTCCCCGCTTTAGGGCGCCTCATGTGCTCCCACGTGACCCCCAAACAGTTGTTCAACACTCATATGAAAAAGGGGAAATTCTAAAGACAGTTCCCATTTTGGGGCGCCTCACGTGATCCCACGTGACCCTTTAATAGTGCTTACCACTTTCAAAAGAAAAAGGGAGATAAATCCAAAGACAATTCCAATTCTGGGGCGCCTCACGTGATCCCACGTGACCCCCAATAGAGCTTATCACTTTTAAAAGAAAAAAGGGAATAAACCCAAAGAATCAGTGCCCAACTCTGGGGCGCCTCATGTGTCCACACGTGATGGCCATGAGAGTTAAGTGTTTAACACTTATATGTATAGACGGGATTTGAACCCAAGGATACCACACCAACTTTCGGGTGCCTCACATGTCACACGTGAGTGCTCCAAATTGCAGTGTTTAACATTGCTTTAGAGCCTCACGTGTGAGCACGTGAGCGCCAAGCAAATATCAGTGTGTAACACTGTGAGAAGCCAACCTTAGCCCAAATTAGCCAAGTCTCCCGAGGCCAAAACCTTTTGACAATCAATCAACCGAGTCCTCCTATACTCAGGTCTCCCCAAATCGATCTTAGTTCTAAAGATGACTAATGATCTCCTGACACATGGCATCTAAAATGATGTTCGTTCCACCATGTTCCCTCCTTTTAATCTGTAGTTTGGTTCAAGGGTACATCTCTCCACACCTCAGATACATGTCGTTGTAATTCTTCAATGATGTCAGAGAGGTGGAGGGTCCCGACAACCAATAGCTCTTGGACGCACTCCCAAGCCCATGAGCATACCTCTATGGACAGTAATGTCCTTAAACTAGCTATGGACCGCAACGTCCCTAAACTAAAGCCTCATAACAAAAATGGTGATCTAGGGACCGTAACGTCCTTAAACTAAAACGATAAAGCCCAAATGCTCTTTTGTTAGGTCTGAATGATCCAAAACCCCTACTGAGTAGATCTTAGTCTAAAATTAGACTAACGTATCCTCAACAAACATTTAAGTTGATCTTAATCTCAAACGAGATTAACGATCCTTAAATCAAACCAAACCCAAATCTAAGAAAATACGGATTTGGACTAATCCATGCCCTACGAGTGACAACACAAAGTAGTCTCTGTATACAATCCATGGGCAGCCAAAAATAAAACAAACACACACGACACGAAGTGAATATCTGGAGCAGGAGAAAGTGGTTATCACTACGCGGTAACGTAATTAACTGCAAGGGCTTGCGCCTGCAGGGAAGAGCGTCCCCATAATAAAAAAAAACCTCACTGTGAGGGGGAATCTGACGAAGTCCGCTACAACGGCCGCATCCGTCTAAACCTCCGAAACATGGTGCCATAAATCAACTTGGCATCTTCGGAGAGGTGGACGGATAAATCCAAATAGCATCTGCCCCCAAATTCAGGCAAGACGACCTACATGGTTTCGTCTCTGTTTTCGGCGGTAAACAGATTCTGGCACTCCCGATGGGACCTCTTCCTCTTTCCACTCCACACTTCATGTGTCGTGTTCGCAAACGAATCGCGGTTTAATATGGTTGCCCCTGGATTCGAGGTACTAAGATTTGGTGTCTTGCTCCATGCAGAAGAGAAGATGACATCAATGGCTTTCAACTGCACCAATTGCAACATCAACTACCACTCCGTCCCTGTTAGAGGAGTGACTTATGGGCTCCAAGCGGCCTCCATATTTGTAATGCCAGTGGAGCAGGTGACTCAGGCCACCACTGGATTGTTCTTCGGGACCATGCTCCCGCCAATGAGCTTCAATGCTTCGGTGACATCACACGAGGCTCCAAAGAAGTCGGTCTTCGATCGGCTTGCAACTACCACGGCCCCTCTGAACGGGTCATCCAATTCCAACGCCTCATTCTTTAACAGACTAGGCTAAGGCTCCAGTGGGCCCGTAAAGAGGCCTGCAATATCTGAAGGGATTATCCCGAAGCGGATAGCTATTCTAGCTCCAGTAGACGAAGTCGTCAAAAGGGATTCTCCTGCTAAGGGATCGGTCTTCGCAAGACTGGCCATTCCAACTCCTGCTACGGGTGAGATCGTTACTAGTGCTTCCCCTATTCGAAAGTCAGTCTTCGACAGGTTAGACGTTCCCCCTCAACGGACGTCAGTCTTCGACAGGTTGGCACCAACAACAGCCTCTCATCAAAGCAAGGGGCATGACGAGGTCGCTTCTACAACTGAGGCAATCCCATCCACAAGACATGCTCGACGTCAACACTGGCGCTGAGTGAGGAAAGCTAGGGACAACTCTCCTTCTGGACTTACCCTACAGCTCCAACGGTGGAAACTGACGCTGCTGTTCCAACTGGGAACAGTTTCAAGCTACTCAGGAGGGTGCGCAAGAACTCTACAACCGCCATACAGAAGAAGTCTTATCTGCCTGTCAAAAACACAACACAGGTGAAGCCAGAACAACCTCCTCAGCGGTTGTCCTCCAAGATCCACAGAGTTTGGCGGAAAGTCCAAGACTCTGTAATTGACAAAAATTACTCTCGCCGGCTGAAGAAGACGAAGGCTCGGCAAGAGGAGGACCATCCAACCGCCATACCATGAAAGGTATCATCTGCATGGGTGCCTGCCGCAACGGCCCCCTCAACCTCGACCTCCCACAAGAGGAGAAGGCCGGAGAAGATCCCCCTGCCCACGGTAAATTTCAAAGGCAGTGGACCCAAACGCCCCAAGTCTGGGGGCATGGTTGTGCATACCGTCTACATGGCATCCGAAAAAGAGGATAGTCGTGCTTCCGTGAGTCATCGACCACTCACACGGTCTGTGAAGAAAGCTCAAGAGCAACAACAAAAGCTCCAGGAGATGTTTACAAGGATGGCCGCACTTACTGGGGAGAAAGAAAGCCCGGAAGTATCGTCGGAACAACGCCAAAAGCAAGAAACCGACACCGAATTCCTATGGAGGGTTCTTGAAAAGAAAGACAAAGAGGCCGCGGAACAAGCGGCTGATATAAAACAAATGGCGCTTCTGTTCCAAGATATGGTAAGGATGATGATCCAGCCGGATCCTCCGGCCGAAGACCCTCCAATAATCATTGAAGACAACAGAGAGGAGACATCAAACCCTCCTCCGACTTTATCAGCAGCCAGGGAGGAGACGATCTCCAAAGCTACCCTTGATGACTACATAGCTCAACAAATATGAGCTCATCAAGTGAACGAAGTGGCAGGACACGTCGTCAGAACTGGGCAACCTTATCCAGGCTAGTACGACCAAATTAAGTACCCGTCAGGATATACGATCCCTAAATTCCATATGTAAAAGGGGACGGGCAATCCGCATCAGCACGTTGCTCAATTCAAAGCTTTGTGCGGTAATACTGGGGCGATGAAAAACTATTGCTTCGCCAGTTTGTTGGAAGCTTGTCGGAGACGGCATTTGAATGGTACTCCGAGTTCTCAAATGACTCTGTCAAGACATTTACGGAGATGGAACTACTGTTCACACAGCGGTTCACAAGCGCAAGCGAGCGTATCCAAATCATGGCATTAATCAACGCCAGAGTGAAACCGGGAGAGACCTGGGTTCAATACGCAATTCGTTGGCGTAACCTATGGTCAAAGTGTGAACAACGCATAGAAGAAGCTCCTGTTGTGGGCATGTTCATGGGGACCCTTGATCCTCAGGCAACTATATCCCGGTTTATGATATTTTTCAAGCTGACCACCTTCCAGGCCTTGATTGACAAACTGGCCCAAATGGACCAGATGGGCCATAGGCCGTCCTCTTCAAAGACAGATCTTCGGAATGAAAAGGGTAAAGGGAAAGCGACCTTCGTCGCCAACGCTCAACAACAACTGAGTGACCCGAAACCGGTTGTTCGCCAAAGCAACAAACCAAAATCCCTCGGAGAAAAGTTGAGACGTCTTTACTCGTTCCCCGGGGATAAAACGAGGAGATTATTCGAACTGGCGGTGCGCAACAGGCTCATCACTCTACCGGATCCGAGACGCCCACTGCAATCGGGCCACGTCAACAATCCCAATTACTGCCCCTACCACCGAATAGTGGGCCACCCAATCGAAAATTGCTACGTCTTTAAAAACTGGATCGAATACCAGTACCAACAGGGCAAGTTCGCGCTGTTCGAAAACTGGAAGATAAACCCGCCGCAGCAGCACGCTCCTAAAAAGGTGGATACGTCGGGGGCATCATGCTCATTTATGGAAGAAGCTCTGTGGGAAGTGGTCCTTTCAGCTAAAACTAAAAGAATGCTGAAGGATCTTCAAGCATGTCCGGCAATTAGGTGGAAAAGGCCGTTGGAGCCTGAAATTATTGACGGAATGCTGAAACCGCGCCCAACGCCAAAAGTTGGTAATAATGGACAAAACCTCCAGGCCAAGCCTCCGAAGTCCTTAAAGAAAAAGAAGAAGGCCAAGAAGCCCGTCCAGCTCAACGGTAATCGTACGGGTCTGCAGAAATACATCGATGCACTGGAAGAATACAACCAAGAGACACGGACCCCAGTTACACTAGAAGTGTTCTTCAAGCATGTTCTTGAGAATGGAAACAGTGACATTGATGAAGGGGACGATTCTTCGGAAGAACCTGAGGATTATGTAGCGAGTTTCCACATGATCTCTCACTCATCGATAAATGGCAAAGAGGCTCCTGACGTAGAGAAACTGGGGGCAGATCCAGAACCAAAATCCATGGATCCGTTAGATGACCTCATCGACAAGCTGCTGAACGAAGCTCTTCAAAAGAGCAAAGCTGATCGAGAACGTGAAGTGGCCATTTACGAAAAGGCCAAGCGTCGGTGTCAGGCCGAAAAAGCTTCGGTGATGAGAATCCATAAAGTACCTCAACCGGATCAAAGTGCCCTTCCCACCAGCAAGAGCAAAATCAAGATAAGGAAGCAGTTTGCCAAAGCTCTGTCAGTGGGAATGAAGCCGCCACCTTTTTAAAAAAATACTTCCAGGAGTACGTACCCCGACGAACCATATGCACATCCGAACTACTGCTTATACAATCGGAAGGTCACGTACCCTACCGAAGAGTGCAATGCCTTCAAGAAGTGGTGGCAGGGATACGTTGCCCATCGACAACGATTCAAGCAAATGAAGCACAAAGCCCGTCGGGAGCAGAGAAGCGTGATAGACAAGCGTGAAGGAGCGTCTGGCAACTGTCATATGGTTGGTACCGGTTCGACAAGAGCAAAATCTCAAGTTCTTACCTTCGGGAGCGATTCTGACGAAGAAATAGCCCTCGGCCCTCTCTTCAAGGAATCCACCTCTGAAAAAGAAGAAGAGATGAGGAACTGTGAGAACATTCAGCTGCGTAACCGTACGTTGCCTGAAAAGAATCTCGGACCCTCAAACAAAGGTTCGGGCAAAAGAGACAAAAAGAAGGAAAAAGTCTCTGAGGAGATTACTCTCGATGATAGATTCGTCGAAGAGCTCACAACCAAAGACCCGCCCAAGAAGAACAAGGTGGATTACAATGTCCTGGCACATTTGAGGAAGATACCCTCACAATTAAGCATTTTGGATGCCCTTCTCCTGTCTAAAGAGGCACGAGATTCTCTGATCAAGGCGTTACAAGAGCCCGACCAGTTTCAAGCCTTCCTGACGGAAGAAAAGATGAAGGACGAACTGGAAGAAGTCCACACGACTGATATCACCTTCAGCGATGAAGACATCCTTCTCGGAAAGTGCGAGCACAACCGTCCGCTGTATGTAACTGGGCATTGTCACGATATCAAGATAGGGAAGATCCTGGTCGACAACGGGTCCTCCGTCAACCTTCTCAATATAAGGGTGTTGAAGGAGATTTGCATGAACGTGCGGCACCTAGCTCGGGATAAAATTACCATCTCCGGTTTTGACTTCCAATCATCACAAACGCTTGGGTCTGTAATGCTGACATTACGCTTCGGGCTGCTCATCACTGACATCAAGTTCCATGTTATTGACGCCAAGACTTGCTACAACGCTTTGCTCGGCAGGCCTTGGTTACATGAGTACAACATCATCCCTTCTACACAACATCAGTGTATGAAGTACTTCAAGGATGGCCTCGAGTACACAGTTACAGAGGAGCTGAACCCATTCTCCGTAAATGAAGTCCTCAAATATGAAGACGCCAAGTACTTCTTACCAGACTTTGAAGACATGGAAAGATGTCATAAACTGGAGAATAAACAAAAAGCCATCGCCACTAACCCAATCTTTGGGAGCGATACCGAGGAGGACGAAGAGATGGTATACTCGGGACAACCATGAATTCTAGTCTTTGGCAACGACTCTGAGGACGAGGCCAACACAGTGTTCTCCGTCCGCCCGTCAATACAGACCTTTGCTGGAGCTGACCAGAGTTTACAAATTACCATGGTTCCACAGCGGCATTACAAAGAACTTGATGCACTTGATACGTACAGCGTGCAAGAGCTGCAAACCTTTTACGTCCCTCCTAAGCAAAAGGGTGAGAAGGCGATCCTTTTCTATCAATCCACGAAGACCAAGGTGGAGAAAGAAGTATGGCACGGTGCTGAACCTGCGCTCGACAGACTTCAACTAATCCGTCTTCCCAGATACTACACAGAGGGACTAAAAACGCAATTAAGATGACAAGGCGTACCCTTCAAACAGACTGCTCGACAAGCCCAGTTCTATAACAAGATTTGGGACGTTCCCGGGACTCAGTGGAAGATGCCCAACGGAAGAATGGAGATGACTGGCCTTAGATACGTTCGGTCTAA
Source organism: Agapanthus africanus (assembly GCA_030015575.1). NCBI lineage: Eukaryota > Viridiplantae > Streptophyta > Magnoliopsida > Asparagales > Amaryllidaceae > Agapanthus > Agapanthus africanus. The sequence continues at coordinate 98,089,711 of CM057337.1, forward strand.
GAAACGGGAGCGAATACATGGCTGCCATGTCAAAAATAACTCCGGTGGAGAAGCGAATGCATTTCCAGATAGCGTTGATGTCGAACCAGAGCGAGATCCCGCCGTGAGAATACCAAGCCCATCATTCGAAGAACAGATTGACAAGCTGATAAGAGAAGCGGGTCAAAAGGTTCGAGATGACATAGCCGCGAAATGGCTATTTACGAGAAAGCCAGGACGCAGCGTATCATTCAGCAGGCTATGAAAGGAGAAGAAGGCGATGCCCTTCACCCTCAGCCCGCTGTGCGCTCTCGCGGCAAGGAAAAAGTCCGACACAGAAGCAATGACAAGATCAAGAATGGGGACGGCGTTCAAAGACAACGAAGCGGATCTAAGAAGCCACGCGAGCGAGAAAAAGTCAGCTGGAACCCGTCTTTTATGAAGAAGATAGGTCGGGAATACTCTTTCCCTCAAGACAAGACAAGAAAAATATTCAACCTTATCATGAAGCATCAAATGATGAAACTCCCGGAGTCTCGATACCCCGAACAGATAAACGAGATCCATCGCCTAGATTATTGCTCCTATCACTGAATAGTAGGACATCCTCTTGAAGACTGCTTCACCTTCAAAGACTGGGTTGAAGATCAGTATCCGGAGTCAGGTTTGCTCTATCCAAAAGTTGGAGGGTAGCCCTGCCATGAAAGCATGAGTCGAGATCAACCTACACTACGAGGGAAAGTCTAGATCAGCATCGAGCTTGGAAACGAGCTCGTACCTGCCATACGATAACATTCTCAAAGGAGGGAGAGCACGAGAATATGGACGACCTCTCCCAATACTTCGCAAATGAAGATGAGAACGAGATGATTTCAGAATTTCCACCGGCGCCAAAAGAGCTGGAAGATGGAATACACACCACAGCAAACAACCTGAGAAAAATCGACTTAGGGATGGCAAACGAGCCAAGGCCAACGTTCGTCAGTGAGCTACTGTCTGAGAAACCGGTGGCTACATTAAAAGACGTGCTTATGCAGTATAAAGACTGCTTCACATGGAACTATTCCAAAATACCGGGATTAGATCCAGAGATAGCTGTGCATAAACTGGCGATATCTCCGGACGTCAAACCAGTCAAACAGGCGCCAAGAAGAATGCTGCTCGAGCTTGAGATGAGTATCAATACTGAAGTCAAGAAGCTAATCGACTCCGGTTTTATCCAAGAAGTTCAATACCCTGATTGGATCGCTAATATCATTCCGGTAATGAAGAAAAATGGGACAGTACGCATCTGCGTAGATTTTCGGGATCTCAACAAAGCTTGTCCGAAGGATGACTTCCCAGTGCCTGTAACCGAGCTGATGATCGATAACATATCCACCCATGAATTCTTCTCCTTCATGGACGGATCCTCAGGGTACAACCAAATCAAGATGCATCCTGAAGACCAAAAGCGTACTGCTTTCCGGACTCCGCTGGGCATATTTGCTACAAAGTGATGCCCTTCGGTCTGAAGAACGCTGGCGCCACCTACCAGAGGGCCATGACAAAGATCTTTGATGGCCTCATACACGAGATTGTCAAATGTTATATTGACGACCTCGTGGTGAAAAGCAAATCGTACGAGGAGCACTGGGAGCATCTGAAGATAGTGTTTCAGCGCCTTCGGAAATACAACCTAAAGATGAACACTCTGAAATGCGCGTTTGGAGTATCCTTAGGCAAATTTCTGGGATTCATCGTACGACATTGAGGCATCGAAATAGACCCGTCAAAGATCAAGGCGATTATGGAAATGCCTTCGTCAAGAACTCTCAAGCAACTGCGGTCTCTCCAAGGAAAGCTCTCCTATATCCGGCGGTTCATAGCTAACCTCTCCGGCAAATGCCGCCCCTACAGTCATCTAATAAAGAAGGGGACCCTGTTCGTTTAGGATCGTAAATGCCAAAGCACACTGGATGAAATCAAGCAATACCTGCAGAACCCGCCGGTACTAACCGCTCCAGTCAAGGGAAAGCCCCTCATCCTGTACACACCAGCTCTTGAAGGTTCTTTAAGCGCGCTATGGGCACAAGAGAATGACCAGGGGAATGAGAGAGCTCTCTACTATTTGATTCGAGTTCTCCTGAGGGCAGAAAACAATTACTCCCCCATCGAAAAGCATTGCCTAGAACTGATCTTCGCGGTGACGAAGCTCCGACATTACGCCTTGGCACATGAGGTCCGTCTCATATCAAAGGTGTATCCTCTCAAATATTTGATGTCAAGAACCATACTAACGGGAAGGCTTGCCAAATGGGCCCTCCTCTTGATGGAGTTCTCGATAGTATATTGACCCCTCAAGGCAATAAAAGGCCAGGCCATCGCTGACTTTCTCGCTGAGCATCCGATACCAGCTAATTCTCCCTTAAACTGCGAGTTGCTGGACGAACACGCGTTTGACGCAATCGACGGGGAGATAGAAGGGAGTGATACCTGATGGGAACTCTACTTCGATGGGGCATCATTTATGAAGAGGCGGAAGCAAAGCACACCCATAATCAAAGCCAGAGTAGGCCTTATCTTTGTGACTCCACAAGGAAGGATAATGCGTTTTGCCCTTTCCTTAACGGAGCCAAGAATAAACAACAAAGCGGAATATGTATCTTTGATGGCAGGGCTCGAGATCTCCATTGACATAGGGATCGAAAACTTCTTCATATATGGAGACTCCCAGCTGGTCGTTAGCCAAGTAAATGGCGACTACCAGACTGCAAGCCAGAACTGATCAGGTATGGTGAAAGAGTGCAGCAATTACTGACGCAAATCCCCTCCTACACCCTGGAAAGAAAACCACGTGCAGAAAATAGCAAGGCGGAAGCATTAGCCAAGCTCGCTAAAGAACTGGTCGACGAAAACCTCGATGACGTAAGGATCATTGTGCAAAGCCGCCAGATTCTCATGCCAGCAGAAATATCTCTGAAGTCGTCTAAAAGAAGGGGAGTGACTGAACAAGCGGTCTTCCGAATAGAGGACGAAGAAAAGGCTAAGGATTGGAGAGAGGTCTTCATAGACTACTTCAAATCCCATCGAACGCCCGAAGAAGCGTCATCAAGACATCAGCTTATGAAGCGAGCCCTGTCCTTCGCCTCATCAATGATACTCTATATAAGAGATCGTTCGACTGTCTGTGGCTGAGATGCCTGGGACCAGAAGAAGTAAGGAGAGTCGTCCAAGAAACTCATGACGGACTCTGCGGTTTCCATCAAGTCGGGCCAAAGATGAAGCTGAAGATCAAAAGAATGGGCTATTATTGGCCCACAATAATTCAGGACTGCCTCGAATATACGAAGCAGTGTCACTCGTGCCAAATTCATGGGGACTTCATCCACCAGCATCCGAATCCGCTACACCCGACATTGGCTAGCTGGCCATTCGAAATGCGGGGAACCGATATAATTGGGCCTATCGAACCAGCATCATCCAAGGGACATCGGTTCATATTGGCAACAACCGATTACTTCTCTAAATGGGCAGAAGTAATACCGTTAAAAGAGGTGAATATGGAGAACATCCTCCATTTCTTCAAGACACATGTCATCTACCGGTTCGGAACTCCGCGACAGATCATCTCGGATAATGGGCCGGCCTACAGAAACCATAAGATCAGCCGCTTCGCACAGCAGCATAAAATAGATTGGAGATATTCTTCAGTCAATAACCCCCGAGCTAATGGTCTAACTGAGGCTTTCAACAAGACCTTGACGAAGATCATAAAGAAGACGGTGGCCAGAAAAAGAAAAGATTGGCACGAGAGATTGCATGAAGCTCTCTAGGCTTATCGGACCACGTTCAAGATGCCCACAAATACAACGCCATTCGCATTGGTATTTGGCACGGAAGCAGTACTTCCCTTGGAGATAGAGCTACCCTCTCTACGAGTAGCGGTTCGATACGAGCTGACGGATGAAGAAAATGCCCATCTTTGGCTTGAGGTGCTCGACGCCCTTGATGAAACTCGTCTCATGGCGCAGCAAAACCTAGAAGCTTACAAAGCAAGGATGACGCGCTCATACGAAATATTGACTAGGCCGAGAAGAATCAGCTAAGGCGAACTCGTGCTAGTCGTAAAAAGACCCATGATCCCCAATCATGCTAAACGGGAGAAATTCGAGCCGAACTATGAGGGCCCATACATCATAGACAAGGTCTACCAAGGCAGGGCCTACTTGCTCATGGATATGCATGGCAAAAGACCTTTCTAGCCAATAAACGGCCGGTTCCTTAAGAAATACTACGCCTGACAAGTTACGACTCAGGTTAATGATGGATGACGACGCTCGTGTCCGCTCGCTATCTCCCTGAGTCCAAACTCTATAAGTAGTATCCAGCGAAACCTCGCCTCAAAATCCCGACGGACCGAGATGTCCTTAAACTAGCGACAGACCAAGATGTCCTTAAACTAGCTATGGACCGAGATGTCCTTAAACTAACGATGGACCATGATGTCCCTAAACTAAATACGCCGCCTCAAAACTTAGCGACGGTGGAATCCAGGTCCACAAGTCCTAGCAGCGAAGATTGCAACTTAAGCCCCTCTGGCTCTGCAGCTACCCTGGTTGGCCAAGTCTTACTAAAAAATTGGTACGTCCAAAGGCAAAATGGGCATGGATGAAAACCCGAAAGGGCTCCGTAAGTAAAAACAGCAGAACTGCCGGCGAGTTCGTGAAAACCCGAAAGGGCGCAGACTCGTAAAAAAAAGTTCATGCAAACTTACGAGGTCCTCTCGACCTTGTGAGGAGAAAACACCTGCGTGAGATCCTCACGACTCACAAGGGAGCAACACACTTAGGGATCCCCACGATTCCTAAGGAGAAATTACACTTACGAGATCCTCACGACTCGTGAGGAGAATTACCCCTATGAGACCATCACAGCTCGTAGGATTCGAAAGCCTAAGCTACAGGGATCTGAACCTGTTCTTAAGCCATCACACTCTCCAGATTGCCCTACAAGCGGTTCAATATTGACCCTTGTATACAATCCATGGGCAAAAATAAACGTTTTCCCCACCAAGTCCCACCAACGACGAGAAATGTCCTCATGTGGTGAATGACACTTGTAAGTCCTCTCGACTTATAAGAAGAAAACACTCTTGTAAGATCCTTACGACTTATAAGAGAACATACACTTAGGAATCCTCATGACTCCTAAGGAGAAAACACACCTACGAGATCCTCATGACTTGTAGGGAGAAACACCTTTATGAGACCCTTACAGCTCATGAAGTCAAAAGCCTTAGACGACAGGATCTTAACCCTATTTGCTAAGCCACTTTTGTTCGAATCGACAAAAGCAAATGATGATTCGCTCTTGGCAATGTCCCAGTGGTAGCGATGCTGATGCCTAAATCGGTATCAAATTCCAAGTTCTTTCACGGCAAATAATGATTCGCTCCTGGCAATATTCCAGTCGCAGCGATACTGATGCTAAGATTGGTATCAGATCTTGAGTTCCATACTCCCAACAAAAATCAGCGAGTAAAATATATGCATATAAAAATAGCCGAAATTATTGGGCAACTCGCAATAAAAAGCAGCGAGTAAAGAAAAGAGAAATAGCCGAAATGATTGGGCACCGCGAAAAATAGCCGAAATGATTGGGCGATCGCGACTTTCGCGATATAAAAAGCTAAAATGATAGAGCATCGCGGAAAGAAACAAAAAAATAAAACTTTTGCCCTGCAGGTGAAATCACATCGATCCCTGTATACAATCCAGGGGCACAAATGAAAAGGGAACCACATTTTCCCACCAGGCTTCGTCAAAGGGAAGCTAGATATCGATGGCTATATCTACAGCCTAGAAATCAACAACGGTGTTCCTTCTCATTCTAACCAGAAGCAGATACGACGTCAGCAAAACGGAGCCATGGCAAAGTCCCCTAGTTCCAAATCTCGACGGTTCGCAGACAGCCTAGAGACTATCTCAGAGCCACGGCAAAGTCCCCTAGTTCCAAATCTCGACGGTTCACAGACAGCCTAGAGACTACCTCGGAGCCACGGCAAAGTCCCCTAGTTCCAAATCTCGACGGTTCACGGACAGCCTAGAGGCTACCTCGGAGCCACGGTAAAGTCCCCTAGTTCCAAATCTCGATGGTTCATGGACAACCTAGAGACTACCTCGGAGCCATGGCAGAGTCCCTAGTTCCAAGGCTCGACTGCTACATCCACGGCCTAGAGATCAACAACAGCGTTCTTCCTCCCTCCAGCAGAATGTAGACGCGACATCAACAAACGGAGCCATGGCAGAGTCCCCTAGTTCCAAATCTCGACGGTTCACAGACAGCCTAGAGACTACCTCGGAGCCACGGCAAAGTCCCCTAGTTCCAAATCTCGACGGTTCACGGATAATCTAGAGACTACCTCGGAGCCATGGCAGAATCCATAGTTCCAAGGCTCGACGACTACATCTAGGGCCTAGAGATCAACAACAGCGTTCTTCCTCCTTCCAGTAGGATGCAGATGCGACATCAACAAATGGAGCCATGGCAGAGTCCCCTAGTTCCAAATCTCGACGGTTCACAGACAACCTAGAGACAACCTCGACATTCGTTGCAATATTGCGGACACAATGTCAACAAACGAAGCCAAGGAAAATCCCTCGCTTCAGGGTCTTGACGGCAACTCAAATGAGACCTGAAAAGACTATCAGAGATCATCCCACACCAGCGCAGAGTGGTCCTGACTCATCGAGGCTCCCAAACTGAGCTTAACCTCAAGTAAAAAGCGACATGGAATATCCCTAACGCTTGCTCTTTCGACGGTAATATCACCTAGAAGATTACTTGAAGACGTTTTGTCCAACCCCCGAAGGGATCAGAGACACGACAGTCGCGAGGCTACTCGAATAGCAAGAATGCGTATCGAGGAATACACCGGCCAACGCGGCGGTACGACGGGTATAAAACCCTAGTACCACAGACCCTAACGGACTTCTATTAGCAGGAGTTAACTGTGACGTCAGGACATCCTTATGAGAACTTCTCGATTCGTCTCGACTCGTAAGGAAATTAGTGTCGTTGCGAGAACTTCTCGATTCGTCTCGACTCGTAGGGAAAAGCCTTAGGCAATGGGGATAAGGACCTATTTCCTAAGCACTGGGGCCCTGCAAATCGGTTCAAGATGGGATATTGCATACTATTCACGGGCCACACTCTCCAGAGTCGAATATCGATAAGGAGGGAAACAACCACTTATGAGTCCTCTCGACTTGTAAGTGGGAAAATTCTCCTGTGAGATCCTTACGACTCTCAAGAGAAAATGCACTTAGGAGTCATCACGACTCCTAAGGAGAAAATACACCTACGGGATCCTCTCGACTCGTAGGGAGAAAACCCTTTGTAAGACCCTCACGGCTCATAAAGTTGAAAAGTCTTAGGCGGCAGATTTGAACCTGTCTTCTAAGCCATCGCTGCCCTGCAAGGAGATCAAGATAGACTATCTACAAGACACATTTGCTAAAAGGGATACGCCGGTATGAAATAAAATATGTCTTTTATTCATGAATCCAAATGAATACAAGGTACATTTCATAAAAGAATCAAAATGAATACAAGATACTCTCATTCAGGAGTAAATACAAAAAAGGAGAATATAAAAAGAAAATCTTCAAGCCGGCGGATGGTGCAATAAGTTCATCAGTTCATCATTCTTCCGCTGGGCCTCGGCTTCAAGCTTTTTTATTGCCATAAGACTGGTCTCTGTCTGAGACTGTCGAGTCTGATACGAAGCGAACTGACTCTCAAGCTCCTTTTCAGCAACTTTATGAGCTTCAACCATCTCGCGGGTAAAGATAACGGCTTTATCAAGAGCTACCACCTCTGTGATAGCTTCTTGAAGCACTCGCCAAATTTCATACGCACGGGTGGTCTTAGTAGTGAGTTGAGCCTGGAGTTCCTCCAAAGCATTTGAAGCTAGCGCCCTCTCCGAAAATTTCCGGTTGAGCCTCTTCTCGCAAGACCGTAGATTAGCGGCGCACCGCTCAATCCACCCCCGCAGGCTCACATTTGCAGTTAGGAGCTCGGAAGGAAGGCGTATGCACTCAAGATTATGTAAGCAAGCCTCCACTCGACGACAATACTCAACCCAAACATGCACAAACCATGTACTATGTAAGGCAATAAGGAGAGTCTTTGATGCTCACCCCACTAAGTTTGCATTCGCGACTATATGCCTGCTTAAATGGAAATGGTGTCCAAAACACGCTAATTTGCGGGCAACACGACAATAGCGCTCGCACTTAAAAGAAAATTCCTAAGGGTATAAAGCTCATGTACAGAGGCGGGATACACATACGAATATATGATGAACAGAAGACATTCAACAGAAAACATTCAACAGTCAATAATAAGAGAAATACATCGATATAAATATACTACTCTACAAGGAAAAGATCACCAAATATTGGATCAGAGATACAAGGGTTAACAAAACAAAATACAAAGTTCTCCAATTCCCTCTCTGCCCTCTACACCATGTCGAAGCGACGGTCTTCACGAGGAGTTGCTCCCCACCGATTAGCACCATGCTCATCAGCGAAAGCGGACATGATGGCCCGCCGAGCTCTTATCTAACTCAGTAAATGAACCGAACGATCCTTCAGAGGCTGAGTAATTAAGTATGCCTCGTAGAAACACTCGATTTTGTCCTCCGTCGTATCAAGAATCGTCGGAGTCATCTCCGCCAGATGAGGAGGGATATCAGCAAGAACGGACAAGAAAATCATCCTGAGGCAAATGGAACCCATACGAAGAGGAGAGCCCCTACGGGCCAAGAGTTCATACAGTGCAGCGTCACATTGGTCATCAGTGAAAAGAGGATCCGCTAATCACGTGGCAAAATGAGGAATAATCTCCTCAATAGGACCTCCCAGGGTTGCCGACGGGCGTGGGGACGATTGCAAGCCATAACCTTTGGTTTGTTTCTCAAAATGATCCCTCTAAGGTCTAAATGGTTCTCTCTCTGTGAAGAAAGAAGAAGACATAGCTTCGGGTTATACAGAGAAGCATTCAAGGCTATGCACAGAGAATGCCGTGCATGGTGGAACTATTCCCAAGGCCTAAAAAAAGGGGAGCATGGGAAAAGAAAGGGGTGACTCACTGAAATCAAAGTAGGGAGGCGAAACGACCTCATCAGCAGAGCCTCACGCGCATGGCACGTGAGCACCCACGTTGATCCTTTTGAAAACTAAAACGGCACTGCACGTGCATAACACGTGAGCGCCGGCACTAGCTCAGGATGAAAATCCCCAACAGTGCCTCATGCGCAAAACACGTGAATGCCAACAACAGTATAACGACACTTCATGCAGAATACATGTGAGCAAAAAAGAGGGGAAAAGGAAGCTTTGTCATTCATGCTCCAGGAACTTATACATGGTATAAAAACAAAAAAAATATTTACAATGGTAAAACACTAAATCCTGGACATGGATTGAGGAATTCAGAAGCAAGGCCGAGTAAAATGCTTATAGCTTCTCTGACCATTTTCCTGTGCATCTTCTCATGAATGCAAGCGTCAGGATTCTCGCTGATGTCGTCCGTCCTCTGGTAGGCAGAGATTATCGTCATCTGTTGGAAAACTTGATGCAAGATATCAACAAGATCATCTCGCCGCCTCTTCGAGATCAAGCCCATCAGATATACTGAGTGCACCTTGTCTTCGACATCATCAAGTGCCTTAAGCGACATGGCTTCGTTAAATTCAGGAAGTGCTTCACAAATCGCTCCCACGACGATCTTCAAAAGAGCAGAACGACGGGAGAGTAGTCGACCGTTGTATTCATCGAAGCGACGCAGAACCTCAGCGCATTGGACATTTGTAAACTCCTATTTTTGAAAGCGGCCTTGGGCGCTAATGTCTTCATACAAGATAATTTCATCAAGATCATACAGATAAGCGGCCATAGTATCTGAAAAGAAAAATCGGTGAGAGTTTAGTGATCAAAATGATCAAGAAAATGCTTATTGTGAGAATCAAAAAAGGATTCTCATTAAACAGACACGGGAGTTTAAACAACTCTTGACATCCTCATAGAGAAAACAAGTTCTGTTAAAATACCCAACGAATTTAAATTCGTGCAAATAAAAAAATCTGTGAAAATGTTCTCAAGAACACCAAGGAATGAAATTCCCGAGGGGCCTTCTTGATCTTCAAGTGCAAAGCTCTTTGGTAAGGAATTAAATTCCTTTTATGTGATGGAATTAAATTCCAGAAACTCTCATCATGGGGAAACGGAAAAAAAATGCCATGAATCCATAAAGGTAAGAGGAGGAATGCCCAAGACATTGAGGTTTACTACTCAAAGATCATGTCTTTGGATCTCTAAGAGATGGGTTTCAGAAGAGAGCAAAGCTCTTATGGTGAATTTAAAATCCCGGAAATTTTTTTAAGAAAAGGGTTTCTTTGTTATTCAAGATCGTTACTTAAAAAGGGTTTCTTTTTCTGACAGAGTTTAACTCTGGAATTGCAATGGGCAGAGAACTAAACTCTGAAGAAGAGAATTAAATTCTCAAAGACGACAAGAAAGGAAGAAGATGAAAGAACAGTGGCTTCCCAAAGACCAAACCCTTGCATTTATAAGACGTGACAAGGACGGTTCACCTCCCCATTCCCCTAGGCAATCCAACGGCGGTAAAGGTAACAGCGTTGCACTCACGTGTAAGCCACGTGAGAACAACGCTGTGGGGGCATTTGTTCCCTTAAAAATAAAAAATAAAAAATAATAATGAATAATGAATAAAAAGCGATGGGAAGTACAACCCTAAAAGGAGCATCACGTGCCCACACGTGATGCGCCTTGGAGCAAAGAATATAGGCATTGCGCTTAATAAATAAGGCTGAAATTGAGTCTCAAGTGCAGGCACGTGAGTATCTATATAAAAAGTATATAGGCGCTTTCGCAAAACAAATAACAGGCTAAAGAAGCTCACGTGTCAGCACATGATGCTCTTTGCTGGGCTTAACTTCGTGGGGGTCACATGCTACACGTGATATTCCTGAACATCAGCTCACGTGCCAACACGTGATGTCTTTCTCTAGGACTGCTGCATAAAAGCAAACCAGTTTAATGCCATGGGGATCACGTGCTACACGTGAGGGTTTCTAATGCATTCTGAGCCGATAGAATTAAATTCTAAATAAGAGGGATCAAAACCCTATTTGGAAAATATTTCCTCAGATCTTTCTAAACAAGAAAAATAATGCTCTGTAAAACAGAGCACCGTTGGATTATTGATCCAATGGTGATTAAAAATCACCAAGCTACAGAATAAGCTCTGTATGGGAAAATATTTCCCTGATCTTTCTAAACAAGAAAGATTACGCTCTTTAAAACAGAGCACCGTTGGATTAAAGATCCAATGGTGATTAAAAATCACCAAGCTACAGAATAAGCTCTGTATGGGAAAATATTTCCCCGATCTTTCTAAACAAGAAAGATTACGCTCTGTAAAATAGAGTACCGTTGGATTAAAGATCCAATGGTAATTAGAAATCACCAAGCTACAGAATAAGCTCTGTATGGGAAAATATTTCCCCGATCTTTCTAAACAAGAAAGATTATATTCTGTAAAATAGAGCACCGTTGGATTAAACATCCAATGGTGATTAAAAATCACCAAGCTATAGAATAAGCTCTGTATGGGAAAATATTTTCCCAATCTTGTTAAAAACAAGAAAAATATCTTCTGTAAAACAGAAGTCCTTGGATCAAAAATCCAACGGCGGATAAAATCCCCGAATCAATTAAAAAATCTCTCAATGAGAGATTTCCTTAACTAAATCAACAAACTTACTTCTACTATATAAAGGACCCGAGACTGAAAGGAACAAGAGAGGAGACCCCCCCATAAGATTTGAGAAAAAAAAGAGGAGGAGTTCTCTTTGAAGAAAAGAAACCCTAGGTAAGAAAAAAGGACCTAGAGATTATTTTATCTCCTCATACAAAAAGTTAACTCTTCCAAACAAGAACTTAGTTCTACCTCTGGTTGAGGTTTGCAGAAGCAGATCTCCCCACAAGTTGATAATTTAATTCTCATCGGGGTGATTATGTCATGCAGTTCCAAAACTTAGAGAAAAGAACTAAGTTTGAAGAATTTAATTCTTCCAAAAGATATAGGAATTTAATTCCTCTGACAAAACTAGGGTTTAACGCTGCATAAAAAAAGAATGACTGGGATCGAGTCACGTGATTCCACGTGACCCCCCTAATAGTTCTTAGCACTTTCAAAAGGAAAAGGGAATAAACCCAAAAACAGTTCCCATTTTAGGGCGCCTCACATATTCCAACGTGACCCTCAAACAGTTGTTCAACACTCATATGAAAAAGGAAGAAATTCCAAAGACAGTTCCCATTTTGGGGTGCCTCACATGATCCCACGTGACCCTCTAATAGTGCTTAGCACTTTCAAAAGAAAAATGGGGATAAATCCAAAGACAATTCCCATTCTGGGGTGCCTCACGTGATCCCACGTGACCCCCAATAGTGCTTATCACTTTTAAAAGAAAAAAGGGAATAAACCCAAAGAATCAATGCCCAACTCTAAGGTGCCTCACATGTCCACACGTGATGGCCACGAGATTTAAGTGTTTTAACACTTATATGTATAGACGGGGATTTGAACCCAAGGATACCACACCAACTATCGGGTGCCACATGTGAGCGCTCCAAATTGCAGTGTTTAACATTACTTTAGAGCCTCACGTGGGAGCACGTGAGCGCCAAGCAAATATCAGTGTGTAACACTGTGAAAGGCCAACCTTAGCCCAAATTAGCTAAGTCTCCCGAGGCCAAAACCTTTTTACCAGCAATCAATCGAGTCCTCCTATACTCGGGTCTCCCCAAATCAATCTTAGTTCCAAAGATGACCAATGATCTCCTGACACATGGCATCTAAAATGATGTTCATTCCATCATAGTCCCTCCCTTCAATCTGGAGTTCGGTTCAAGGCTACATCTTTCCATATCTCTGATACATGTCGTTGTAATTCTTCAACGATGTCAGAGAAGTGGAGGGTCCGGAAAACCAACATCCCTTGGACACACTCCCAAGCCCATGAGCATACCCCTATGGACCGTAATGTCCTTAAACTAGCCGTGGACCGCAACGTCCCTAAACTAAACCCTCATACCAAAAATGGTGATCTAGGGACCGTAACGTCCTTAAACTAAAACAATAGAGCCCAAATGCTCTTTTATTGGGTCTGAATAATCCAAAACCCCTACTGAGTAGATCTTAGTTTAAAATTAGACTAACGTATCTTCAACAAACATTTAAGTTGATCTTAATCTCAAACGAGATTAACGATCCTTAAATCAAACCAAATCCAAATCTAAGAAAATACGGATTTGGACGAATCCACGCCCTACGGGCGACAACACAAATTAGTCTCCATATACAATCCACGGGCAGCCAAAAATAAAACAAACACACACGACACGAAGTGAACATCTGGAGCAGGAGAAAGTGGTTATCGCTACGCGGTAACGTAATTAACTGCAGAGGCTTGCGTCTGCAGGGAAGAGCGTCCCCACAATAAAAAAAACCCCTCACAGTGAGGGGGAATCTGACGAAGTCCGCTACAACAGCCTCATCCGTCTAAACCTCCGAAACACGGTGCCATAAATCAACTTGGCATTTTTGGAGAGGTGGACGGATAAATCCAAATAGTATCTACCCCCAAATTCAAGAAAGATGACCTACGCGGTTTCATCTCTGTTTTCGGCGGTAAACAATCACCTAGTATTACCAAATGGTAATACATTGATTCTGAACGACTGTTATTACGTACCAAATATGATGTGCAATATTATATCAGTTTCTTTATTACATAAAGAAGGATATAATTTTTTATTGGAGAATAATGTTTTGAACATTTTTCTAAATCAAGTGTTGATTGGGTTTGGTACGTTATGTAATGGTATATACGTTCTAAATCAAACGACAGTTCTAAGCATACAGAACACACACAAGAGAAAAAGTTCAGAAATGAACGAAGCCTTCTTGTGGCATTGTAGACTAGGTCATATCAATACGACACGACTAGCTAAGTTGCATAAAATGGATATTTGAATCAGTTCGAATTTACATCTTATAAAACTTATGAGTCATGTCTCAAAGGGAAGATGACCAAAACTCAGTTTACTGGACACGGAGAAAGAGCTACTGAACTCTTGGGACTGATACATAGTGATGTATGCGGTCCTATGTCTATACATGCCAGGAATAGTTCCTCATACTTTATTACATTCACCGATGATCTCTCAAGATACGGACATGTGTTCATGATGAAACACAAATCTGAATCTTTTGAGAAATTCAAGGAATATAAGTGCGAAGTAGAGAACCAAATGGGTAAAAGTATTAAAATCCTACGATCTGATCGGGGAGGAGAATACTTAAGCACGGAATTCCGAAATTATTTAAAAGAGAATGGGATTCTCTATCAGCTTACTCCTCCGTATATACCACAGCACAATGGAGTATCGGAGCGGAGAAATCGCACCATATTAGATATGGTGCGCTCTATGATGAGTGTTGCTAAGTTACCTATTTCCTTTTGGGGATATGCACTTGAGACAACTGCATACATATTGAATATGGTTCCCACCAAATTCGTGCCCACCACTCCATATGAGATATGGAAAGGGAAAAGACCATGTCTTAATTTTATTAAGATATAGGGTTGTACGGCTTATGTGAAAACACAAAATCCGGACAAGCTCGAAGCAAGGTAAGTTCTATGCAAGTTTGTAGGATATCCCAAACATTCGCGAGGGTATATCTTCTACCAGACCGAGGAACAAAAGGTGTCTGTTTCTCGACATGCCACCTTTTTAAAAAAGGAATTTCTTTTAAAAGAAATTATTGGTAATGAGGTAGAACTGGAAGAAGTTCCAGCTACACAAACTATAATTGACAATTTGGTAGAACCGGAGGATTCAATAGTCCTCGACGAACCTCAGCCACTCCGCAGATCTAGTAGGGTTCCTCACCCACCTGAGAAATACTACAGTTTTCTCATAGACGGTAGGAGCGAGGATTGCATCATGGAAGATGATGACCCAACTAGTTTCGAGTAGACCATCACAAGTGGGGAATCTGTGAAATGGCTGAATACTATGCGATTTGAGATGGAATCCATGTACACCAACAAAGTATGGACTTTGGAAGTTGCTCCTGAAAGGGTAAAACACATCGGGAGCAAGTGGATATTTAAGAAGAAAATTGGTGTAGATGGAAAGGTTGAGACCTTCAAAGAAAGACTTGTAGCAAAAGGTTTTCGTCAACGACCAGGTATCGACTATGATGAAACCTTTTATCCTGTCGCTATGCATAAGTACGTCAGGATCCTACTTGCCATTGCTGCATACCATGACTATGAAATATGGCAAATGGACGTCAAGACTGCTTTTCTAAATGGTGATTTAGAAGAGAGCGTGTACATGACACAAACAGAGGGCTTCGTAGACAGTAGGAGCAGCGGAAGTGTGCAAGCTGCTTAAATCCATCTACGGATTAAAGCAAGCATCGTGGAGCTGGAACATCTATTTTGATGAAGCTATCAAAGAGTTTGACTTCATCAAAAATGTAGATGAACCATATATATACAAGAAGGTTGTAGAGAGTAAGGTTGTCTTCCTCGTATTGTATGTGGATGACATATTCTTAATAGGAAATGATGTTCCTATGCTACACTCGGTCAAGCTCTTCTTATCACACAAGTTCTCCATGAAAGATCTGGGTGATGCCTCCTACATCCTGGGAATTAAAATCTATAGATATAGATCTAAAAGGATGTTGGGATTGTCCCAATCCAGGTACATGGACACCATACTAAAGAGGTTTAGTATGGAAGATTCTAAGCGTGGTAATTTACCCGCTTGCTCAGGAATCACTCTCTCCAAAGAGATATCTCCCAAGACTGATTTGGAGAGGGCTCGCATGTAAGGGATACCCTATACTTCGGTAGTCGGGCCAATCATGTATGCGATGTTATGTAGCAGACCGGATGTAGCTTACTCACTAGGTGTAGTGAGTAGGTATCAATCAGATCCTAGGAAAAGGCACTGGACAGCTGTAAAGTACATTCTTAAGTACATGAGAAGGACTAAAGAAATGTTCTTGGTATATAGTAACGGAGAACTCCAGGTGGAGTCCTTTACCGATTCAAACTTTCAGAGTGATAAGGACGACAGTAAGTCAGTCTCGGGTTTTGTCTTCACCCTCAATGGAGGGGCGGTATATTGGAAGAGTTCCAAGTAAGATACCGTAGCAGACTCGACGATGGACGCTGAATACATCGCTGCCAACGATGCTGCCAAAGAGGCTGTCTGGATGAAGAAGTTCATAGCCGAACTTGGTATAGTTCCATCCATTGAGCATCCAATACCTGAGTATTGTGATAAAAATGGATCTGTGGTTTTGGCCAAGGAATCCCGGTCCCATCAGCAATCCAGACATATTCTTAGGCGGTATCACCTGATCCGGAAGAAAGTAGATCGACGAGAGATCAAGGTCGGGAGAGTTGACACGAAGGACAACGTAGCGGATCCACTTACGAAGGCCCACGCAGTTTAAGAGACTATTTAGGATGTTGGGAATGAGATACTACAACAACTGGCCTTAGTGCAAGTGGGAGATTGTTAGGAATATGTATGCCCTAGAGACCATTATTGTACGATATAGTGGATGCTTGGACATATATATAGAGGAATTTTTTGCTCGACATGATAGTATGCTATCTGGTTGCTCTTTATCTTAACATGTACACTTGTATTATTATACTGTCTCTCTGATATATGTTGATAAAGCCCTTAGAATATTTGCTTGACTACCAGGACTATGATGCGGATCATACTATTGGGATTTGTGTAGTCCATAAGCACATCCTTTAATTGTTCCTAGTCGAGGGGATATCGAGACAGGGCATCGATATTCCAGAGTAGACTAGTGTGTACGTTTCTTGACCCTGTAGGGGGCGATGGTTGATCCCATAACCATTGGTGTTTGACATCAAAGATTGTACACATGTGCTTATTAGAGAACGGGTACTGTAAGGTGTTTTTCTTCACCCCATTGAGATGGGAATACGCGCGCGCTCGTCAGGCACATTACAGATTTCCCCTGCCTAGGGTAGGATGGGGTTTATTGATTGTGGGGATCCGAATCTCCAGCAGCCGTGGACTAAGCTCCCGTTAATTACCCCTCGCCTTTGGAGCAAGAGAACCTCCGATTGACGAGTCAAATAGGTCATACGAACTCAATGTGCAGTGTTGTGTTTTGAAGGGGTTTTGGATATATCGGGGGCCCCACAGAGTTTTTACGGGGGTCCCACTACCCGGATAATAGGCTGGAGGTCAAGGGGGCAAGCAGCCCCCTTGCGTGGTGTGGGACAGCGCCCTGTTAGAAATTTTTTCTAACGGGGGAGGTATTTTTAGTGTGGAGTGTGTGTAAAATGAGGGAAAAGTGGCGTCCAAAGGACGCGTGGGTGCCAGTGCCTCACTGCCTAGCACATAGGCGCTGGGCGCTGGCGCCTCATGTGCTTGGCATGTGGACGGCGGCGCTATGCGCAGAGCGCCAGCGCCCCACGTGCTTGGCACGCGGGCGCTGGGCGCCAGAGCGCCAGCGCCCCACGTGCTTGGCACGCGGGTGCTAGGCGTCAGCAGCAAAAGGGACTTGGTCCCTGCACTGGGAGCTGTGCTCCTGAAAGGAAGTATTTATTATTTTGTATGTGTGTGTGTGTGTATTTGAGGAGTTGAACTCTTAAGATATTTTGGAGCTGATGAAAGGGGTTTCTCCCTTAAGCCCTGAATCTTCCCCAAAGTGGGCTTCTTGGAAGTTGGTCACCTTCTTCCTCCTCTGTTGGCCGGATCTTGAAGAACAAAAAGTATGAGATTTTAAAAATCTCTCCTTTTAAGATCTGATAAGAGATATAAGTTCCCCTTTGTGGGTTTTGTGGTGAAAAACTATTTATTTTTTAGAAAGGAAGAGTTAAACTCTTGATTTAATTCAAAAAAAAGAAGAAGCTTTTAGAACCTTGAGGAAGGAGAAGAAGGCACAAAAACCCTAACCTTTTTTAGAGGGATGAAAAGTTGTCCTCTTATTTCATTATCATGTTGCCTTATATAGGCTTAAAAATTACACATAGCCCCTTGGGCTTTACAAAATGGCATTTTGCCCATCCCATGTCTCGTGTGCTATTTCTTTTTGCACATAAGCCATGGGCTTTACAAAATTTGGCTTTATGCCCATTCATTCATATAAAAATTACATTAAAATTATTTATTACATGATTTTTTATTTCGGCATGGGGGAGACCAGCCGCGGGGCTCGACTTGGGCATGGGTCCACTTGCTTGGGCTTGGACTCGCTTACTTGGGGTTGTCCTTGACTTTGACTTGGTCAACTGGGGTGCAAATTTTGACCCCAACAAAGTGCCCCCCCATCAATGAATGCACACCACGTATATGAGTTTTGTGCATGAAATTGATGGATCCTGAAGCTGGACTTCGAGGTGGAACATCATTCCGGGGGTGGAGCATCCCTCGAGGAGCATGATTCCCGGGGATCGGAGCATCATTCCGATTTGCGGAGCATAATTCCAGGGTCGGAGTATCATTTCGAAGAGTTGGAGCATAATTCCGAAGAGTAGAAGCATAATTCCAGGGATCGGAGCATGATTCTGATGAGCGGAGCATGGTCCGAAGGGGTTGGAGCATAATTCCGACGAGCGAAGCATGATTCCAAAGGGGTCGGAGTATAATTCCGACGGGTGGCGGACATTCTGACCGAAGCATAATTTTGATGCAGAGGTTGATTCCCAGGCGAAGCATAATTCCGACAGGGAAAGCAGATACTCTGAGGCAAAGCATGATTTCGACACGGGGTACATTCTGAGATGAAGCATGATTTCGACGCAGAGCTTGTTAGTCGACTTGATTCCGAGGCGGAGCTTAATTCCGAAGGGGAGGTCGTTGGTTGACTTGATTCCGAGTCAAAGCATAATTCCGACGGGGAGGTCGCTGGTTGACTTGATTCCAGGACGGAGCATAATTCCGACGAGAAGGTCGCTGGTTGACTTGATTCCAGGGCGGAGCATAATTCCGACGAGGAGGTCGCTTGTTGACTTGATTCCAGGGCAGAGCTTAATTCCGACGAGAAGGTCGCTGGTGACTTGATTCCAGGGCGGAGCATAATTCCGACGAGGAGGTCACTTGTTGACTTGATTCCAGGGCGGAGTATAATTTCGACGAGGAGGTCTCTTGTTGACTTGATCCCAGCACGCGGTGTCACTGGTTTTGATGTGGAGGATGATTCCTAGGCGAAGCATAATTTCGACAGGGAAGGTGGATACTCCGAGGCGAAGCATGATTTCGACACGGGGTACAATCTGAGACGAAGCATGATTTCGATGCAGAGATTGTTGATTGGATTTGATTTGGGTTGACATAAGCATCGCTACGCTGGAATATGGTACCAGGAGCGACTCATCATTTGCCATGAGTGGATTTGGGGATTTTGGTTTTTGTTTGGCATCAGCATCACTACACTGGAATATGGTACCAGGAGCGAAGCATCATTTGCATTTCCTTATTGGGAAGCGATAGGTTAGGGGACAGGTTTAGATCCCTATCACCTAAGGCTTTTCAATTTTATGGGTCGTAAGGGTCTCATAAAAGTATTTTCTCCCTACGAGTCGTAAGGATCCCGTAGGTGCATTTTCTCCTTAGGAGTCTTGAGGACCCCCAAGTATGTTTTTCCTTTGTGAGTCGTAAGGATCTCATGCGGGAATTTTCTCCTCACAAAGTCGAGAGGACTTTGCGAGTGTATTTTATCTCTTTTTCATGAGTTTGCATCCTTTCGGATTTTCACAAACTCGCCGGCAGTCCTACTGTTTTTACTCACGGAGCCCCTTTCGGGTTTTCATCCGTGCCCATTTTGCTTGTAGACATACCCTTTTTTTGTGGCATCTTCATCGCTGGTGGGACTTTGAATGTGGTCTTGCCGATAGGACTTGGGAGAGATTAGAATCGTTTTACGCCCGTGGATTGTATACGGTTTTGCAGGATGTATGATCCAGACCGTAGGGCCGGAAGAATTTCGGGACTTTGTTGACGTCTGCATCGCTGCACTGGAATATGGTACCAAGAGCGACTCATCATTCGCCGTTGGGACATTCAGAGTTTGGTTGGCGTCTGTATCGCTGCACTGGAATATGGTACCAGGAGCGACTCATCATTCGCCGTGAGGGGATCTCTCTCGTTTCCAGTTTAATGACTTATGGGTCATCTGTTCCCAGTTTAATGACTTAGAGGTCATCTATTCCCAGTTTAAAGACTTAGAGGTCTATTGGATTAGAGTTTGGAATTTTGGGGTTAGGGTAGGCATCAGCGTTGCTAACACTGAAGCACACGTGCCAGGAGCAATTCATCATTTGTCGTTCCTTGTTGGGGAGCGATGGCTTAGGAGACTGGTTTAGGTCCCTATCACCTAAGACTTTTCAATTTTATGAGCCGTAAGGGTCCCATAAAAGCATTTCCTCCCTAAGAGTCAAAAGGATCTCGTAGGTGTACTTTTTCCTTAGGAGTCGTGGGGACTCCCAAGTGTGTTTTTCCTTCGTGAGTCGTAAGGATCCAACGAAGGTGTTTTCTTATGAGTCGAGAGAATCTCGTAAGTTTGTTCTCCTCATGTATCGTGAGGTCACATGAGTGGGTCTTCCTAAATGGAGAATAATTCCAAGGGCGGAGACCGGCCGCGTAATTGGTGATTGCGGTGGGGCATGGATATGATGAGAATTATTTGAGCCCGTGGATTGCATACGGTAGTCAACTTGGGGACCAACCGTAGGGCTAGGAGAATTTTGGGAAATTGGATTTTGGTTGGCGTCTGCATCGCTGCACTGGAATATGGTATCAGGAGCGACTCATCATTCGCCCTTTTTTTGTTTTTGTTTTGTTTTTTTACCGTGATTGCTCTATCATTTCAGCTTTTCTTATCACGAAGGTTGCGATTGCCCTATCATTTCGGCTATTTATTCACGGCTGCCCCATCATTTCAGCTTTTTATTTTTTATTTTTGTTTTATTTACACATTTTTACATCCCCGGTTTAACGACTTAGAGGTTGACTGTTCCCAGTTTAGCGACGTGGTGGTCAAATGTTTTCAGAGAAAGGCAGATGTCCGAGAGAATCAGTTTCACGAAGGATTTCGGTCTCCGTTTGTATGAAATTGGCGGTTACATCTTGACTGTTTGTTAACACGCCTTTAGACAGTTCTATCTCTCCTGCCTTGTATTGCTTTTAGACCCAATCTTTGAAGACAAAGCAGTTCTCAATGGCATGACCTATCACTCTGTGATTGGGGCAGTATTTGGGGTCGTCGGTCATATTCGCTTCTTGCGGTCTTTTTGATTCCGGCAATTGTAGACCATTTCTTAGGGCGTCCTTGAATATCTTGTGGACTTTGTCCCTTCTGAAGGAATAGACTTTATCCAGCTTCCTTTTCAGTGGAGATTCTCCTCACTCTCCGAACACTGGCTTCCGAGGCCGGTTGGCATTAGGCCTGCTCATCCCTTGCTTATTTCGGTTAGCCGAGGTGTTGAAAGATTCAGAATCGTCGGAATTTCCGCCTTTGCGATTATCGTCCTTTCGGTTTCTCCAAGACCTATTGTTATTTTAGGAATCAGAGGAGGACTCCTTCTTTGAGCGCTCCAATATCTGGACTTTCCTGGTCAGCTCTTGGAATGTTTTGAGACCCGCGGTGCATAGAAACGGGGTCATCCAATTGTTAAGATTTCCAACGAGGAGACTGACAGATTGGGCCTGCTCTATCGACGGTTCACATTTGACGGAGAGATTGCGCCATCGGGTTATAAAATCCGTGCTGCTTTCGTTGTTCTTTGGCTTGGTCCTTATGAGGTCGGCAATGGTGATCTTATCGCTGACGCTCATGAACCTCTGCCGAAACAGAGATTCCATTTGGACGAAAGTTATGACGGAGCCGTCCGGTATGCTCGCGTACCAGTCGAAAGCAATATTGGTCAAGCTATTAACGAACTGGCGGAGGAGAAGCGCATCATTGCCCCTAGTATTCCCGCATGAGGCTTTAAAGTGGGCGATGTGCTGATTCGCATTTCCCGTCCCATCGAATCTTCTGAATTTAGGGATGACATAGCCGCTAGAAAATTCTACCAGATCATACTGAGCAGATGTCTCCCACTGCTGCTGATATCTTTTTGTGTTTCGGCTTCGGCTACCAATGTTTTGACTTTGTTGGCAACCAAATCCATGATTTGATCTTGAGTTAGCGGGCTACTGTCATCGGTAGCCAAGACATTTCCTGAGATAGGATGCGACTGACTTTCATGCGGTCCGCCCGTCTTTGGATTTGAGGGAACAGGCATTGGCTGCCTCGGAACACCGTTTCCTGGTTCATGAGCAGAACCATGCGCTTGATTGGAAGGCTGAGAGGCAACTTGGGTCATGAGCTGCATCACGACATTCGTCAAGTCGTCAATTTTGGAGTAAAGTTTGGCCATCTCCTTGTCTTTACTTCTGAGCTATTTTCGGAGCTCTTGTAGAAGTTGCTGCTCTGCGTTATTGGGACGAAAGATTGGCTCATCTTCACTTTCCGAGCCTGACTCCTCATGAACCGAGGGATCTCTCTGCCTATCAGCCTCACTCGGAGGATTTTCATCACCCTCCGGAGGATGCTGGTCTTGGGAAGTGACAGCTACATTCACACCAGATTGGATTTGAGATGTGGTAACCCCGTCCTTGCTCTTGCTGCGCATGCCCACCATATAGATAGTGTGGACCACATATCCAGCCATCTCTTTATCTTTGGCGGGGTAACTCTGTTCTTCGAACCTCATGAAGTTCTGCCTAGCAGGAGCCCTAGCCCTTTTGTTGGCTCTGTATCTGAGCCTTTTCTGTCTTAGCTTCTCGATTTTGAGGGCTTGGCGGGCATCCGTTATCCAGGAAGCCATTGTGAGTCGATTAGTGGGGAGCTTAGAGAAGACACCCAATCGAGCGGTTGTCAAGGGCACCGCCGGAGCTTGCTCGAGACGCCTTATTGCTTTGTTGGTGTTGATGGCCTTGCCCCCAGCTGGGGCCAAGGAAAGTCGTTCAAACACCGACTTGCGTTTGGGTTGGGGCGCCTTCGAGACCACCACATTTGGCCTCTTGCCTTTTGAGGTCGGTTTATCCATCACTGGGGATTGAGGAGTGGAGATAGCATTAGCTGGCACGAACAGAATAGAGCCGAATGGTAGCAGCGGCTCTTCCCATTGTCGCCCGAGACTGGCCGGCAGAACCGTCCTGGCTTCCATCTTCATCGTGTAGGAGATGGGAGCTGAGTTCATCTTTGGAGACATTGTTGAAAAGTGATTGCTGCACGGAAAAAACATTATTTCAGTACAAACATCGATATATATGTTAAATGAGTTCGCATGAACACTTGACCCGAGATATAGGAGGAAAGAAAGGTCCCACCGGGCGTGCTAGAATCTGTAGGGTGTTTTTTGTCACCCCATTGAGATGGGAATACGCGCGCGCTCGTCAGGCGCATTACAGATTTCCCCTGTCTAGGGTAGGCTGGGGTTTATTGATTGTGGGGATCCGAATCTCCGGCAGCCACGGACTAAGCTGTCGTTAATCACCCCTCGCCTTTAGAGCGAGAGAACCTCCGATTGACGGGTCAAACAGGTCATGCGAACTCAATGTGTAGTATTGTGTTTTGAAGGGGTTTTGGATATATCGGGGACCCCACAGAGTTTTTATGTGGGTCCCGCTACCCGGATAGCAGGCTGGGGGTCAAGGGGGCTAGCAGCCCCTTGCGGGGTGCGGGGCAGTGCCCCATTAGAAATTTTTTCTAACGGGGGAGGTATTTTTAGTGTGGAGTGTGTGTAAAATGAGGAAAAAATGGCATCCAAAGGACATGTGGGTGCCAGCGCCTCGCGTGCCTAGCACGCAGGTGCTGGGCCCGGTGCCTCACGTGCTTGGCACGTAGGTACCGGCGCCTCACGTGCTTGGCATGTGGGCGCCGGGCGCTATGCGCTGAGCGCCAGCGCCCTACGTGCTTGGAACGCGAGCGCTGTGCGCCAGAGCGCCAGCACCCCATGTGGTTAGCACGCGGGCACTGGGCGCCAGAGCGCCAGCGCCCCCACGTGCTTGGCACGCGGGCGCTAGGCGTCGGCAGCAAAAGGGACTTGGTCCCTGCACTGTGAGCTGTGCTCCTGAAAGGAAGTATTTATTATTTTGTATATATATATTTGAGAAGTTGAACTCCTAAGATATTTTGGAGCTGATGAAAGGGGCTTCTCCCTTGAGCCCTGGATCTTTCCCAAAGTGGGGTTCTTGGAAGTGGGTCTCCTTCTTCCTCCTCTGTTGGCCGGATCTTGAAGAACAAGAAGTATGAGATTTTAAAAATCTCTCCTTTTTGAGATCTGATGGGAGATCTGAGTTCCCCTTTGTGGGTTTTGTGGTGAAAAACTATTTATTTTTTAGAAAGAAAGAGTTAAACTCTTGATTTAATTCAAAAAAAGAAGGTTTTAGAACCTTGAGGAAGGAGAAGGAGGCACAAAAACCCTAACATTTTTTAGAGGAATGAAAAGTTGTCCTCTTATTTCATTATCATGTTGCCTTATATAGGCTTACAAAATTACACATAGCCCCTTGGGCTTTACAAAATGGCATTTTGCCCATCTCATGTCTCATGTGCTGTTTTTTTTTTTCACATAAACCATGGGCTTTACAAAAATTTGTCTTTATGCACATTCATGCATATAAAAATTACATTAAAATTATTTATTACATGATTTTTTATTTCGGCATAGGGGAGGCCGGCCGCGGTGCTCGACTTGGGCATGAGTCGACTTGCTTGGGCTTGGGCCCGCTTACTTGGGGTTGACCTTGACTTTGACTTGGTCAACTGGGGTGTAAATTTTGACCCCAATAGGTACACCGAACAGGACTCGCCGAGAACTTCTAGATGGTACCATATCTATCGTCAGATAGCAGTTCTCTGGTGACACTAATACAGGTTAATCTGTAGACCCAAGATCGTCATAGTGTCTTGTGTGGTTCCCACTGTGCTTTAATTTCCTCCCTACCACGGCTTAAAAGAGTTATGCAAACATATGGATTTTAGGTATATTCCCGAGTCACATGGAGGCAGTGAGCGATAGGAGGAGTTTCGTCTCTCCCGATATTGGGAGTTGATGTTGCGCTATACTCGATTGGCTATAACAGTAAGTCCCTGTCCAGGGCTGATGAGATTTACTGGTAAGTGTTATCAGTAGTTTCTCGAACCGTTATGAGCCATACATCAGCACGACTTATCAAGTTACTGGGGTCTGACGATTCCACCCCTAGACTTGATATGCGGCATATCAGACGAAGAAACCGGACTGTACGGTAAGTGTTACTTATAGGCTTCATGGGAGTTTAAACAAGCTTGCTTGTCGATCTTTTATTCGCTCAATGCCTGGGTAGCTGTTACGTCCAGCTAGTACCGCTAACGGTTTGTAGATAACATATGTGATCATTACCTACTGCTGGCATATTGACGAGTCTTTAAAGTCCCACACAGAGGTTTTCTAGATCAAGTGAAATGAAGTAGGGCATATATGTTGATATATGCGGGGCCTGATTAAATACGAGTATGTGATACCGTATTCTAATCTGGCGGTAATTTGATATCGGTTAGGTTATATGTGATATAACCGGATTATTGAATCAAGTGTTGATTTGATAATGTGATATACAGATAAATGATATTAGTCGGTTATATGTGATATAACCGAATTATTAAATCAAGTGTTGATTTAATAATTTGATATATTTTTATATTTGATATAATTATATTATTAATTAATATTATAGCTCACCAATTATTTTCTTCTTAATATATATATTAATATATATATATATATGATATATATATATATATTATGAAGCATGGCTTGGATTTTCTATTTTTAGAAAATAGAAAATGAGGTAGAAATGGGGAGATATTTGTGGAATGGGTGAGGTATGGTTCTTTGCATTGTTTATTCATTTGTTTGCACTATTGAAGCATGGTGCATTATATGTATTGCATTTTATTCATGCTTCAATAAATGAGCAAACACATAGAAGCCATTCTTCACTTGAGATATTTTTTGCTTGAGCTCATATTCTCTCTAGCTCTTTCCATCTTCTACCTCCTCCTCCTCCAAGCCCTAACCCTCACATGTGATGTGAACCATAAAACTTTGGATAAATCCTAAGTGAGCTTAGAACCCCTACTTCACCATTCTACACTTGATTAGCACTTGAGTTTAGGGTGTTTTCTTCACTAAAGAAAGATTAGTGAAGAGATAGCTTGATTTAGAAGAGGTTCGGGTGGATCATCTTCGACACGAAGATCGCGTAGAAAGCTCGATCCTTCTTCAAGTGGAGCCTAGTGGAGTCGTAGGGATTACAACCCGGAGCTTTAGAAGTGAAAGACACGATCTACAAAGGTTGTAATATCTTTCACTTAGTATAGTTCTTTATATATATCATCATATAAACCCTAATAATCTAGTTAAATCTTTGGATAGTGTAGCTTACCATCCCGAATTTTTTAAAATTGCATGCTTGATGCCGGTTAAAACCTTGTGGTGGTGCTAGGGTACACTTTCAGCTGTGACATAGCCTCTGTGTTCGATTTCCATCAGTCCCAAATATTTTTTAAGATTTTTCTTTTAAATTTTTCGGCAGTCGAAGAGTTTCACATGCAATTCACGGAGAAGCGAAAAGTTTCAGAAAAATCAAACAGGCGCAAAGAGGAGTAAACACCAAATTAGACACATGACACGAATCTCGAGACAAGCCATCGAGATCCGACCGCTCGTTTTGTCCTTTTTCCCGCCGCCGATGGTCCGATGTTCTCCAATCGTCTCCGTGCTTTGCACACTTGTCCCTTCAGCTCCCCTTTGCACTGTTTGATTTTCCTGCAGTCAAACAGAGACCCTTCAATTCCTTAATTAACACCATTAAATCTATTTTAATTCATTTTATTTCACACCCTCTCTCATTTTCACCCTATAAATACCACCCCATGCCCTAACTCTCTTCTATTCTGAAAATTTCCTTAAAATTCTCTAAGTTCAAGAAAGGTTAAGGCAATTCAAGTGGAGTTAAGCAAGCCAAGGGGTGGAGCGATCAAATTCCGACAACCGGAGCATTGCCGACGAGACCAAACCCCCCCTCTCTTCTTTAACCTGTTCCTAGCACTACTCAACCTGTAAGTCTCTTCATCTCTCTCTCTTTCCATCTTAAACCAATTTTTTAAACCAAATCGACAAAACTGGAGTTAGCACCGATATAATTTTCTTTTTAACATTTGTAATCCACATGATAACCAAATTAGATCAAACCAACATCCTATACTACTCTTAACCTTATTCACATCATTTATCTTTTAGTTTAATAAAATTTTCCATGAGAAATAATCATAAAACGAAGTTTTCAGAAAAATACCATGAACTTTAGTATGACTCTTACTTCGATAATTGTTAAATATACCTTTAGAAAAATTTCGTGGGGTAACGACCTACTTCACACGGACACTATGGTTTCATAGCACGGTATTCCAAATATATGGTTTATTTAAAGAATAGGTTTTATATTAAAATACCACACTTTTCAAAATGGGTTTCTTTTAAATCGATATTTTAAAAAGACAGCATGGCGAGCAACAAACACCTTCTGTCCTTCGGTGTGGTAGAATAGATATCCTTGCGAATGTTTAGGATCTCTGACAAACTTACAATAAACTGACCGTGTCTCGAGTTTGTCCGAGTTCTACTTCTTTACAAAAGCAAGATATCCACATATCTTAATAAAATTAAGGTATGGTCTCTTCCCCTCCCACATTTAATATGGGGTGGTATGCACGGATTTGGTCGGAACTCTATTCAACAAATATGTTGCTGACTCTGGCGGATATCCCCAGAATAAAAGAGGTAACTCAGCATTACTCATCATTGAGCGAACCATATCCAATAGGGTACGATTCCTCCGTTCCGACACACCGTTATGCTGCTGTGTATACGGAGGAGTAAGCTGAGAGAGAATACCATTCTCTTTTAGAAAATCAAGGAACTTCATGCTCAAGTATTCTCCATCTCGATCAGATCGAAAGATCTTGATACTTTTTCCTGTCTGGTTCTCTACTTCGCTCTTATATTCTTTGAATTTCTCAAAAACTTCATATTTGTGTTTCAAAAGATACACATATCCGAAGCTAGAGAGATCGTCAGTGAATATAATGAAGTAAGAGAACCTATCTCTTTCATGTATAGACATTGGACCACATACATCACCGTGTATGAGTCCTAAAAGCTCTGTAGCTCTTTCTCCGTGTCCGGTGAACGGAGTTTTGGTCATCTTTCCTTTGAAACATGACTGGCAAGTTTCATAAGATGAAAATTCGAACGAATTCAGAAATCCATCCTTATGCAACTTGGCCAGTCTTTTCTCACTGATATGACCAAATTTACAATGCCACAAGTAGGTTTCATTCGTATCTGAACTCTTTCTCTTGCGTGTGTTTTGTACATTGAAAATCG
Source organism: Agapanthus africanus (assembly GCA_030015575.1). Classification (NCBI taxonomy): domain Eukaryota; kingdom Viridiplantae; phylum Streptophyta; class Magnoliopsida; order Asparagales; family Amaryllidaceae; genus Agapanthus; species Agapanthus africanus. Next base: position 98,118,329 of record CM057337.1, read on the forward strand.
TGTTTTGATTGAGAACATAGATACCGTTACACAGTGTACCTTCTGCAACTAATACCTGATTAAGATAAATGTTCATGATATTTCTATCTAAAACAAATTTATATCCATCTTTATCAAATAAAGAAACTGATATAATGTTGCAAAGTATGGAAGGTATATAGTAGCAGTTGTTCAAAATCATAGTATTGCCGCTTGGCAATACTAGGTGATATTCACCAACGGCATCAGCGTCAACTTGTGCTCCGTTCCCTATTCTGAGAGACATATCATCAGATCCAACCATTCTACTTTTTCTCAGTCCTTGTAATAAATTACAGATATGAGATCCTGACCCGGTATCTAGTACCTATGAGGTAGGGTTGACCGAAAAATAGTTTTCAATAACAAATACACCCAAATAAAATACATTAGAATGCTTCTCCTTTACTAGGGTCATATGGAATTCCTTATAGTTCTCTTTCCCTTGCTCACACTCGTGATAGTTTTCATAAGTTAGAGCCGAACCGACGTTCCCAGCCCAATGTAATAAGCCGGTTCGGTCAAGTCAAATATTTTATTATCTTGATTAGGGCGTGACATGGTTGCTACCTAGAGAGAGAGAGAGAGAGAAAAGAAATACTTAGCGTGCACTCTTGCAAGATTAGATTAGGTATTAGTTTATCTAATCATGATGGCTCCCATTGTTTTCTCAAATTTTCCTTCAAGCCTTAAAAGGAAAACTAGTCGGGATCATTCGCACCTTATAAGTTCACTAACCGTTTAGCCAGGTGGGTGTTGGTACTCCGAGAGAGGTTCCCCATGCTCTTTCATGGACCTAATTAAAATAAATCTCGTTTCCGCAGAGACGTAGCCCCGTTACCACCTTTCTAGACACCTAATAGGTTAGCTAATTGTTAAGTGAAAAATATCTCCCCAGAGTAATCCTACTTATCAGTGGGATCAGGACTCAACTATCATCGCGTGATAACCTAGATGGAAGCCACTTTAGTTACCACACTCCAGAAGTTATGCAACACTAGCAAGTTTCCTGTATATTTGAAACTTACGATGTGGTTTTTTGCCCCAAGCATTTTATGATCTTGACGGATGCAAACAAATTATAAAGCGCAAGTCAAGTTCTACCCATCATTATCCTGATTAATTTATACCCACCCGTACTCGCCCTTGACGGATGCCAACAAGGCTGTACGACTGTCCTAGATTAATGCATCTCTATACTGCAGATAAGTATCATTTAGCTACCGTACACTATGCCTTGACGGATGCCAACAAACACAGTACAGATACTAAATACTACTTATCTGAAATGACGGAGGGCTACGGCTGGGTTTTGACAAAAAACCTTTAATGTAATAAACTTGATATCGTTGAAGAAACCGAGCAGTTTTGAAAAGGAGTGTTTTAGGCTCCGCTTTTGAAAACTAGTGATTTTGAAAAAGACCGAGTAATCTATAATAACGTAAACTTTTTCTTAAGAGGTCTCTCCCCGTGAAAGGATTAAGGCTCTTGCCCCCTCGAATGGGGTGCGGGATATTCATGACCGAATACTTCTATGCAAAGCAAAAGAATACAACTATAGTTTTTCGAAATTTGTTCCAACAATATCTTATTAGGTTTATTTTCTTGCACTAATCAAAATTAATGTGCTCCTATCAATTAATTCTTATCACATCAGAAAAGAACGAAAATACAATGTCTGTATATGCCATCCGCATTCGCTACGAGGCATCGTCATGTACCGGTAGGTTACTTAACTAACGGCAGAATGGGGGTAGGGCTAGCGCAGATGCAAAACATATACAACATCTACTTGTATGTGTGTATGTGTGTATAACCATTCGTCCCAGGCATGATATAAGTAACATCACAGAATAGCGATAAGAAAAATGGAATAGCGGATAATCCAGGAGCCCCGGATTTCATTTGAGCCACAAATGAAACTCGATGTTCCCCGGTCATGTGGATAGCCTATGCAATGTAAAACTAAGACCCCTACGAGTGCGGCAAGTTACCCTTCAATCCCGGAAGTGAGGCAACCCCAATCAACGAAGTGAATGGGCCACCCAACACTTCATGGAATCCAGTAACTTGAACACCACACCGTAGGTCATCCTATACCCCCTACATGTGCGGCGAATAGCCCGCTAATTCTAGAGTAAGACACCCCGGTCTCTCCATGAGATGGAGGCCCGTTTCTCTCTAGAACCCGGCTATTCGAGCACTCCTCCATAAGGTAATTCTAGTACAGAAAAGAAAAATACATACGATGATGATATTGACCTCAACCTGACCGTGCCCCAATAAAAGAATATACAAACTTGCAAAAATGACAGTCCACATGTCGGACGCTCGCCAAAAATAATGAATATACATATGAATTCAAAACTGTACAACTGACATTGCACAAAAGGATATCCATCACAATAATCCATCCAAAACATCACAAAGATAAACATCGCAACAACCAGATGTGTGTAAACCCTTCTAATCAACGTATAGCGATTAGAAGACGTTCAAAACACATATACGCATCATATAACTAAGTAACGAAAGCTACGATAAAAGAATCCGCGCACAAATAGCAAACAAAGCAATTTTTTCCAAACCCGGAAAAAACAGTTCGCTAAGTCCTAAAATTTCATTGTTTAAAGTCAATCCTGGAGTCGAAACGAACTCGAAACTCGCCCGAACCTTCACGATAGCAAAATACCCAAAATTAACTATCTCCTAGAGGGGTTAGGAGGTATCCACCCTTGGAGGCCACCACAAGGAGGGCAAACCTGAGACTGCCCTTTTGGGGTAGTCTTGGGTCCCCACTCCCCAAGGCCACCTTATGGTGGTCTCAGGCGGGTGGGCCCGGCCTTCGTCCCTCCAGGGTGACCCTTGGGGTACCCATGCAACTCCACGCGGCTTCACGGTCTAAACCGTGAACCCGCGGGGAGTGCAAACATCTAAAAACTTGAATTTTTGGGACTGTTTTCGTCGGCAGTTTTTGTACGACAAAAACGGCGGAATTAAAGTGTCATAAAAAGCTAGTTAAGGCTTATGGAGTGGCTCTGATACCATGTTAGTTAGTTGTGCTCACTCTACAATGGAAGTAGAGAGGCGGAATGTACAAAAATCAAATTTTGAGCAAGCAAAACCAACTAAACCCCTAGTGATTAAACCATAAGCCTAACCTAGCATCTACTAGGAGTTATCTACTATGAAGATGGATTATACCTAAAAGATATGTGTCCTTCGGGTCTTCAAAACTCCTTCCTCTAGTGCTCCTAGAGATATTTGATCAACCTTGCTTCATGGCCTTCTTGATCCTAGATGGTCTACCCAAGAGAATATGGCTCAAACTTGCACCTCAAAAAGAAGCAACTAAACAAACTAATTTGCTAATCTAGTTTGCTTAGGTGATGTAGAGATGTTTAGTAGTATTTTTTCTATCTATAAACCCTATATTTCTCAACACATGAGAAGGTTAGGGTTTGACAAAGAAGATGAACTCAAGAGAGGAGAGAGAATGGTCAAGCTAGAATGAGTGAAGAAAATGGCTAAGGAAAAATATCAAGAATTTCATTTTTGCAATAAAGAATATCAACCATGCTTGAATAGTTTTCCCAAATAAATAAACAAAACTAAAAGCCATTCTTCTCTCCATGCTAGAATCCACCTCACCCCTCCACCCCATTTTCTATTTCTAATAAATAGAAAAATAAATAATAAGGTGTCAAGTTCTAAAAGATATTTTGTATAAATACAAAATACTTTCTACCGTATATACATACTCGTATTCGTACCAAAATACGAATAGCCCAGAGTTAGAATGATACTACTAATATAATACTAGCATTAAATCAATATCTGATTTAACAAACCTGCTTAATCCTAAGCCCGCTAGTATTATAATCCGTCCGATTAAATTCCGCGCAACTAGTACACGTAATTAATCGAAACCCTGCACGTACAAACACACGGCCTCTACATCGTTTTGCCTGAACCAAGGAAACCCTCTGTGTGGAATTCTAAAGACTCGACAGTACGCTGGCAGTGGGTTTAACCACAAGCATGTCAGTGACACTAACTGTACGTAACGGCCACCCAAATACCTTTCGAAAAGAAGGCCGATGAGCAAGCTCATCCGAACCCCTACTGAGCTTATCCGTGACAATCTCCGTACAGTTCGGTCTCTTCGTCTAAGAGTATCGAATACCGGGTCTAAAGGGGGTGGTAAACGTCAAACCCCCACTGACCCGATAAGCCGTGTCGATGTAGCTCAGGACCGATCCGAGAAACTAATAATCCAGCCATCAGTAAATCTCAACTGCCTTGGCCAAGGTCTTATGGTTCTTGCCTACTGGACATGGTACGATATCGACTCCCAATACCAGGATAGACAAATCCCTGACAATCGCTCACTGCCTCCATGTGGCTCAGGACTATACCTAACCAAAACCTGTTTGCACAACTCAGAAGAGCCATGGTAGGGTAGTGATCTAAGTACGGTAGGAACTCATACGAGACAAATGACGATCTCAGGTCTAAAAACTAACTTGTACTCATGTCAACTGAGAACCGCTATCTGACGATAGATATAATACCATCTAAAGGTTCTCGGTGAGTCCGTCCAGTGTACTCACCTCCAATGAGCACCTTTATACAATCTTAGGTGATCACACCAATGGCTATGGGACTAACCACCGCCCCTCATCGAGGTCTAGAAACGTATACAAAAGTCTACTCTGGAATATCGATACCCAGTCTTGATACTCCTATGACTTGGGACATTTAAGGATGTGCTTATGGACTACCCAGCCCCTATAATATGATCGCCATCATAACGCTGGTAATCAAGCAAAATCCTATGGGCTTTATCAACATGTATCATCCATATGTGATATCGAGTATAACATATGCACATGTTAAGATAAAGACAAACCAAAATAGTATACTACTGTAATGAGTCTTTATCAATATGTTTAAGTAATATAAAGCAGCAAGAAAAACAAATACACATGTTCAGATAAAGAAAACTCAAATAGTATACTATACAACTGAGCAAGATTGTTCTGTACATACATATCCCTAGCATCTTATACAATACAGGCCTCTAGGGCATACATATCCAATAAAAGGTGTTGAGACCAGGTCATCCCATTCTAGAATTGGTAGGGTTGCTCGCCGCACTCGTATCGGGTATAGGATTGAAGCGCGGAGGGATACCTAAATCACCGAATTTTGGAAGTGCTGGGCAGTCCACTCACTTCGTTGATTGAGGCTGCTTCGCTTCTGGGATTGGCGGATGGCTTGCTACACTCGTAGGAGTGTTGGGCCTGATACTATGGGTTGTCGTCACGACCGGGGAAAATTACATTTCATATAAGGCTCCATTGAAATGTATTTTTCTTAGTTTATCCGCATTTCCATATTGTGATTGCTTCTGCTATGATACTTGTGTTATATCATGCCTCTAAGACGAATGATGATATTATATATATATATATATATAGTAGACGCTAAATATGTTTTGTATCCATGCTAGTCCTGACCCAGCCCTGCCGTAAGTTAACCTTACGGTGAAGACCCGGGTCCTTGTAACGTATGCACCATGATTTCCTCTCTTTGAATCCTTTTCTTATTTTCCCCAATAATCATGTCTCGACGTGAAGAAATCAAAACTGCGAACCTACCATCTCTGCTTGATTTCATTGTTTTCTTAAATCTTATCTCATTGATTCTGATGGTAGAATTTGAGTGACTTAAATGGAGTTATGTGATTGTAATTGTGAATTGCAGCATAATTACAATGCGGTACTCCACTTAAGTGACTTGGGGTTCTACCTTTGATTTACTTTCCCCTTGATTTATCTATGTTCTATCGCATATATTTATTCTTGATTATCAAATCATATCTTACTTATTAACTTATATCATTTCCTGATTTTAAATTCAATTTTCATTCTTTATCTTTGTACCAATCCAAATCCTATTTACGTTTCTTACTCGCGGCATTCTTGGAAACTACTCTTGATTATCTTAAACGCATCTATTCCTATTTTCGAAACTTCTTGTCCTTTTGTTTGTCTTATCACGATTTACTTCATTATCATACCTTCTTATCGAACCGACTGAGGGAGCACGATGAAGAAACGCTACTGTGTTATCCTAACTCTTTTTCTTGTCCTGCTACAACATCCTTCTTGAGTAATTTCGAGGAAGAAATTATTTTTAAGGAGGGTAAAATATAACGACCTCAAAATTCCTATACTTCATATTTTCTTTCTTAAATAAAATACCTTATTTATTTATTTTTGGTATTTTTTGTATATTCTCTATTAAATATATTATTTTATTAGTTTTATCATTCCATATATTTTTATTATCATATTATTTTTCAAGACTCAAATTCCCTTCTCATTCTCATTTTCTCTTATTATTTAACCCAAACCCTCAAACCAAAACAAATTCCCTTTTTAAACAAAACCCATAACTCAAAGTCATTTATCTATTTCTCATGTTTTTTTTCATAAAACCCAGCCAGCCTATCTTTTCCCTACTCCATTCCTTTCAACATCATTCTAAATGAAACCTCCCTCACTGTTGAATTTCCCCATATTCCTTTTAACTCCTAACCCCATATTAAAACCCCCACATTCAATTAAACCCCTATATTCAATTCCATTATTCACCTCTTTCTTCCAATGGCCAACCCCACTCTCCCCACTCCCTCTCTCATAATTCTTCTCACTATTTCTTCTCCCTTTTGCTATTTAATCTCTAAGTCTCTCTCTCTCTCTCTCTCACACACACACACACACACACACACACTCAACTTCCCCTTTCTTCTCCTTTCTCATCTCACCCATTGCCGAGATCCCCTTCACAAAACCCAACACCCAAGTATCGTCGCCACCAATCTCGTCACCGTCGCTTCACCCGCACCTTTGGATCCTGCAGGGGGTGGCTCCTCGCCCGCATCGCCTACACCGCCGTTGCGTGCCTCGCTCATGCCCCCGACCACGAGATCGCCATCGACATCGACCGCACTGAGCTCTTCTGCTGCACCTGCATGGATACATCAACGACCGCGACTTCGACGCCGCTGATTTTCTCGCCCTGACAACTCTCATGTGTTGTTCGATAAAATGCCCATAAGAAGAATTCCGTCGATTACGTCGTTCTAACCTCGAGTAAGTCCTTGTCCCTACCTTTTCTTCTATAAATCTTTTCAGTTTCCATCTACATATATATGACCAGTCTCCATTTTACTAAAAGTCCTAGTTATGTTTATGCTAATATTATTTTGTTTCTCAATATTATATAATAATTCTAGTTATACAATGTCATGCATATACTGTGATTTAGTTTAGAATAAACCTTGATGTATATGTAATTCAAAATCAAATATTCTTGTTAAGGTTGCTGTAGCGATATTTTTGGGGAAGATATTTTTGGAAGTCATTAAAACATACATTTTATAGTATTTTTAGCAAGTGATTTTAGTAAGTATATATGTTAAGATTGTTACTTATGCCCATGATATTTATGTGTTTATTATGCTTAGCAAAGCGTTTTCACTGTTACAGTGGTTCACTTTTCTTCATAGGAAAAATTGCAATATATTTGTATTTTAAATATCAATCTGTTATATTTTATACATTATCGATCATTACAGCATGTAGATTAATAGCATACATGATAACCAACAGGTGGTATACCTATCTTGCATAAAAAAATTTATATATAATCCTTTTCCTTTGCGTGTTTTTGCCCTCACAACACTTTTTAGGGGAACCTGGTATGATGGTGCGGATTATCGCACATCTTGGGTTTAGTGAGTAAGATACAGAGCTCTTTACGGAGCGTCTCAAAAGGAAAATACAATTTTTTAAAACAAATTAAAACGTTGGAAAATTATAAAAGTCATGAATTCATCTTTTCAATGAAAGCAAATGGTAAAAAAACATATTTTTAAAATGAAAAATTAAAGTTACACAAAAATACCATCAAGTTTCCATAAGTATAGTTTTCACAAAAATACCATAACTTTTAAAAATTATGTTTCATCACTAAAATACTGCTAAAACTAAAATACATTTTTATAAAAACTCTTAATATTATAAATCACCTTCGAGATTTATTTTTAAAACATTATTATAACATTTTTATAAAACCCCTTCGAAAAATGCAAATAATGTAAATACAATGTAAACAACAAGAATAAATCTTTAAGGACCCTAAATTAATATAGGTTTAAGTGGTATCATTTCTTTTGAGCCTTAAAGAGTCGGAGAAAGTGACTGCTTGCCTATCCAGATTAGATAACACTACAAATTAACAGAGTTATCAATGGTAATCGTCTTGGGAGAAGACACAAATCATGCCGTCAATGTGCAGTGGTTGTCCAATTATTTCTGAACTTAAAATCTTCAAAAGTTAAGTCTAGTAATATGAAATGATTATAACTAAATACAAACTCAAAATTGTTTTAAACTCGAACTCGAATCCAAACTCGAACCTAAACTTGAACTTAAACTCGAATCCGAATCCAAACTCTAAACAAATCTTGAACTTAAAATCGTACTCAATATACTCGAACTAACTTGACTCGATACAGGATTGCAACTGTCATGACTCGCATTCTACTTGACTTACTTGACTTCATTTTTCACATTTTGCAATCTATGGTTTCGATCAAGACATGTGATAATCGACCAATCAAATCAACCAAGTCAATTTAACAGTTATAATCTATTATACTCGGGGTGTTTGGGGTAGTTTCAGGTATGAATTCAACGGAACTTCAGGAGTCTCGTATTAACCTACTCGAATTCTATTTACTCGAATCTCAGTCGGGTCGACTCCTCCACGATTTGGAGTTCCGATACTAACATATGAATTGGGCCTGTGTTTCCTTACTTCTGGGGCCCCACTCTTGAGCTCGTGAATATTTCTACGGTTGCGTTGACATTCACACTTGGAACTTAACGTTAGTTACTATTTTAGAGACCTTTTAGGACACTTATATTCACTTCATGTTCACTATACCTACACTTCACGTTCATGTTATACTTGTTTGCCATGCTTACATAGTTGCCATATACATTACCATACTTATTCATATATTATGATTTCCATTTATACTATATTAAATGTCATCTTGCATTCAATCTACATATTACACATCTCTTTTGGGACTTACCGAGCGCTAGTTCGCTGACGGGCATTCCGCCTACCTTTGTTTTCTTAGAATATTCATCAGATACTATTTAGACGGAGGAAGTGGACACCACGGAGGAGATTACGGCCAGATTACCACACCAACTTAGCTTAGCTTATCTTTTCTTTCAGTTTATATATGCCAGCTGTTTAGGCATTTCTGTTCTTGTATCTCCTTTTCAGTTGAACTCGTGTATTGTAAATGTTTCGAGTTTGAATGTAAAAAAAGAAATTTGTTGAAAAATATTCAGTCTCCATTTATTCTTGAATTGTGTATTTTTGTTTCAATACGCTTAGCATATTTATTTAGAGAATGACCTTCTCTGAATAAATATGTCGCGGGCTTGCCACGTCACCGTTTCCGTCTACTGGGAAGCGGGGCGTGACAGGTTTTATTAGTGGCCCATGCAGGTCTAATCTGCATGAATTCTTAAATAAAATACCATAAGAATTATGAAATTCAACAACTTTTACATTATTTACATTTCAATTCGTTTGAATTTTATCATATTTCTTTGAATTTATCTCGAACTTCACTTTTGACTTCCTTGAAGATCATCTCTTAAGTTTTGAATTTTTAACTCTAGTTCACCCTTTCTACTTCTATCTCATAAGCTTATTAGCTCAGTAGGTTGGAGTATTGATCGACGGAGCCCTGAGACTGCGTTATCCTTAGTTTTTCTCTGTGTCTTATCACGACGTACACCTTAAACGAATCTCGCGGACGAAATTCTTTTAAGCAGGGTAGACTATAACGTCTGCACTATGATTTCTTCTCTTTAAATCCTTTTCTTATTTTCCCCGATAATCGTGTTTCGACGTAAAGAAAACGAAACTGTAGACCCTCCATGTCTGCTTGATTTCATTGTTTTCTTAAATCTTATCTCATTGACTCTGATAGTAGAATTTTGGGTGACTTAAATGGAGTTATGTGATTGTAATTGTGAACTGCAGCATAATTACAATGCGGTACTCCACTTAAGTGACTTGGGGTTCTACCTTTAATTTACTTTCCCCTTGATTTATCTATATTCTATCGCATATCCTTATTCTTGATTATCAAATCCTATCTTTCTTGTTAACTTATATCATTTCCTGATTTTAAATTCAATTTTTATTCTTTATCTTTGTACCAATCCAAATCATATTTACGTTTCTTACTCGCGACATTCTTGGAAGCTACTCTTGATTATCTTAACAACATTTATTAATATTTTCGAAACGTCTTGTCCTTCTGTTTGTCTTATCACGATTTACTTCATTATCATACCTTCTTATCGAACTGACTGAGAGAGGACGATGAAGAAACGCTATTGTGTTATCCTAACTCTTTTCTTTGTCCTGTTACAACATCCTTCTTGAATAATTTTAAGGACGAAATTATTTTTAAGAAGGGTAAAATGTAACGACCCCAAAATTCATATACTTTGTATTTTCTTTCTTTAATAAAATACCTTAATTATTTATTTTTGGTATTTTTCGTATATTTTCTCTTAAATATATTATTTTATTAGTTTTATCATTCCATCTATTTTTATTATCATATTATTTTTCAAGACCCAAATTCCCTTCTCATTCTTATTTTCTTTTATTAATTAACCCAAGCCACCTTTGTTTTCTTGGAATGTTCATCAGGTATTATTTAGACGGAGGAAGTGGACACCACGAAGGAGGATTACAACCAGATTACCATACCAGCTTAGCTTAGCTTATCTTTTCTTTCAGTTTATATATGCCATCTGTTTAGGCATTTCTGTTCTTATATTTTCTTTTCAGTTGAACTCATGTATTGTAAATATTTCAAGTTTGAATATAAATAAAAAAAAGTTTGTTGAAAAATATCCAGTCTCCATTTATTCTTGAATTGTGTATTTTTGTTTCAATACACTTAGCATATTTATTTAGAGAATAGCCTTCTCTGAATAAATATGTCGCGGGCTTGCCACGTCACTGTTTCCGTCTACTGAGAAGCGGCGCGTGACAGTCCATATGGCGAATGCGGATGGTATATATGTGCGTGGTTATTTTCGTTTCTTTTGGTGTGATATTATTAATTGATGGGACAAAATTATATGTTTAATGCAGGTAAAACAAACCTATAATGGTGTCGGAATCTCAGTTTTTAAAAACCATTGTCATAGTCTTTTGCTTTGCATCGTGATATTCGGTCATGAATATCATGCACCTCATTCAACGAGGCAAGTGCCTAGATCTCTTCACGGAAAGTGACCTCTTGGGCAAAAGTTTGTGTCACTGTAATAACTTCAGTATAGCCGATTCTTTTGCTTTGCATCGTGTTATTCGGTTAGGAATATCTTGTACCTCATTCCATAAGGAAAGAGCCTAGATCCCTTCATAGGGAGTGACCTCTTTGGCAAAAGTTTTCGCTACTATATATTTGCAAAACCACTCGGTTCCTATAATGAGATCAAGTTCATTACGTTAAAGGTTTTTTTGCCAAAAACTAGCCGTAGCCCTCCATCATTTCCTACGAGTAACGCTTAGTATTCGTGCTGTGTTTGTTGACTTAGTTAAGACGTAGTGTATGGTAGCTTAGTATTGCTTGTCTGTAGCATTGGATGTGATTAACTAGGACAGCCGTACGGCCTTATTGACCTAATCAAGGGCTTGTAATGGTGGGTTTAGGGTAATCAAGATAATGACGGGTTGAACTTGACTAGTGGTTTATGATTTGTTGACCTAGTCAAGATCATAAGCCGTTAGGGGGGAAAACCATATCGGGAGTTTCAAATATAAAGGAAACTTGCCAAGTATGTGCATACCTTTTAGAGTGTAGTAACTTGAGTAGATTCCATCAAGTTGCTACGCAGTGATAGTTGGATCTCGATTCCCACTGATGAGTAGGAATTACTCTTCGGGTTATCCTGACTAGTTCTCCTTTTAGGGTTTGAAGAAGAATTCGAGAAAACAGTGGGAGCCATCCAGATTAAATAAATTACTAATTAACCATTCTGATCTAGGTCAGAGTGCACACTGAGTGTTTCTTCTCTCTCTCTCTCTGTGGTTGCGACCATGACTTGCCTTAAACTAAAACTCGTTACCAAGTTAAACCGAACCTTTTATCATTAGGTTTTTGGATCGTCTAGATTCATGACAAAGTTGCGTATATCCATGCCCCTCCTACATTACCTTTAACTTTCTCCAGAACATTCTGTATCACTACGAAGATCCTAATAGAATGGATAAAACCATCTCATATAATTACATACGAACTCGTAGAAATTTATTTCAGTTCAAGGATGAATTCCGGTTCTGGAGAAATTGAATAGGATTATTCGGTTGTCTCTACCCTTTTACCTTCTCTCAAGTTGCGAGAGCTCCTCATATTAGGAGAGTACACTTATTATAGTTATTGGACAGTCTTCTTCCAAACCTTGGCATGTGTTGAAAGATAGAAAAGAAAGAAAACTAATTAGCCTAAGTACTGTGTATAGAAGAGAAGTAAAGACAAATGAAGGGATTGAAATTAGGGCAATGGAAATTTCAACGGGTGTCATGGATTTAGATTATGGAAGAGGCATTACTAGGAATACCCAGCCACTCCCTCGAAACATTCTCATGTTTCAGTTTTCCTGTGCAATAGTTATTAAAAACTAGAATATTGGGAATTGGGTGATTAGATTCTCAATATCAGAATTCGTTGTTATTGTTGATATTTGAGGAAATCATCCGGATTTGCCTATTGGCGATTTATTAGTTTTAAATATCCGTTGTTATGCATCAATTTCAAACTGATATATCTGTACGTTTATTTCATAAAGTGAGATAACTTTTTGAAATTATGTTTACAACATTTACCTTTATCAGTTGATAATTAAGTAAAGTGTATTCAATAACGGTATAATTTTTCTTAATTAAAATACAATTTTCAACTTACGGCACATAGAGTCTGAGTTAGTAAACTCGGAGGACTTATACAAATTATTGTATGTTGTCCAGTGTCCGGTAGAGCAAAGGGATGTTACTCGTATTATATTACATTTACTTATAATCTCTCTTGCTCTGGGCACGCATTTATGCAAGGTCCAAAAGTTAGAGAAATTTATAGGTATAGAATAAATTAGAGAACCACACGTTGGAAATATCAGGATTTTTCGAGATGATCGAAGATGTAGATACTTATGCTAGGTATTCCGTGATTGTATTCTATGTTAGGTTACTCATCCGTGAGTGCGCTCCTTGATGAGTAATGCTGCATGGCCTTCTTTCATTCAGGTGACGTGCACTGGAAACAGCTGCATACTATTTGAATATGGTTCCATCTAAATTAGTGCCTCAGTTTCTATATGGATATAGAATGGTTCATATCTTAACAATATTAAGCTATATGGAGTTGTCTGGATTATGCTCAAAACCAGAATCCGGATAAACTTAAGGCACGTTTCAGTAATGGCAGTTTGTGGGTTTTTCCGGGCATAGACGAGAGTTAACATTCTACTATTTGCAAGATCAAGCATTGTTTTATTCTTGACTCGCCACATTTTTTAGTAAAATGAATTCTTTTCAGAAAATATTAATAGGAGTATGGTAGAACTGGAAGTGATTTCAGAACCACAAACACTTATTGAAAATTTAGTTGAACTTAAGGATTCAATTGATTTGACAATCCATTTAGCCACTCAACAGATTTAGTGGGTAACCTCAGCCACCCAAGAGATACTTCGGTTTCCTCATAAATGGTGACAGGGAGGTTTGCATTATTATATGATGACCCTAGCTTGCCATTACTGCTTGTTCCTCCAATATTTAAACATATTAAAAGAGCAAAGCTCTGTTGAAAATTAATGAGGCAGAGCCCCACGTGCTTCTCATGAGGGCGCCAGCGCCAATGTGCAAAGAACAGAAACGTTTCTAAGTAAGAATTAAATTCTTATATAGCGCCGTACATGCCCCTCATGCGGATGCCAATGTGCAAAGCACAGAAGCACTTTCTGAGTAAGAATTAAATTCTTATATGGCGCCGCACGTGCTCATCACGCGGGCGCCAATATGCAAAGCACAGGAATACCCATCATAAGAATTAAATTCTTGAGTGGCGCCCACGTGCACAACACGTGAGCATCGGCGCCCAAGTAGAATTAAATTCTACGATACTCTCTGTTAAACAGAGCCGTTGGATCAAACATCAAACGGAGATGATAAATCATCAAAATATAAAATTAAATTATATTAGGATAAAATATCTCTCGAATCTTTCTAATAAGAAAGATACTCTCAGTTGGATCCATGATCCAATAATAGAATAAAATTCTATTTTTGGAATATATCCCATCAATCTTTCTAAACAAAAAAGATTGCTCTCTGTAAAACAGAGAACTCTTGCATTAAAAATCCAATGATGATTAAAAATCACCATTTTACAGAATAAATTCTGTATATAGGAAAATATTTCCCCAATCTTGTTAAAAACAAAAAAAAATATTCTGTAAAACAGAAATTCTTGGATCAAAGATCTAACGGTGGGTAAATTCCCTAAATCAATTTTGAGTCCAATTAAATCAATTGGAATCTCTCAATGAGAGATTTTCTCAAAATTAATTATCAAACTTGCCTCCACTATATAAAAGACCCGAGACTTCAAGCCTCAGAAGAGAGGAGAGACCTCAGAGACACAGAGAGACCACAGAAGGAACCCCGTATAAGCTTCTGCAAAAAATACAGTGAGCTCTCAAAAAGGACAGAGAATTCAATTCTCAAAGAAGAAGATCTTCCTTCTCAAAACCCTATGTAAAGAAAAGAAATCAAAATATTCTCTTTACATATCATATCATATCTAAAGGTTTAACCCTTTAAAAAGAACTTGGTTCTTTCTCTGGATCTGAGATCCATAAGATAAGTCTTCCATAAGTTGAGAATTTAATTCTCATCGGGAAGATCTTGTTCTTGAGAATCAAAGATTCAGGGAAGAACAAATTTAAAGAGAAAGAAGATGGAGTCCATAATACTCCAGGAACTCAGTTCCTTCAAATAAAGAACTTGGTTCTTTAAAAACTCAACCCGAGATCCTAAAAAAAATAGTGATTTTGGCGAGTGTTAATGGCCAAAATACCATTGACAGAAGTTTAACCTCTCTTAAAACATCAACAGAGATTAAATCTCCATATAAAAAAAAGACTAGCGTCTCACGTGCTCCCCCACGTGAGCGCCCTTTTAACAGCGCCTAGCGTCTCACGTGAAAAACATGCGGGTGCCCAAAACAGAAGGCCAGCGCCTCACGTGAAACACACGTGGGCGCTGAATAAAAATGCACAGCACTTCATATACAGCCGAAGACAGCTAAGTGTTCAGCACTAATTGCGCAGCGCCGTGCTCCTCACGTGCTCCTCACGTTGGAGCCATATAAAAAGTGCTTAGCACTCCACATACAGCCAAAACGGCTGAGAGCTTAGCACTAATTGGGCAGCGCCCAGCCCCGCACGTGCACCTCACGTGGACACCATAGGAAGTGCTTAGCACTTCACATTTAGTCAAAAGGACTAAAGTGTTTAACATTCATTGGGCAGCGCCTATGACCGAGTGCTTCACATGACATATATGTGAGCATCAGAGTTCAAATAAGTGTTTAGCACTTTCACATAAAAAAGGGCTGAACAAACAGAGCCCAAATAAGTGTTTAGTACTTTTGAAGGAAAAAGAAAAAAGAATAAACAGACTAAGCCCAAATTAGCCAAGTCTCTGAAGTTTCTTGCAGCTGAGCCCAAATGCTCTTTTGCTGGATCTTAAGTAAAAATGATCCTAAAAACATTGTTAAACTGATTTTAGTCTCAAACATGACTAATGATCCCTCATTGATGATATCCAAAATGATATTCATCTCGTATCTCCTAAAGTAATCTTAGTCTCAAACATAACTAATGATCTCTCATTGATGATATCCAAAATGATATTCATCTCGATCTCCTAAAGTAATCTTAGTCTCCAAACCTCCGATATATGGTGTCATAAATCAACTTGGTATCTTCGGAGAGATGGACGGATAAATCCAAATAGTATCTGCCCCCAAATTTAGGCAAGATGATATATCCCAGTTCCTCCCTGTCTTTCGGCGGTGAAAACTGCCGCCCTTGACTATGAGACCTGGTGGGAGGATCACTATAACGTCTTTCTAAATGGGCTTTTAGAAGTGCACATGAATATGACTCCGCCAGAGGGTTGTTGTAGTCAGTGGGAGCAGCGTAAGCGTGGTGGGAAGATTGCTTATGTTTATTTATAGACTAAAGCAGGTATAACGGAGATAGATCATGTGTTTTGATATGACAGTCACGGTGTTTGAATTAATCAAAACAATAGATGAACATGTTAAGAAGGTAGTAGGGAGTACTGTCTAGGCAGAACCGACCGTCCAAGTCGCTAAAAGGGCAGCACCGACCATCCAAGTCGCTAAAAAAGCAGCACCGACCGTCCAAGTCGCAAAAAAGGCAGCACCGACCGTCCAAGTCGCTAAAAGGGCAGCATCGACCATCCACGTCGCAAAAAGTGCAGCACCGACCGTCCACGTCGCTAAAAGGGCAGCGCCGACCATCCAAGTCACTAAAAGGGCAGCACCGACCGTCCAAGTCGCTAAAATGGCAGCATCGACCGTCCAAGTCGCTAAAAGGGCGGCACCGACCGTCCAAGTCGCTAAAACGGCAGCACCGGCCGTCCAAGTCGCTAAAAGGGCAGCACCGACCGTCCAAGTCGCAATAAGGGCAGCATCGACCGTCCAAGTCGCTAAAAGGGCAGCACTGACCGTCCACGTCGCTAAAAGAGCAGCGCCGACCGTCCACATCGCTAAAAGGGCAGCACCGACCGTCCAAGTCGCAATAAGGGCAGCATCGACCGTCCAAGTCGCTAAAAGGGCAGCACTGACCGTCCACGTCGCTAAAAGAGCAGCGCCGACTGTCCACGTCGCTAAAAGGGCAGCACCGACCGTCCACGTCGCTAAAAGGGCAGCACCGACCGTCCAAGTCGCTAAAAGGGCAGCACCGACCGTCCAAGTCGCTAAAATGACAGCACCGACCGTCCAAGTCGCTAAAAGGGCAGCACCGACCGTCCAAGTCACAAAAAGGGCAGCACCGACCATCCATGTCTCTAAAAGGGCAGCACCGACCGTCCAAGTCGCAAAAAGGCAGCACCGACCGTCCATGTAGTAAAAAGGGCAGTGCCAGCTTCCCACAAAGCGGGAACCGAATCACTCCGTGCCGGGGAAACGTCTACTACGGACACTCCGTCTCGGAGACGCGTCAAGCGTCGACCGTCTATGTCGTAAAAAGGACAGTGCCAGCTTTCCACAAAGCAGGAACCAAATCAAGTTGCCTCCACGTGAAAGAAGACCCATCAATTTCATGCATACGATCCACCTGTGTGGTGTGCATTTATTGATGGGAGGCACTTTGTTGGGGTCAAAATTTGCGCCCCAGTTGACCGGGTCAAAGTCAAGGTCAACCCCAAGTAAGCGGGCCCAAGCCCAAGCAAGTGGGCCCATGCCCAAGTCGAGCCCCGCAGCCAGCCTCCCCCATGCCAAAATGAAAATCATGTAATAAATAATTTTGATGTAATCTTTATGGGCATAAAGCAAAATTTTTGTAAAGCCCATGGCTCATGTGCAAAAGAAATGAGCACATGAGACATGGGATGGGCAAAATGCCATTTTGTAAAGCCCAAGGGGTCATATGTAAATGTGTAAGCCTATAAAAGGCAACATGATAATGAAATAAAAGCTAATTTTTTCCATTCTAAAAAAAAATAGGGTTTGCGCCTCTTTCTCCTTCCTCAAGGTTCTAAACCTTCTTCCCCTCTTCGAATTAAATCAAGAGTTTAACTCTCCTTTTTATAAAAAGAAATAGTTTTTCACCATAAAACCCATAAAGAAGAGCTCGGATCTCCCATCAGATCTCTAAAGGGGGGATTTTGAATCTCACCCCCCTTTTCCTTCAAGATTCAGCCAACGAAAAGGAGGAAGAAGGAGACCAATCTCCAAAAATCCCATTCCGGGAGGATTCAAGGCTCAAAAGAAAATCCAAAGATCTCTAGGAGTTTAACTCCATTTCAGATCTCTAGGAGTTTAACTCCATTCCAGATCTATTGGAGTTTAACTCTATAAATCAAACCCCTTTTTAGGAGTTTAACTCCAAACCCAGGGGCTAAGCCCCTTTTCCGCTAGTGTTCCCAGCGGTCGCGTGCCGCGCACGTGACCCGCGAGCGCCCAACGGTCGCATGCCACGCACGTGACCCACAGACGCCCAGCGGTCGCGCGTAGGGCATGTGGCCCACGGGCTCCCAAAGGTCGTGTGCATGGCACATGACCCGCAGGCGATAAAGCGCCCACGTGCGCCTCACACGACTCGAGGTCGCTCAGCGCCCCGCGGTCGCATGCAAGGTACGTGGCCCGCGGGCGCTAAGCGCCCACGTGCGCCTCACCCGACTCGCGGGCGCTCAGCGCCCAGCGGTCGCGTGCAGCGCACGTGACCCGCTGGCGCCCACGGGTCACGTGCGCAAGCGCCAGGTACATGACCCATGGGCACTAGTGCCCACGCGCCAGGCACATGACCTATGGGCACCCGGCGCCCACGTGCCATGCACGCGTCTTTAAGACGCTCCTCCTCCCCATTTTATACGCACTCCACACTAAATATACTTCCCCATTAGAAAAAAATTCTAACGGGGCGCTGCCCCGCATCCCGCAAAGGGGCTACTAGCCCCCTTGACCCCCAGCCCGCTATCCGGGTAGCGGGACCCCCGTAAAAACTCTGCGGAGCCCCTGATATATCCAAAACCCCTTCAAAACACAACACTGCATATTGAGTTCGCATGACCTGTTTGACCCGTCAATCGGAGATTCTCTTGCTCCAAAGGCGAGGGGTAATTAACGGCAGCTTAGTCCACGGCTGCCGGAGATTCGGATCCCCAAAATCAATAAACCCCAGCCAACCCTAAACAGGGGGAATCTGTAATGCGCCTGACAAGCGCGCGCGTATTCCTATCTCAATGGGGTGACGAAAAACACCCTACAATTTTGAACTTGGTCCTATTAGATATCCAGACAAGTTCTAAGACAGACATCGCTCATTTCGGAAGATATCCGTTCTCCACGAAGTTGAGATATAGAGAGATAAAGATAGAAACATTGGAGCGGATCCACTCACTGAGGCTATTTCTCGAACACGAATGTTTCACAAAGTATTCGGTAGCACACAAGCTGTGGGTATGCGATACCGCAATAATTAGCCTTAAGTGAAAATGTGAGATTGTTGGATATAGTGCCATCAAGGCAATTATTGTAATCGCAAGCAGGTGATTATGATGATTAAGGGAGGACCTATACGGTTAGAACAGTCTTACTCGAGATGATAGTATACTATCTAGTTTGACTTTATCATCATGTACATGTCTTGTGTGGTATAGCATATCACTATTACATATTGATAGAGCACATATGATTCATGCTTGACTACCAGGGTTATGATGGCGATCACACTTGTGAGAACTGTGTAGTCTATAAGCACATCCTTAAATGTCCCTAGTCGTAAGAATATCGAGACTGGGCGTCGATATTTCATAGTAGACTAGTGTATACGTTTCTTGACCGCGACGAGGGGCGATGAACGGTCTCACAGCCATTGGTGTCAGTCAATCACCAAAGAGTGTATACAAGTGCTCATTAGCTTATGAGTTATACTGGACGGACTCACCGGGAACATACTAGATGGTATTATACCTATTATCAGATAGCAGTTCTTAGGTGACATTAGTACAGCGTAGTCTGTCGACCCGAAAGTTCTTTTATGCAATGTATAACGGGCGGGGGACCTCTTTCGCCATTTTTTCTAAATAAGAAAATCTTCTTAGTTCGGTGGAACATAATCGTCATTTGTCTCGAGTGTGTTCCCACTATACTTTGATTTCTACCCTACCATGGCTTTAAGGGGTCGTGCAAACAGGTAGCTTTTGGATGCAATCCCGGAGCACTTAGAGGCAGTGAGCGATTGAGGTGATTCGTCTCTCCCGACATTGAGAGTTGATATCATATTGTGTACGGTTGGTCATCACCACAGACCTAGGCCTAGGCAGATGGGATTTACTGATTGCGATCAGTAGTTTCTCGATTGGTGATAGGAATTGACACCAGCACGACTTATCAGGTTATTAGAGGTCCGACGTTATCCACCCCCCAGACCTGATATGCAATACTCTCAGACGAACAGATCGGACTGTACGATACATGTCGCTGATAGGTTCAGTAGGGTTTCGGACGAGCTTACTTGTCGATCTCTTTTTCGACGATACCTGAGTAGCCGTTACGTACAACTAGTGCTGCGTACGTGCTTGTGGTTAAACCCACTGTCAGCGTATTATCGAATCTTTAGAGTCCCGCCCAGAGGGTTCAGACTTTGGCGAAATGTTGTAGTTGCGGTATAGTGGTACACGCGGGAGTCCGATTGAAACTAGTATATTTCATATACTGACGGCAATCGGGCGTTTGTAACACTAGCCGTTCTTTTTAGAAAGACGAATATTAAATTAAGTGTCGATTTAATATATGATACATATATTGGATATATAAATTTACTGGTAATATGTCACTTTATTTATTTTCCCATATATATATATATATATATATATATATATATGTATGTATGTATGTATGTATGTATATATAGATGTATGTATTAAAATATGTTAACATAAACTATTAGTATTATGCTACATATTAACACAAATACTTATTTATATAATTCCTTTATTTTTGGTCCATGTTTGTTAGGTTGTGCCATGACACAAGTTATCATTCTCCACTCACCTAGAATGGACAAGTGTAATCAAGAGAAAGAAGTGGACAAGTAGAAGATTAGATGAGATCCTAGGGCTAGGATGAATTTGGACTTATCTTAGAATGTCTTTTACTAAGAATTCTAAAGACAATTCCAACATCACTCTCTCTCATCTCCTTCTTCCTCCACTCACTCACTCTCTCTCTCTCTCTCTCTCTCTCTCTCTCTAAATTAGCAAATAAAAGAAATAAATTAGGGGAAAATAGAAATGGTGAAGGAAACTGGATCCTAAGATCAACAACCTAGCATACTGCTTGATCTTAGTTCTCTCTAGTGGAGAAAGTGAAACCAATTGCATTGAGCCTTCGAGGTGGATCATCTTCGATAGAGGAGGTGGGCTTACAAGTATATTCCATGAAGCTTTTTTGAGCCTATAATGGAGTCCAACATAATTTGGGAGCACTTGAAAATACTATAAAAATTGTAGCTCAAACCTAGTAGCTAGCTTGCTTTCTTTTCTTGTTACAAGTTATAATTTAGCTTAAATCCTAATGGTTTAGAACAATTGCTCTCTAGAATTTTGAAAACCCTAAGTTATCATCTTTTAAACTTGCATGCTAGAGTGCACTAGTTCCTTTAGATAATAGGTGCCGATCGTCGAAAAAAATCGTGAAGGATATAGATATTTGACGTCACCTAATGAAAAAGCCCCCTGAGGCATCTTTTCTTCATTATATATATATATATATATATATATATATATATATATATATATATATATATATATCGAGAGAGAGAGAGAGAGAGATTCTCTACATCTTAAGGCCAAATCACATAGGAAACCATGTGGGTCCAATGCACATGCGGTGAAGACCATACGTTTATCCATAGGATTTGTACTAGAGCCATATGGGGGTTATTGGTTTAGGACTTTTCATTTGGACTTGGACTTTTTTGTGGACTTTACCTTTTTGTGTTATTGGTTCTGAACTTGAATTTGAACTTTAACTTTTTGTGGTATTAGTTACTTGGACTCTCTCAATTCTCCCTTATCAGCCATGTGCCCCCTTCCACCAACCCCGCTCATAACCCCGCCTCTTTGTGCCTCCTCCACGTCCCTACCGGCGCCTTGCCTGCCCCCGACGACTCCCCCAAGCACTCTTCATAATGCCCACCAACCTCATCAGAAATCACAAGCCGTACTTTGCTCTTCTTCCTCCTCTGCTGCTGTTGCTGCTGGTTGCTCCTCACCATCATCAAGCGCCGCTGCTGTCCATTCCAACCATCAACAAATGAGCTACTCAGCTCCATCGTTGATCCTCGACAAATCCTAGCAGGCGATCTGAAACCAACATTGAGATTGAGGTTCGAGAGATGAGAATCGATAGCCTTAACCGCTATCGATCGAACCCCAGCCATTTTTGGATCATACCCAATAATTGAATCAACGAATGAAAGAACACCCAGTTGTTAAAAAAGGGATCTTGATCTCAAAATGAAGGAGAAAATGGAGAATTGGGTCTACAGTTGAAATAACCAAAGATGACTAAAGAAGAGAATGGATTCATTGAATCCTTGCCAAATAAATTTTCTGTACACCAAAATTGAGCAGCTAATCAAGAGAAGATTTGCATCTTTGAGGGGGAAATTGGAAAGAATAATGCTATGATAGAAATCACAAACCCTCTTCATAGTGCCCACCATATTTTCTTCATTGTGTCCAAACAAATCAAGAAAAAATTTAAGTAAAAATATGATATCATAAATAATATTATTTAAATAAAAATATTATTTTAAAATTGATAACTTGCTCAATTTTTTATTGTAAGAATAATGACACGTCATAAAATTAAATGGAAGAATAATACTATGTTATACAAAAGTCATGCAATATTGTCCAAGAAAAATCAAACACTAGTAGAAACTGTGCGTATCAGGGATGTATATTAGAGTCCGTTTAATTCTAAACAGTCTTTAATATTATATCGGCGGCCGTATATAATATAGAACTTAAAAATCAAATTAAGTCCAAAAAAAAGTCCAAGGAAAAGTAAAAGTCCTATTAGGATAATTGTCCTACTAGGACTTAAAAATCTAGAATCAATAACAGGGCCATAAAAAATTCTCTATATCCGGATGTAAATACATTTTCCTAGTAGAAACTGTGCGTATCAGGGATGTATATTAGAGTCCGTTTAATTCTAAATGGTCTTTAATATTATATCGGCGGCCGTATATAATATAGAACTTAAAAATCAAATTAAGTCCAAAAAAAAGTCCAAGGAAAAGTAAAAGTCCTATTAGGATAATTGTCCTACTAGGACTTAAAAATCTAGAATCAATAACAGGGCCATAAAAAATTCTCTATATCCGGATGTAAATACATTTTCATATATATATATATATATATATATATATATATATATATATATATATATATATGGTAATGATCCGGTGAGACACTTTCTTATGTAAGACAAATGAGACGTACTTTATAACAGCTTACCCCCGTGTATTTCACCGATTCAGCCGTTCATCGTGATCTGCATGTCACGCATACCTTACGTATCAATTTTCATGAGATTCCTATATCTCTAGCACATACGATCAAGCGAACGAAAAATGAACGTCTCTCGGTAGTTTGAAAAATGATATCATCGATCGCGCATGCTAGAGCTGTAGGAATCTCATGAAAATTGATACGTAGGGTATGCGTGATATGCAGATCACGGTGAACGGTCTGGATCGGTGAAATACATGGAGGGTAGGGTGTTATAGAGTGCTAATGATCCAGTGATACGCTTTCTTATGTGAAACAAATGAGATGCACTTTATAACACCCTACCCCCATGTATTTCACCGATCCAGACCATTCACCATGATCTGCATGTCACGCATACCCTACGCATCAATTTTCATGAGATTCCTACATCTTTAGCATGCACGATCGATGATATCATTTTTCAGACTACCGAGAGACGTTCATTTTTCGTTCACTTGATCACATATGCTAGAGGTATAGAAATCTCATGAAAATTGATACGTAGGGTATGCGTGGCATGCAGATCACGGTGAATGGTTTGTATCAGTGAAATACACGGGCTATAGGGTGTTATAAAGTGCGTCTTATTTGTTTCACATAAGAAAATGTCTCACTGGATTATTACCCTATATATATATATATATATATATATATATATATATTTGAAAGTGCATCATCATTGCGCCTGTTTGATTTTTCTGAAACTTTTCGTTTCTCCATGAATTGCACGTGCAACTCTTGGGCTTCCAAAAAATTTAAAAAGAAAAATCTTTAAAAATTTGGGACTGATGGGATTCGAACACACAAGTTATGTAACAGCAATGTAGAGACTTTACCAGTAAGCTACAGGTTACTTCTTGTTTTTATTGAACAAAAATAACTTATAACTCCAACACAGGTTAAAATATCATTTTCTATATATTTAAACAAATAATTCTGTACAGGGATTTCATAGTCGTTAAGTCTCTAATATTATATCTGTGACAGTATATAATATAGAACTTAAAAACTAAATTAAGTCCAAGAAAAAGTCCAGGGAAAAGTAAAAGTCCTATTAGTATAATTGTCTTACTAGAACTTAAAAATCTAGAACCAATAACAGGGCCATAGAAAATTCTCTACATCCGGATGTAGATACATTTTCATATATATATATATATATAGGGTAATGATCCAGCGAGACACTTTCTTATGTGAGACAAATGAGACGCATTTTATAACCCCTTATCTCCGTGTATTTCACCGATCCAGACCGTTCATTGTGATCTGCATGTCACGCATACCCTACATATCAATTTTCATGAGAATCATGTACCTCTAGCACATACGATCAAGTGAACGAAAAATGAACGTCTCTCGGTAGTCTGAAAAATGATATCATCGATTGTGCGTGCTAGATGTGTAGGAATCTCATTAAAATTGATACTTAGAGTATGCGTGACATGCAGATCATGGTAAATGGTCTGGATCGGTGAAATACATGGAAAGTAGGGTTTTATAGAGTGCTAATGATCCAGTGAAACGTTTTCTTATGTGAGACAAATGAGACGCACTCTATAACACCCTACCCCTATGTATTTGTCACGACCCGGAAAAGGCACGTGACTGGCACTTGAATCATGTGAAGTCTATAGGACCCCACCTAATTCAAGTAAGCCAAAGCCCAGAAATTTAAACCTTTTAGGGAAAATAGTGGAGGCGATGTTTTGGAATGACGGTATAATGAAAACAGGTTCTTTCTTTAAATACATAAGTAATGATATATGATAACATAGTCTTTATATCTAACGTGAAAACATTTTCGTTACTGAAAATTTGAGCAGCACCTCTTTTGTATATTTTAACCCGAAAACGGTACAAGCAATATAATAAAAGGCATCCCCAAGCGGGAGTTAGCTCTTCGCCAAAAGGCAGAAACAACCACGCAGATAATAAGTATACAACGCCGAAGGGCGAGGATCAAAACACAGAAAGAAACTAAACATCATCAAGAAAAGCAAAAAAACAATAAATACATAAGCGCGACTCTAAGGCCAGAAGAATAAACAATTGTGGGTTTCTAAGTCTACTAAATATACAAGTCTGGTTGATGGAGCCTTTAATTAGATATAACAAAAATAATATACAAACATATACTGGTGGTCACGAAGCAAATGTATCCCACTTATCCAGAAATCACCCGGAAGAAAGTGAAGTGTCAGCAAGCCGCTACGGAACCTATAGGGCTAAACCTGCAAGAAACTGTGGCACAACGGGGGTGAGTTGCCAACTCGTGAGTAGAAGACATCACCGAGCAGAAAATGAATGTATGACTATCTCCTAGGTCATACAGTAATATAATAACAAGGGTAATAGTAGAACATAAGTATGATATCAAAGTACTCGTGTCCGTGTCATGAGTAATAACATATCATGTGTATCGTGTATGAATGCATCATCCAACGTGTGCCCGGCAACGACACACAAAATCTCGATAAAACCTAAGTGTCCATCACCGACACTCGAAACATCATGAAACTCGTGTCCAACATCGACACGTAAATTCTCATATCTCAGGTGCCGCATCCTAAGATCGGCCTTTATATCCATCTCTCTCATAACTCCGAACGGTGTCCTCTAGATATCCGTCGAGTTTCCATACAATCACCGGTAGGTAGTGCTCTCCTGCCAGGCTCATCGTCGTCCCCACAAAATCACTCTCGCCCCAGGGTACCTTACCGGGTCCACCATGTACCCACAGACGGTTCATCCTACTCCTCGAATCGGGTCTCGAAAACCAAGCTCAGAACCGAGAAAACATCATGGTGGACACGAAATATCATATCAAGGAAAACTGCATCATTCTCTTTTAAAATAATCATAAGTTTATAAAATTTCACATGCGGTTTCCAAAAATCCAGAAATCTCAGATCCGAAATCTCAAAATCATGAGTCAGTGAACTGTGAATATTGGCGTAAAGCCACACAATAGTACATAACAGAATGAATATATGAATGCATTATGTGTTTAAGTAAAGAATGTAATGTCTAGGCTAGCATATGAGACCAAGAAAACTAATAATATGTATTAAACTTACCAGTTAGCAGGTTATACCAATGAATTAACGTTTTCTAAGGTGTACGTGACAGGGCAATTACCGATGATGATGTGTGTGAGCCGGCAAGCAAGTGTACGTGCAACATACGCATCATCGGTAATGGTGCCGGTGTCCTAGCAGTCGAATTCATAGTAGTTAAAGATAACACATGTATAAATATGAAATGCAATGAGAGCAACATGAATATGATGGAAAATGAATAGTAAACGCAACATTATAGAATATACATAATTGTATACAAGTTATACAGTTTTTTTGTGTTTTGAAATAGCACGAATCGTGGTTTTTAGAAAAGTAGAGACTACGGTGTTTTGAGAAAATAGATATCTTTTGAAAATCCATTGCATCCCTCATTTTATTCTTTGAAAAAGTCAACGATTCGTCAGTTTTGAAAATCGGTATGACTCGCGCCCAAGTTAACCTAAGTCTACGCACTAAGACTAAACTAAGAATCTAATCGAAAGTAATAAGAAATCTATAACATCCCGAGCCGATATATCTAATGGTCAGCGATCCAGCCTCATATCATCACGTACGGTAATAATACATCATACGACATCCTCGAGTCAAGAGTGCGGATCAATCATCATATACAACTCGTACGGTAATATCCATCGTACGGCATCCTCAAATCAAGGGTACGGGTCAACTATCATAATAAATCACCATTCGTACAGTATCAATCTTTGTACTATATCAATATCATAAATCAGGGGTACGGAGTTAAGGTCACGTACAATCTATTATATCATCAAAACACATATTATCACATGCTTGTATAAATATCGCCCAATGATCCTTTATAATATCATATCATATACCATATCACGACTCAATCGCATACCAATATCTCACGGCATCATGCCTGATCATATCGAATCATCTCCACATATCACATACTATCCTCATCACCCGTGTATATTTATATACACACACACACACATATACACATACATACACACACACACACTGTCACGCCCCGCTTCCCAAAATACGGAAAACGAGGGATGACTAGGCCAGCCATGCTCCTACGGTCAAGGAATCATCCCGCCGTAGTCACACTTCGGCTTCTAGCGCTACATGGTAATCAGTAAATAAGCACAGTATTAAAGGAATCACATCACTAATTTATTACATTAAAATTTCATTGTCCACAGATTACAGATAATAAGAACGATAACTAACCAAGTTCAATATCACGATCACTCTAAGAAAAGCAATAAAGATAGGGAGTACACCAGACTATATCTCTGTGAACTCGAAGGGTAGATCCGTCTCCTGAGCTGGTCCTCCCGCGGAATCTGAGCATGCATACTCAGGTCGTCAGAGCGACACAATAATAATACTATTAACAGATGAAACAGGTAAATGAGGTAATACTGGTATGAGAATAATGCAAGTAAACACTATGTCACTATATGATGCAGAATATGATATGTGTCCCTATCGGTCTCTAGGTCATGTTTGAAATCACATAGTGGAAGGAGGATCGTGTTTAACAGGAGTCTCGTACATACCCGAGACAACGGCCCACATGCCCGGGACATAACCCTGTCAGCCGGATCGCTAGATCCTGTCCTACACGTATAAGTATCATGGTTCGAATGATCATCCTCTAAACACGGTCCCGCTAAATACGATACTCTTTCCACTTTGATTTCCCCTTTTTCCCCAGGTTACACTATTTAAGATATTGATCTAGTTGTGTACGAGTATACCAATGGCACGGTTTCATCACTGTCCACTGTATCAATCACTGTCACGAATATTCACTTTCCATTGGTGTACTCGTCACTCCTAAACCAACATCTATCACGCACGATAATGCGAAGTCCACACGCACTAACACTGTGTAAATGACAAGGGTATGATATATGTATTGTATGATACCAATAAGCTCGGTATGTTATGAATTAACATACATGTCACGAACTAAAATAAATTGTACAAATTAACATGTTACGAATTCAGCAAAAAAGATGTAAGTAAGATATATAGAACAATCAGTCAGTAATTCATCAAAATTTGTTTCAGTTCAATCGGAGTTTCGGTTTTCAAGATACAACTGTTTCAGTTTAAGTGCCCGTGGCTGGAATCTCAATTTCAGAACTGATCATCTGTTTCGCGACACGAATTGCACCCAGTTGGGATCAGAATTTAGCGATGTCTTAGTTAAATGAAATTTAGGGTTTTCGATAAAGTATTCAACTCAATAGACGGATCCTCAATCGCATCTTTACGTTGAAAGTTATACACAGTTCAATCTCAAATGTCATTTCAGAAATTGTCCTGAACAGCTTTACGTTCTTCCTTTTTAAAATAAATTTAAAATAACAAACTGCGATGAATCGGAATGAGACCACTTTTTTTCTTTCACTAACAGGTATATCTTATAACTACTGTAAAGTTCTGTATCATGCGATTTCAGGAAACACGGGGACGCAGGACTTTAGACAGAACACACTAATCAGAAACGCTCTGGACTGCAGTCCAGAGTCGTGTTCCGATCCAATTATATTCATGGTTACATAACAGAAATGATCAGAAATTTACGTAGGATTAAAGTTCGTCGAGTCGGCTTCGATTTAAGCCCTCGAACGCATCTTTCCAATATGTATATGATTTATGGTGTTTTTATTCGTTTTCAGCTACGAGAGGATTCTAGTTTTAACGACATGTTTGGGGGTATCGATTTTCGTTACTAACAATCGTGTTTTCCAGCAAATTTCACACACGTTATACATCATTCAAAGGGCCAACAGAACGTATAGGTTACCGTCAAATTAGACGATTATTACTATTGGTAACTAACATCGAGCACTTAGGTTTTGACACGTATAGGAAATCGGAAAGTTTGTAAACTACATGATCTAGGTGGGTAACACTATTATTATAGCATGAAGCAAGTAAATACTTGCCTGGAGAACGCCTCGGGATCGTACGGCAGCAGTGTCGTCACGAACGCGCGTTGTACGCCGCGGAACAAGTTCGCGCGAGCCTCGATCGAACACGGGTTTTACGTCGGAGTTCCCGGAGTCGTCTTTGTGCCTGCTGGAAGTCTAGAATGGTGCTCTGTGGGTCTCCCGGGGTGTGCTGGGGTCGGCGTCGGTCGGCGGCGCTCCGGCTATGTGTACAGTGCAGTTTCACAGTGAGGGGGAGAAATTTAAAAATGGGTTTTTGAGATTTGGAGAGATGGGGAGCAGTGGGGGTCGGCTCTGGAGAGGTGAGGGTGATGCTGAGGGTGTTGAGGGCTACAGATGTGGTTCAGGTGAAGTGGGGTGGCTCTTCGGCGCCGGTTGCGACGTGACAGAGGTTGGGTGCAAGTGGTTTTGGGTGTGCAGGGGATATTTGAGAGGGGCTCGGGTTGAAGAAGGATGGAGTCGTAGGGGAGAAGGTTGGCAGAGGAGGAGTGAGCGGGGTTGTCGACGAGATGGGTGATCGCCGTCGGTGAGGTGCAGTGGTTTCGATGGAAGTTTTTGGGTGCTCGCATTTTTAGGCTCGGTGAAAGTAGAGGAGAGAGATGAGGAGTAAGTTGGAGACGAGGTGAGTAAGAGAGAGAGATGAGGGCGACGAGGTTGTAATCGTGGGGGCAACGGCAGGGCGAGGGCGTGGGTGTGAGCGTCGGCGGAGGAGGCGTGTCGCGCGCGCGTTAAGGGATGTAGCCGTTGGGATTTTAAGAAGAGAAACAGTGTAGTGGGTCGGGTTTGAGTGGAGGTAGTGGTCACGGGCCGTAGGTATTTGGACCGACAAAAATTAATTGGGGAAATTAAAGAAATGGGGTGGGGGCTGAGAATATAGTGTGGGCCGGGTAAAACTTAGTAAAGGGTTTATTAATAAAGAAATCAGAGTGGGCTGAGGGATTTGAGATTGGCCTGAGGAAAAATATATTGGGCTGAGGGAAAAATATGGTGAGGGGCCGGCTAGGTTTTTTTTTTATAAAAGGATTTGTTTAAAATAAATGGGCTGGGGAAAAATTTGTAATGGTTGTAGTTTAGGTTTTAATTAATTGGCTTTGGTTTTAACTCTTGGGTTTTAACTTTTAGGCTTTGGAAAAATATAAATGTCAGGCTTAAACAACCAATTCAAAATATGAGGGAAAAAGAAAAAGAAACTACTGGAATTCAGAGAATCGGGAACTTTTATTGAATTGGAAACGGGGATTAACACACACACACACACACACACACACACACACATACATATATATACACACACACACACACATACACACAAAGATCAAGTGTGTGTGTTTGTGTGCGCGTGTGTGACTACATATAACCTGCGATTTGCCACCAAAGTAATCATCCTATGGGTAGGTTTTCCCAGATCAACCTAATCTAACCTAAGGTGTTCTAAAATACCCTACTTGCTAAGTATCCAATATCGCATCCAAACTCATAATAATATAGTAGTAATCCGATTCTACGTTTGCGGGGGTGCTATACGCCATCCATCCGACTCTCTCCGTAGATATACATCTACTCATCTTGATCCTCGCTTGCCGAAGTCGATGACGCTTGTTTTCCCTTGCCATCCTGAAGTCCACGCGAAATACCTACATATCACAAAATACATCGTATCACATCAAAATCCGATTAAAAAACCGACACGACACGCGAAATGCTCATAGGTTAGAACCTATAGCCTACGAATGCAAAAACAATCATAAAACCCTCATCGTTGACGTACAAACGTCCAACGACCAAATCCACAATCAAATGCCAAAATCCATGTTTTAGAAATCGAAAAACCATTGCTATTATTAACTCAAACGCTCCTAGATTTTGCCTCAGGTAATTTGGGACAAAAAGAACAATACAGTGGCTAAGTTATGAGGAGTGTGAGCTAAAGGCCAAAACCCAACATCAACAGCCAAATTCTCGCCGGCCAATAGAGCTACAGTAACCGCCCCCGCCGGCCCCACTTTTGAATTTTGGTCTCGTATTCTCGTGGTGGTCTTCTATTGGTCTAACTAGGTTAATGTATATGTTTAATTTTTTTATAAAGGTCACGGGTTGCTCCAGATTCCCTGTAGACCTCACAATATTTACAAAACCGATATCGGAAATATTTTCAGTTGTGCATGGTTTCAAGTCTCAGTTTTGTTCCAGGTTTTAATACTAGAGGGGTTATAGTCACTAATTACACCTTAATTACACCATCACAACTCATAGAATCTCCTAAATCTCAACTTGGAATTTTCAAAGTTCACTAATCCTCACTTAACCAATTCTAAACTAAAATAGAAGCTAAAGAAACTCAATTACTAAACCAATGGTGTAGGAAATACCTCATTTGGCAACTCAAGAATATTCTTGAGTTGCTCAAAGTCTTCAAAGTGGCAACTTGATCACACCATGGTCCTTATAGTGAGCTTGTGCACATTTTTTGTGAATGAGGTATGAGTTTTTAGTTTGGTTTTGGGGGTGCCTTGAGGTGGTAGAAAGAGGTGGAAGGGATATGAGAAGGAGATGAAGAAGATGAAGAAGAAGTGAAGTGAGAATGGGTGATGAGCCATGGTCAATACCCCCCCCCCTCACACTCTCTCTTTTCTCCCATGCCAAGCCCATACCTCCCATGTCCCATTTAAAAATTTCCTTTTTCTTTTTATTTAAAACCAAAACATAAATAAAGGCAAATGAGGAATTTTGGCCATGGTTCAACAAAAGAAAAATATAATAAGTCCCATGCAACATGTTATGTTGCATGTCACATGCACACGACACACTTAATGCAAAATTAGTAAATACTAATCGAGTTTAGTAAATAACCCATTTACAAATAATTGTATAATAATTCATAATAATTATTAATTTAATTATTTAAATTCCTAAAAATAATATTTTATTTTCTGAAATGTTACAATCTTCCCCCACCCTAAATAAATTCGATCCCCGAATATAAATTTAAACCCCCCAATTATTTAAAACATTTCAGCAAACTATCAAGTCGTCGGGGCTCCGAAATCATGAATACATCAAATATATCATAGCGCAACACTTGAGCATAAAAACGAGGGCAAAACTCAAAATCAAAACTCCGTCAAGCATCACGCAATCATCGGAATTATGACAAAAATACAAATGTCCAAAACTAATACGAAATCAAACATGACGTAATCAAAACTATAACATGTATATAGTATACATCGTTGTAAAATCGTCAACACATCCACATAGAAATGCATGCAAAAATCCTTTTCAAACCGCCGTGCGATGCATGTATCACGGCACAAGTAGCGGACGTTCATTATGAAAAAAATAGCTATACATATACATATATATATATATATATATATACATATATATATATATATACATATATATATATATATATATCTTTTGTTTAACATACACTTTCCGCCTTTTGAAAATAACCTTAGGGAGGGTTTTCCTTTCATAAGGTTTCTTGTCATCATGGACACGTAAGAAAATATTGAGGCTATAGCTCATTTTTGAAAATCCCTTCGGTAAATATCGATACATAAGAAAACACTTAGGTACTGTTCTCAGAACAGTCCTGCTCAGTTACTAAACCAAATAGTAAATATCATAAAACAAACTGTTCCAAAAGAAATCAATCATAAATGTGTACAAGAATGCCGCGTGCGTCTGGTGCGCACGGAAATCGAAATCAATGCATGTGCTATATATGTGCACAGAAACAAAATAGTGCACAAAAACATCTGTCAAGTGCAACGGGTGTGCCTGACGACAATATCAGGTGCATCTGATATGCACAAAGAATCCCGATTTAGTGCATCTTGTGTGCACAAGATCGCATCTAGCGCGCCAAGTATGCGCAAGAATCCAAATCAAGTGCACAAGGTGCACGAAAACAAATATTGAATATCACAATCAAAATCGACGGTATACAACATGCATCAATTCAAATCAGGTATACCGTGGTTTATAAACTCACAAACGCGTGCATCTGCGTGCACAAAATCACATCAAGGTACGAAAAGCTCATGTAAATTACACCAAATACATAAGTCAAAATCGTGTGCAACTCCTATGCATGAATTCAAAATCGAATATATCGGAAGGTATGAAATCAAAATCTATAACATTTTGAAAATCGTTTAGGTGAAATTTCCGATAATCAGTAAAATAACTAATGTTTTCCGTAAAAATCAAGATACAATTATTTTTCAACATGGAATTAAATATACTAAGTAATTGCTAGTATTTGGTATTTAATGGGTCACTTATAAAATTGCTAGTTTACTAAAATATTTTCCGTAATTAATTATTTTTAATATTATTGTAAGCCTTCATCAATACATTTAATTAGTGATAATTACAAATTGGAATGGGTTAATACAAGTTTTGTGTATCATGATACATTAAACCAAAATGTAACATGTTGTTTTTGAAATGAAAAGAAGTTGTCAAGATGGTTTTAGAAAATATAAAAGAAAAAGGCTTAAGTTGTGAAAATAAATTAATTAGAAATTGAGGTTTGGTGTTTATCTTTTTGTGTGTTCACTCACTCACTCACACCTACTCACACACCTCTCCCCTCATGTGCTGGCCGAGCACAGCAGCCCCTCCCTAAAGTTTTCCCCACTTCAAAAGTCTTTAAGAAAAGAAAATAGAAGGAAAAGATTAAAGAAGAATGACATGGGCTTATTATATTAAAGTATGCAGTTTTATTTGACTTGGCATTACAACACCTCACCCTCTCTCTCCTCATCCTCAAATTGGCCGAGCCCTCCCCCATTCTTCCTGCAGCAGCCCCTCCCCAAATACCCCACTTCAATTCCTCTCAAAAATTCTCTAAAATCCATCAAAAATCAACAAAAAACCTCACAAACTCTTCATCTAATCTTTACCCATTATTCTTTTCTCAATCTAGCTTGGATCTTGGAGAAAAGTTAGCATTTTGGAGGCTAAGTTTTTGCATGTGTGGATCTCATTCCAAATAATTTTGAGGTATAATCTTAACCAATGGTTACTTGATGTTAAATTACTCTAATTTAAGTTATTTTGTTGTTTTATTATAGTTCAAATTGCAAACTTGAAATTTCAAGGATAGGGTTTGAATGCAAGTTAGGGTTTTTATCACCCCATTAAGGTTGCAAGGTATAGTTTAATACTTTAAGACATGCAAAATCTAGACTAGATGTTAAATTGCAAATTGTTACTTTTGAATTATCTTAATTCTATAAATTGCAAACTAGATTTTAGGATTAATGAAAATATGTGAGATTAAAAATCTAGTTAATGGTTGTGTAACCTAATTAAGATATTTAGTGAGCATTGTGGCCATAAAAATTGTTAAAACGTCAAGTTTTGAGCTACAATGGAAATTGATGCTTACTAGGTTTTCGGAATAAATCGAATTGAATTAAGTTCGAGGTTTTGATGGTTACAACCTATTTCTTATAATATTTAGTGTGTTGTGAACGCGCGATTGGTGCGATTGGATTTTTGGTTTGAGATTTGCCACGTATAGAGACCCTAGTTGTGGTTTGTGGCGTTGTCGCGAGCGCGTTTTGTTCACCAAGTGCGTGCGTGTTTAGTTCGTGCGCGTGGTTAACTTGTATTGGTTGTGTCCGCGACTAATTATATGTTTATTCTTTTTTTACTTGTGTACCTTTCTAGGATCGGGTGCTGAGGCGTCGGATGTGGCGCGGAAGTGGCAGAGCTGGAATCAGATCAGATTTGCCGAGACGTCCAGGTGACTAGATATATATCTATAGGGGAAGTCGGGTGGATGTCGTATAGCACCCCTGTAATTTCGTAAGGTATGATGCGATATATATATATATACACACACATGTGTTGTTGCGAGATGTCTATACTTAGCAAGAAAGACTATAGGCGACATGGGTTGGTTTTAGTGTAATTGAATGAAGGTGATTTTAGTCAGTTTCTTAGTCGCGAACCCTAGAGTAAGGTTGACACACACACACACACATGCACACACGTGATATGGTATTGGGTGTATATATATGTGGCTGCGTTGGTACATATATATATATATATATATATATATATATACGTGTGTATATATATATATATATACGTATACACGGGTGATGAGGATAGTATATGATACTTGGAGATGAGTCGATGTGATCGGGCATGATGCTGTGAGATCGGTTATGTGATTTGGGACGTGTTATGAGATACGATATGATACTATAGTGGATCGATGGGCGATGTGATTTTATTCACACGCGGATATATGTTTGATGGTATTGGTATGTATTAGACTATAGAACGGTACCCCTGATTCAGGATTTTATGATAATGAGGTATATGTGATAATCGACCCGTACCCCGATTTCCGGGATGTCATACGATGGACTTTACCGTACGAGGTATATATATGATGATTGATCTGCACTCTTGACTCAAGAATTTCGTATTATATATTTTTTCGTACGTGACGCTATTGAGGCGGGATCGCTGACTACTAGATATATCGACTCAGACTTAGGTGGATTTCCTTACCCTTTCGATTTGTCTCTTAGTTTAGTCCTGTAGTTTATCAGGTAGATGTTAGACTGGACTCGAGTCATACTTATTTTCAAAACTAACGAATCGTGAGTATTTTAAAAACAGGCCGAGAGATACTACGGATTTTTCAAAGGATGTATCTTTTCTCAAGGACCCCGTAGCCCTATTTTTCTAAAACCACGATTCGTGCGATTTCAAACACCAAAAACTGTATAACTCATATATAGAAACATATATTCTTCTATGTTGCATTTATTATGTATTTTCCGTATATTCTTGCTATTCACATCGTATTGCATGCTTAAATGTGTTTTCGTTAGTTATATTATAAATCCCTGTTGTCAGGACACCAGCACCATTATCAATGATGCGTATGCTCCACGTACACTCGCTTGCCGGCTCACACACATCATCATCGGTAATTTTCATGTCACGTACACATTAGAAAATATTACTTCATTTGTATAAATTGCTAGCTGGTAGTTGCAACATAGTACTAGTACGATTGCTTTCATATGCTAGTTTAGTTATTACATTCCTTGCTTGATACCCGGTGCATTCATATATTCATTTGTCATGCAATATTATGGGGTTTTATGCCGGTAATTCACCGTTTACTTACTCGGAGATTTTTGGATATCGGATTTTCCATGAGATTTTGGATTTGGAGAAACCGCAAGGATTTTTATAAACTCATTATCATTTTAAATGCAAGCTACGGTTTTCTCATGATATGATGTATGTGTCGTCCACCATGAGTTTTCTCGGCTCTTGAGCGATATTATACACTCGATTCGAGGAGGAGGATGAACCGTCTGCGGGTGCATGGTGGACCCGGTACGGTATCCCGGGGCGAGAGTGGTTTTGTGGGGATGACGATGAGCCTGGCAGGGGCAGACTACCATACCGGTGTGTCGGGCGCGGCGGATATCTGGAGGATACCGACGTAGTCGAGAGATTTGATGTGATGGGCCAGTCCGAATTGCGGGAGCCCGAGATATTGAGGCATTGAGATATTGAGATATATATTTTGTGTCGATGCTTGACACGGATTCCCTGTTGATTTCATTAATGATACTTCGGTTTTCTCGTACTTGATGTATTTTACTTTCATTCTTGATACATTCGTGCATCATATATGTGACATGTTGCTACCTGAGACACTGACACGAGCACTTGGTATTTCACTTATGTTTAGATGATTACCTTTGCCATTATTAGTTGTTTCCAGGTTATATTTTATGAAAATATTATTGTATGACCTAAGAGAGAGTCATACATGCGATTTCTTCTCGGTGATGTTTTCTACTCATGAGTTGGCAACTCACCCCCGTTGTGCCACAGTTTCTTGCAGGTTTAGCCGTACAGTTTTCGTTGCAGCTTGCTGGCACACTGCTTCCTTCCGGGTGATTGCTTTGGTAGGTAGGTTCACTTGCATCGTGACCACCGTTGTACTTTTATTTATATTCAGTTGTATCTAGTAACTCCATCAACCAGACTTGTATTATTTGATAGACTTAGAAGACCAGTTGTATATTCTTTCGACCTTAGAGTCGCACGCTTGTATTATATTAGGTCTTCTTTAGTTTTCTTGAGGATGTTGGATTTCTTTCTGAGTTTTGATCCTCGCCCTTCGGCGTTGTATATTATATTGCTTGTGTGGTTGTTTCCGCCAATTAGCGAAGAGCTAGCTCCCGCTTGGGGATGTCGTTATTCATTATCTATGTATATACATGTTTGTACCCGTTTGGGGGGGCAGTATTTACAAAGGAGACTCAGCCGAAATTTTCGGGAAAATACGATGTTGCTTTTAAATATTTAATGCCACTTATTTTATTAAAACCATTTGTTTTAAAACAAGTTTTCCTTCACTTCTTCTTTAAAATGGTTTAGATTTCTGGGCTTTTGGCTTACTTGAATTAGGTGGGGTTATATAGACTTCACATGATTCAGGTGCCAGTCACGTGCTATTTCCGAGTCGTGATAAAATCAGATGCAATGGGTCTGCACAAAACGAAAATCAGTACAGCTGTTCTTCGAATCACCAAATCGAAAATCATAAATACTATCGTCAACGTGCCCCTCCTTCAAGGTCGAAGAGTGCCGGTGCATTCAAAGTTAGCAGAGCAAGATATCTACTTGCCTCCTGTTCATAGTCTGACGCCTTATGCCCTTAGGTTCTCATCTCTCTATGGGGATTACCAGTTGTATTCCCTCTTGGCTTGACAACCCGATTCGGGGTACTGACGGAAACAATCTCGTTCTGACGCTTCTCTGAAGATCTTCCGACCAATTATCATGGTCACTCATAACATTTCTCGTCAATGATGACAACTCTGGCCCGCGGAGTGTGCGTAATACGACCGATCCTTGGTCCAAGTCATCTTGTGCAGTATTCCAGAAAGATTCTGTCAGGGTCTCCCCCAAATCTCATCTCTACCGAACTACCCAGAAGTTATCACCCTTTACTTAATCCATTTCTTATTCCAGAACAGCTGCATACTCATCACGACTTCTTCTGGAAGATATATCCATATTCAACCCCTCTACATGCGTATCACATTTCTGATGTCAACATAGTGGAACGCCATCTCGTCAAGATCTCTTACAAACCTCTTACTCTGCTTTTCTTCAATGTGAACCGATTCGGAATTATCTCTTCGTAGCTGTGTGAAATGCGCTCCAAACGGCTGCACTCATATCTAGAGTCTCTCTCGAAGCTACAAACTCGGTATCTCTAAAGTCCTGTAGACGGCATCTGGCCAACCACATCCTCGGAAACTCGTCCAAATCATCGGACTGATGCACCTACGCTCGTCCTGTCTCGATTGACTCACAACATGCCTGTGTGAGGTCCTCTTCTAGCTGAAGTTAGTCAATCTGATGATCTCGCATCGGAGTATCCAATGAACAAAAGGTCCTAGTCTTATCCAAGGGTGACTAGCGATCTTCTATCTTATCCCCAAATGTAGCTGCGTTAGCTTCAATGATCTAGGAACGATATCTTATCAACTCAGCAACAGCTGGCTCATCTGTCCGCACAGTAGACAACGTCTTAATCATCTGGAGTTGATGGTACATCAATAGTCCCTACATCCTGGCTGGCCTCTAGCAGTGGCCCGATCATATGGTGTTGATCTGATCGTTTGCGTCAGCGAGAAATTTTAGTAAAACAATACATCAAAAGGCTCGTGTCTACGGAAAACATAGTAAAACAATCTATCAAAAACGTTCATGTATCACCAAAATTACGCCCTGATCATTCCTCGTTCATGACAAGCTCGTGCTGACCGCACCTCTAGCCGCAGCTCTCTCTGATCGTGTAACCATGGTAACAGAAACCACAATCCGGCACCGATGAGGATAGATCATAGAAACGAATAGAAATACCGTGCCTAAGAAATGTACATCCTAAGGCTTCTTAAGTGGAGTAGCGTATCGTAAATATGCCGCGGAACATACACACGGTACGTCACTCTACTTAAGTCACCTACTCCATCAACCAAGGTCAACCTATGCGAAGAAAGTTCGGGTCTAATACTCCCTCGGCCAAGTCTAAGTTCCGTAAGGTCAAGCCTAGGTTCCGAATATAAATATACGCCCTAGACTCCGCATAGACAAACCTAGACTCGAACCAAGCTTAAACCTAACGCTCTGATACCAATTTTGTCACAACCCGGAAAAGCCACGTGACTGGCACTTGAATCATGTGAAGTCTATAAGAACCCACCTAATTCAAGTAAGCTAAAGCACAGAAATCTAAACCTTCTAGGGAAAATAGTGGAGGTGAAGTTTTGAAATGACGGTATAATGAAAATAAGTTCTTTCTTTAAATACATAAGTAATGATATATGAAAACACAATCTTTGTATCTAACTTGAAAACATTTTCGTTATTAAAAATTTGGGCAGCACCTCCTTTGTATATTTTAACCCGAAAACAGTATAAGCAATATAATAAAAGGCATCCCCAAGCGGGAGCTAACTTTTGGCCAAAAGGCGGAAACAACCACGCAGATAATAAGTATACAATGTCGAAGGGCGAGGATCAAAACACAGCAAGAAACTAAGCATCATCAATAAAAGCAAAAAAACAATAAATATATAAGCGCGACTCTAGGGCCGAAAGAATAAACAACTGTGGGCTTCTAAGTCTACTAAATATACAAGTCTGGTTAATGGAGCCTTTAACTAGATACAACAAAAATAATATACAAACATATACTGGTGGTCACGAAGCAAATGTATCCCACGTATCTAGCAATCACCCGGAAGAAAGTGAAGTGCCAGTAAGCCGCTACGGAACCTGTACGGCTAAACCTGCAAGAAACTGTGGCACAACGGGGGTGAGTTGCCAACTCGTGAGTAGAAGACATCACCGAGCAGAAAATGAATATATGACTATCTCCTAGGTCATACAGTAATATAATAACAAGGGTAATAGTATAACATAAGTGTGATATCAATGTACTCGTGTCCGTGTCATGAGTAATAACATATCATGTGTATCATGTATGAATGCATCATCCAACGTATGCCCGGCAAAGACACACAAAATCTCGATAAAACCTGAGTGTCCATCACCGACACTCGAAACATCATGAAACTCGTGTCCAATATCGACACGTAAATCCTTATATCTCAGACGCCGCATCCTAAGATCGGCTCTTATATCCATTTCTCTCATAACTCCGAACGGCATCCTCTAGATATCCGTCGAGTTTCCATACAATCACCGGTAGGTAGTGCTTCCCTGCCAGGCTCATCGTCATCCCCACAAAATCACTCTCGCCCTGGGGTACCTTACCGGGTCCACCATGTACCCGCAGACGGTCCATCCTACTCCTCGAATCGGGTCTTGAAAACCAAGCTCAGAACCGAGAAAACATCATGGTGGACACGAAATATCATATCAAGGAAAACCGCATCATTATCTTTTAAAATAATCATAATTTTATAAAATTTCACATGCGGTTTCCAAAAATCCAGAAATCTCAGATCCGAAATCTCAAAATCATGAATCAGTGAACAGTGAATATCGGCGTAAAGCCACACAATAGTACATAACAAAATGAATATATGAATGCATTATGTGTTTAAGTAAGGAATGCAATGTCTAGGCTAGCATATGAGACCAAGCATACTAATAATATGTATTAAACTACCAGTTAGCAGGTTATATCAATGAATTAACATTTTCTAAGGTGTACGTGACATGGAAATTACCGATGATAATGTGTGTGAGCCGGCAAGCAAGTATACGTGCAACATACGCATCATGGGTAATAGTGTCGATGTCCTAGCAGTCGAATTCATAGTAATTAAAGATAACACATGTATAAATATGAAATGCAATGAAAGCAACATGAATATGACGGAAAATGAATAGTAAACGCAACATTATAGAATATACATAATTGTATACGAGTCATATAGTTTTTTTTTGTGTTTTGAAATAGCACGAATCGTGGTTTTTAGAAAAGTAGGGACTATGGTGTTTTGAGAAAATAGATATCTTTTGAAAATCCATTGCATCCCTCATTTTATTCTTTGAAA
Source organism: Agapanthus africanus (assembly GCA_030015575.1). Lineage (NCBI taxonomy): Eukaryota > Viridiplantae > Streptophyta > Magnoliopsida > Asparagales > Amaryllidaceae > Agapanthus > Agapanthus africanus. Next base: position 98,159,975 of record CM057337.1, read on the forward strand.
AAGTCTACAATTCGTCGGTTTTGAAAATGGTATGACTCGCGCCCAAGTTAACCTAAGTCTACGCACTAAAGACTAAACTAAGAACCTAATCGAAGGTAATAAGAAATCTATAATATCCTGAGCCGATATATCTAATGGTCGGCGATCCACTCATATCATCACGTACGGTAATAATACATCGTACGACATCCTCGAGTCAAGAGTGCAGATCAATCATCATATACAACTCGTACGGTAATATCCATCATACGACATCCTCAAATCAAGGGTATGGGTCAACTATAATAATAAATCATCATTTGCACGGTATCAATCTTCGTACTGTATCAATATCATAAATCAGGGGCACGGATCGAAGGTCACGTACAATCTATTATATCATCAAAATACATATTATCACATGCTTGTGTAAATATCACCCAACGATCCTTTATAATATCATATCATATACCATATCACGACTCAATCACATACCAACATCTCACGGCATCATGCCTGATCATATCGACCCATCTCCATATATCACATACTATCCTCATCATCCATGTATATGTACACACACACACACATATATACACATATACACACAAAGATCAAGTGTGTGTGTGTGCGCGTGTGTGTGACTACATATAACCTGCGATTCGCCACCAAAGTAATTATCCTATAGGTAGGTCTTCCCAGATCAACCTAATCTAACCTAAGGTCTTCTAAAATACCCTACTTGCTAAGTATCCAATATCGCATCCAAACTCATAATAATATAGTAGTAACCCGATTCTACGTTTGCGGGGGTGCTATACGCTATCCACCCGACTTCCCCCGTAGATATACATCTACTCATCTTGATCCTCGCTTACCGAAGTCGATGACGCTTGTTTTCCCTTGTCATCCTGAAGTCCACGCGAAGTACCTACATATCACAAAATATATCGTATCGCATCAAAATCCGATTCAAAAACCGACACGACACGCGAAGTGCTCGTAGGTTAGAACCTATAGCCTACGAATGCAAAAACAATCATAAAACCCTCGTCGTTGACGTACAAACATTCAACGACCAAATCCACAATCAAATGCCAAAATCCATGTTTTAGAAATCGGAAAACCATTGCTATTATTAACTCAAACGCTCCCAGATTTTGCCTCGGGTAATTTGGGACAAAAAGAACAATACAGTGGCTAAGTTATGAGGAGTGTGAGCTACAGGTCAAAACCTAACATCAACAGCTAAAATCTGGCCGGCCAATAGTGTTACGGTAACCGCCCCCGCCGGCCCCACTTTTGAATTTTGGTCTCGTCTTCTCGTGGTGGTCTCCTATTGGTCTAACTAGGTTAATGTATATGTTTAATTTTTTTTATAAAGGTCCCGGGTTGCTCCAGATTCCCTGTAGACCTCACAATATTTACAAAACCGATATCGGAAATATTTTTAGTTGTGCATGGTTTCAAGTCTCAGTTTTGTTCCAGGTTTTAACACTATAGGGGTTGTAGTCATTAATTACACCTTAATTACACTATCAAAACTCATAGAATCCCCTAAACCTCAACTTGGAATTTTCAAAATTCACTAATCCTCACTTAATCAATTCTAAACTAAAATAGAAGCTAAAGAAACTCAATTACTAAACTAATGGTGTAGAAAATACCTCATTTGTCAACTCAAGAATATTCTTGAGTTGCTCAAAGTCTTCAAAGTGGCAACTTGATCACACCATGGTCCTTATAGTGAGCTTGTGCACATTTTTTTATGAATGAGGTATGAGTTTTTGGTTTGGTTTTGGGGGTGGCAAGAGGTGGTAGAAGGAAGTGGAGGGGAGATAAGAAGGAGATGAAGAAGATGAAGAAGAAGTGAAGTGGGAATGGGTGATGAGCCATGGTCAATACCCCCTCTCTTTCTCTCACACACTCTCTCTTCTCCCATGCCAAGCCCACACCTCCCTTGTCCCATTTAAAAATTTCCTTTTTCTTTTATCTTTTATTTAAAACCAAAACATAAATAAAGGCAAATGAGGAATTTTGGCCATGGTTCAACAAAAGAAAAATATAATAAGTCCAAAGCAACATGTTATGTTGCATGTTGCATGCACACAACACACTTAATGCAAAATTAGTAAATACTAATCGAGTTTAGTAAATAACCCATTTACAAATAATTGTATAATAATTCATAATAACTATTAATTTAATTATTTAAATTTCTAAAAATAATATTTTATTTTCTGAAATGTTACAGTATTTCACCGATCCAGACCGTTCACCGTGATCTGCATGTCACGCATTGTAACACCCTAGTTCATTTATACCAGTTCTAGTTCAAGTATTTCTTTATTTATGGTATTTTCTTGATTTACCGTGTTTTGGGTGCGAATAGTATTTTCACATTTGTTTTAGCATCCGACCCGACCCACATGCTTGAAACCTGTTTGATTCATGTTTATGGTTTATCCTGACTTGTTACGTAGACATGTGCACTTTCATGAATGTTGTATACTGGCATTTTATCTGGCATTTGCATCTTTACAATATAACATTTAAAGTCACACAAAATATTTTAAAAATAAATTGCATGGCCTGCATGATACCCCTGACCCTGTCGCAGCATCCGCACATCTTGTTCCTGTCCCGTTCAGTGAAACGGACTTGTTTGGATAGCTACGCGCACATACGTGCATCCGTTCTTGGGGTTATGCTTTTTCGTTACCCGGACATTTAATTTTAACTTTGGTCATCACATATATTTTTCATATTTTGAAACTGAATTTTAGACCCGACCCGGACGTGTTTTGGATTATTTTTGTATCCCGCCAAAATTTAAATTTTATTAAATATAATATCTTTATTTTAAAATCGACAGCCTTTAAATTTAATTAACTAACTAAAGTCTTTTAAAATTTAATCGCGACGCCCCGCGGACCGATTTACTATGTCAAAACAAATTAAACAACCCCAGCTCACTTCTCTCTCTTTCTCTTTCCTCTGGCCCCCACCACTCATCTCTCTCTCTCTCTCTCTCACGCAGACCCTCTCTCCTCTCTCTTCTCTTTCTTTCTCTCTTTCTCTCTCCCTTCGCTGTCTCTCTCTCTACTTTCTCTCACTCCTCTCGCGATCCCTGTAGCAATCTCGAGTCGTGTCACCTCCCCGAAGGCTTAGCCTCACCTCCCTTCACTAAACTTCTTCTAATTCTCTTCTTCTTCTTCTTTTTAACCCGAGCCCCCCACGAGAACCCATACAACGAAACCATAGCTCGTCAAATCCACCCAACCACCGACAACCCACATCTCCTCGTCGCCTCACACCACCTTCCTCCTTCTTCTTCTCTCTTCCCTTCAACTCATTTCTTCTCCCGAGCCCACTGCAACCAACCCTACACCTCCGACCTCGCCTGCACCCACGTTGCCACTCATCGCCGATCACCATCCCGACCTCACCTCATTCTCCTCCTCCTCATCTCCTTCTTCTTCTTCCCGAGCACCCTGCACCCAAATCCCAGCCAACAACAACCACGAGAACCCTAACACCGAAACCCTAGCCTTCATCTTGATCGCCCCTCACCGCCGGTGAACCCTACACCACTACCTCGTCTCCTCTGTCCCTAGAAACCCCAGAGCACCAAACTCCAGTAAGCACTTCTCTTCTTCTCTTCTTCTTCCTCTTCTTCTTTTCTTTTTCTTTTTCTTTTCTTTTCTTGAATCTTGGAATTGCAGAGATCGCCGAAGCCCTGACGTCGCTACCATTCCAGACGACTCAGTGGACGTACCTTACCTGCGTGATCACCCTCTTGCATTGCTTGGACCCGTCCTGTGTGCCGTGCGTGCGTTGCGACGTTTTGCCGACGTCGAACGTGCCGTGCGTATCCGTATCGTGATCTATCGAGGCAAGTTTATCTTGCTGCATGCTATGTTACTGTATTTACATCTATTTGAACAAATATAATACTTGTATTTTAAATCATGCATCCCATGTTTAGTTTTACTGTTTTACGACATCCGTATGCATCCGTATAAGTTATTTTCACATCTAGTGCATGAAAACCTATCTTGTTACTTACTATATTACAATATACTGCACCCAATAAAATATTTACATCTCATATTGCTTAGTTGTACATCCCACATTACCATTTTACAGTTTTACTGTTTTCGGATACCCGTTTGCATCCATCTCATTTAAAATATATATAACTGCATTTATAGATCGCATTAATTCATATTATTATTGTAGTAACACCCCATGCTTAATAATATGCATCCTACTTAGTAATGGAGCTATAGTTGCAATCCCTAATAGTTAGTTTTGCATCCATATTTATTTGTGCATCCATACCATTAATTGTATACTTATTTGCATTCTATGTCACATTATTACATATTATTGTTTTATTAGTACCCCATGCTTGATATTGTGCATCCTACATAGTCATGATGTAACCCCTGATGAATATTTATGCATCCATGCTTTTATTTGTGCATCCGTACCTGCTACAGTTTTATTATGAGCATCCGCTTGACACATGTGCACTACCTGTCATGACCTGATATACCACTGCTTGACTTAATACCTGATCTTGTTACTAATGCCGACAATCTTGACATATTGTCCCTACGGACATACCCTGTTGTCTATTTAGACAAACATGTACCTGCTTGATCCTGTGTTGGCATTAGCTCCAGATTTATCAATACCTGACTTGAACACATAACCTTGGGGGTATGGGGAAATCAAAAGTGTAAACTAAAGTATAACTTAAAAGGGTATTACTTGATCCGTGGTCCCGGGGGGTAACGGGACAGAGCCATTCGTGACTCTTACATATTCTTGATTCGTGGTCCAAGGGGTTAACGGGACAGAACAACTCTTGGTTCACATATTCCTGATCCGTGGTCCCGGAGGGTAACGGGACATATCTTTTGAGTTACATGGAGAATTACATTAATTGATTTCAAATAAACTTTAGAATAGATAACCCAGTAGCACAGTTTAGATTGATCACTGCACGTCATATATATTGATACACTTCACTGTTCTATATCCGTGTTTACTTATTACATTCATGTTACTGTTTATGATTCATGCCTGCATATCTCGTGTATCCTGTTCTTTTATTATTGTTTGATATCATGACACACTTAAGTATGGGTTTTGCATGGCCCGGATCCTCTATCTCTATTGCAGGCTGTTCAGGAGTATCTCGATCAACAGGCCGAGCAGTGAAGACCTGTTAGTAGTTTAGTTTAGCTTTCTTTCAGTATTTTTTTCATTCCTGATGTGAGCCCGTATTTTGGGACGTACTTTCCAGATTGTTATTATTACTTGAATTTATTGCTTCCGCATATTATTTCTTGACTCATTTATTCTGGCATATGGACATGTACTAGATAGTTTATTTTACTTTACTGTTCTTGATATCTCTAGACAGCCGTAATGTGACTGTGGAGGGATGTTTTCTAGCCACAGGTAGTATGGTTGGCTCTGTCATATGCCGATCTTAGCGCACTGTGGGAAGTGGGGCGTGACAGGGTTTGTTTGGTATCAGAGCCATAGGATTTAGGTTAATCGGGTTTGATTATTTTGTAGTTGCGTATTGGACCCAATACACGAATCAGAATACTCGTGATTAGGAACATGTCCTGCCACTTTACCATCTTGCCATTCTTGAATCTTAACTTCCTCCTGATCCTTACCTTGACGATATGCAAACCTCCTTGCATCTCGACTTGAAACTTTTGGTTCCCTATTGTTTATCTCTAGGATTTGGGCGACTTGAGTGGAGTTATGTGATTGTAACTATGTACCGCGGCATGGTTACAATGCGGTACTCTATTTAAGTAACTTGGAGTTCTAGTCTTGATACATATCCTTGATCTATGGTCATTATTCATCAAAAGTTGAATCTTGTTATCATACTAATCCTTTCGGTGTTTTGGTTTCAGGAACATGGCGGACAGAAATCTGAGAGCGTACCAGAGACATGTTGATGACGCCGCTTTGCTTGGAGCAATTCGTGGGATGCTAGAGAACCAGAAACGGTAGACCGAACTGAACCAGCGGCAGGCCGAAGTTTTTCAGGAAGGTTTGCGGACCGTCCAGCAGTCCGTAAACAATGTTGTGGCCAAACCAATAGAGCATGTAGGTACCGTGGTGAATTTCAGGAGACTTGGTCCATTCGTCTTCACTGGTCTGGAAGAGTCGTTGCCAGCGGAGCAGTGGCTGGTTGATACGGAGAATTTGCTCATTGCGGCACAGATTCCAGAGGACAAGAGAGTGGATGTTGTACGCATCCAATTGGTTGACTATGCCCGTGAGTGGTGGCTTGTGGAAGAGACCCGCTTGCCCAAGCCGATCAGTTGGGCAGTTTTTTCGAAGAGTTTCTTGGAGAAGTTCTTCCCGCAGACTGCACGGGAGGAAATGGGGGAAAAGTTTATCAGTTTGAAGCAGAACGGCGTACCCGTGGATGTACATGCGGCTGAATGGACACAGCTCAGTAAATTCGCTGGACCTTTGGTTGCCAATGATGCTGATAGGGCAAGGAGGTTCATGCGCAGTTTGGACGTAGAAATCCAGAGGCACATCATATCTCTGGGATTGACCACTTTCTCTCAAGTTCTCAAAGCAGCCCGAGAGCAGCAGAGCTTATCGGTGAAGACTGGGGGTACACAGCAGCAGGCAGTTGCTGTGCGGAAGCCGGCGTTTGCGCCGAACCGAGCGCCTATACGCAGAGGTATTCCGGTGAACTGACATGGCGTAGTACCGATGAAGAAGCCCGTCGTACCCGAGCAGAGAGGAAGAAGAATGTGTGACTTTTGCCATTTTCCCGGACATCAGCAGAAGGATTGTCGAAGGAAGCTTGGACTTTGTTTGGTTTGCGGATCAGCTGATCATACTATCAGTGTTTGCCCATCAAAGCTTCGTTTGAAGGATGATGTTCAAAGGCCACCGCAGAAGCAGTTTCAGGGGCAGAAGCAGTTGACTCAAAGACCCAATCAAGCTCGAGCCTTTACCCTGACGGCTGAAGAGGCCAAGGCTTTAGAGGAAGTTGTTTCAGGTATCCTACTTGTTCATGATTTTCCTGCATTAGCGTTATTCGATTCTGGTGCATCCCATTGTTTTATGTCGTCCAAGTTTATTGCTGCACACTCGATTTCTTGCACGACCCTATCTAGTTGTAGGGACATACACACTGGGAATGGGAAGATCATATCTAGTAGCGAATGCAAGGATTGATCAGTTGTTATTTGCGGAAGGGGGTTATTTGCAGATTTCTTGGTGATTGATACTGGTAGCTATGATGTTGTTTTGGGAATGGACTTTCTCGGCACTTTTCACGCTCACATTGATTGTAGGGCAAAGAAAGTGATTTTCCAGATTCCCGAACATCCGGAGTTTGTTTTTACTGGAGGTAGCAGTTCTGTCGGGCCAGTCGAGTTTAGAGCTAGGCCGACAAACAATGTTCTTTCGTTAATGGAAGTTGATAAGGAGGAAATGCCAGCTGTAGTTCGAGAGTTCATGGACGTGTTCGAGGACATCTCGGGTTTACCGCTAAAACGAGATGTGGAGTTCGCGATCGATCTTGTTCCTGGTGCAGCGCCAATCTCAAAAGCGTACTATCCAATAGCACCAGTGGAGTTGGAAGAAGTCAAGAAGTAGGTTACCGAATTACTAGAGAAGGGTTGAATTCGCAGCAGTAATTCACCCTGGGGAGCTCCAGTTCTTCTAGTCAAGAAGAAAGATGGCACAAGGAGGATGTGCATCGATTATCGAGAATTAAACCGGGTGACTATTAAGAACAAGTACCCGATCCTTCGCATTGGCGAATTATTCAAGCAACTTAGTGGCGCGAGGATATTCTCGATGCTGGATTTGAGATCCGGATATCATCAGGTCCGAGTTAAATCAGAGGATATTTGCAAGACTGCGTTCCAAACTCAGTATGGACATTACGAGTATTTAGTGATGCCATTCGGAGTCACAAATTCACCGACGATATTTATGGACTTGATGAACCGAACCTTTTCACCATTCTTGGACCATTTTATAGTGGTGTTCATCGATAATATTCTGATCTACTTGAGGAGCATTGAAGAGCATGCGGAATACTTGAAGATCACACTGCAGACAATGAGGCAAGAAAGATTGTATGCAAAGATGAGCAAGTGCGAGTTTTGGCTTGAAGAAGTGAAGTTTTTGGGGCATGTCGTATCTGGAGACGGAATCGCCGTTGATCTTGTGAAGATTGCAGCAGTTCAAGATTGGACGATTCCGAAGAACGTAGCAGAAATCAGAAGTTTTCTTAGACTTGCAGGATACTACAGAAGATTCGTGGAGAATTTTGCTCGTTTGGCTGAGCCTTTGACTAAGCTTACGCGAAAGGAAGTACCGTTCGTATGGACAGATAGATGTGTGTCAGCTTTTGAGGCGTTGAAGCAAAAGTTGGTAACCGCTCCTATTTTGACCGTACCAGACGGTTCCGGAGGATTGGTGATTCATAGCGATGCATCTGGGAAAGGTTTGGGATGTGTTCTGATGCAGCATGGAAAGGTTATAGCCTACGCACCGAGACAGTTGAAGACCCATGAGAAGAATTACCCAACTCATAATTTGGGGCTTGCAGCAGTGATTTTCGCTTTGAAGATTTGGAGACACTACTTATTGGGCGAAAGAGTCGAAGTATTCACCGATCACAAAAGTCTAAAGTATGTGTTCACGCAGAAAGGGCTTAATATGAGGCAGCGTAGATGGTTGGAGCTGAAAGCTGACTATGATCTTGATCTCAAATACCATCCGGGGAAAGTTAATGTAGTGCCGGATGCGCTTAGTCGGTTGCCAGCAATTCGGATGTTGACTGCACAGAAGGAGCTTATTGAAGACTTTCGGAGACTCGAGTTGGAGATTGTGCTACCGCATACTTCGGGACAGTTGATGCAGTTGCAAGTACAGTCGTCGTTGATCGAGAGTATTTAAGCAGTGCAGTCACAGGACCCAAAATTGCAGAAGTTTTGAGAACAGGTTGAAGCTGGACTTCGAACGGACTTGTTGATTCATGAAGATGGTTCGTTGCGGTATGGTAGCCATTTGTGTGTGCCAAAAGGAGACAATCGTGAAGAAGTTATGAAGGAGACGCACAGTTCCGCATATTCCGTACATCCAGGAGGCACGAAGATGTACCGTGATCTACGACAGCATTTCTGGTGGGAAGGCATGAAAAGGGAGATTGCCCGTTTTGTGGCGAAATGTTTGGTGTGTCAGCAAGTTAAGGCTGAACATCAAAGGGTAGCTGGTTTATTGCAACCACTTCCGATTCCTCAATGGAAGTGGGAACATATAACTATAGATTTCGTGACAGCTTTACCGCGGAGTCCAAAGGATAACAATGCAGTTTGGGTGATTGTTGATCGATTGACCAAGACAGCTCATTTCATACCATTTCGAGTTAGTCAATCAACGGAAGCGTTAGCGGAACAGTACATGTAGGAGATTGTGAGATTGCATGGAGTACCTGTGAGCATCGTGTCCGACCGTGACACCCGATTCTTATCGCACTTCTGGAGGAGTTTACAGGAAAGTTTGGGGACGCGATTGAAGTTTAGCACAGCTTATCATCCTCAGACAGATGGCCAGTCGGAGAGAACGATCTAAACTCTTGAAGACATGTTGAGAGCTTGCATGTTAGACTTCAAGGGTTCGTGGGAGGATCATCTACACTTGGTGGAGTTTTTTTACAACAACAGTTTTCAGGCAACTATTCAGATGGCTCCATTCGAAGCATTGTATGGTCGCAAGTGACGTTCACCTGTTTGTTGGGACGATGTTGGAGAACGAAAATTGTTGGGACCGGATTTGATCGTGCAAACAGTGGAGAAAGTTAATACTATTCGGAATTACATGAAGGCAGCACAAGATCGGCAGAAGAGTTGGGCCGATACATCGAGAAGACCTCTAGAATTCGCTGTCAGTGATCTGGTATTCTTGAAGATATCACCGACTAGAGGAGTGATTCGTTTTGGGAGTCGGGGCAAGCTTAGCCCTCGATTCATGGGGCCTTTCAAGATTATGGAGCGTGTTGGAGAAGTGGCTTATCGATTGGCGTTACCACAATCTTTGGCGAATGTTCATGACGTGTTTCATGTATCTCAACTCCGTAAGTATGTTCGAGATGAAACACACGTACTGGATCATTCGGAGCTGACTGTAAGAGAGGATTTGACCTTTGAGGAACGACCGATGTCGATTGTTGATCGAAGAGAAAAGGTCCTTAAGAACAAGGTTATCCTTCTCGCACTTGTTTCTTGGGGAAATCGCTCGCATGGAGAATCGACTTGGGAACGAGAAGACGAAATTCAACAGCAGTTTACAGATCTCTTCCTGTAGTTTCATGATTGTTTATCTTTTCTTGTTCTTGGGAATTTCGAGGACGAAATTCTTTTTGTAGTTGGGTATAATGTAACACCCTAGTTCATTTATACCAGTTCTAATTCAAGTATTTCTTTATTTATGGTATTTTCTTGATTTACCGTATTTTGGGTGCGAATAGTATTTTGACACCTGTATTAGCATCCGACCCGACCCGCATGCTTGAAACCTGTTTGATCCATGTTTATGGTTTATCCTGACTTGTTACGTCAACATATGCACTTTCATGAATGTTGCATACTGGCATTTTATCTGGCATTTGCATCTTTATAATATAACATTTAAAGTCACATAAAATATTTTAAAAATACATTGCATGGCCTGCATGATACCCTGACCCTGTCGTAGCATCCGCACATCTTGTTCCTGTCCCGTTCAGTGAAACAGACTCGTTTGGATGGCTACGCGCACATACGTGCATCCGTTCTTGGGGGTATGCTTTTTCGTTATCCGGACATTTAATTTTAACTTTGGTCGTCACATATATTTTTCATATTTTGAAACAGAATTTTAGACCCGACCCGGACGTGTTTTGGATTATTTTTGTATCCCGCTAAAATTCAAATTTTATTAAATATAATATCTTTATTTTAAAATCGACAGCCTTTAAATTTAATTAACTAACTAAAATCTTTAAAAATTTAAAATCAAAACAAATTAAACAACCCCAGCTCACTTCTCTCTCTTTCTCTTTCCTCTGGCCCCCACCACTCATCTCTCTCTCTCTCTCACGCAGACCCTCTCTCCCCTCTCTTCTCTTTCTCTCTCCCCTCGCTGTCTCTTTCTCTCTCTTCTTTCTCTCTCCCCTCGCTGTCTCTTTCTCTCTCTTCTTTCTCTCACTCCTCTCGCGATCCCTGTAGCAATCTCGAGTCGCGTCACCTTCCCGAGGGCTTAGCCTCACCTCCCTTCACTAAACTTCTTCTAATTCTCTTCTTCTTCTTCTTTTTAACCCGAGCCCCCCACGAGAACCCATACAACGAAACCCTAGCTCCTCAACTCCACCTAACCGCCGACGACCCACATCTCCTCGTCGCCTCACACCACCTTCCTCCTTCTCCTTCTCTCTTCCCTTCAACCCATTTCTTCTCCCGAGCCCACTGCAACCAACCCTACACCTCCGACCTCGCCTGCACCCACGTTGCCACTCACAGCCGATCACCATCCTGACCTCACCTCATTCTCCTCCTCCTCATCTCCTTCTTCTTCTTCCCGAGCACCCTGCACCCAAACCCCAGCCAACAACAACCACGAGAACCCTAACACCGAAACCTAGACTTCATCTTGATCGTCCCTCACTGTCGGTGAACCCTACACCACTACCTCGTCTCCTCTGTCCCCAGAAACCCCAGAGCACCAAACTCCAGTGAGCACTTCTCTTCTTCTTCCTCTTCTTCTTTTCTTTTTCTTTTTCTTTTCTTTTCTTGAATCTTGGAATTGCAGAGATCGCCGGAGCCCTGACGTCGCTACCGTTCCAGACGACCCAGTGGACGTACCTTACCTGCGTGATCACCCTCTTGCATTGCTTGGACCCGTCCCGTGTGCCGTGCGTGCGTTACAACGTTTTGCCGACGTCGAACGTGCCGTGCGTATCCGTATCGTGATCCATCGAGGAAAGTTTATCTTGCTACATACTATGTTACTATATTTACATCTATTTGAACAAATATAATACTTGTATTTTAAATCATGCATCTCATGTTTAGTTTTACTGTTTTACGACATCCGTATGCATCCGTACAAGTTATTTCACATCTAGTGCATGCAAACCTATCTTGTTATATACTATATTACAATATACTGCACCCAATGGAATATTTACATCTCATATTGCTTAGTTGTACATCCCACATTACCATTTTACAGTTTTACTGTTTTCGGATACCCGTTTGCATCCATCTCATTTACAATATATATAACTGCATTTATAGATCGCATTAATTCATATTATTATTGTAGTAACACCCCATGCTTAATAATGTGCATCATACTTAGTAATGGAGCTATAGTTGCAATCCCTAATAGTTAGTTTTGCATCCATGTTTATTTGTGCATCCATACCATTAATTGTATACCTATTTGCATCCCATGTCATATTATTACATATTATTGTTTTATTAGTACCCCATGCTTGATATTGTGCATCCTACATAGTCATGATGTAACCCCTGATGAATATTTGTGCATCCATGCTTTTATTTGTGCATCCGTATCTGTTACAGTTTTATTATGAGCATCCGCTTGACACATGTGCACTACCTGTCATGACCTGATATACCACTTCTTGACTTGATACATGATCTTGTTACTAATGCCGACAATCTTGACCTGTTGTCCCTACGGACATACCCTGTTGTCTATTTAGACAAACCTGTACCTGCTTGATCCTGTGTTGGCATTAGCTCCAGATTTATCAATACCTGACTTGAACACATAACCTTGGGGATATGGGGAAATCAAAAGTGTAAACTAAAGTGTAACTTAAAATGGTATTACTTGATCCGTGGTCCCGGGGGGTAACGGGACAGAGCCATTCGTGACTCTTACATATTCTTGATCCGTGGTCCCGGGGGGTAACGGGACAGAACCACTCTTGGTTCACATATTCCTGATCCATGGTCCCGGGGGGTAACGGGACATATCCTTTGAGTTATATGGAGGATTACATTAATTGATTTCAAATAAACTTTAGAATAGATAACCCAGTAGCACAGTTTAGATTGATCACTGCACGTCACATATATTGATACACTTCACTGTTATATATCCGTATTTACTTATTACATTCATGTTACTGTTTATGATTCATACCTGCATATCTCGTGTATCCTGTTCTTTTATTATTGTTTGGTATCATGACGCACTGACGTCTGGGTTTTGCATGGCCCAAATCCTCTATCTCCGTCGCAGGCCGTTCAGGAGTATCTCGATCAACATGCCGAGCAGTGAAGACCTGTTAGTAGTTTAGTTTAGCTTTCTTTCAGTATTTTTTTCATTCCTGATGTGAGCCTGTATTATGGGACGTACTTTCCAGATTGCTATTGTTACTTGAATTTATTGCTTCCGCATATTATTTCTTGACTCGTTTATTCTGGCATATGGACATGTACTAGATAGTTTATTTTACTTTACTGTTTTTGATATCTCTAGACAGCCGTAATGTGACTGTGGATGGATATTTCCTAGCCACAGGTAGCATGGTTGGCTCTGTCACATGCCGATCTTAGCGCACTCTGGGAAGTGGGGCGTGACACTCATATGCTACGTATCAATTTTCATGAGATTCCTACATATTTAGCACACACGATCGTTGATATCGTTTTCCAGACTACCGAAAGACGTTCATTTTTCGTTCATTTGATCGCATGTGCTAGAGGTATAGAAATCTCATGAAAATTGATGCGTAGGGTATGTGTGACTTGTAGATCACGGTGAACGGTCTGGATCGGTGAAGTAAACGGGGATAGGATGTTACAAAATGCATCTCATTTGTTTTACATAAGAAAGTGTCTCACTGGATTATTACCCTCTCTCTCTCTCTATATATATATATATATATATATATATATGAGAATAATGGAGGAAAGATGTCATAGGAGAGAATTTCCTTCTATGGCGTCGAAAAAATACAACCTCTATCATATTTTCCGATGATCGGAACCCATCATCTTCATCATTATCATCTAAGATGTGGGTAAGCCAAATTTCATGTGATTCTACAACTTTTTCACCGTTGAATTAGTGGGTTCAAAATTAACGGTTTACCAACAATAGAACTTTTTACATTGCTAAATCAACGGTGCAAAAGTTGTAGAATCATAAGAAATTTGGCGTACCCACATCTTAGATGATAACGATGAAGATGATGGGTTCCGATCGTCGGAAAACACGATGTGGGATATATTTTTCAACGCCATTGGAGGAAATTCCCTCATATGGCCTCTTTCATATATTATTCTCTCTCTCTCTCTCTCTCTCTCTATATATATATATATATATATATATATATTTGAAACCATTTACCATAAACATTTTACTTTTCTGTTTTTTAAAACAATTTTATGACAGTTCAAGGTCCAAAAAACCCGCAAAACCCAAACTACCTATCCAAACACGGAACCCTCCACCTTCCCGAGTCGGAACGAACCTGTTTGACTATAATGTTTGTAGACCAATTGGTTCGGAAGGGTATTTTTAAACTTCGGATCGGGTCGGGTATAAAAATAACGAACTCGCCCGGCCCGGTCTCACCCTACTAATAATCAAGCTCTGGTTCTCCTCTCTCTCTCTCTCATCAGTCGAGAGACCAAACCCCAGCAATGGCGATGGCGGCTGCGTCCTCGTTGCTTCGTCGAGCTTCGTCTCCTCTCATTCGCATCCCTCTCTACTCTTCATCCATGGAGAATCCCTTCGCTGCGGCCGCGTCGCCTCCTTGCCTCCCCGATTCGCCCTTGGACTCTGGCTCCATGGATCTCATGGCTGTTCCCAAGAAAAAGGTGCCTCTTTTAGAATCTAAGGTTTTGTAGCTGAAGGATTGATTGGTCTTTTGAGATTGATGTTTGTGTTTTTGATTACAGGTGTCAAAATATAAAAGAGGGTTGAGGAATGGCCCCAAGGCTCTGAAACCTATCCCTGTGATCGTCAGATGCAAGTAAGATTCTATCTTTCTTCATTTCTCTTGCAGTTTATTGTTTACAGATGTTATTGAAAAGCGCCCAAGTTCATAAATCATAGTTCAATATGTAGTGTAGATATTCGGTTTATCGTTATCGAGTAGGGTTTGGGTCCTTAAATAATGCTTTCGAAGAAATGCTTACTGTCAGTCCATTACCAATAGATCTTAAATGGTTGAAGCAACCAAGATTTTAGGTTTAGATTGTGAGCTTTGTTTTACTTGTAATTTGCTTTGCTCGAGTTATATTTTTGAATACTGAGTGTCCATGAGCTGATCTCACAATCGTCTTGTTCCATATGGTCCAACCCACTAGATCATGCTCGCCTGAATATCTACACTACTCAACTAGAGGCACAAATCTGTATGGGACGGAAGTTGTGTGCATAGACAAGTCATCACGTTGTGTGCACAGACAAGTCATCACGTTGTGTGCACAACATAATTTGGAGTCTTTGTATTTGTATGAAAAGGTTTTAGGAGAATATATCGTATATGATTCAGTGGCAAATTGAAAGCCTTTATGTTAATTTTGCATGACTTTGATTTGATGTGTGTATACCACCTAACTGGGTGGCCTAGTTGGTCCAAACTTCTGCAGTGGATCAATAGAAACAACGGCATCGTTAAGAGGGTCGCAGACAATCAATGTTCTTGCCCTTTAGCACTGTGTCATTAGAGAGCGGGCTTCAGATATATTGTATGTAGAACTGACGAATAAGGATTAGCAATAAACAATGAGCAGTAAACAGTGTAGATGGGAACATAAACAAATTTCTTAAGTACAGCTTGAACCTGCAGATGGTTAACATTAAAATTTAAGGGCTATGGCTTCTCAAACATCATAAAAAGAGAGATCAAAGATGAACTGATGTTGGATTCTAAATAATAAGTTATCAAAGACGCACAAACACACACGCACGCACAAATATTAGTTGCCATTTCTTATGTATGCCATGATTAGAATGAAATCTTGAGACATCTGAATGCAAATGGCAAGTGGTCTTGGCATCCGTATAAGATTTTCGGAAACAATCTTCTATTTGATAACCATATAGTGAACGGTTTCCCTTTTTTTGGCGATTGTGGGAAAACATGTCAATCAAGTCAAAAAAGAGGGTCCAAAAGTTTCTATATTTGAAATAATCGTGGATACAGTCATGTCGTGTTCTTCGGCTTGATAACATTCGCATTGCACAGCCATTTAATTTTTAAATTATTTTTTCATGTCATGTAATGCTAGTCATGTCATTAGGGGGGCTCCTGTTAGAATCTTATCTATTCTTCTTACATTACCATCATATAATTGTCAAATAATGTGCTTCATTCTGCGTTTCTTAACATTAGCTTCAACAAGTTTCCTATACATTCTTCATTTTTCTTAGTCTTAAAATCGGTTTTAACCTGTTGGTTATGAAATTTAGTTTTGGAAATTTTTAATTGGTTATTTTAGATTAAATTCTTTTTTTATGAAAGAGTAAGGCTTAACTTGCCCGTCTCATAGCAAAAATTTAGATTAAATTCTTAGTTTTTGAATAAATATAATTTCCTATTTGAGCCAATTTTGTTACTTGAAGCTTGCTAATGATAAGAGGCTTGCTATGATGCTTTGAATCTACTTTGTTTTGATTAGAGATTAAGAATTGATATTGAGATTGAGTAACAATTCTCATTAGCATAACTCTTGCCGAAATTTCCTACTTTTTCCAAATTACTTCCCTATCTTCAAAGTTCAACGTTGACCAGAAGATTCCTTTTTTTATTAATCAAATTAGTTTATTCAACAGCCTATATGGGCAGGGCTAAATAATACTGCATAAGTTCCACGGATATAACTACAGATACATGCTAGAGTTTATAACTGTAAGCTTCAATGGGATGTAATGTTCTGCCATGTCCTTGCACCATAGGATTTAGTTAAAATTTATAGACATGTATCAAATGCAGGTTGGTCAAGATTGTGCATGGAATTTGTATGTGTATATATTGGAATCTAACTGTTATTTCCCAGAAGTCAATTGAAATAGTATATTGGAATCCGACAATTATTTCCTACCGGTCAATTAAAATAGGTTGCTATTGAAAAATATTTAATTTAAAGCAAAGGCCATAAACTCTAAGAGAGAGAGAGCGAAGAAAAAATTTAAAATAAAAGGCAAAAACTTGTCTCTATATTTCTGTGCTTGGAAGAACCTTGCTTATTTATGGTATAAAATCAAAGCTGGTGCTATCAACTATTAATTAAGCCGATTCTAAAGATTAAAGGATATAGGCGTGTAGAAAGATGCACAATTTATACTTGTGGCAGATTGAATATATACTAGCAAGGGCCCCGGCACAATGCGTGGGTACGAAGTTCATAGTCAAGAAAAATTAAATTAATTTAAAAGTTTATGGTTATATGATTTGTAGGTTGTAATATCCTATATTTATGAATATCAGATGTAAAGTATATGAAGAATTAATTTGCAAATACTTCGGCATTTTTCTTCAGTTTTTCAATACTCCTTGTGTTTAAAAATCTCAAAAGAAATTCTTTGATTAATATTTTGCTTGTTATAGCAACGAGAATCATGAAATGTAAAAAAAAACCTAATTTTTTCCTTCAAATTCTCAACATTTTGCACGTCGCACACGAATATAGCAAAAACTTTAAAATCTAAAAATTTATGTTTTCTTCGGTTTTCTAATATTTTGCTTGTTATAGCATAATAAAATCATGAAATTTTGAAAAACATTTTTTTTATTTTTTCAATATTTTCCATGATAGCACACTCAAAAAATCTTAAACTTTTCTGATTTCTCTATTTTTTCCCCCAATATAATGCATGTTATAACCCATGGAAATCATGAAAATTTCAAAAATCTTAAATTTTCCTGCTATCTTCGATTTTTAAAATATTTTGCATCTTATAGCATTTGACAATTGCGAAATTTACAAAAATTCTAAAATTATTTGTTTTCTTCAAATCTATAATATTTTGTACGCCATCACACGAAAATTGCGTAATTTTCAAAAATCCCAAATTTTTATGTTTTCTTCGGTTTTTCAATATTGCGCACGAAAATCGCGAAATTTTATAGGCCTTAATTTTTTTTCGATTTTTCAATATTTTGCATGCTCTAACACATGAAAATTGCATAATTTAAATCTCAAACTTTTATGTTTGCTTTGGTTTTTCAATATTTTGCTTGCTATGTTACACGAAAATTGTGAAATTTCCAAAAGTCTTAATTTTTTTTAGTTTTTTTCGATTTTTCAATATTTTGCATTCTATAGCACATGAAATTAGCTAAATTTTCAAAATTCTTAAAATTTTCCGCGCTCTTCATTTTTTCAATATTTTGCTGGCAATAACGTGCAAAATTGTGATATCCTATGAAGTACAGACTCAGACACGACAAGTTTGTAAATAGGACACAAGAACACAGCTATATTATTTATCTATGTATTTAATTATATATATTAAACAAATCATAAGATTAATATTTTTAACTTGAAAATCATGGATTTTTCAAAAATCTTAATATTTTTTTATTTTTATTTGGTTTTTCAATATTTTGTTCGCTATAGCACATATAGATTGTGAACTTTTCAAAAATATCAAATTTTCTTTTTTCTTCAATTTTGCAATATTTTGTTTCTTATAGAACATGAAAAATCGCTAAATTTTAGACTTTTGGGAATCTAAAAAAAATTGGTTTCTTCGGTGCCACAATTTTGTATGCCAGCACACGGAAATCGTGAAATTTTCGATAATCTTAAAATTTTATACTTTCTTTGGTTTTTTATTATTTTGCTTGCTATATTTTCAAAAAATTTCAAAATCGCAATATTTTCAAAAATTCCAAATTTTAATGTCATCTTTCGTTTTTTAACATTTGCTTGCTATAAGAAATGAAAGTTGCAAAGTATTCTTTTTCTTCACTTTTTCAATATTTTGAATGATACAACACATGAAAATCACAAAATCCCAAATTTTCCGCGTCCTTCAATTTTTTTGATATTTTATACGCTATGGCGCATGAAAATAGTGAATTTTTCAAAAATGTCAATTTTCTAATTTCTTCGGATTTTCAAATTTTCTTTTTTTTTGGCAATATCAAACGAAAATCACGAAATATTTTGCTTCCAAAATTTTTCTTTGTTTTCGATTTTTTAATATTTTGCATGCTAATAATCGTGAAATTTTTCAATATGTTGCGGGTAAAACCCAAGCATTGAGAAAATATAGAAAGAGATTTTAAAGAAGAGAACGATCAGAATTTTCCACTATATAAATCTAGTTGTATGGGATAAAAGAGTGATAAATATTAAATAGAGGCCCAATAAAAAAAATCATGACCCAAATGTAGTTAGAGAATTAAATAGAGGTTGGATAACAATTTTCCCGCAAAAATCCAAGCTAGATGGGAGAATATTCTAAGATAGATAGATAGATTGTGCTGTGAATAGCCTGCTGGTTAAAAACAATGTACGGGCCAATGTTTATTTAACAATATATAGACAACAAGAACTTAGAATATGAATAACAACAATTTAGTTTTCATCCTTGCACTGTTTTTGACTGTGCATTAGATTAATTGATGAGCGAGTTGATCTGTTTGTTACCAGATCTCACTCACTCTCACAATATTATCTTATTGACTAATGATTTTGAGCAATTTCCTTCTTGTTACTAAAATAAATTCTTTTATATGATTCAATTTCATATAATGGGCTTAATGAAAATAATGATGCAGGGCCTGCGGTAAAGTTAAGCTGCCACACTTTTACTGTTGCAGCGGAGATAGAGGTGTTGGGAGTTCCTCCAGTTCCCTCACTTGATCAATCGACCCAAACAGTTTCTGGTAACTGCAAGTACCAAAATCAATATAAATTACTATTTCATCATGATTTTTCAACATAACGGCCTGGGATTTTGCTGTGTTCAATTGTGCAGCTGACGATGTTTGCAGCTGAGGGCCCACGGTCAGAGTATTGAAAACTTGATGATATCAAGATTCTCCTCTTTTCTTTCGGTTGGGGGAGCCTTATGTTATCTGTTTTTAGGAACTGAGTGTCATCATCTGTGTACTGTGTTAATGCAAAATCTCTCTCTGGGTCATGGAGTCCTTTCAAATAAATGAAGAATTTTTTGATTTTTGTATTACAGTTAAGCAAGTTTAACAGCATATGTAATTTGGGGTTTCTTATGGATAATGAAATGGAGTTTCCTCTATTGTTAATCAAAGATATCTGTTTGAAAATGTGAATCAGCAATTGGAAAAAGAATCGCGATATGATCTGTATATGTTTTCTGGAAAGAACTATTCAACTGGAGTTGAGCATGAAAAATACGGTGGAATCATGTAACAAATGCTGCTGATGTTCCTGCATCCAATGAAGAGACCTGAAAGAAGCACAGAGGACAGGAACTTAAGCACACTTCACCGATTTTTGGTTCAGCCATCAATTCTATTGATGACTGGCAACTTCTATTCCTCAAGCCCAAGTCCATCCTTCGTCATAAGTAAGTGAACTCCCTCCAAATAAATTATTGATGCCGCTTGCTGAAAATTACAAGCTTTTTAATGCAATAGCTACTAAATATTATCATATGGATAAGGTTCCGAAAAGGCTGTAACTAAACATTATCATATGGATAAGGTTCCAACAAGGCTGTAATGTCCTTAAACTCACAGCAACACAGTTAGCTTCTGCTTTCATTGTAAACAGAAAGGCAGGCAATCAAACTTGACCATACAAGTATGACTACATTATAGGTTGAAAATATGGTTGGACAACTGTACAAAAATATCACCATCCATCCGATACAACGAACTGTTCAATGTACACTAAAATCCACCCTATACAACAAAATCAAACACAATCAAGCTCAAGCTACAAATTAATAGGAACATGCATGCAGGTACCAAGCAGGCCGCTTCCTAATTATGAACAAGCTCACCCCGCAGAGATCATCGACTTTATGAGCGACCAAAACTCTTCTGATTTCCTTGGAGTACTGCAATCAGTACGAAACCAAGCCACTCAATAACTAAGACAATTGCTATTATTTACACCGAAAACCTGACCCAAAAAATTGGTTCTTGTTGAGCCCTGGCTTCGCCATGCTTGCAGTCATTTCTTCTTGCATGATGAATATCACATTGCCCAAAATTTATCAGGATCGGGTGTAAACAAGGATGGGTCTTGGATCTCTAGATTTGCAATGTGCCAGTTGACAAAGCCCGCTTGCAATGATTTAACCAGAAGATGAATTACAGGCAGTATCCACCATCCATTATCCTCCCTGTCCACATAAATTGCATTGCCATTATGTTTATTGTTGGGTTTTAGAAAACCAAATAATTACGCATCAAACAGGTTAATCTTAAACTGAATTAGTTTTGTTTTACTTAAAAACGTAATCGGCCTTTCTGGTTCGCAAACCAGCACTAATAAGCAAACATCCCATTGCATACTATTCATAACGAATCAACCGGCAATTATTCTCGACTAATCCATAATCTAGGGACTAGGGAGGCAAGGATATGTTTGGTTCTCTTTTTTTTTTTTTGGGGGGGGGGGGGGGGGGGGAGGAGAAAAGACTAACTTCTCACACGAGTTTTCACATGATGGTGATTTATGATGTACACAATGTAACACCCTAACCCGATCGTACATTTTTTTCTTTTCTTTTTGGATGTATTGGTTTTGCTATTATTATTACTATTATTAATTTAGAGTTTAATATTTGTTTATAATCTAGTAATGTCTTATGTTGATATCCATATAGTATATTTTAAATATTATATATATATATTTATTTTAGTACGATGGTTATAACAAAAGATACGACAAAATACTTGAAAATCCTTTTTAAAAATCTTTTAGAACTTTTTGGGGGTTATGAGAATTATTTTCCTTAACTTATATATATTTTCTTATACTCTCTCCAAATATATTTTATCTTCCCAAACAAATCTATACCAATTTTAATCACATTTAAACTAATTTATATACATCATATCTATTTAAAACCCTATATATTTATATAAATATTTCCTATTATCCTATATAATAACAAACGCTACACCGATTTTATACACACACACACACACACACACACACATATATATATATATATATTGATTATCTAGTTTGTTTAAGATGTTTATTGGTATGCTAATTTATATTTATATTAATTACTATACAAACGATATATATACTGTCTACAATATTTTTGGAACCATAAATATATGGTAGATTGTTTTGGTTATGATAAATAATTGAGGAGATCCCTTAAAATCTTTAACAAATAGTTCTTATGGGGATTTTTTGATATATTGTTTTATTTAATTTAACAAATATTTTCTCTCTTCTACCCATTTTACCCTAACCAATATATAAATAACACACCTATATTTTATCTAACCTCAATCTCTCTCTTCAATCGGAATCTCTTCAATCAGAATATTTCTCTCCCTCTCTTTTCTCTCGCTCCGCTATATATATAAATAATTCAAAACATATATTCATCTCTCAAATCTTCTTTTTCCATTAAAAGTTGCCGAGCACCCATCACTAACCGCACCCAACTCCAGAACAACAAGCAGCATGGATCGAAATTCTCTAACCGAACGATCGAGTTTGATTTGCGTTTCGTATCGTCGTATTTAACCGTCTCAAGGCAAATACTCTTAATCATTTCCTTTGATCGATGCAATATCGGCGAATTGCTCAATACATTATTAGACTGTAGTAAATTAATATTAAAAATCTCATATTCTGTTTAAGTTAATTAATAATGGTATTAGGTATGATGGTATTTTAGTAATAATATTATATATACAAGTATATTAGTCACCGATAGTAATTAAGAGTACATAATTATATTCGTTTTTATTAATATTTATTTTAAATAAAATCAGATACATATTCTTGTATTTTATATAGTATAGTATTCTTTAGATGATATTAATCACATAATTTATTGTGTATCTTGGTGAAACCCTAGGATTCATAGAGCACCCATTAATGATATTAACCATTTAAAATCATATTTCAATTTATTATTCTTTCCAATAATAAATCCGGATATTAAATGAAGGTGCTTACAAATTCATGTAAATTCTTGTTTACATTATTGATATTATCATACTTTATCGACTATACTTGACAAGCTAATTGAGACTTTATTTAACATCACTTACTTGACATGACATGCATGTTCACAATTACTGTTTTCTTGAATTAAAACGAGATCACTATTGGAATGCCGAGTTACATGCTATGACCCCATTTATTCCTGCGTAAAAGCTTCTATTTCATATCGTTAACATGATATTACAAGTTCCAGTCCGGTCAGCATTTCATTTAGTGGTCGAGTTCACTGCCATATTAGTTATAAATACGCGGGGTGTTGGAATAGTTTGAATGTGCATTCGTTTAACAAAATCTCAGGAGTCGCATGCCGGCAGCTCGTACCGGGCTATATCGGTCTCTTGTTACTATAGCTCGTACCGAGTTATATCGGCCGCTTGTTCCTACAGCTCGTATCGGGCTATATACGATCGCTTGTTCATTCCACATTTGGGTCCGTGTTTCCAAGACCCTGGGGCCCTGCCCTTGATTAGGAATACTCCTACAGAGGTTGACATACCCACTCGAACTCACGATAGTATAGATTACCCTTTTAGTGACCAATTAGAATGTGACTTGACCGACTTGATATGTTTACATGATTGCTTCATATTACTGCCATATCTATATCTATATGTGCATGCGGGCTTCACTACACTAAAATATTCATGCTATCACACACATACACAAACTATTACGATTGGATACTTGTTGATATCTCTGGGACTTGTCATCTCAGCTTTAGAGACCGATTCATAGGCTGAGCAAGATCAGAATGACTATTAAGAGTTTGTCAAACATTAGTAGTATTTGTAGGTTTATTTCTATTTTAGTTCAGTTGCTATTAGAATGTGCGCCCTCACGACGTTGGGAATAATGTATCTTTCTTTTTGGATCTTGTATTTCGTTTATTCGGAAACCTTTGTTATTTGGATTTTTTATTGACTCTATCTTTATCGCGTGGACTCATTAGTGTTATTCGTTATTTATGCAGTATGATATTAGTATTATATCTTGGATATTATCGTACAGGTTTAGCTAGAGACTTCGGTGTGATTATGGCAAGATGATTTCCTCTTGTCTAAGAGCACTGGCAGTTTTGGTCCATATTTTCGTATTCCGAAAATTGAGGCGTTACACACAGTACAACAGCGCAAGTCTCCCTAGGTTTTCCTTCTTTTCTACGTGTTCATCAAAACAAAGACATGATTTGTTTAGAATCAAAGGAGATTCAACCAGTGATTTCTGCCCCTATAGTCTCTGCTGGAACTTGCCAATTGTTTAGTCTCTATTTTTAATGATAAACCTGGGACTTAAGAGCCAACACACACACACACACACACAATGTCAAACCCATGGTAGTCTCTCATGGTTTTAACATGTTCTCTTTTGCTGATGTCTCTCATGGTTTCAACGCCATTGCTTCACCAATTCCTTTGCTTTTTTATCGGTCATCTTTTCAATTGTTTTACATAATAGATGTGTTCACATCCCTTCCTTAGGTCACAAATCTTAACAGGTACTTGGAAATCTCAGCCTGGATGCAGGAAATTGCTAGAGCTTGGCAGCAAATTTGCATTAGCTAAAGCCAGAAAATCTTTGATTGATATTGCTGGGCGAACTGGAATTGAGATGTTAAAGCTGGGAAGTCGCTCTGAAGATTATGAAATCCTGTTCATTTGCTGCTCCTTTTCTTTTTTTTGTACATCTTTTTTCCTTTAGGGTTCTAGGAGATGTAGTAAGGTTGTATGGTTTCAATATTTGCAAGTTTTTTCTACTATTTTGTAATTCGAACACTTTTTGATAAATATATACGCGACGGGTTCATTATGAACCCTGCTCTTTTTTCAAAAAAAAAATTTGGAGGCATATATGCCCAATATTAGTAGCCAGTTGATACCAGCAGAGTTTTTATATATTTTCTTAGCCTTAAAACACAAACATGTACAACAATAGTTTGCCCGCTTCTTGTTTTACTAGGTTTTTCCCTGCTCCTTGTGCATACGTTTGGAAAGAGACTGAGGTTGTGGGAACATGTAAATGGTCCCCGCCCCCCAAAAAATAATAAAATAAATCACATCAATATTAAATTGTTTGATTTTTTCCTCTTTGAAACATGGAATCGGCGAGATGAAAAGTAAGGGGCATGTATCCATATTATGTGTTTCTGTGAAGAAAATGCATGTGCTACTGTGCATAGGAACAGGGGCGGATTTGGTAAGGCTCTAGGGGGCATGTGTCCCCGTTGAAATTTTAGAAAAAAGGAGACCAATATCGATTATAACATGAATTAGGATATTTTGGACACGTATTATATAATATTTATAGCATAAATAAGTGGATATAGAGCTTTAGCTCAGTTGGTAATGTATTTTGTTTTCCAAGAAAAGGTCTTGGGTTCAATTCCCGCTACACACAATTACTTTTCGAATTATTTTGGATTTTATTAAAGTCGTTATGGGTTTCATTAAGCTTTATCTTTCTATTGAAAAAGTTTGTTTTCCTATGTTATAATTAACTTATTTAAACTTTTGTTACCGTTTAGCAAATTATTTGACAATTATATAATATTTATTTTTAATTTCCTAATGTAAGCTTGTTTCCCTCTGACGAAAATTCCTACGTCCGCCCCTGCATAGGAACGCACAAAGACAAACACAAACAAACACAGACTACAAATTTCTGTAACATATTAGAAATGGATTTCATTACCACTTAGTATTTGAGTTGCTTTTAGATTGGCGGATGTGTATTAATTGCTTTCTTGGTTTCTTGCTGGAAGTTTGACTATGGAACAGTATGCATAAATCTTCTATTTTAAACAATAAACAAGAATTTTATAATAAAGCAATTTAGATGTATTGTATTGTGTGCGCTAGAGTGTGTTTATATCCCTCTACAGTATCAGACTTTACAATTGAAATCACACCATTTATGATGCGCTCAAAGTTGTCAAGTCATGATACGTAACATGTATCGTTTTCCTTATGTATTGTATCGTGTATCATAAGATACTCTTTCCCTTGTGTAGTAATTAATTAATTAATTATACAACTATGAGAAAGCACCAATTTAAATGGAATGGATTCAAAATGATGTATAAAAATATGAATCTTACCAACTCAAGTAAAGAATAATCAAAATAATACCAAAAAATTTAACAATACGACATACATATGAAATTCATAGCTTTGGAGAATAAATCATTCGAATAAGTATATAAAGCATCTCTTCTAATTAAAAAAAAAACAGAAAAGCCAGAAAATAATGAATAATCAATTATTTATATTTGAACCATCACTATCATAAATTTTGCCGAGTATAATATTTAATCGTTGCTTGAAGCTAATTGGGACTAAGCAATGAAGGAAATGGAGCTTTTCCAGTGAAGCTTTTTCAACGAAGAAGATGGGATAGTAAAGCATATGCTTGATTAAATAGGTAATAAATAAAGTTCAATAGAATGGGGAGAGGCGAGTTGCGGTTTTCAAAGGAAATGCGAGAAGTCTCTGATGGGAGATGACAGTCACCGCAAGTCACGATTGAAATTTAAAAGAAGATATTCTAGGGAAATTTTCCCTGCGATTGAGAAAAAAGAAGTAATTTATACATAGGATAACATGTTTATAGATAAGCAAATCCACTACCCACAATTTAAAACCTAATATAAGCTATATCGACAAATTAGAATCTAACACATATTGACGATACATATCATATTGTACCGAATCGTACGATACAGTAGTTGTATCGTACGATACATGAAGAGTCCGATACATAACTGAGATACGTATCAAAATCTCTGAGTCGTATAATATCGTAAGATATGTATCGTGTATTGTACGATACTGATAACTATGGATGTGGTTGAGTCCTAGCTTGGCTGGCATAATCTTGTTTCCCTAAATCCAATAAGTATGCTTTTAGCATTCTGTCCATGGAGATAGATACAAGAAAAGGGAAATGTGAGCGAAAATGAAATAATCACCAAAAATTTCATTTTAATAATCACCAAATATTTCAGTTTGATGAATGTTTTTTCCTTTGTGACAATATATTCTATTAGGGGAAATATACTTTAGACTTTTTAAGCTTATCGTATTTTAATTGATACTATAAAAAGAGGGGCGGTTAAATCAATGTAAGTTAGTAAAAAGTAAAAGTAGCTTACCTTCTCAATCTTGAAGAATTGGGCATTGGATCAACTCGAGGTGAAAAAAACCCATAGTATATAGCTCCACAGATAAAGCTCATAATCTGGGGTAAAAAGATGCAAGGATATTATGAGGCATATCTATACAAGCATATTTAAATATGTTGGACAAAGAACTTTTGAATGATGCAGGTTTTCATTGGCAACGGAGATTGCTCCCTCGGGTTCACCATGCAGATACCAGTGTGTGCAGGAAGTTCTAAAGTTTCTATCAAAGAAATACAACAGTCCAAAATAAATTTTTGGGAAAGAGCCTCACCAAAAGTCTTTAGAGATGTTGAGGAAGAACATTAGCATAGTCAAAATTTAAGAAAAAGTATATCAAAGCCTTTAGATAACCCCATATTCATGAATTGCATCAATTCAAGCTAGAGAAGCTGCAAGTTATCTCGACTACATTAACAAATTGTCCCAGGGGCTGGATCCACTCCACGTGTAAATTTTACGCACATGCCGTTTTAAAATGCGAAATTTGCACAGTACTTTAATATCAACATGTATTTGACAATATGATATACAGTATGAGACAAATAATGAATTTAAATTGAGAAATAAATTTATGCTAACACCATGAAAGAAGCAATCTTTTGCATGTATCACAACATTTTCAAAATAAGTTTTAAAATTAGATGTGTACCTTCATAATTATAGTTGCCAAAATAAATCTTTAAAACATGTCTTCTACATGACTTACATATTCATGTGTGTGTGTGCACGCGTGCCTGTGTTTGTCTATGGGGGATTCATAGACAATAGGCAAATAGGCATGAAAAGCATCTTTCAAAGATCCATCAACCCACATGTACTTGGACAGCTGTTTGCAAAGGGTTTAGCATGTCATGGTCTCATCCAACGTCTACTCGCTTGCTTGAAGAGTAGGGTTAGAACATCTCTCTAAACTACGTCATTTTATAAAATTTAAATTGCATCATCGGTATATTTAATTAAAATCTTACATGCTGCGTGCAAATAATCTAATGGTTTTATATGTAACTGTTGGTGTAAGAAAATGTCATGCAGCAGTAACACCATAAAGACACCAAAAGGACCTCACATATATGACAAGGGAACCAGTGGTTAACACTCTAGTAAGATTCCAAACGTAAATGGGAAGAAGTTAAAGTAGGTTTTCCTTAATTTTACTCTTTAACAAAGGACAAGCTTAATTGGGGTATATTTTAAAATAGCAACTCTCAATCCTCATCACAACTTTGGAGTTAGGGTACAGCAACACGGTCTTTCAGATGGCATCAGAGCAACCTAAGTTCAAATCCTACCAGTCGCATAAAAGCAGATTAATTTTAAAAAATAACATTGCGCAAAATCCCAGGTTGCAGCTCATAGAAAGGATGCTCGATCTCCTGGAGCGTATGCCCTCATCACAACTACGAAGTTATGGTGTGGTGATACAGACTAAAATAGGGGCAAACAACCTTGAAACGATTTTGACAACTACTGGATGCAAGTAAAACTATGCAAAATAAATTTTGTTAAACTGCCACTTTATTCTAGCATGGGAAAGCAACATTGATGAAATCAGTAGTTCATATTTATTTTTTCTTCATCAAAAGGAAAGTACAGAATAGGCGCTTACAATGTTTGATATAGATGTCAGATTCCACAGTGCATAAATTCGAGCAAGTAAAGATCTTCTAGGCCCACGACTAAAAAGAGCATTTAGTCCAGCAGGAAAGGGTGGCAATAAAGCTAAGGGAAGAACTAGCAAGACTGCAAGAAAAGCCCCCAGAGATATCCAATAAAATTGAAGCAGTAAAAGAAGAGTGATTGCGAAATCACCCAAGACCAGGACACAGATTAGCAGCTGCAGTGTTTCCTGAGAGAAGTAAATCCAGGATTAGTCTACAAACTTGCACTGTAACAATAATCAGAAAGCTATCTATGTCACCAGATTACCTTGAAACCAAAGGGTTTAGTATTCTGTAACAAAAGAGAAAAAGGGAAGAGATAATCCCTTTTATAATCTAATGATTTCAATGTCGCTTCAGTAATAATCCCGCCATTCACTCCTCCAGTCATTCTCTTACGTGAAACTGAACTGCTAATGCAAGGCTGATTATGCTGTGACTGCTTATAAGGCTTTCGAGGACCTCCACTAAATTTCCTGGATAAAAAAAGTTTAAATAACCGGAAGCTCAAATAAACATAAAGGGAACGATAACATGTACTTTAAAAAAGATAACCAAAATAGATTCAATTTCAAAGCATAACCGATTAAATATACGTGAGTTGTACGTATATGTCAAGCATTTGGCCCAGCATACCTTGGGTTATAGGTTGTATCTACAATATCTGGTCGGTAAGCATTGCCAAGAAAATTCTCATTTGCTGCAACCACGATACCAAGTTGATAATAACTGGAAGCTGTGGCCTGGAACCAACCCAATTCAACTTTAACACCATGGTAATCAAGTTGGGGATTTCCATGACTATTGATCCATGCAATTACTGGAAGAAGAGAAGAACGGATGCATCCTTGTCTTGCTGTGCGTAACTGAGCATTTAACCCAGACACTAATCTGTTCCATATTGCAGTTGACACATACTAGCAACATATAAACCTCCCATCAATATAAATATTAATCGAATACATCTCAAAATAAAATAAAGCTGCTGTTTAAATATTGTGTATATTTGGTACCTGCCCAAGGAGATTTGTCAACAATGTGTCACTATGAAGGCAATATGGGGACATGAAACTTCCATCCCCACCAAAAATTATGCACATGGGGAATCTATGTAGGACAATGGTTGCTACGTCTAGCCTCTTTTCATCACCACCCAGGAAAAAATCAATATATGCAACCATCAAATCTGGCGTGGAACCAACCTGAGTTAATATATCTTAGGGTTAGGCAGAGTTTGGACATCTCAGAATTTGAGTCAAGTTTGTTTGCAACAAGCTGGGAAATATGCATTCACAATGTGCAATTACTATATCATTGCTTATGAATAAAGGTGCCAATTCCGATATTAATAAACTAAGTCAGTTTACATAGTAGATAATGTTGTTAAATCAGCAAAAAAGATGCACTAGAACTTTTTTAATATGATTTGGTTAGTTTCGCAAAGTTGGAGCTACGCCTGATGTATAACCCTGCCAGATGATGACAGTTGTAGCCGTCAATGATGTGGTAAGATACACGTACACTACACAGCAGCATAGCAGTTGCCACCCAAGCTACTGTTAAGGAACAGGCATGTAATGTACGGATCTGATCATGCATATGGGCACCCACACCCACATGATGATTCTGATGGAAGCTGTAGGAGGAAATGAGAAAAAGGAATAGCAAGAAATAGAGGACCTCACTTTACATTTTGATCAGGAGATATTCTGAATCTTTGATGGAAGATGTAGGAGGAAAATGAGAAAGATGAATACAGAGAAAATCCAAAGAGACCGTACTTCACATTTCTTCTGTAATAAACAGAAAGAAAGTATGGGAAAAATTGCAATCTCACATCTGAAAACAATTAGTTATGGAACAACAATCATGCCCAGCCATAGAACTAACTACATAATTCGTTAAATCTTTACACAATAAGAACATCGGTCATTTCGTAAAATAAATTCGCAGGTTATGTCCAATTTCCATAACTATGATCAAGCATAATTTTTATCCTCAAAGCGTATCCAGTATCCACAAAAAATAAAACACCATATATTTGTCCAAACCTTCATTCCTTTGTAAAGGGCTCTTGATCTACAAGAGCGTAGGCATGAATGGTCGTATTCTGATTTCACATAATGCTGAAGACGATGAGCCTTCTTTCTTCGGCGCCATTGCTTCCAAGACCAGGCACAAGGGTGTGCAAGCACTGAAAGTATACTATGTATGGAACCTTCCCACCACTCATATGCAGCAACTGAGTTAATCTCATCAATGAATCGGTTGAAAGCATCTTCGTACCTGTGTTTAAGCGAACAACTCTATTATTAAAAGGAGAGTTTGAGGTTTGTGCTTCTGCATAAGAGCTTATTGCATAGTAACTGTAAATTTTAAATTTCGTGAAATATGTAATGTAATGCACCACATTCATTAGGTAAAATGTTTCAGCTCAAACATCAACGATATTTCTACAGTAGCCGGAGCAAAGAAATCAACCAATAGAGCAGGATATTACAGGTAGATTGCAAAATAGCAAACCAATTGAAGTTGTTAAACATCGTATTGGAGAAAAACAACTCAAGAGAGGAGAGTAGATCTACCTCTCTATTTATAATAAAATAACTAGGATTTACAGATTTTATGGAAAAATATCTAAACTACCGTATATTACTTGACTACCAAGTAAGCCTTTATTCTTAAGCCCTACACAACTTTTTCTTAACACCTAAGCAACTGTTATTCCTTAACACTCTCACTCAAGCCGGAACACATAGATGATATGCTCCTAGCTTATTACAAATAAATTTCTCTTAAACTAGAAATCCCATGTGGTTTTATAAACACACTAGTGAATAATGAACCGACTTCCGTGAACTGTCCTGCAAACTTAAAACTCTGGTGAATTTACATGTAATGAACAACAGATATTGCGCTTTTCATGAACTAAGCTTGCGGCTTTCATGAATTGCTGTGAACTGATCTTGCAAGTTCCTCTAGCACGTTCTCCTTCCTCTAGCACTTTCTCTTGAATAGTCTGACGCACAGCCTGACAACTGAACTTCTTGCAACACTATAGTGCCGGCTGAACCATGCTCTTGGTGACTTGTTATCAAGTGAATTGACAACTAGTCAAGACCCCAATAGGCAACTTACCCTAGATGTTGCTTCATGTTGAACCGGTGGAACCACGCTCTTGGTGACTTGTCATGGATTGTATTGACAACTAGCCAAGAATCCCTCTGAAAAACCTAACCTATAGGTTACTTCATGCACACAAGCACAATATGCCGAACTATCTTGGGATGGTCTAGACTCCTTCTAAACAACATTCTCTAGAGTTTGTTTCATGTAAAAATGTGTCGATCACAAGAACGGATGCCAGCTTCAAACACGAGTACAAACAAACCAACAATATGAACCAAATAACGAGCAAAAACTTTGAGCACAAATCAATGAATGAGCAACTAGCTTCGAACACGAGCAACAAACAACTTCAATGTACTTCTTTAGCAACCGAACAACTTAAACGATCTTCGACGAACGACATTTATGAGCATCAACTAGAACCTTCAACGAACAACTATTACAACCTCAAGTAGAAGCTTCAACGAACAACTTCTTTTACAAACATCAACTAGAAGCTTCAACAAACAACTTCAACGAACTTCTTCTATGAGCTTCAACTAGAACCTTCAACGAGTAGTTTAAACGAGCTTCAATGACCACCTTCAGCAACTTGAATGAATCTTTATAAACAACTTTAATGATTAACGAACAATTTGAATGATCTTCGACAACCAACTTTGGCGAACTTCAATACCAAACTTCAATAAAATTCAATGAACTTTAGCGAACTTCTTGAACTTCAACTTTAATAAACTCCAACTTCAACAACTTTTAACGCCGAACCTCAACATCTAACTTGAATGATCTTCAACTTTGAACTTTAACGACCTCCAACCAACTTTAACGATCAACTTGTAAGAACTAACCAACAGCTTCAATGAACAGC
Organism: Agapanthus africanus; assembly: GCA_030015575.1. NCBI lineage: Eukaryota > Viridiplantae > Streptophyta > Magnoliopsida > Asparagales > Amaryllidaceae > Agapanthus > Agapanthus africanus. The sequence goes on from CM057337.1 coordinate 98,193,035, forward strand.
TTGAACGAATTTCGACTAACAATTTGAACGAACTTCAAAAGCCTTCAACTTTAACGAACTTTGAACTTCAACAACCGAGTTCAACAAACTTCAACGACCGCCTTGAATGGACAATTTCAACAAACCTCGGAGTTAAAGAACTTCGAATTTAAAACTTTAACTAATGATAATGACAAACCATACTCACCACCAACTAACAACCATAATCAATATACAATTAGCGCTTCTTTCAACAACTAGCAAGCACACAACCATGACATAAACTTTACTGGGTGGTTGGGCCCAAACATTCTCACAATACATTCAGTATTGACAGTTCTCAATATACTCGAAGGTATATGAAACAAGCTATTGATATACCGATGTGAGGATGTTGAATACTTAATAAGTCCTAAGTCAAGGTCTACCTAATTTACCGGGGCTTTCGAGACCCCATACCACGGCACTCAATAAATGAAGGATGGAAATCATAAGAACACCCTATGAGATTAACAAAAAGTGCGAAGCAAACTTTCACAAAATCATTTGTTAGGATTTGTTATTTTCAGAATTTTTTTCCTCGGAATTTTTAATTTTCGGGTTTTTTCGGAATTTTGGATATATTTTCAGATTGTCTTTTGTTAGGGCTTGCCTTAATTTTTGAGATCTAAGGTTTCTCAAAACATGGCAGCTGCTAGGGTTTTCAAAGTCGATGGCGGCGGCTTGAAAGGCTAGGGTTTCGAAGGACTTCATGGCGGCGGCTAGATTTAACGAAGTCTAAATGACCGCTAGGGTTGGCTTCGGCTAGGGTTTTGAAATAAAGCCTAAGAGGCGGCGGTGGCGGGATTACTTCAAAGGGCGTCGGGATTGACTTCTTCGGTGGAGGCGGCAGGGTTGGATTTGGCGGTGGCGAGGTAATGGTGGTGCCCTGGATTGGTGATGAGATCAAATTGATGGCACTGACAACTTGATGAAGATGGAAATGGGATCGGTTTGATCGCGGCAGCTTTATGATGGCAATGGTGGCTTGATGGCCACGATAACGAGGTGTTTGATCTACCACATCAATTAGACGAGGGTTCTAATAATGGAGGTTGCGACAGATTTTGGAGATATAGGTGGCGACTAGTTAAGATGGTTAGGGTTTTGTGGATTGTTCTAAGGATGGAGATAGAAATGCAGTGGTGCTCTGATACCATATTAAAAACATAGTATCGGAGAGAAACAACTCGAGAGAGTAGATGTACCTCTTTATTTCTAATAAAATACCTAGGGTTTACAAAATACATGGAATATTCAAATATCTAAACTATCATATATTGCTTGAAAACTAAGTAACTATTTATTCTTATCCCCTAAGCAACTCTTTCTTAACACCTGAACAACTTTCATTGCATAATCGGATGCCGGGGTGTCCGTCACCTTGAAGTTTGGTAAAAAGATGAATTATTAGATTGTGTTAGAAGTGCACAACTATATCTTTGGTCAGCGAATATGTTTGTGCCTCACTTCTTAGATGTAAAAGGCGCCCAGACTAAATGTATTATGATTTTTCAATTGGACCATGACATGGGTGAACTTCGGTAACATGCTAGAGAAGGTTGGAAGGTGTCAAATGAGGGTGAAGTTGGAAGTAAGGGAGATAACATGCACATGTTACATTGTAAAATAGAATGAGCTCATATGTCCATATTTCATATACTAAGTAAGGATTCTTTCTTACACGATCTCAATAATTGCATCTGGTGGAGAATACGGCAGATGCCAAGGTTCCCTAAATGTATTTGGACCCATAAAGTACATTCTGTGCACATGACTTTGAGTTTCTTCAGCTCTGCTGGTTCCTGGTACCTAAATATCCAGTCAGTGACCATAAGATAGGAGATTAGATAGCTTGGCTTTCAAAAGCACACAATATACAGGAAATATTTTATTGATATTTTGTGGAGAAGAAGAATTATCATATTGATATTGGTACCTCTGCCAGGGACAACAGATAAGGGGCAGGATCTGAACCACCATGCTGAATGGAATTTGTAGTTCCATAAGAAAAATCAGTTCCCAACATTTTAATTCTTAAAGCACTCAGCAGAAAAGCTAAGAGAACTAAAATAAATGAGAGGAGAATCCCAAAAGGCCATGGCCCTCCAAAAGTATATATCAGGTCTTCTAGTGGTGTATAGCATTTTGGCATCCTGTACTTCTCCGATCGACATTTATATGGACAGAATGACTCAGTCACCCCACCTGCAAAGAAAATGCTGCTAGCATTCCTCATGTGTGCAAAAAGTTTTGAATTTTAAACATATTAAAAAATATTTTCTCTAAGGTTACAATTCTAAACTAAGAAAGAATATACCTCGAACAAAAATGAATTCCGCACGCTGAGGAAGCAAGTCAAGTGAGCAAGGAGTGCACAAAGAAATATTAGATCCCACAACATCTTTATATGTGCCTAGAGGGCACTCCTGAAAACATTTTTCAAATCATTAGCCACATTTCACGGGAAATAATTTCAAAAAATAAAAGAAAGCATCGAAAAATTCTTAGCTGGAAAAATCCCCCCTGGCATAAGTATACTGGTTCACTTTCAAAATAAAGTGTATATTCACCCAAAAGTTAATATTAACCGCATCATATTGATTCAAGCATCATCAAATCCTTTCCCATCAATCTGGGATTATCAAGAATACAGGAACAACCACCAAATTTCTATGATTAAACATTGTTCAAAAACAATAGGTCAAACCTGTGAGTTGGTTCATGTACTGGCAAGGAAATTATGGAAAAAAAGGCATCCTTGTTATGAATTCTAGAAGGCACTTGACGAGTCATTCCTGGGATGCATGTGTTGTTATTTTGTGTGTGTTGGGTGATGTAAGCGTGTCAGCCATGAGGCTCAAGAAGTTCGCAATTTCAAGTTCTCGAAGCTTAGTGCTCTGGTCAAAAATGGGTGCATGCAAAAGTATAAAGGATCAAATATTTAAGTGAGTATAAACATTTAAATATATGGAATGTCAAACGTCCAGGATATGAGGTTCAGGCTCCAGTGGGTTAAAAAATCGGGTCCTAGAGTTCAATGCTTTGTCAATACGCCCTAAAAAAATCTCATCATTAAGAACTAATCGACCTAGATTAAAAGAGTTTTCACCACTCAGTCAAAAGAGCATCGACGATTAAAGTTTAAGAGGCAAATCCAATTTTCAGGATGATATTTATCTGTTTGCAGGGTCTCGGAAGCCTGTGCTGTGCTAAGCATAAGCTTATGTGCTCGAGCCCGCAGCACAATGTTCTGTTGAAAGTAACCATGTCTAGAAATCTGCACAGAAGGGGATGGAGCTCAATGTACTAGTTATTATCGCATTTTTTGGAAGGGCTGATAAACAATCTGAGAAGAATATCAGGTTTAATTGGCTCTGAAACAATGCTCAAAATTTTAGTACCTCTTTGACAGGCCATAGAAATTGGTCTTTTAGGGACAAGAACATCCTCAAGTCTGATTGTACCAGGGGGCTCAGATTTAAGGGGCTGAGCTCAAGTCTGCGAGAAAAATACTCTTGAAGAGGAGTCACTACGACCTACTTTAAGTAAAATCCATTACCAAAAAGTTTGATAACATAATGATCTGTTCTTATAAGAGACATAAGAGCAAGTTATGGAAGCATAGACAATAGTACAGAGATATAAGATTAAAAGGAGTAGTTTCAAGGAGCAAAGAATCCAAGTCTGACATTGTTCCGATCTACACGCAAAAAGTCAAGGAACTAAATGTTCTGCACATATGGAAACAAAATGCAGAGTGGGAGACATGAAGTCTGAAAGGCAGATGACAATCTGTATATAGAACACATAGCTCGAATAGCGTTCAAGATTTTCCCGAGTGATAACAGTTTAGAAGATTCCGGTAAATTGAAATTAAACACTTTGGGTAATAGCTTGTGCGCATATTGATGTAGTTCTATACGTAGCTGTGGTCCCCAAACGAACACTTTTTCCCTAATCATCTGCGTCCAATAGCCGCATGAAGAATTTAGCTAACTAAAGGATTTATATATAAAGAACAGTGAATAAAACAATTAGAGGATCTATACAAGCCTGAATTTAAGATGATACAAATAATATAAACTATCTAAAATAAATTATTTTCTTATCTCCAACCGGTTATGAAGAAATTTACTAAAAAGAGTTTATGAAGAAATTTACTACGAAGCCTAAATTTAAGATGAAAAAATTCATCTAATCAATAGAAGACAGTTATCTGTCCCCATAATAGGAATGGCTTGATCAACTTATAGCCTTATCTCCAGACTACATTAACTGATGGAATATAATAACCAGAAGAGACAATGAGAGGATCCCAAACATACATAGGAACTTTAGGAATTTATTCATGAAAAAAGAATGTCAAATCAAGTGAGAAAATTTGTATAATGCATACACTGCAAAAAGTTCCATAGAGCCCCTTTGGACATTGCTTTCCACTGATGGTTCCTTCACCTCCATGGTGACCGCCACTGTCTCCAGCCCCTCCACTGCAATTTAGATTACAATAAGACAGTACATAGGAGACCTAATTTTTAATGCAAATTTTATATCTTTTTGACATTTATATTTATAACTATGATCGAGCTATTCAGATAGCAAAACTGCAATGGAGTTACCACCGTCTGTACTAAACAGAGGTCAGGCACACTAGTGGCAGAGGGTACAAGACTACATAAGTTAGATATCTTCAACTGGGGATTTCTTGGTTTAAAATTTGTCTGAGAGAGGGGATGTGGAGCCCTGTTGCATGCAATGATTTTTCTTACACGAGTTAGATATTTTCATTTGCAATATTTGAACAGTCTTTAATAGCCTAAAGAACAAGTCCCCACAGGAAAAGGATCTAGAAAGCATTAACAAATGATGCGTTTGTTTGGCAAGTTCGAAACTTGAATGTGATCTAGTATAAAAATTGGCATGTCTTTAAAGAGAAGTTCTAGGTACATATGGCTAGGTCACTACTGGTAACTGGATTCAGAGCCCATATTATTTTGTTCCAGGCCATGATATAGCCATTTACTTAACTGCTTAGGTAAAGGAAAAAACGCATATTGGAGAATCTTTAAAGTGCTTAAATCAGATCAAGGATTTCCTTTTTCCGGGTCAATTTATGTAAGTATTCAGATCATCACCCACAAAAACCATGTCACACGATCGGTTCTAAATATGTATCCCTATCCAAAGTCATAACAAGATTTGGGATACAACTGGATCTAGATTTAGAGAAGTTCAGGTCAGACCAATGTCAAGAAATTATTTGAATGTGCATCCATACCGTCATAACAGCTTGAGTACGAATGTTTGTTATTCTCGACGTAATAAATACAGCATCATTCACTGAGAAACTAAACAAGATAGAAGCAACAAAATAATAGCTTGAATAGGATCAAGGTGAGAAGCCGGATCTCTTGTTTGGTTAAAAAGACCATAGTCATGGCATTGTGATCCATGATACTATAGTATCATAATTACCAATAATTAGTAGTGAAATTTGTTTCAGGCTGATGGAGGTTCTAATCTCCCTCGGTAGTTGTCTTCCGTCGATCTTACTGCAAGCGGTTCTGAACGGTTGAGATTGAGAGTAAAGATTAAATGTGTGGATCTCAATGGGTTGTCGTTGACGCCGAGCTACCAGCAAGGGAAGTCCCGAGATGGGTAACCACCATAAGACCCTCCGACGATCAATTAAGTACCTAGGAATAAAGGCAAGGTAGCGGCGTATTGGAATCAGTTCGACTTACCTGAATCATCTGGAGGAGTTTATATAGCGGTCCTATGGAGCGAGCCGATGCGAGATTCTCGCCGTTCGTTACGCCCCTGCGTCACGTTCGCGTCGATGGCGGAACACGTCCATTAATGGTGAGATACGCTAGAGTGAGATGCGGGACGTGGATCGGCAAAGATCTCGTCGTGGCGAGATACACGGAGCCGTTAAGCCGTTACGAGGGCGCTCGGACTCCGTGCTCCCGGCCAAACAAAAACGCTGAGGAATCTCAAATATAGGATAGCTGGGGACGAGCAAGTGAGCTGAGGAGTCTCAGCTATAGGATAGCACGGAGACGAGCTATTGACTGGCGGTCAGCCGAAGCGGAAACGTACTCCGGGGAGGTACTCTAAAAGGTCGGGTACAATCTCGGAGGCGAGGCGCCGAGGAATGTTTCCAATGCATCATACTTATTCCAGCTCCGTAGCCCCATGAATCTAGTGGGCGTACGTGGACGACACATCATCTGCCACGTATCGTAAATCTGGGGGTTCCCGTCTATGAGCCTCATCATTAGCCTCCCACTCTCGCCCTGATCTATTTATGGGTCAAGTCGAGAGTGGTAAGCCCGGTTTTTAACAATTCAGCCTCAGATTTCCCCGCAACGGGTTGTCCGAGAAAGATGCGATATTTGGCGGCTAATCCTCTCGGATCCTTGGGTCCAGGTGGCGGCTCACGAAACGCTTTAATTCCTGCGCGTATCTTGGGTAACGTCAGCGGATCAGTGAAATGATTGCGCTTTAAAAGGGGATGTCGTTTCGCTCACTCGGACGGTTGGACTACTCGCCACGTGTCCACCATCGGTTGGCGGGACGTGAGGGTCTGTCATCCGAATCCTGGCGTGAGGGGACGTGTCCAATGGCCGTTCGCCACGTAGAGTCCCGGTGGCCGATAAGTGTGGAGTTTCGTTTCGGCGGGAACGGATTTAGGCCGTTGGATGCCTCCTTGCTGAGTGTATAAATAGGGAAGGGAGGCATCCCACGGCAGATATTTTGCCCTAGTCGTCTCTTGTCGTATGAAAATTGCCCGGCGGGCATCCGCTTAGGTCGGAACTTCAGCTAAAAAAAACTTTCCTCGGCCAATCCTTTCTTGAACTACGTTAGATGTCTTCCTCCGAAATATCTATTGATATAGTAAGGGTTGAGTCGGGTGATGAGGCTTCAGCTTCTGAAGCTGAGTCCAGCGGGTCTTTTCCTCCTCGGTTTCCGATAGCCGAGAGAGTTCTTCATCTTCGTCTTCTGTGTCGGGCTCGCCCCCAGAGGAAACGACGCCCTTGTCCCTAGTCGTCGGGGGGTGAAGAGAGCCCCCAAGATGCACATCGGGAATACTCGTGATGCGCCCTCAGTTTTGAATCGTCTAGATGAGCTTTCCGACATCCGGGCTCGTTTTCATATCCTCTATGGCTATTCACTCCGTTTGGCCAGGGAGGACGAGCAGGCAGACCAGGTGCGGGCCAAAGAGATTGCCTTGTACTTGGAAGCGTTCCGGGCTGCGATGCGTCTGCCCTTCTCGCCTGAAGTTTGTGCCATGCTCCATTGTTTCCGTCTCGACCCAGGCCAGCTAGCGCCGAATTCGTGGAAAATCCTCCTCGGGTTTCTGGTCCGGTTTGAAGATTGATCAGATCCCCTTTGATTTGAACCTCCTCATTTCTTTTCTTTGCTATAAAAATCATCCCGGTACTAGCAAGGACAAACCGAGCTGGGTGTACTTTTCATTCAAAAAACATAAGGGTAGGACGGCCGGGTCGGGATAGTGGTTGTCCCTTCTTCCATCCACGAATAGGAGGAGTTTGTCTTCACCGGGCCACCGGAGGGTGAGAATTGGCCTGTGCCCATCAAGTGGCATAGGATCAACTGTCCTAGGGTTAGACAGTCGAATGCCCCCAAGGCAAGAGTGGTGTCTCAATAGAAACCGATCCAGTGGGCTGATGTCCTGCTTTCCGAGCAGGATTTAAGCTGGGAGGGACTCAGTCCCGCACGCTTTGTGGGTAAGTTAGGGTTTTAGCCGATCTATTTAGACTTACAAAATTTTGTTGCTGTTTTTGGTCGCTTATCTCTTTCTTATGTGTATCTCGCAGAGCCGATGGATCGCTCGAAAATTATGGCTTCTAAGGCCCAGGAGAGGAAGGGCGATGGCGCAAGCTCGTCCCGGTCTGCTCCGGGTACGACTCCCCGGCAAGCACCTTCAGCCAAGGCTTCTGCAGCACCCCCATTCCGGAGGAACGCCGCAGGGGAGGGCAGAAGCACGCGCGGGATCCGGCGCCCCGGACTAGGATGGAAGCGTCGCCCCCTGTCGAATCCCCACTCAAGAGGCAGAAGAGGGTGGCTTCTCGGCCCCCCGGCCGGGATTCAGGTGCAGGAGGACGACTTCTGCATCAAGGTGCCCTCTGAGCTTTCTATGGCCGACAATTTACTGGCGGACATGGAAAAGGCGACTGGGACTAAGATTTCCCGAGGATCCATGAAAGCCCAAGTAACGACAATAGCTTAGAAGGCTGTTCAGGTTGGTTAACTCTCCGAGAATTTCTCCAAGTGTTTTTTGCTCTGTTTTATCATGTTTTAGCTTTTAACTCGGTTCCCGTTTTCCTCAGGTCCTCCGACATTGCGCCCTACTCGCCGCAATGGAGTCCGAGGTGACCCCGACGATACAGAAGGCAGGAAAATCTTCCTTACGAGAGCAAGAGCTCTTCGCCCGGCTGTAGCAGACGGAAGAAAAGGTGGCCCTTCTCGACTCGAGGTTGGTCACAGAAGGCCTGACGGTTGCTAAATTGAAGGAATCTCATCGGCTCCTGACCGACTCTAACCGGGCTATCCAGGCCCAAATGGAGGAGGTCATCGGGCTCTTCGATACCGTGAAAAGATAAAGAGACTCGTTCAAAAGAGATGCACGGGCTTCTCTCGAGACGGCGAAGTTATCAGAGAGTAGAGTGGAAATGGCCGTGAAAGAATACAAGGCTTCCGATCAATTCTATATCGACCTCGCCGATTCCGCAGCCGTCGGGTGGCACAACGCCCTTGATGCCGTCAAGGAAGCCCTGCCCGGGTTTGACGATCAGGAGTTTCGTGCAAGGTATCCCCTTGCCGAAGAAGTGCCACAGGAGGGCGTCGCCGAGCTGGTTGGGGGAGGCCAGGCGGCTGGCGGAAGTGCCGAGCCGGAGGTTGCCATCGTAGCCCCTGACGGAGGCGCCGAGCCAAGATAAGTGGCGGCTGAGAAGGCGGTTTGAGCAACCCCCGAGTCAATTATGTTAAAATTTTTGTAAGCCTCTGGGCATTTTTTTAAGGCTGGGGAGCCCATAGGCTTATACACAATTTTGAATATAAATAAAGTACTATTAGCTCGCAAGTATTTTTAGGTCGCCTATGGAGTACTAATATTTTTGCAAGTATAGATAAGTCGGTGTCCAGTATGTGAAAAGTCGAGTGTTGAGTGCTGAGCGAGCGCGGCGTAAGAGCGAGCAAAAAGCCAAGTATAAGCAGACCGGCATCCTCGTTTACCCAGAGTCGAGGTGGCGATCGTGCGCCGCGTCTGAATCGAGCTAACGCCAAGTGTAGGTAGGCCGGCGTCCACCCTCACCCCGGAATCGAGGTGACGATCGAGCGCCACGTATGAATCGAGCGAACGCTAAATGTAGGTAGGCCAGCGTCCATCCTCATCCCGGAGTCGAGATGACGATCGAACGCCGCGTCTGAATTAGACCTTGAAAGGGCCGAGCAGGAAACTACTCGGCCGCCTCTAGACGAGGGCTTAGAATCCGCAGAGTGGCCGGGCAGGAAGCTGCCTTCAGCGGATGAGCCGAGCAGAAAACTGCTCGGCCGCCTCTGGACGAGGGCTTAGGATCCGCAGAGTGGCCCGGCAGAAAACTGCTCGACCGCCTCTGGACGAGGGCTTGGGATCCGCAGAATGGCCAAACAGGAAGCTGCCTTCAGCGGATGAGCCGAGCAGAAAACTACTCGGCCGCCTCTTAACGAGGGCTTTAGATTTCGCAGAGTGGCCGCTTCGCAGTTTTCTCCATGCCAACTGATGGAGGTGTAGGGTTACTAGGCACTCTCACAAGGTTCTACAAGGCATCAACCATGCCCGATTTAAAATTTAGACGTGCCGAACAACCCTAACCAAGTTTTTATACTAGAGATTAGACGAAACAAAGCAAGTAAACAACTTTACTTCTAAAAGTTTGGGATTACAACCTTTGTAGTCCGGTCCTTCACTTTATAAGCTCCGTGTTGTGGTCCCTTCGCTGCGATCATCAAGTTCCCAGACTCTAGAGAGGCTTCATGAAGAGAAAAATGCAAGCTTGCTTCCGATCTTCGATAACTAAGATGATCTACCTTGAAGTTTCTTTAACACAAGCTCTCACTCACTAAATGAAGTGAACACCCTAATCTAATTGGCAGGAATAGATTAGGATGATGAAGTAGGAATTTAGCTCTCATTTGTTTTTCTAATCTCACTCATTTTCATCATAAAGAAAAAAGCTAAAGAGCTTTTCACCAAGGAAGAAGAAGAATATCCAAAACCATTTGTGATGAATAATGAATCCACGGTGAGGTTAGAAATGCAACCATGATTGATAAAAGAAAAGCTAACCATTGTAGAGAATTAACTAGGGTTAAAGGGTTGGGTTGGGTTAAACAAATATCTCACAAAATATCATAACAAATATCTTTACTTAAAACAAAAGCAAAGCTTCTAGAAGCTACTAGAAAGTTTAACCCAAATCAAACCCTAACCATGTTTAATCTCCACTAATCATGTTGCATTTATAACCATAACATGTTACAATATTATATATCACATATACAATATTTATTGTAACAAAATAAAATAATACAATTAACATATATCGCATATATATCAATGTATTACCCGAGTGAGAAAAAGAATCTTTTAGTGAGCTTATATTAGTTAATGTAATTTAATATATCAAATATATAATTATACATTAAATTATCGAATCAACACTTGATCCGATAATCCGGCTATTTCACAAATAACCGACTAATATAATCTGTATCAGTTCATCGAATCAACACTTGATCCGATGACCCGGCTATATCACATATATCCGGCCGATATCTCATATCGCGAGAATCTAATACGGTATCACATACACGTATTGTTCTCGGTCCCGCACATATCATATATGTGCTCCTACTCCATTTTGCCTGAGCCAGAAAATCTCTGTGTAGGACTCTAAAGAATCGTCAATACGCCGGCAGTAGATGATGATCATATCAAACACCCACAAGCTGCAAGCGGTCAGCTAAACGTAACAGCCACCTAGGTATTGAGCGATCAGAAGATCAACAAGCAAGCCTGTACTTTCTCCCGCGAATCCAATCAGTAACACTCCCGTACAGTCCGCTCTCTTCGTCTGATATGTCGTATATCTCACCTAGGGATGGTAAACGTCAGACCCCAGTAGCTTGATAAGTCGTGTCGATATGAGGTCCATAACAGTTCGACAAACCACTGATAACTTACCAGTAAATCTCAGCAATCCTGACCAAGGATTTCCAGTTATAGCCAATCGAACACAGCGCAACATCAACTCCCTATACCGGGAGAGATGAAACCCCTCCTATCGCTCATTGCCTCCATGTGATTCGGGACTATACCCAAAAGCCACATTTTTGCACGCCCTCTTGGACGTGGTATGATGGAAATCAAAGCACGGTGGGAATCACACAAGACTCTATGACGATCTCGGGTCTACAGACTAACATGTACCAGTGTCACCAGAGAACTGCCATCTGACGTGAGGTATAATACCATCTGGGAGTTCTCGGCGAGTCCGTCCAGTATACCCAGTCTCCACTGAGCACCCGTATACCTTCTCTGATGTCAAACACCAATGGATATGAGATCATCCATCGCCCATCATATGGGTCAAGAAGCGCATACGCTAGTCTACTCTGGAATATCGATGCCCTGTCTCGGTACTCCCACGACTAGGAACATTTGAAGGATGTACTTAGCGACTACACTGTCCCCACTAGTATGATCTGCATCATAGTCCTGGTAGTCAAGTACTCATCCTAAGGGCTTTATCAACATGTGATATAGAGACAATCAGAGTACATGTTAAGATAAAGAGTAACCAGATAGCATACTATCATGTCGAGCAAGAAAGTCCTCCCTATATATGTCCCAGCATCCACTACAATATACAACGCATGTATAGTAATGGCCTCTAAGGAATACATATAACTAACAATCTCCCACTTGCACTAGGGCCATCTGTTGTAGTATCTCATACCCAACAATAAGCTGTGGTTGAAGTATCTCATACTCAACCATCCAATAAAAGTCTCTACTGAGAAATAGGCTTTTGTGAGTGGATCCGCGCTGTTATCCTCTGTGTCTGCTCTCCTAACGTCGATGTACCTGGAGATCAACCATCTCCATGATCAGGTGATACTGCCTAAGAATATATCTGGATCACAGATGGGACAGGGGTTCCTAGGCATAAGCCACAACTCCATTGTCACACAATGGTAGGAACGTAGTTCATCTCATGAACTTTTATATATCCAGACTGCCTCTTTGGTAGCATCCTTGGTAACGACGTATCTTGCATTTAATCGTCTAGTAAGTCACGGTATCTAGCTTGGAACTCTTCCAACATACCGTCCCTCCACTGAGGGTAAAGACAATGCCTGCGACTGACATTCAGTCGTCCTTATCACCCTGGAACCTTTCCAGTGATTCTTCCGAGGATCGATTGATACCATCTCACTACAACTAGTGAGAATCCTAACATCCAGTTAGATCTATCTCATAGATCCAAAACCCAGAATTTAGGAAGTATCACCTTGATCCTATATGGAGAATCCTTGTGATAAGCGGAGATTGACCGAGCGTAGCATAGGAAACTTCTTCTCTATCAAGAGTATGTCATCCACGTACTCTATGAGGATCACCACCATACTCTCTACTACCTTTTTGTATATACAACGTTCATCTACCATTTTGATGAAGTCAAACTCTTTGACTACCACATCAAAACAGACGTTCCAACTCCGCGATGCCTGATTTATCACATAAAATATCTTGCTCACGTTTCCGCTGCTCCCACTGTCTACGAAGCCCTCTGGCTGTGTACTTATAGACGTTCTCTTCCAAACATCATTTAGAAAAGCAGTCATGACACCCAACCGCCAGATATCGTAGTCATGGTATATAGCCGTGGCAAGTAGGATCTGGATGGACTTAAGCATAGCTTTGAAAGTCTCAACTATTCCATGTACACCAAGTAATCTTCTCAAGATATACTTGCTCCTGGTGGGAATTTAACCCTTCAGATAAAGCAACCAAAGTCCATACTTTGTTGGTGTATAAGGATTCCATCTCAGATCGCTAAGCATCCAGCCATTCTCACAGAGTCCCACTCCTGATGGCCTGCTCGAAACTAGTTGGGTCATCATCTCATGATGCAATCCTCGCTCCCACTGTCATAGATAAAACCGAAGTATCTCTCAGGTGGGTGAGGAACCCTACTAGATCGGCGGAGAGGCTGAGATTCGTTAGAAACTATTGAATCCTTTGGTTCTACCAAATCCTTAGCTGCAGTTTGTATAGCTGTAACTCTTTCCAGTTCTACCTCATGACCAATAATTTCTTCACAAGAAATTCCCTTTCACAAAGGTGGCATGCTGAGAAACAAAACATCTTTTGTCCTCGGTTTGGTAGAAGATATTCCCTTGCGAATGCTTGGGATATCCAACAAACTTCCACAGAACTGACTTTGCCTCGAGCTTGTCCGGATTATGCTTTTAGACATAGGCTGGACAACCCCAAATCTTAACATACTTAAGATATGGGCTCTTCCCATTCCATATCACATATGAAGTGGTAGGCAGCTGATTTGATTGGAACCCTATTCAATAGGTATGCAGCTTCACAAGTGCATAACTCCTAGAAGGAAATAAGAAACTCAGTAGTACTCATCATAGAGCGCACCATATCACATAGGGTGTGATTGCTCCGCCCCGATACACCGACGTGCTGTGGTGTATACGGAGGAGTAATGCTGAGAGAGAATCTCATTCTCCTTTAGAATAGTCCAGGAATCCCGTGCTCAAGTATTCTCCTCCCTGATCACATCAAAGGACATAATACTTATACCCAGTTTTAGGTTCTTACTTTTAACTTACATTCTGTGATTATCTCAAAAGTTTCTGACTTGTGTTTCAACAGGAACATATGTCTGAATCTTGAGAGATCATCAATGAATGTAATGAAGTACGAAGAACCGGTCCTGGCATATGTAGACAGGGAACTTTCATACATCAGCATGTATTAATCCCAAGAGTTCATTAACTCTTTCTCTGTTTCCAATAAACGGAGCTGTAGTCATCTTATCTTTGTGACATGACTGGCAAGTTTTACAAGATATAAATCCAAACTAATTTAAATATGCATCTTTATTTAACTTCAGCTAGTCGGGTCGCATTGATATGACCTAGTCTACAATGCATCAAGAAGGATTCGTTCATTTCTGAACTCTTCCTCTTGTGTGTGTTCTGTACATTAAGAACTGTGGTTTGATTTAGAACGTTTATGCTTTTTAGATAACGTGTCTGATCCGATCAACTCTTGACATAGGAAATGTTCAAAACATTATCCAACAATACAAAATTATATCCTTCTTTACTAATAAAGAGACTGATATGATGTTGTATATCAGGTTCGGTATCTAATAACATTCATTCAGAATCAATGTATTCTGGTAATACAGGGTGATAACTACCAACAGACTTGGCTGCAACACTTGCACCGTTTCTATCTCGTGAAACTTATCACCCGTTCTCAGTTCTCTACCTATCTGTAGCCCATGTAACAGATTACATATGTGGGATCCTGATCCGGTATCAAATACCGAGGACGTAAAGGATATTGAGAAACAGTTCTGTGTAATGAACACACCCGAAGATGATGCATCAGCATGCACTTTCTTCGTTTGGGTGGCACGGGAATTCTGGTAATCCCCAATTTCCTGCTCTGTCTTATAACAATTATAAGTTGAAGCGGGACCAACGTTCCTTAGCGCAGTATAACAAGCGGGTTCGGTCAATGCATCCGTATTATTATCTTGATTAAGGCGTGACATGGTCGCTATCAAGAGAGAGATAGAAGAAAACACTCAGCGTATGCTCTTGCAAGATTAGATTGGTTATCAATATATCTAATCAGGATGTCTCCCACTGTTTTAGTCAAATCTTCCTTCAAACCCTAAAAGGAAAGACTAGCCGGGATTAATTACACCCTATAAGTTCGCCAATCTTTTAGCCAGGCCAGTGCCGGTACTTTGAGGGAGGTTCCCTGTAACACCCGAGCCCAATGCTACTAATTTCAGATTACCGTTTGAACGTAGTATGGCACTTATTTCATTTATCTTGCTTAATTGTTACTTACTGTAAAATTTTACCCGGCAAATTCATTTCTGCATATAACAATTTTTGGCATCTAAAATAAAATTAAAAATATTCATCTTGGCCTACTTGACACTCCTAACCGTGTTGTAGCGTCCGCGCATCATGTTCTCGTCCCGTTCAGTGAAACGGGCGAGTTTGGACGGCTACGTGCACGTACGTGTGTCCGTTTTGGGCAAATTCATTTCTGCATATAACAATTTTTGGCATCTAAAATAAAATTAAAAATATTCATCTTGGCCTACTTGACACCCCTAACCCTGTTGTAGCGTCCGCGCATCATGTTCTCGTCCCGTTCAGTGAAACGGGCGAGTTTGGACGGCTACGTGCACGTACGTGTGTCCGTTTTGGAGGTATGTTTTTTGATCATAAAACACTTCATTTTAAATTTTGGATCCCGCTTAAAATCCTATTATTTCAATTTCAAATTTTTGGACTCGACCCGGACGATTTGGAAATGTTTTACTTTGCGCCAAAATCCCAAATTTTATATTTTTAAACCATCGCATATAAATTTTTTTAACCAATCTAATATTTTAAAACCGTATAAATATTTTTAAGATTTCTAAATCCTTCAATCTAATTTCCCCTCAACCAATCAGCCTACTCCTTTCTCCCGTGGGCCCCACTCTCTCTCTCTCACCGTCTCTCTCTCTATCCCTATCTCTCTCTCTCTCTTATATATTTTTTAAACCTTACCTCCTCCTTTTCTTTCTTTCTCCACGCGAACCCAACCCCTACGAGAACCCTAGCTACCGCCGCCTTCACCCTTCGCCGCCGCAGCTCCAACACCGACGTCCTCTTCTCCATCGCATACTCTCCTTCCTCCTCACCTCGATCGTGCCTCCCTCTCCTCGCCACCTCCTCCTTCTTTCTTCGTTACCGAGCCCACGCCTGCACCTCGTCGCCGGCGGCCTCTCGTCGTCGACATCCGCACCACCACCTTCACCCTTCTCACCCCCCGACCATCTCCTCTTCCTCTCCTTTCTCCATTCCCGCACTCTCTGCACCAGCGCCGTGACCACCCTTGAGCGCCCTGCGCTACTGTTCACCGCTGGAGCACCGTCGTCGCGACCGACGATATCGACCCCTTTACTGATCATCGTAAGCACCCTTCTCAGATCCTCCTTCCCTCCTTTGTATTTTCCTTGTATTTCTTTGCTTTCTTGTTGCATGCCTTGACTTTTTGTTCACTGTTCTTTCATCGGCCGGAATCCGACGATGCCGACGACGTGACCCGACGTTCCAGCGAGATACCCCTACCCGTGTGGTTCCATTGTTCGTCGTTTGGGTTCATTCCGTGAACCGTGCGCCCGTCGCGAGTTTCTCCGCCGACGTTTTACGTTCCGTATTCCCGGTTCGCGACCCGTCGAGACAAGTACCCCTTGCTACATGCTATACAATATTTACATATTCATTAATGACACCCTAAACCTGCTATTTTAACCGTAGTATTATAATTCCCATTTTTATGTCACTGTTGTTATATATCATTTATCTTTCAAACTTGGAACCTACCTGTTGCAATTGCCGTAGTGAATCTAATAACCATACTTACAGATTTTAATTTCACCTTCACTAATAACGTAGCCTATGGCACCTTATCTACCGTTTACGTCATTCAGACACTTGTATACATTTAACCTGCTTAAATTGTGATTTCATCCGTGGAACCTGTATATACATATAGCATTGCATCCATGAAGTCTTAAACTTATTAACATGATTAAATGGCTATAATTGTCTTACTGCATTCTTGTAATGTTGAAATCCTCTCTGTGACACAACTAATTAATGTACTGCAAACTGAGTGCATCTGACGATTGCTTAATTCATTGCTTATATCATGTTGTTGATGACCATGCTTGATTATATAACTGATTGTGAATTCACATATGATATTGTTCACAACTTGACCTGACTTACTACATATATATTGATCTACCCGACATGGTACCGTATACTGTTTGACTTGACCTGATGTACCATGACTTGACCCGTTACCTGATCTTGTATCTAATGCCAACAAACCTGACATGTAGTCTTCATGGACCGTTCCTGTTGTCTATCCAGACAAACCTGTTTACCTGATCCTGTGTTGGCATTAGTTTCTTGATTACGGGATACCTGACTTGACTTACACATATAACTTGGGGGTATGGGGAAATCAGTGTTGTAACCGAACGTAACTCCAAGGGCCATCCTATTGTTTGCCTTTTTTCCAGGCGTTACGGAATACCCATTGTTTGCCGTTTTTCCGGGCATTACGGAATACCTATTGTTTGCCGTTTTTCCGGGCGTTACAGAATACCCATTGTTTGCCGTCTTTCCGGACGTTACAGAATAACTACCGACGAGTTACGATGAGGATTACCTTACTTGGTTTCAAAGACTTTAGAACAGAGAACCTGATAGCACGGTTTAGTTTACCCACTGCACACTACCCTGCACTGCTCTGATTCATATTATTGTTACTCTTGCTTATTTCATGTTTATATTCGCATTGACTGTCTATTATGTTATTACTTGATGACATGACGCGCTGACGTCTGGGTTTTGCATGGCCCAGATTCCGTACCGCTGTTGCAGTCCGAGCAGGAGTACTTCAGCCAGCAGGCTGAGCTGTGAGTCCTGTAGTAGTTTGTTTTCTTTCCTGCATTTTTATTCCTGATGTGAGCCCGCATTATGGGACATACATTCCAGTTATTGTATTGGATCTTTCGCTTCCGCATTTTATTATTCTTGACTCATGATTTATCTTGGATTATGGACATGTTTAGATAGTTTTATTCTGTTCTTGATATCTCTACAGCCGTAATGTGACTGTGGATGGATACTTCCTACCCACAAGTAGCATGGTTGGCTATGTCGCGTGCCCATTTTAGCATACTCTGGGAAGCGGGACGTGACATTCCCAGCGCTTTCGCACGGACCTAATTAAAATAAACCTCGTTTTCCCAGGGGCGTAACCCCGTTAACACCTTTCTAGACACCTACTTGATCGGCTAATTGTAATGTGTAAAACTCTCCCAGAGTAACTCTTACTCGCAGCGGGTATCGGGATCCAACTATCTCATAGAAAGTATGCAATCTCATTGCAAATTTCAACTCTTGAAATTCCCGATAATATTTTACCCCAAGCGTTCTATGACCTTGACAGAGGTCAACAAACCATACGCTGCAAGTCAAGTTCAACCCGTCATTTTTTATTGAAGTAAACCCACCCGCACGACCCTTGACAGAGGTCAACAAGGTCGCACGACTACCCTAAATCAATCACATCATATGCTTATGCAGATAAGCACTAATCAGCTACCGCACACTACGCTTTGACAGAGGTCAACAAACGCAGCACGAATACTAACTATTACTTATCTGAAATGACGGAGGGCTACGACAGGTTTTTAAGAAAACCTTTTGCGTAATGAACTTGATATCGTTGTAGAATCGATTGATTTTTAATGGAATGTTTTTTAGACCTTTTCTAGTTTTGCTAAAGAGGTCACTCCCGGTGAAGGAATCGTCGGCTCTTTCCTCATCGAATAAGGTGCGGGATATTTCATAAATATCACTATGCAAAGCAAAAACTATAAAAATAATCAAAAGACAAACCGAGTTTGTAGCATCTGCTAGTTTCGCTAAAGATGTCACTCCCGGTGAAGGGATCTCGGCTCTTTCCTTATCGAATAAGGTGCTGGATGTTCTACAAGGAACATCGCTATGCAAAGCAAGAACTAGAGCTACCCGTTTTTAAACAAGTTTCTACAACATCTTTAGATTTCTTTTAGTTTCATTAATCTCATTAATGAAGTCCCATTTTATTATGCTTCACAAGTATCACATTTGAAACGAAATCAGCAATGTAACATATATCTCATATATATAATATAAACATTCGTCTCAGGCAGTAATATGATCTCATCACAGAACATTGCAGCAGAAGATAACATATGAAATATTGGATATACTAGGATTTCCGTGTTTTATGCGAGCCTGTATAAAACGCGGATTCCACGGTCGCGATGAATAGCCAAACCCACATCCCTAGACCCCTACGAGAGCGGCAAGCAACACTGTCAATTCTAGGGTTAGGAGACCCGGTCTCGACTCCTCGAGATGGTCTCCCACTGGACCCTAGAACCCGGTTACTTGTGCTCCCCGCCTTGGGTCTACCTAATGCGGAAAAGTAAATAATATACAATGGTGACATCATCCTCAGCCCGGAAGTGCCCCAATAAAAGAATATTACATACAAATGAATTTTACATGAATGAAAAAGAAAAACTCTCATTTCATATAAAAAACCCGGCTATTCAAAACGCGACGATCGAATATAACATATCACAGCAACACATAATATCACATATCATCAACGTAAGCAAGTATGCGTATCCCGATTGTCGTTGATGTATAGCAACGAAGCCGGCGATACACCACATATTACGCTTACGGTCGCAAAAAAGGTGTAAAACTACAACAGTTGGAATCCGCAACCTTTTTAGACATCGCATGCCTAACCAAATGAATTCCTTAGACATCTCATGCCTAACAATTATAAACCCTGCATTTTAGTCTCATTATCGAAAACTCTTTTCAATATCAAGTCGGGCAATTCAACAAGATTCCCGACATCCTGATCGAATGCTCGTCGCAAACTTTAGTAGACAGTCGCACCCCCGGATGCCGTCGACGAAGTGCACTAAGGCGGAACACCGCTGCCGCGAGCACCCGAACGGATGCTTTTGGCGACGGGGTTCTCCTACAGTCACTCGGTCGGCGCTATGGGGCGTGGCTGTCTATTAAGTTTACCCGACGAGTATCCGCGTACGCTACGTGATTGCGATGGACTTTTGATCGCATCAAAAACCTGTGGCAACCGATCAAATGAGACTGGACTACTAGATTTATAACATTCAAATTAGTTATCTCATAACTACTTGTGGATTCCAAATATTGTATCATAATCCAGATAAATAGACAATATTAAACTTTCCGATCGAATAAACAAACACCCAAGATTTCCCAAATAATTCTCAACACTTGAAATTAGTTTAAAAACATCCATCACATGCCACAGTACCAATGGTCCAGCCGTAGAAGGGTTAAGCCAACGCCTCACATGTGGCAACGCCATACTGCCCCAAACCCTAAGGTTCAGAGACGGTTCAGACGGTCACATAATCGAGTTAAGGTTTGTGTTCTTTTAGAGGGTCCACCGCGTTACTTGCACGACTTAGAACGTTCTTAAACTACGGAAAAATCCAACACTTGAAAATTTTTCCGGCAGGGGAAAAAATGAGTTATTAATATCCGTTCGAACTTTTTAACACGTTCTAAAATTACCCGGAAAAACTTAAACGAAGTTAAACTTTCCGATCGAATCAACGAGTTCCCAATACATCCCAGAAAACTCAACACTTGAGTATGATTAAAAATACCCAGAATCATTTACAAGTACCTACGGATGTACCCTGAAGACACGTGTCCCTAATACCAAAGTTCGGCCGCGGAACCGCCGCGGGAAGCAGGTTCCTGCCGCGGTTCCGCGGCGACTTTATGGTATTGTGGGCTCGTGTTTCAAGGTAATCCTTAGAATTCCCTGCTGATTTTTTTGAGTATTTTTAATATGAAAAATGTCAACTTTTAAAAAAATTTCCAGAAACTAGGTTTTATCGGGTATTCGGAGTTCGATCGGACTTTAAACTTTGCCTAAAGCTCTAGCTTGGCTCTGATACCACTGTAGGGTTACTAGGCACTCTCACAAGGTTCTACAAGCCATCAACCATACCCGATTTAAAATTTAGACGTGCCGAACAACCCTAACCAAGATCTTAGACTAGAGATTATGCGAAACAATGCAAGTAAACAACTTTACTTCTAAGAGTTTGGGATTACAACCTTTGTAGTCCGGTCCTTCACTTCATAAGCTCCGTGTTGTGGTCGCTTCGCTGTGATCATCAAGTTCCCGGACTCTAGAGAGGCTCCACGAAGAGAAAAATGCAAGCTTGCTTCCGATCTTCGATAACTAAGATGATCTACCTTGAAGTTTCTTTAACACAAGCTCTCACTCACTAAATAAAGTGAACACCCTAATCTAATTGGCAAGAATAGATTAGGATGATGAAGTAGAAATTTAGCTTTCATTTGTTTTCTTAATCTCACTCATTTTCATCACAAAGAAAAAGGCTAGAGAGCTTTTCACCAAGGAAGAAGAAGAATATCCAAAACCTTTTGTGATGAATAATGAATCCATAGTGAGATTAGAAATGCAACCATGGTTGATAAAAGAAAAGCTAACCATTATAGAGAGTTAACTAGGGTTAAAGAGTCGGTTGGGTTAAACAAATATCTCACAAAATATCATAACAAATATCTTTGCTTAAAACAAAAGCAAAGCTTCTAGAAGCTACTAGAAAGTTTAACCCAAATCAAACCCTAACCATGTTTAATCTCCACTAATCATGTTGCATTTATAACCATAACATGTTACAATATTATATATCACATATACAATATTTATTGTAACAAAATAAAATAATACAATTAACATATATCGCATATATATCAATATATTACCCGAGTGAGAAAAAGAATCTTTTAGTGAGCTTATATTAGTTAATGTAATTTAATATATCAAATATATAATCATACATTAAATTATCGAATCAACACTTGATCCGATAATTCGACTATTTCACAAATAACCGACTAATATAATCTGTATCAGTTCATCGAATCAACACTTGATCCGATGACCCGGCTATATCATATATACCCGGCCGATATCTCATATCGCGAGAATCTAATACGGTATCACATACACGTATTGTTCTCGGTCCCGCACATATCATATATGTGCTCCTACTCCGTTTTGCCTGAGCCAGAAAATCTCTGTGTAGGACTCTAAAGAATCGTCAATACGCCGGCAGTAGGTGATGATCATATCAAACACCCACAAGCTGCAAGCGGTCAGCTAAACGTAACAGCCACTCAGGTATTGAGCGATCAGAAGATCAACAAGCAAGCCTGTACTTTCTCCCGCGAATCCAATCAGTAAGACTCCCGTACAGTCCGGTCTCTTCGTCTGATATGTCGCATATCTCGCCTAGGGGTGGTAAATGTCAAACCTCGGTAGCTTGATAAGTCGTGTTGATATGAGGTCCATAACAGTTCGAAAAACTACTGATAACACTTACCAGTAAATCTCAGCAACCCTGGCCAGGGATTTCCAGTTATAGCCAATCGAACACAGCGCAATATCAACTTCCTATACCGCGAGAGACGAAACCCCTCCTATCGCTCATTGCCTCCATGTGATTCGGGACTGTACCCAAAAGCCACATTTTTGCACCCCCTCTTGGACGTGGTATGATGGAAATCAAAGCACGGTGGGAATCACACAAAACTCTATGACGATCTCGGGTCTACAGACTAACATGTACCAATGTCACCAGAGAACTGCCATCTGACGTGAGGTATAATACCATCTGGGAGTTCTCGGCGAGTCTGTCCAGTGTACCCAGTCTCCACTGAGCACCCGTATACCTTCTCTGATGTCAAACACCAATAGATATGAGACCATCCATCGCCCATCATATAAGTCAAGAAGCGCATACGCTAGTCTACTCTGGAGTATCGATGCACTGTCTCGGTACTCCCACGACTAGGAACATTTAAAGGATTTACTTGGCGACTACACTGTCCCCACTAGTATGATCTGCATCATAGTCCTGGTAGTCAAGTACTCATCCTAAGGACTTTATCAACATGTGACATAGAGACAATCAGAGTACATGTTAAGATAAAGAGTAACCAGATAGCATACTATCATGTCGAGCAAGAAAGTCCTCCCTATATATATCCCAGCATCCACTACAATATACAACGCATGTATAGTAATGGCCTCTAGGGCATACATATAACTAACATGAGGTTCTAATCTCCCTCAGTAGTTGTACTCCGTCGATCTTGCTGCAAGCGGTTCTGAACGGTTAAGATTGAGAGTAAAGGTTTAATGTGTGGATCTCAATAGGCTGTGGTTGACGCCGAGCTACCTACAAGGAAAGTCCTGGGATGGGTAACCACCGTAGGACCCTCCGACGATCAAGTAAGTACCGAGGAATAAAGGTAGGGTAGCGGCGTATTGGAATCAGTTTGACTTACCTGAATCATCTGGAGGAGCGTTTATATAGCGGTCGCATAGAGCGAGCCGATGCAATATTCTCGCCGTCCGTTACGCCCCCGAGTCATGTTCGCGTCGATGGCGAGACACGCCCATTAATGGTGAGATACGCTAGCGTGAGATACGAGACGTGGAGCGGCGGAGATCTCATCTTGGAAAGATACACGGAGCCGTTACGGGGGCGCTCGAGCTCCGTGCTCCCGGCCAAACAGGGACACTGAGGAATCTCAAATATAGGATAGCTCGGAGACGAGCTATTGGTTGGCGGTCAGCCGAAACGGGAATATACTCCAGGGAGGTACTCTAAAAGGTCGGGTACAATCTCGGAGGCGAGGCACCGAGGAATGTCCTCAATGCATCATACTTATTTCATCTCCGTAGCCTCCAGAAATCTAGTGTGCGTACGTGGACGACACATCATCTGCTATGTGTCGTAAATCTGGGGGGTTCCGTCTGTGAGCCTCATCACATGCGCAAAGCTTGAAATTGATTTATTTTTAAACCCTTCATTCAAAATTGTGAGAGAAAAAGACCCGATATATTTGTGTTCATTTACTCTTAAAACTAGGAACCACATATGTCGACATGAATTCTATGTATTGTATGTATTTTTCATTTTAAAAGACTATACTACCTTTCTTCTTCCATTCAAAACACATATGAGAACCCACAGGAGAACTCATCTTAGGTTTATCGTTCTTTATTTGCTCTTCGTTTTTGCTTATCTTTATCATTTACTCTTTATACTCACATGCTACTCTCCTTAATCTCCTCAATCCTTACATATGATCCCATCCCTCTCTCAACCGAAAAGAAACCCCTCAATTTATAAATCAATTATTAAAGCAATCAAAACTCATTCAAGGCGTGTTAAATCGACAAAAGGATAATTGAGCACATAAGATATCATATAACATCCAAGAGCCGGAAAGAAAATCATTGTAAGCTATTGAATTTCAGCATTGATGGGGTTATGGCCCGAAGAGAGGATGGGATGAAAAATTATAATGGCATGTTTCATGAAATAATATCATGATTAGCAAAACCATAACCTATATTGATGATACGAACCAATTTTTCCACAGCTATAACATGTGTTGTTGAATCTAAACATTTTATTCAAAATCATAGCGTATTTCTTTGACACTAAAGATTTGGGTTGACCGAGAACTTTAATATGAGAGAATGAAGAGTAAAGAGGGCAAGAAAAAGTCAAAAGAGGAGAAGAATTGTTTGATGCTCTACTATTTATCTTTGTAGGGAACAATATCTCAAGCTAAAGAATAAAAAAGGGTTAGGTTGGTATTTTCAAAAAATAACAGCTTAAATACATATAGGTTGTATTGGGTATACAACTATCGTATATTTTTAGTATTCGGTTTTTTAAACAATTTTGAAAATACGTGGGTTTACGAATGAATAATCTCCCAACATTGGGTCTAGAAACAAATTTCCCTAAATATTAATTTTCTAAATGGTAAGTTTATAAAATTTCATCGACTTTTGGGGCTTTTGAGATTACACCAATGAACTTTAATAATGCCATGAAAACCCTTGAATTATCAATGTTATCTGAAATTATTAGTTTCATTAACTCATGCAAAACATGAAAGAATCGAATACCCTTAAAATACCTTCAACGTAGACTAAACAGTCCAAAATGAATTGAATGGTATTTCTTGACAAAAATACTCAACTTTCGTTTTGCGAAAATACCTTTCGGGGGTGCGGGGATGGGGGGTAATGGCATTTTTAAAGTTCACCGGTGTTATCTAAAAAATCGGGGAAAGTCAATAGTAATTTATAAAACTTAGCCTATCTCAACTAAGAGTAACAAACCAATAAAATAATATTTTGAATAAGGCTGAAAGCCTGAGTCTTTGGTATGCTGCTCTTTGCTACAAAACCATAGGGGCTAGACATGTGATTCATGATACTATGTTGTAGAACAAAAAATCATGACTGGCATTTTGCATCCGATTCATCAGCAGTTTTTCGCAACCTCAATATATTAAAATAGGAATATGGAGGTCAACTAACATGGAAGAAAATTCTCCTACTTAAGTCAAAAGCAAACAATGCATTGATTTTTTTTAGCTCAACATTGTTCATCTTATTGAACATATTCTACCAACTGCACACAACAAGCCTTTATCTCAAATTTTTTAGGTTGGCTATATTAATTATTTTATTCCATTCTATGTTAAGGACCATCTCCTTGGTTAAAGTAATAATTAATATATCATTCTTAATTGCCTCTATCCATGTTTGATTAGGTATGTCTCTATCCCTAGTTGCGGTATCAACTACAATTTTGTAACTTCTAACCATGTCATTAATCGGTCTCCATCGTACATGACCAAATCATCTCGAACGGATCTCTCACATCTTATCCTTTATGGAAGCTACCAATAACTTGTTACAAATACATTCATTTCTTATCTTGTTTTGTATATTACCATTCATCCATCTTAACATTATCATTTTAGCCACTCAATTAACATGTTTCTTAATTGTCCAACATTTTGATCTATAAAGAAGTGTCGACCTTAACACCGTCTTGTAAAAATTTTCCTTTCAATTTCGAAGATACTCGATCACATAGCATTCCTAAGCACTACTCCATATCACCCATCCTATTTTCATCCTTTGACCTACATCCTTCTCAATCTTCATATCATGATTAATAATAGATCCTAAGTAATCAAAATGATTAATCCAAAATATTTAATGGCCATTAATTTGCACCATATGCCCATTTTTCGCACTTTTTCGCTGAAATTACATTTCATGTATTCAATTTTTGTTCTTAATTATAAATCCTTTATATTCTAAGGCCTTTCTCCATTTTTCTATCTTAGAAATTATCCCTCTTTTAGATTTATTTACTAAAACAATATTATCAGCAAACAAAATACACCATGGCGCGTCATCCAAAATATATCGAGCAAGTTCATCCATAACTAAAGCAAAGCGATAAGTACTTAATGTCAATCCTTGGTGGAAACCTACAGTGATAGGAAATGGCTATGTCTCTCCTCCAATCTCCTATTCTAACGAATACCATCACCAAAACTTATATGGTTTAGATGTGCACTGTTGTTGATGGTTGCAAATTTAACTCTGGAACGATAGTAGAACCTTTTCCATCGTTAAATCAACATTCAAATGTATTAGTCACATGAAAATTGGTACACATATGCTTTTGACCATGAAGATAGAAATAACTGGTGCCGATTATCAAAAAAAATCATGGAAAGTTAAAACTTTTTGACCAACCTACGAGAGAACTTCTAGGTTAACTGGCCAACGTATTTCTCATATCTAAATGCATTTTTTCAATTTCATAAATTTTACTTCTGTGATTGTGGTATGATTTGTACCTGGAGAGAACAGTACCACCTATAGAAGCAATCTGCACATATTCATCTCCAGTGGCAATATTAGACCAATCAAAGTGAATTCTCCCGCCGCCGCCGCCGCCGCCGCCAACCGGGCCACCACTGCCGCCAGCTACCGATAGAGACGAGTTTTTCTCAAGAAAAAGTGACTGAAGGAAAAGTAGAACTGTACCGCCAGAACCGCCTCCCAGACCACCCATGACAGTACCATTACGGTTTATACTCGAGCCCCTGGGGCTCTGGCCTTTTGCTTCCAGTGATCCGTAAATTTCTAATCTGGAAAGTGGCCACTTGATGGAACCCATAACTGGGAAAAGTCAATTACAGACATCAGGGCCACAAACATAAGAAGTTACAACACTCATACTATAAATTGTAAATGACTACACTTGTACAAAGCAAAGAGAAGAATATACTGTACTGGTGCATTAATGTATTAATTTTGAAAGATCGAGCAGCATGAAAAACTTAAAAGATATAACACTCATAGTGCTAACAGCCCAGAACTTCTGGTGTAAATGTATTAGAATATTTTTTTTTAAAACAAAAAATATTGATAATCTCAGTACATAGAATATGTGGAACATGTTTCTTATCAATATTAAAAATTTAATGGAGAGTAAATTAAAGGGTAAATTTTATAAAGCACCATCGAGTTTTCAGGGTTTTTTAGATAGCACCATTGAACTTTAAAAATTATATGAACCCTGTCAGCCTATTTTCGTACAAAAAATGCTATATTCAGTTCATTTTGGAGTTACTTGCTCCATTTATAAAGTCATTTAGGGTTATTCAATCCGCTCATGCCTTAAACGAGTTAACAAAATTAACATTTTCAATAATACGTTGCCAGTTCAAGGGTGGTTCATGACATTTTTCAAGTTTGATGGTGCTATCTTAAAAACCTTGGAAATTCGATGGTGCTTTATAAAAGTAACCCTAAATTAAAAAATAGCACAATGACGGTGCTTAGAAGTAGAGTCCAATCAATGCTGGGGATTGGAGGTATACAGCATTTAAATGACATTTTAAACAAGAGAGACAGACCAAGTCTTCTGAGGGGAAGCAATGGCTGAAACGAAAATACCCAGGGAGCCTTCAGAACAAGGGCAGGAAAGCTCCAAAACCAATGTGAGCTAAAATGAGAAAAATATACAACTGCAGAACATTGCAAACAGGTGTACCAGTAGTGCAAATAGCATCTTTTAAATATAGAATACATCTATTAGATCAAGAGCCACTGCCTATTTTACATAGAATGAGACCACATGGACATCCAAACACTAAGTTCTCCCGAGGCTTTGTCAAGACATACAACCAACAAGATACAAGATATGCAGCACAATGACTTCAAAAATAGTTTACAGTAATTACGATCCTGACTGCCTCTATATCCGAAGTAAATAAAATGGACTGTGCCCTATTCGAGGTGATAGCATGTAAGAGGTACTAACCTATCATCCCTCCACCAGCAGTACTTTCAAGTGACCCACTGGGTCCTGCACTTCCACTTCCTAGTTCACAAGGAAGATCAGCATCTCCATATTCTTGACCACCTTCAACAAGCATTCCATTATAAAAACCTGAGCCACCTTTTCCTCCATGTCCAGCACCCCCTCCAGCTCCGTATTTTAAAAACTTTCCTTTACCAATGCCCTCTTTGCAACCTTCAAAGAAATTTTAATCAAAATATAAGCAGTCAGATCACAAAGACACAGATAAACAACGCAAACTCGCATATCAAATAGCATTTTTCTGAGCATGCACATCAGGACGCAAACACACATTATCAAATGGCATTTTTCTGAGCATGCACATCAGGAGGAAAAAAAAGTAGCATCATCTAGAAGAATAAGTCGATGGAACACCTCCATATTATTGTTTCATCAAATATTAAGATGCGGAATAGTGCAATACCTAGTTCTGAGGAACTTATCATGCCATCATTTTCAATGATGACAGTCCTTGCTCTGTGAATGTGAAGGATACTTCCCCTAACTTGACCTCTGACCAGAACATCCTCAACACGACAAATCTGTACGTTTATGGTATTTAAAATTTGTAGAAAGAACGTCTAAACCACCAAGCGAAATTAACATACTGAAGAAAAATGAACAATAGTAGGAAGATGAAAAATAAAGTCAAGAAATTATAAGAGACGAAAGACAACATAAATCTACATGCAACACTATCTTACTTGCAAGGTGTAGGACAAAGAGTTGTTCACATGGCAATCGTCAGGCGGCATAATTAACTCATTCGGGCATGATTGACTTTCACAGCGGGCTTTAGCGACCCTGATAAATGCATGATCAAGTATTAAGGTCAGGCTGATAAAGATAGATGCAAATAATAACATGTATCTGATTACTTCCAACTGATGTCGCATATCATACTTACAAACTACTGCCTATTTCTTCATCTAGTGGAGCCTGGAGCACGGAACCGAGCCCAACCTGCTCAGTAAGAAGAATATCATGGAAGCAATCGCCATAAGCTAATTAAACTAGATGTTTGTTGTGTATGACTATTTGCAGTACACTCGTCGTTAATGAATAAATTACCAAATGCTATGAAGCATGGACATGGACACTGGCCCAGAGATGGCAAATTTGCGAAATGGACACGGAGACACGGCCATTTTATTTATCCATATTTGAATATATACATGTATTAAACAAAATATAATAAACTACAAGATGAAACATGTGCTAATATAACTTTTAAAGAACAATAAAAATAAAATCAAGGTTATGACTATCGTCCATAACCATAAGTTATCAAACAAATACATATATAAAACTAAAGGTAAAACACGTAATAATACAATCCATAAGAGTTACAAGAAACTAAATATTAACTTTTTTAATTAGAGCCAACTTTCATAGACCCGATTTCATCATTTGCATCAATTTAGACCTTCATTGCTTCTAGCTCTAGTCCGTCACGACAGAGAGTAAAAATATTTAATATTCTTGATCCTCGAAGGTATCAAAGTTGTCCGCACATATATTTCACATTCTTATTTCGCAATCCCCTATGCTATGTAGAAATGTCGGACACATTCAAATCGGGCAACACGGCCCAAGCATGTCAGACACGGAGCTCGAGTGTCCAAGTGTCCAATATGTTATATGTGACGGACACGGACACGGCGAGTAAATAGAAGTGCCCAAGCTTCCTAGCTCACAAGTTTTGGATTTACTAGAGACCACCAAATTTTAGGATGTGTATGTATGTACATCTATGCATGTGTATGTGCTTACTCTCATATTCAGCCGTATTCCAGCCAATATGTTTTTGTATGTGTGTGTGGTACTTGCTTCCATATTCCAACCATCTCTGTGTCGTATTATTTAAGTAATTACAGCATCGGTGTGTCAAAAGCTGCATCCGAAATAGATATGTAACATAGTTCTATAAATCATCTTATTTGTCAAATAATTATCATCAAGATATCATAAACTGTTTAATCTCAATAATTTCTATACCATAATTGGATATTCACTGCCAGTACTGACTACCTTTTAGATCTCAGTGGTACCTGTCGATATGTTAGCTATACAAAATTAACATTCACCGGTCTTGACTTCTGCTGATAAAGAAGAGAAAAACTCTTTAAGCATATACTCATGGTTTGAAATTTGAGAATCATTTTCAGTATTTTCAGTGTTTCTTATGTTGGTACTTCTTCTGCAATTTCCATTTTATCAAATGTTAGTTAAGATACTAATAAACACCATGATACACACAAGGATACAATAACCTAGGAAAATTCAATCCTAAAGTGAATGGAAAAGGAAAAAAGAAAGAAGTAAGACAAGAAGGAATAGGAAATGGTAAGCGTACTTCTACGTTATAAAATAGTGACAGGAAAAGGCGCTGAGCTCTGATTTCATCGCCATAACCAGTCAACTTCAGATATCCTTGGCCATAAACACCCAAGTCCGCATTTGAAGTTATGACAGAATTTTGCTGCCACGCAGACACATACAATGATATAAATTATACAAGAATATAAGGATCAGAGAATTTTTAGCTTATTGGCTTTCGGAAACAAAATGTAACTATCATACCCGGAGAATAACTAAATTTCTTGCTTCCAGCACTGATATACCAACATCATTATTGCCTCCCCCATCAATCTGAATTTTGGAATTCCACATGAGCAGCATTTTGACATACATTCGAAATGCGCCATAAACCTTCATGCATAGAAAAATATGTGCAGAACCAACATAATCAGTGGTAATGATTTAAACATGACCAGGCTAGCAAAAGTATCTACTGAAAGTACTGACATGATTCACAGAGAATCAGGATGTAAATTGAAAATGCAAAACCTCAGATATTTTACGTCATTTTCATACATATAAGGAGTGAGCAATATAAATGGAATTGAATAATAAGCAAAATGCGATAGACAAACACCGAGGTGCTTATGCAAGTATACAGCTTAGGATGAGAATTTGTTGACAGGTCAAAATCATATGGAACACGTAGTCAATAGAAGCATTAGATGCATAACCTTCCACCAAGAATTTGGGGAAAATAACTTTGCTAACACAGAATACACAAAAATGAAGATGGCAATCTCTCTCATGCTGCTTAAACTTTCCTTCCAAATGTTATAATGTATAGATGTCAATATATAGAAAACTATACAGCTGAATGGTGTGTTTATATTATGCATGTTGCTACCTTTATAATTGAGTCACTCAATAGTAGTTCTTCCGCGACTAGTTCAAATTCAGAAACTGGATAGTCTGATAACCCAAAGCAGATGCTGCCCCCATCAAGTAATCTGATTTGACCCCTTACCTAGCAACAAAATAATAGAAAATATTAGCTATACTCCTGATGAAAGACACAGTCAAGAAACTTGAAATAAGATGGATCAACTAATTAGTGCACCATCAAGGTCAGTATCACAAAAAGTCGTATAATCGCACCTGTTAAGATTAACTCCCCCTACCACACCAATACATGCTTTAGTTCATGTTTTCCCCTTTGTTTTATAAATTCTTTACATGTTATCAATCTGAGGGAAAAGATAAATAAGAGATTGATAGGCTATCCCTTTTTTTTAAGTTGCCTTTCGAAAATCAAAGAAAGTAATGTCGTTCTTTATTCATTAAGGATGCTTCAATGTACTATCACCATTACAATTGTTATATGTTTTGTCGGTGTATGGCACGTTTACACATTGCAAACCACCACTTTCCTAAACAGTTATATTATATTTGCATGATTTACATATCACTCATTATGGGAAAATGTCCAAGATTGAGACATCAAAATGAAAGAAACCTGGTCTTTCTTGGCGGAGAGGGATTGAGGCAAAGGTTTAGGGATAGGAGAGGAGAAAGATAAAAATGGATATTGAGCAAGGAAATGGAAGAATTTGGAAAGCTGAGGCACATAGACACAATTTTCTGTTAAAACTATACCACAGTGCAACTGAGTACTGCTCACACACTATTCTACATAAACTAGATCATGCAGATCCTATGTGTTAGTAACAAATAAGGTGAAATGGTGTTGGACAAACTAATAGATTCTTATTTCACTCCGGGATGGAGAACAATTTGGTGAGAGATAGGCTATGGTGGAGGATATCGGCTGAAGTACGCAGTAGGACGGGAATCGCATGGTGAACAGACATGACATGTAGGTGTTTGTGAGAGACTTAGGCACACAAGGATAGGACCATAGAAGCATGATATGTTGACCTTTATCTCTTTTTTCCTGATTTTCTGGCATTTTGGCGACAATTTCAAATACCATCAAATAATAAATCAAAAGGTTAGATGGGAACAAAAAAATCATAAATATTTGTTGTTCAGAATAAGAATAGGATGAGCACACTGGTGCTACATACTTGAATAAGAAAGTACATAATATGGACAGATTAGGGTACCATATGCCAATGGCCGACAAAAAAATATCAAAAAAGAGTAGAGGAGAAAGTCAAATTACCTGCACTCTAGTCCAGAGCAATGGAACTAAAGCTTTTGCATTGTTCTCAACAAAAACATTTGACCATAGTGTCAATGTCGGGAAATCCAGCAGTGGCGTTTCTGTATTTGTTGAAAAGTTGTCATTACTAACTGTAAGACTCTTTAATGTTCTATCATAGGCCGTACCAGCAGCACCAGCATTCTCAGGACATCCAATACTTTGCCCGCCTAATTCATAAAAAAAAAAGAATTAAAAAATTGTATTGTTAACTTGTAATGTATGCCAAAGAAAAGAATTGATACGCGCGTGCGCGCGCGTGCGTGTGTGTATTGCGCGCGCACACACATAGAGAGAGAGAATAATGGAGGAAAAGTGCCATAGGAAGGAATTCCTCCTATGGCGTCCAAAAAATACACCCTACACGATTTTTTTCGACGATCGGCTCATCATCATCTTTATCATGTAAGATGTGGAGACACCAAATTTCATGTGCTTCCACCACTTTTTCACCGTTGATCCAGTGGGTGCAAAATTAACGGTTTACTGACAATAAAACTTTTTACCTTGCTAGATCAACGGTGGAAAAGTGGTAGAATCACATGAAATTTGGTGTATCCATATCTTAGATGATAAAGATGATGATGATGGGTGCCGATCATCGAATAAAATATTGGAGGGTGTAGTTTTTTATCTCCAACTAATAAAAAGGCCTCCTAGGGCCTCTTTTCTTCATTATTCACACACACGTGTGTGGGTGTGTGGTGCACAAAATAAACAGCACACCAATGTCAAATAGGAAAATATATAGGTTTATTTGAGAGCATAATAGCAAATGTTTACCCACATGAATGCACACATCATAGAGAAACAAAGAGAGAGGAAGGTGATGTGAGATTTAATTATATTCATTAATATCTTAGCTTTTGATTGACAGCCAACAATTTATAGCAAAGAGAATATATATATTGAGAGAGAGCGAATAATGGAGGATTTAGGCCCTAGGAGGCTTTTTCGTCATGTGGCGTCAAAAAACTACACCCTCCACATTGACACTGTCCATCTTGATTTTTATCATCTAACATGTCGATACACCAACTTTCATATGATTCTAACACTTTTTCACCGTTAATTTACCTGGTGCAAAATTAACGGTTTACCGACAATATAATTTTTTACATTGCTAAATCAACGGTGACATGTTAGAATCACATGAAATTTTGTGTATCGGCATATTAGACGCTGAAGATCAAGATGGACGGTGCCGATCGTCGGATAAAATGTTGAAGGATGTTTTTTATGAGACCTGACCAAAAAGCCTCATTGGGCCTCTTTTCTTCATTATTCTCTCTCTATATATGTGTGTGCGCACGTGCGCATGTGAATAATGGAGAAAAGAGGCCCTGTGAGGGTTTTCCGTCGTGGCGTCGAAAAAATATACCTTCCAACATTTTATTCAACGATCGGCACCAATCATTATCATCTAAGATACGGACACATCAAATTTCAGTTGATTCTACCACTTTTTCACCGTTGGATCAGCTATGTAAAAAGTTCTATTGTCGGTAAACCGTTAATTTTGCATCCACTAAATCAACGGTGAAAAAGCGGTAAAATCACATGAAATTTGGTATGTCCGCATCCTAGATGACATAGATGAAGATAATGGGTGCCGATCGTCGAAAAAAATCATGGAGGGTGTATTTCCCTCCTATGGCACATTTCCTCCATTATCCTCTTATATATATATATATATATATATATATATAGAGAGAGAGAGAGAGAGAGCAATGAACAATTGCTGGAAAATGGAAGACACATGGAGTATATTACTATCAAAGGAAAGAAAAGATCTTCAGCAAAATGATTTGAGGATTTAATTTCTCTCTTATTTGAAAGAAATCGAAAGAAAAGAAAAACAGATCATCAACCAAAATGATTTGAGGATTTAATTTCTTTTTCTTATTTGAAAGAACTCATTGAGATAAAAGGATATTGATTCTGGAATACATGACAAACAAGTCCACAATAAACAATAAGAAGTTCGGTAACTTTTACTTTTAATAACTCTTTCTCTTGTAAGATAGTTTCATGTTGTAAACTGAAACATGAAAAAGAGGTGCTAGGGATCATTAGGCTTTTTGAAAACGTTTATTATAGAATATTTACTGCTGTAGCTAGACTTTCTCAGGCTCAAGCTGTGTATGAATTTGTTCTTACTGAGATGCAGTTCAAATCTATTTGCAGTACAGATATACAAATAAAAGCACGTGTATATTGATTAGACTTCACACAAATAAACATAATGACGAGCTTAATTTTCTGTCACAGGAAAATCAACAATAGGCAGATACTTTTGAATAGAAATCGGCAATTCTACAAAAAAAATTCAAGAAATGGATACTTTAAATTAGAAATCGACACTTCAACATCAAGTACAAACCATGAACTGTGATCTTTACACCCTGTATGCTGTAACACTCCAGAGATATCCTCCCTCCACCACCACCACCCCATCCACTCCCACCAGCAGCACTAATGGTACCATTACCTTTCCTGTTGAAGATAAACAAACATCAGAACATTTGTATAGAATTTCAGGAAAAGAAATTGGTATTTACTCTCAAATTAGTTCTGCAAATATTATAAGGGTTTTTTTTATATCTCACACCCACAACTTTGATATTTCCATATTTCACCCCCAAAACTTGATATGTCTATATTTCACCTCCAAATGTTTGTTATTTCCATGTTTCATTCCAAAAAACTTGTATGTCCATGTTTCACTCCCAAAACCTTCAAGCTGTTCAAAAATGCTCCCCTTGTTTATAAAATGGAGGGTTTTCCAGCCCTTTACAGGGAGAGATTTTTGAACAACTTAAAAGGTTTTGGGGGTGAAATGTGGAAATACAAGTTTTTTGAGATAAACATGGAAATATCAAATATTTGGGGGTGAAATATAGAAATATCAAGTTTTGGGGGATGAAATATGGAAATATCAATGTTTTGGGGGTGAGATATAAAAAAATCATAATATAATTATACCCAAATAACTAAAATTTTCAGTAAATATCAATGAAAATGATGAAGTAACAACAAATGAAAATAGTACTTCGATACTGATCCTAGGATAAAAAGGAATACTATACCAAGTAAGTGATCGGCAAAAGATGATTTAGTGAAGAGACTAGATAGCACTGGATTATTCTATATGTTCTTAGTACATAGTTATTTGAATGCTAATAAAGAGTTCTATTAGCAACATAGCAAAAAGACCAGATAAATGGAAATATAAAATAAAAATATTCCCAAAAACAATCAGCCGTGCTCACAATTTTAAAGCGCGGACAATGATGCTTCCACCAGACCCTCCACCTCCTCGGAGACTTCCTTTGCCCCCTTCTGCAGATATAGCCCCGTCCACAATCAATGAATCCTCAACTTTGATCATTATCCGACCCCCACCATCACCACCATATAGCGTTTGTGCAGATGTGCTACCTCCCTTGCTCCCATAACTCCATGGTGCAGACAATGTTGACCAGGCATATACATCACCTCCCCAATTTGTCTTGTTACTTTTCAGACAAGAAGCACCACGACCACCATGTCCCCCGCCGGCT
Source organism: Agapanthus africanus (assembly GCA_030015575.1). NCBI lineage: Eukaryota > Viridiplantae > Streptophyta > Magnoliopsida > Asparagales > Amaryllidaceae > Agapanthus > Agapanthus africanus. Next base: position 98,229,421 of record CM057337.1, read on the forward strand.
CCATCATGGCCAGTTGGCGTGCCACTAGTCTGGGCAGGTGGTGGCCCACCTAATGCAGTTGTGTTTATGGTTGAATGGTGATACAAAGTAAAATTAGTGGCACCAAAAACAACTGAACCGGCAACTATCTGTGCATACGGGCCAATTTTAACCGTGCCTGATACGTTAACAGTTATCAAACAGCCTTTAGTAGGACATATGATTGAAACATGTTGATAAACCTCTACGTTCCCCGTCCCATATATACAGAGATCATCATCCAAATTCAGATTTGAGTTTATCAAACAAGTATCGTTCAGTGACCCAACACCTTTCAACTCCTCGCATGACACAGAATCTGTAAGGGATAAACATGATGTCGCCCTTAAATGGTTATACGGCTTCTTATTATGATTTTCACTAAGAAGTGAATCAAAATCATACTCAAATCCATTCACTAAGTCTATATGATCTCTCAAAAACGGAAACAATATGAAGATAAACCATACATGATGATAAGCCCGACCTTTGAGCACTTGGTTCATGATTGTCCACTAGAGGAGAAGGCGTGCCATGAAATTATCCTCTAAATTTACAGATAAAATAGAAATGTGGAGGAACTTCAATGGACATTCACAGATTGCAGCTTTCAACTATCTCTGCAGGTTTGAAAACCCCAAATTTCTTGATTCCATGTCCTGACCAAGTGACCATACAAGCTTTCTCCTATGATGCTTTGAAGCTCTTTTATTCCCTGCAGATTTTTAGTAAGTGCAACCACCTGAAGATTTGTAGTAAGTGCCACCCCATAAACCAAATAAGTGCAACCACCTGCAGATTTTTAATAAGTGCAACCTCATAAGCCAATTCATCGCTACAAACTATTTCAAAATAAACTAAATTTAGAAAACTACCTAAATCTTCTGTCCATGCTGCAAGAAAACTACACCACAGCAAATTTAACTACAATATACTGCCGCCGACTTTGAAACTTATATGTAGAAAGCTATATTGTACAATCAAAACGGAGAATTTCAATTTCAAGTACCTTGCGAGATGTCCATGACAGAAAACCCCTAAGCGATTTTAATGTTAAAACATTTGTTTTCTAGACAAGTCCAACTACCCTTCAGTTACCTTCCGTGACTGATTGAACAATATATGTATTTAATGCAAATTTCAGTAGCCTGGTTTCATCAATCGTCGTAACATTCTCAACTTGTGATGCAGAACCATCACTTATCTTACTTAGCAATTATTTTTTATATATACAGGTATATTGCATTTACACAACTGGCGATAAAAGGCTACAAGGTCATCCTGAGTCATATTGGGAAATATGTATGTACTGAAAGGAAGAGGTAACCTAATTAAATCAAACCTGTCCCGATTCGATATTAAACCCTTTGTTTCAATTTAGTGTCCTTTTGACCACCATGTGGTTCAAATTACTAGTCTTTTTACAAGATCAACAAGAATAGTCCAGAATATGCTCCTGTAATTAATCCAATTTAGATTTATAATATCCAAACTAACCAAAGATTTTTTTTTTTTAAACAAAAAAAAACTCTTTATTCATTCCCATATGTCAATATGAGTTAATGTAGAACTTGTACATCATCCATTCTTTCTATAAAAAAAATTATATAATAAAAAGTTAAGCTTTTCTTAGTTACTTCCTCCATTTCAATTCATTTGTCCTTTTGGCCTATTGCATTCCAATTAAGAAAAGAGAGAGTATACTTCGGTAAAGAATGATACGAATGTAAAATATCTATATTATCCTCATACCGAGATTTGGACATGTACAAAAAGTTTCTTGTTTCAAACGGTCAAGATATAGAAATTCTTTGAGAAGATGGTTTTAGGGTTTTGAACTTAATAATTGTATTGAATATCAATGAAGTATATATATTACAATTTACATGATAGAATCAAATAAAATCTTTTCTAAACTTAAAATAAAATCAATTTGGAAGTTATAGAAAGATTGGTGTGATTAAGATCCGCAACAGCTACACTCGCGATGATCAGACGTTTGAAACACATTGTTCAGACGTCTAATTGATAATAGATACAGCGGTGGTTTTATGGCCAGACGTTTGAACCGTCTTCTTCAAACATCTGGCCCCGCTCTGTTGTTTGGTAGACATTACATAACACAGACGTTTGCAACTTCTTCTTCGGACGTCTGGCCACGTTTTGCTAATTGGACGTACATATGGCAGACGTCTACAACTCCGTTTACAAACGTCTGATGTTGCTTTTGGCCTGTGTCACTAATACGCCTCCGTAAGATTGAGGCTCCGTTGGAGACTCCGATCTTGGATCGAAGTTTCAGAAAGTGTGTGCGTCCAAATGCTTTTGAGAGGGCATCTGCAAGTTGATCATGAGTGTTGATATAGTGTACATGAATGATTCCATCTTCAATGCACTCCCAAACGAAGTGATAGTTAAGAGCAATGTGCTTCATCCGAGAATGGAAAACTGGATTCGCACTGAGATAGGTAGCCCGTGTATTATCACAGTATAGAAAGGGTGGTTTTCTGAGAATTCTCTTTTAGTTCATGTAGAAGATTTTTTACCCATAGTACCTCGGTCGTAGCATTCACAGGGGCTTTGTATTCGGAATCAGTCTTTTGTCGGGCCGATTTCCATGATATGGGATTCGAACCGAGATTGAAAATGTAGGGAGTGATAGAGCAGCAGTCATCACGACTGCCACCCCAGTCAGAATCACTGAAAGCTTGAAGAGTGGGAGGAGATCCTGGCGGGGATGAAGACCGTGATGGATTGTTCCTTTGAGGTAGCGAAGAACACGCTTGAGTGTCGTCCAGTGAAGTTCAATGGGTGAGTGCATAAATTGTGACAGACGATTAACAACAAATGAGACGTCAAGCCGAGTGAGGAAGAGGTATTGAAATGCACCGAGTTGACGATAGGGTGTGGAGTCGACGAAAGAAGACCCGTCATGGAGAAGAAGAGGAGTGGTACACATTGGAGTGGTGGTTTCTTTAGCTCCTTCTGTAGAAAACTTTTTCAGGAGGTCGGCAATGTGGTGATGTTGAGATACAAGTAAGCCTTGTGATGTGGGAATAGTTTCTACACCAAGGAAATGATGGTCGCTGAGATCCTTTAGAGAGAAACATTGCCCAAATTGACGAACAAAGAATTGAAGGAACTGTGTTGTTACCGGTGAGGATAATGTCGTCGACATACACCAAGAAGTAGACAACGGTGGCTTCCTTAGAGTAGACAAAGAGAGACATATCCGCCACGGAGTTTGCAAAGCCGGTTTTAAGGAGATAGCCTTTGAGTTCTTAATACCATGCCCTGTGCGCTTGCTTGAGACCATAAAGAGTTTTGCGTAGTTTACAGACATGGTTGGATAGAGAGAAGTGGAGAAAGCCAGGTGGTTAAGCCATATACACATCTTCATGGAGAGTACCGTTGAGAAAAGTATTGTTAATATCGAGTTAACGAAGAGGCCATCCATGGGAGAGTGTGAGGCATAGGACTACACACAGTGTTGTCAACTTAATAATGGGGCTGAAGGTGGCAGAATGGTCCAAGCCAGGCTGATGGTGGAAGCTTTTGATCACAAAGAGAACTTTGTATCGAGCAATGGAGCCATCGGAATTACGCTTGATTCGGAAGACCCATTTGCAGCCTACAAGATTCCGATTTGATTTGGGGACAATATCCCATGTTCCGTTTTTCATAAGAGCATCAAATTCTTCGGACATTGTAGCACACCAGTTAGGATCCTTCACAGCTTGAGATACATAAGTTGGTTCAAAGTTTTGGGGTATTAGGTGAACAGTGGTATGGTTGATACGGTGGGAATTGAAGTATTTAGAATTCGGTTTTCGTTCATTGATAGTTCGGAGATTTAAGGCTCGGGGAGTAAGGAGAGTTGTGGTAAGGGTAAATATGGTTGAGCAGTTGTGGAGGGCGGGGATGTAGGATTTGGTAGGGTGGCGGTGATCAAGAGTGGATGGTGAGTGGGAAGAGTCGATGGAGGGAAAGAGGTCTAGTGTTTGAGATGTTAAGGTTTGAGGTTCAGAGGGGGTTGGGTTAGGTAAGGGGGGAAGGATATGAAGTTTGGTGGGTTGAATGGTAGTGGTTGGGTGAGATGCCGTGTTAGAGGCGTCCAAATCTTGTGGAAGAACCTCGCGATGTCCGCTAGATATTTGCATGGGAAAATTGATTTTGACGAATTTGACATGACAAGAGATGTAAGGCTTGTGAGTGACAAGATCGAGACATTTATACGCAGATTGAGATGTTGAATAATCTAGAAAAATGCAGGGAGTGGATCTAAGTTGAAGTTTGGAGGACATGTGTAGTCTTAACCAGGGATAGCAAAGACGGACGAAAAAATTCAGATGTTTGTAGTTCGGTGAACGTTGAAAGAGTTTTTCAAAAAGTAATTGGAAATTTAGAACCGGTGTTGGTAAACGATTTATAAAATAAACAACTGTTTGAAAAGCATGACTCCGGCATTTAGAGGGAATAGAGACCCATATGCAAGAGGGTAAAACCGGTTTCTACAACATGGCGATGATGACATTCTGATGTGCCATTGTATTTAGGAGTGTGGAGTAGTGCGATGAGAGATATCATGTAAAGTGAGAGTTGAAGCAAGTGATATGTATTCACTGCCATTATCTGCGTATATGGATATTAGCGGTAATTGGAAATACTTTTCAATAAGTTTTTTAAATTGAGGGAAAATGGTGGCAATATCATATTTACGTTTCATAGAATGCAACCAAATATATTTTGTGTAATGGTCGACAAAAATTACATAATAACGAAAACCATCATACGACAATTCAGTAGATCCCCAAACATCAGTATACATTAACTGCAAAGGTTTAGAACTATGAAGCGAATTTTCAGAAAAATGAAGTTTATGAATTTATTTGCAAGCACAAGAGTTACATTGAAAGTTACTTGCGACAGAAACAGTAGACATTAAGTTATTTCTCTTAACAACAGACTTAAAAATTCGAATTGGAGAGTCACCGAGACGACAGTGCTACTCACTTATTTCTGATTTGGAAGTGGCGTGAATTTGAGGTTGGATGGAACTGGAAGGTAGTAGACATCATTGGGACTATCCCGCAAAGAAGAAGCGTCCCCGTACGAAAATCCTTCACCAAAAAATGAGGGGAAAAATTCTAAATGAGGCTGTGTTTGATTTGCAAAGTTTGACGTAAGTTTTGAGTAAAGGTGGGTGCGCAAATAACGTTATCTAAAAGAAAGGATTTTTGTGAAGTGCAGCGTTGTGTTACCGATGTGAGATTTTCAAACCTGAACCATCACCTATATTGATCTCATCGAGACCACCGTAATTGGTATAGCTGTGAAGGGTCTCAACATCGGACGTGACGTGGTGAGAGGCACCGGTGTCCAATAGCCAGGAAAAGGGAGCAGGCCGGTTGGCATTGGTGGTGTTAGCAACCAGTGGAGAGGGAGTTTGCTGGGGATTGACTTGCACTATGTTCTCACGAAGAAAACGAGCAAATTGGCGACGGTCTTTGGTGTTGTGACCGGGACGCTCGCAGAAATTACAGTAAGAGTTGGAGCGAAGCATGTTGTTATTGCATGCTGCGTAGTACTGGTTGTTGCTGCGAGTGAAATTGTTGTTACTCCAATTATATGAGACCCTTCCACATTGTTGATGAGGGCAATGGGAGTGATTGGGTTGGTTGGTATAGTTAGCAGTTGTGAAAGAGAAACGCTCCCGTGTCTTCCTTCTTCAAGTGGCGTTCATAGACTATGAGCTTGTCATAAAGCTCGTCGAAGGTGATGTCATGGGCTCAGATAGTAGCTGCGACTTCTTTGAATTCATGTTCAGCGAGGATGTGAAGAACAAGATCATCTTCAGGAAAAGGATGGTCGACAAGAGCGAGATCGTCGGAGATAGCTTGCAACTCTTGTAGGTACTCTTTTATAGAGCGCGAGCCGCGTTGATTGTTTATGAGGCGTTCCTTATGCGACATAACTTGTGAGCGAGATTTATTCGCAAGAAGAATAACAAGTCGATCTCCTGTTTCCTTGAATAAGGAAATAAAGGAGATATGGGGTTGAATCGTCTCGTCACAGCTGCTGAGAATAGCGTTGAGGATGAGTTGATCCTGACGGTACCATTGATGTCGGGATTTTCAATACGCTTAGTGGTGTCATTAACATTAGTGATAGTCCTCAGAGGAGGTTTGGAACCGTGGATGTGGCCAAAAAGAACATGGCCGATTAAGGCCGAATGAATTTGGGATCTTTACACGGTGAAGTTTGTGTGGGAAAGTTTTGTTGGAAAAGAGAATTTGGAGATGATGGAGATTGAGTTTTGAGAGAAGGCCATGGATCAAAAATTGAGCTTTTAATCGCAGGGCTCTGATACCATATAGAAATTTTTAGAGAAGATCGTTTTAGGGTTTTGAACTTGGTAATTGTATTGAACATCAATGATGTCTATATATTACAATTTACATAATAGAATCAAATAAAATCTTTCCTAAACTTAAAATAAAATCAATTTGGAAGTTATGGAAAGATTGGCGTGATTGAGATCCGCAACAGCTGCACTCACGATGGTGAAACGTCTGAAGCACATTGTTCAGACATCTGATTGATAACCGCAACAGCGGTGGTTTTATGGTCAGACGTCTGGACCTTCTTCTTCAGACGTCTGACCCCACTCTGTAGTTTGGTAGACATAACACAGACATTTGCAACTCCTTCTTCAGACGTCTAGTCACGCTCTGCTGTTTGGGCAGACGTATGGCAAACATCGGCAACTCCGTCTTCAGACGTCTGCTGTTGCTTTTGGCATGTGTCGCTAATACAAGGGTTATTTGTAATTTAAATCAAATTTACATTAATAACAGTAACAGGTGGCCAAGCATTCTTCTTGATCTTCTACTAGGACAACTAATTTTTGAAGTAAATTGAAACAAAGTATATCATTTGTTCAAGGCATCCTTTTAAGCTTAAGTTCTTTTAAATTAAAAAAAATCAAAAGCTAAGAAAGTACAATCAAATTATAACCCCTGTCAACCCTCAGCTTAGATCACAAATCTAAATTCGTCTCTTTCCAATTTCCCCATGATTAAATGTAGATTTTGCATCTCACTTTTGAGTCGAAAATATCACTTCACATGGAAAAATGTTACGAAATGCATTAAATTTCCCAAAAAAATACCTTAAAATCTCACTGAATATCAACAACTTCAAACAATCGCCCTGCTCAATACATTCAAAAACGCATCAAAATGCGCTACTGCTAAGAGATCTAAATGAAATCGATCGCAAATCAAAAGGCGAAGCTGAGAGAAAAACGAACCTCAACCCAACGATCGCTCAAGATCGAAGAAGAATCTAGAGAGGCTCTTTTTATTTTAGTACGGAACGAATAAATCCCGCATGCAAAAAATCGGGGCTTTTTCCGAGTTCAGCTCCGCTCCGCTCTGCTCCTCGCTCTCTCTCTCACTCTCAAGAGTGGGGGAGTGGTTCAAATCGACCCTTCGTTTTCTTCAAAATTGCGGTTCTGCCCCCACCGCACTGGGCACGTGCCGCCTCGCCATTTGACGGCAGCTTTCTCCGCGTGAGCGACAGTGGGGATCTAACGGGGAGGGTTTTTGGGTCCATCGTAGACGCCGTTAGATTTATTTATTTTTAATTAATTAACAATTGCGCGTGCTGAACAGCTAATGGCTAACAAGTCGCTTTGGTAGTTTAGTACTAAATATTTGTTTAAAATAGTAACATGGATTGAGATTCAAAGGAAGTGTGTCTTCTAACCTATCATGTAAGGGTAAATTACACCAATACCCTACCACCATTTCTCACTAAAATGCCTTCAATTGTCATCAAGATTTTCTAGGAAGTATCCTCCGTCCGCATTCCATCCGCTCGGATAGTGGCTTTTGAAATCCAAGAATTCACATAAATAAATGAAGATTTGATATAATTCTTTTTTCTTTTCTCCAGCAGCCTGACTTATTATGCTTTGCTTCTTTCTTTCATTTCTCTTCCACCTCCCTTCTTATCCACTGCTTCCACATCTTCTGCCCATCCCACAGCCTCATCATCCTCTCCCAATTTCACCGTCTCGTCCTCACTATTGGCACCGTCGTTTCCGCTAACTTGACTTTTCTCATCTCTTCAAGCTTTTCTGAAGAATATTTGATGTGGCAAGGAGCAAAAGGGTTAAAAACATTTGTTATAGTTGTGAGGGAATTTTAGTATAATACATTGATACCAGCCGTGAACCCCACGTGATGCGGCGGGTTTTGAAAAAATCTGTGAAAATGACATTTATCCGAAAGGCGGTGGAAGTCCATGGTATTTATCTGCGAAAAACAAAATCCATGTCATTTATTCGAAAAACGTTGAAATTTATTTAAAGACGTTGAAATTTAATGTTATTTGTTTGTAACGGACAAAGCCATAATATTTATCTAAAAAACGTTGAAATTTATTGATCTTTTTTTGTGACAAACAAAGTCTGGTATTTATCTGAAAAACGTTGAAAATTAATGGTATTATTTTTTTGGCAAGGACAAAGTTCATGGTATTTATTTGAAAAAGAAAAAGTTCATCATATTTTAATGAATATCCAGTGCTATTAACTTATAAAACGCTTTTATGTTGCTTATTTGTAAACAGAGCAAGTTCATGGCATTTATCTGAAAACGATAATCTAGGGTAAGGCATTTTGAGGTATTTTAGACGTCATGATTGTGTAAGGTATTTTAGCGGAAAACAAGGACGATCAATGACCTTTTAGTGTAATCCACCATCTGATAAATTTATAATGTGTGCAGTTATTTGTATATATATATATATATGTGTGTGTGTGTGTATATATATATATATATATATATATATATGAGATTAATGGAGGAAAGAGGCCATAGGAGGGAATTCCCTCCTATGGCGTCGAAAAAATACCCTCTCCGTCAATTTTTCCGACGATCGGCCCCCATCATCTTCATCGTCATCATTTAAGATGTGGGTACACCAAATTTCATGTGATTCCATAACTTTTTCACCGTTGATTTAGTGGGTTCAAAATTAACGGTTTACCGACAATAGAACTTTTTACATTGCTAAATCAACGGTAAAAAAGTTGTAGAATCACATGAAATTTGGTGTCCCCACATCTTAGATGATGACGATGAAGATGATGGGGGCCGATCGTCGGAAAAATTGGTGGAGAGGGTATTTTTTCGACGCCATAGGAGGGAATTCCTCCTATGGCATCTTTTCTCCATTATTCTATATATATATATATATATATATATATATATATATATTTATAAATATATATATTTGGTTTGCCTATAAAGTTGAAACACTGGGATAATCCTAAAATTGTTTATGTTTTAGGTCTTGAAAGAGAAATAAACATGTTTATGTAAAGTCAATTGATAAATTATTGGAAGAAAATCTGGGATCTGCAAAATAGTTAAGGGAAGAGATGGGACGTCTCTCCGGTGAGTCCTTACATTTGAAAATCGATGACCTAATGAGAATATGGCCTGACGAGATTGAATTTTTATGGGACGCTAAAATACACGCGTGAATAAATTTTTCGTTGATTTGAAACTTTTCGAATTTTTCCGACAATTGCAGACTTTAGACGCCTTGATGTAGCATAAGATATTGGTACATCTTGTCTACAAAATTGATTTATAAGCAGTGAGCCTAGCTACTCCTTTGTGGTAATTATAGATGGTTTACAAACCCCAAAATCAGACTATTTTAATATATATTAATAACAAATCATTGCAATTGATTGTCTATATAATTTTTTCCCTCCATGGATGGAGATTTCACATGGTACATATGATCGAAAAATCAACATGATTTATTTCGTACTCTAAGGTGTTTATAGACATTACACATGTGCGATTATTATACAGTGAGATCTGATTATAAATGTTTTATTCAACATGCATTGTGTAGTTTTTGGATTAAAGCTAATGTGTAACCGTAAATGCAGCTAATGCATGAGGTCTGAAGAAGTGGAACGCTGATGTCATAAAACGAAAAATACGGATATGTTTCCCCCCGAATTCAAAAACACTTCTTATCGCCCATGCTGCGAAGAAACTTCATTCATTATGAACCATTGCAACAAAACCTTTGAAGCTATCATATTTTCAAATGTTCCGACTGTAACACCCTAGCACTGTTATACTATATTTTATTGGGGTATTTCAAATCTTGCGACAAATTCTTGATTATTATTGTTTTTGGGTTGCGGACAGTGCAATTAGCAATTGCGGTTATTATCCGACCCAACCCGCATATTTGAAACCCATCATGGTTCAAAATTACGTCAAATATTTGCTAGTACAGAGAATCCATGTAAATCTAGATTTTTTATACATGCATGATATATTTTAGTATATGCATATCTTTTAATAATACCAAATAAAAATCAAACAATATATTTTAATCCCGAGCCTTGCATGTCATCATACCCCTCATCATATGGTTGCACTGATATAGCATGTTCATACCCTAATTGTAAAAACAGACTCGTTTGGATCGCCACGTATATTTACGTAGATCCGTATTTAGAGGTATGCGTTTTTACTAACAGAATATCGCATTATGATTTAAACTTTTACGTATTTTCTCCATATTTACAAACTGAATTTTTAGAAGGGACCCGGATAATACTCAGAGTAATCAGTATTAGCGGTAAAATCCCTATATATATGTGTTATGAAATTTTTCTATATATATAAACTAAATGTTACATATATAATATATCTATAATATATTTATATAAACAAAAAATATGTGTCTTTCCTCCCAGCCTCTCCCTTTCCCCCGCTCCCCCCTTCCCCCTCCCCCTCTCTCTATATCTATAAAATATTATAATATATCTATAAAATATTAAATTATTATAAAAACATAATCCCTCTCTTCTTCCCTCACGTCCCCGTGAGAAACCCAAGAACCCTATCAACGTTCTCGCCGCTCCCTCGTCGCCCCTCACCACCATCGACCTCGTCGTCGTCACCAACATCCCAATCACCAACATCCCAAGACCTCCTCTCCTCTCTCCTTCCCTTCCCGAGCATCCCTGCATCTCGCCGACGCCAACACCAAGAAACCCACACCCTAACCCGCCGGCAACCCTCATCGCCGTCGACCTTGCCCCTCGTCATCACCTTCATCCCCATCATCTCCTCCTCCTCACCTACCTCTTCTCATCCTGACACCCCAGATCACTAGCACCACACTCTCGTAGCCTTCCCGACCCTGATCACTGACCTAGAAACCACATCCCCTCGCCGGCGCGGCACTTCGCTGTTGGCCATTTTTGCCGTCATCTCTCCACTTCTCCTCTGTCCTCGCACACACCCCAGAACCCAACAGCAGCAACCACCCACTCTTCATCTTCATTTCTTTCTTTCCTTCTTTTCTTTCTTGATTCTTCGATCGGCTCGCCGGAGTCATGCATGTCGCCGACGATCTGGACGATCCAGTCATTGTCGTTGTCCAGCCCAGTCACCACGTCACGTCACTGCTATGCCGGGTCCAGTCCTGCACGCGTAAGTTTGCATCGTGATGTTATTTCCGACGTCTGACGTGACATCCGTATCTCGACGTGAGATCCGATCAGGCAAGTTTTAAACTTACAACATGTTATGTTAGTTATATCGATATTTATATGAATAAGAATAGTGCATGTGTTTTATTATTCAGCAAATACTACAGATTTATGGTTTTACAGTGTTCGTCTGTATCCGTACCGATAATAGCATATCTAGTTGTATACTGGAACATCATGATACCATTATACTACTATAATAGTACAGTATGTTATCTAGTTTGCATCATATATGGTAATGGATGTATAACGGTTATTACAGATAGATACATATGCATCCTGGCATCAGTTGTGTTTACCATGTTCCGCTATTGATTACAGTTTCACATTTGACATCTATTTGGGTTAATATATAGTACATGACATATTCACGACCCACTACCAGACTTGTTACTTGGATCTTATTGCTAATGCCGACAATCCTGATTTGTTGTCCTGATGGATGTGACTTGTATCTGCATAGACAAAAGCTGTACCTGCTTGATCTTGTGTTGGCATTAGATTTACATCATCAATACCTGACTTGAACACGAAACCTTGGGGGTAAGGGGAAATCAATAATGAAACCTAATTTGTAACTCAACAGTTCGATATTTATACTGGTCAATCTTTACGGCCTCGGCCAGTCCCGGAATGATGTTGCTGACATCATTTATCTGTACATGTTACCTGTTTACTGCTTAGCGGCACGTCTCGGATCCAGACCGAGAATCTTGACCGTGGTCCCGAGCACGCACGGGATACTATTGAGTTACATCGACGATTCCATTAAATTGATTTCAAAGACTTTTAGAATAGATAACCTAGAAGCACGGTTTTAGAATACACATCACATACAAATAACTCTTTGTTTTACACATGTATTTATTATTTACATTTATGTTTAATCATAGTATCTTATCCTGATTATCGCTATTATTTTGATATTATAACGCACTGATGTCTGGGTTTTGTATGACCCGGTTCCTCTACCTTTATCGCAGGCAGATCAAGCGTACTTTAGCAATCAAGCCGAGCAATGAGGAGCTAGCTATTTAGTTTAGAGACTCTTAGTTTATTTATTTCAGCAGTTTTATTTCTATTGATGTGAGCCCATATTGGAAAGTGATTCAGATACTATTGTTTATTGGATCTTGATTCGTTTCCGCTTTATGCATTTTCTTGATTTTATTTATTATGGCAGATGGACATGTGTTAGCTAGATTATATATTTTACTGTTCTTGATATCCTATAGACAGCCATAATATGACTACGGAGAGATGATTCCTAACCACATGTAGCATGGTTGGCTCTGTCACGTGCCATAGTTACGTATTTTGGGAAGCGGGGCGTGACAGGCTATGTTTGGCATCAGAGCCATAGGATTTAGGGTTAATCGGATTTGGTTCTTTTGTAGTTAGGTATTGAACCCAATACACTAACCAGAAAATCCGGAATTAGGAGCATGTCCTGCCACATTACTATCTTGTCAATCTTGAATCTACAGCTATTTTGTTTATTGAATCATGTTTTACCGTTGCTAATTCTCTTCAGTGTATTGACTTAGAATCATGGCGGATAAAGATTTGCGGTCTTACCAGATGCGTGTTGATAACGCCGCAATGCTTGGAGTTATATTTGGTATACTGGAAAACCAGAAGCGGCAAACTGAGCTAAATTAGCGGCAGACCGAGGCTTTCCAGGAGAGTCTGCGGACAGTTCAGCAGTCCGTAGTTGCAGTAGCATCCATGCCAGCACAGCGTGAGGGAACTGTGGCGGAGTTTAGAAAGCTCGGTCCGTCCACATTTACAGGATTGGAAGAGCCATTGCCAGTGGAACAGTGGCTAGTTGATACAGAGAACCTGCTCATTTCCGCGCAGATTCTAAATGAGAAAATGGTGGATGTAGTACGCATCCAGTTGGTAGATTACGCTCGCGAATGGTGGCTCGTAGAAGAGACTCGTATGCCCAAGCCAATCAGTTGGGCAACATTTTCGCGGAGTTTCTTAGAGAAGTTCTTTCCGCAGTCTGCCTAGGAGGAAATGGAAGAGAATTTTATTAGCCTGAAGCAGAATGGCGGATCCGTTGATGCACACGTGGCTGAGTGGACTTGGCTCAGTCGATTTGCGGGGCCTTTGGTTGCTAACCAGGCAGATAGGGTACGGAGATTTATGCGCAGCTTGAATGTGGAGATTCCGAGATATTATATCTTTAGTATTGACCACCTTCTCCCAAGTTCTCAAGGCAGCCAGGGAGCAGCAGAGTTTGTCGGTGAAAGCGAAGGGTACTCAACAGCAAGCCGTCGTAGTGTGGAAGCCGGCGTTTACGCCAAACAGAGCTCCTGTACGCAGAAGCATTCCGGTAAACAATTGAGGCATTGTACCCATGAAGAAGCCCGTTGTATCCGATCATAAAAGAAGTGTGATTTGTGACTTTTGCTATCTACCCGGACACCTACAGAAGGACTGTCGAAGGAGGCTTGGATTTTTGTGTAGTTTGCGGATCAACTGACCATACCATCAGTGCTTGCCCTTCAAAGCTATGATTAAGAGACGATATTCAGAAGCCACCGCAAAAGTAGATTCATGGGCAGAAGCTGATCACCCAAAGGCCTAAACAAGCTCGGGCCTTCACCTTGAAGGTCGAGGAGGCCAAGACGTCAGATGGCGTTGTTTCAGATATCTTACTCGTTTATAATTTTCCCGAACTGGCATTATTCGATTCAGGTGCATCCCATTACTTCATGTCGTCCAAGTTTATTAGTGCACACTCTATTCTACACACGGCCCTCTCTAGTTGCTGGGACATACACACTGAGAATGAGAAAATCATATCTAGCAGTGAGTGTAAGGGTTGCTCGATTGTTATTTGCGGACGAGAGTTATTCGCGGATTTCTTGGTGATTGATATTGGCAGCTATGATATTGTCTTGGGAATGGATTTTCTTGGTATTTTCCACGCTCACATGGATTGTAGGGCGAAAAAGTGATTTTCGAGATTCCCGGACATCCGAAGTTTATATTTTTGGGAGGTAGCCGATCTGTCGGGTCAGTCGAATTTAGGGCTAGGCCGACTAATGCCGTTCTTTTGTCGATGGAAGTAAATAAGGAGGAAACACCAGCAGTAGTTCGGGAGTTTATGGATGTGTTTGAGGACAACTCGGGTTTACCGCCAAAACGAGATGTGCAATTTGTGTAACGACTCTGTTTTTATTGTATAAAAAATTTTAAAGTTATTGTACAGAATGGAGTATTTGCAAGCCTGAGTATATTTGAAATGTTGTTTGTATTTAAGAACAGCAAGAAAGCACTTGTAGCTCATTGGTAAAGTCTTGCACTGCTGAGACGTAGCCCTTGTGTTCGAATGCCATCAGCCGCATATATTTTTACTGATTTTTATTTTAAACTTTTTGAAAGCCCAAAAGTTTACAAGTGCAATACACGTAAAAATATAAAGTCAGATAAAATAAATATGTGCACAATGATGTATGAATAGCCATGGACACGTGGAAAGAGTCCAAGCGCCCAAAGCCTTCATTTGACCGGCGAGATCGGCCTCAGGCCCGGCGCCGACGGTCCCCCCATGGGCAAAAGCCCCCGTGCTTTGCCCACATGACCCTTAGCCTACCCCCTTAACCCCTGTTATGTTTGATTTTCCTGCATTTATCCAGAGAGTTTAATTTCACCCTTTAATCTAATTTTAATTCTCTCTTCAATCCCTAAAACCTAATTCCACACTATAAATATATCATCATACCCTTGCCCTCCTCATTCTGAAATCTCTTGTTAAAAATTCTGCAACACTCTACTTCATTTATACCAGTTCTGGTTCATGTATTTCTTTATTTATGGTATTTCTTGATTTACTGTGTTTTGGGTGCGAATAGTATATTTGACATCTGTTTTTGCATCCGACTGCTTGAAACCTGTCTTGATTCATGTCTATGATTTATCCTGACTTGTTACGTAGACTTGTGCACTTTCATGTATACTGCATACTGGTATTTTATCTAGCATTTACATTTTACAATATAACATTTTAAGTCACATAAAATATTTTAAAAATATATTGCATGGCATGCATGATGCCCCTGACCTTGTGGTAGTATCCGCGCATCTTGTTCTCTTCCCGTTCAGTGAAACGGACTTGTTTGGATGACTACGTGCACGTACGTGCATCCGTTCTTGGGGGTATGCATTTTCGTTACCCGGATATCCAACTTTAATTTTGATCGACATATATATTTTTTCATATTTTGAAACTGGATTTTTAGACCCGACTCGGGCGTGTTTTGGAATATTTTTGTATCCCGCCAAAATTCCAATTTTAATAATATTTATATTTAAATTTTAGTCGGCAGTTTAAATTTATTTACCTAATCAAATCTTTTTAAATTTAACATCTAAACAGTTTAACAACTCAGAATCTCTCTTTTTCTATTCTCTTTCCTCCGACCCCACATTATGAACCAATCATCTTTCTCTCTTTCCTTCTCTTTCCCTGACTCATGGACCACCATCACAGAGCCCACCATCACTCAGCCTCTCTCTCTCTCTCTTCACTACGTAACAAATTTATCTCTCCTTCCCTCTCTCTTTCCTCTCGATCTCTCTCTTCTCTCTATCTCTCTTCCCCCCTCTCTCTTTCTCTCTCTCTTTCTCTCTTTCCCCCTCTCTCTCACTCCTCTCGCGATCCCTGTTCACCAGGGATCCGCTCACCTCCTTCTCCTATAAAGTAACCTCCCTCCTTCATTCTTTCTCCTTCACGACGCAAACCCAAACCCAAACCTAAAGAAACCCAGCCTCCTTCTCTGCCAACGCCGCCACCCTCACCCTCGTCTTCAACCTCGCTC
This sequence comes from Agapanthus africanus, assembly GCA_030015575.1. NCBI lineage: Eukaryota > Viridiplantae > Streptophyta > Magnoliopsida > Asparagales > Amaryllidaceae > Agapanthus > Agapanthus africanus. The sequence continues at coordinate 98,245,873 of CM057337.1, forward strand.
TTCTCCCTCTCCTCTCTCATCTCCTTCCTTTCTCCTCTCATTCTCGTTCTCATCCCAACGTTGAACCAAGAACCCATCTCCTCCTTCACCTGCACCCTCCACCGCCGACGACCCCACCTCGTCGTCACCTATGCACCTTCCTCATCTCTCTCTCCCAACCTCCTGACACCACCACCACCGTCATCTCTTCATCCCATACAACCAGAGCTTCCCTGCACACCCCAGTCGACCCGAGAATCCCCACTGCCCTTGCTGTGGATCTCGCCGCCGGCGATCCTTCATTGTTGTCGCCCCTTGCCAACTCCTCTGTCCCCAAGACAACTCCAGTGCACAAACCCAGTGAGCACAGCCCTTCTCCCTTCTTCTTCCTCTTCTTCTTTTTCTTCCTCTTTTCTTTATTCTTTTGTGAAATCTGTTTTCCAGCGATCGCCGGAGCCGTGATGACGCCGACGATCCAGACGACCCAGCGAACGTGCCTTGCCTGCGTGATCACCCTCCTGCGTTGATTGGACCCATTCCGTGTACCGTGCGTGCATCGCGACATTTTGCCGACGTCGGACGTACCGTACATATCCGTTTCGTGATCCGTCTAGGCAAGTTTATCTTGCTACATGTCGGGACCCGGTTCTTGCTCACGGAGCAAAGTGCCACACGGAACAAAGTGCCACACCAAGTGTCCTGTTAAGTGGGCGGAGGCCACCTCTTGAGTCCGTTGGGGCCACCTCTTGAGTCCGTGGGAGCCACTGTAGAACAATAGGGACTTTTCGGAATACATTCCGAAAAAGGGCAGATCTATACTATAAATGGAATGATACCACTTCTCAATACAGAGACGCCTTTTAAGTGAACCGGCACTACAGGAGCTTGAGAACTCCGTAGTTAAGCGTGCTCGAGCTAGGGAAGTTCTGGGATGGGTGACCTCTTGGGAAGTGGCCCCTGGCTGGGTCCGGTTCACCCCGAAGGAAAAAACCGTGCGGCTTAGGCCAGAGCGGACAATACTCTCTGTATTGGGGGTGGGGCGTGACAGAATGGTATCAGAGCTGGTCCCTCAATAGTAGGTCTGTGGTTCGAGGACGAACCATTGTTCAAAGGTGGGGAGAATGTCAGGACCCGGTTCTTGCTCACGGAGCAAAATGCCACACGGAACAAAGTGCCACGCCAAGTGTCATGTTAAGTGGGCGGAGGCCACCTCTTGAGTCCGTGGGGGCCACCTCTTGAGTCCGTGGGACCCACTGTAGAACAATGGGGACTTTTCGGAATATATTCCGAAAGAGAGCAGATCTCCTTCCAGCCCGCCCTTGGGTGGCTTCCTGCCTTCTATTCCAATAGCCCTGCCTCCATCAACCCTTCTTCCTTCAACGCGCAGGGGATATTTTCACAAGAGCAGCTCCCATTCCGACCTGCTATCGGGTATGCACTTAGAAATGAAGCAGTTGATGCCCTGATCCCGGGAATAAGAGCACTTTCTCTTCCAGGTATTCACTCATCCCCTCTCAGTGGCAAGAGTTAGTAGATAGCAGAAGTTCTTTCATTCCTCATTCCTGGGATATTAGTGAAGCTTGCCCATTAGGGGTGTTCTCACCTGTGCTATCAATAAGAAGGAGCCATACTATAAATGGAATGATACACTTCTCAATACAGAGGCGCCTTTTAAGTGAACCGGCACTACAGGAGCTTGAGAACTCCGTAGTTAAGTGTGCTCGAGCTAGGGAAGTTCTGGGATGGGTGACCTCCTGAGAAGTGGCCCCTGGCCGGGTCCGGTTCACCCCGAAGGAAAAAATCGTGCGGCTTAGGCCAGAGCGGACAATACTCTCTGTATTGGGGGTGAGGCGTGACACTACATGCTACATTACTTTATATATATCTATTTTAATAAATATAATACTGGTATTTCAAATTATGCACCTCATGTTTACTTTTACAGTTTTTCGACATCCGTCTGCATCCGTACGTGTTACTTTACATCTAGCGCATGCAAACCTATCTCATTACATACTATATTATAATATTCTGTACCCAATGGAATATTTACATCTCATATTGCTTAGTTGTACATCTCACATTACCCTTTTACAGTTTTACTGTTTTCAGATACCCGTTTGCATCCATTTCATTTAAAATATATACAACTGCATTTATAGATCACATTAATTCATATTATTATTGTATTAACACCCCATGCTTAATAAGTGTATCCTAATTAGTATCGGAACTATACATGTAACCCTAATCGATAATTGTGCATCCATATCATTGATTTTATATCAATTTTCATACCATGTCACATTATATCATTTCATTGTTATATTAGTACTCTATACTTAATTTTGTGCACCCATACTTATTACAGTTTGATCATGAGTACCCACTTGATACATGTATACTACTTGCCATGATCTGATACACAATTACTTGACCTGATTTGATACTTGTACACTACTTGACATGACCTGATATATTACTACTTGACTTGTTACCTGATCCCGTTTCTAATGCCGACAATCCTGACATGTTGTCCCGATGGACATATCCAGCTGTTTGTATAAACAAACCTGTTCCTGCTTGATTCCTGTGTTGGCATTAGTCTCAGATTTATCAATACCTGACTTGAACACATAACTTGGCGGTATGGGGAAATCAATGATGAAACCCGACTTGTAACTCGATAGTTCGATGCCTTTACTGATCAGTCTTACGGGCTAGGCCAGCCCCGGGATGATGCCGCTGACATCATTCGTCTTTACATACTACCTTTTACTGCCTAGCGGCACGTCTCGGATTCAGCCCGAGAGTCTTTGACCGTGGTACCGGGCACGCACGGGATACTATTGAGTTACATCGACGGTTCATTAAATTGATTTCAAGGACTTGAGAGTAGTTAATCCAGTAGACCAGCTTAGATTACTCACTGCACGTCACCTGTGCCTTTACCCTTCACTGCCCTTATTTATGTTACCGTTATACCTTATTTACCGTTCATATTCGTACCTGCATGTCTTGCTACTCCTTGATTTTATTATTGTTTAATATTATGACGCACTGACGTCTGGGTTTTGCATGGCTCAGATCCTTTACCTTTGCTGCAGGCCGAGCATGAGTATTTCAGTCAACAGGCCGAGCAGTGAGGACTTGTATTAGTTTAGTTCAGTTCCTTTCGGTATTATTTTATTCCTGATGTGAGCCTGTATTTTGGAACGTACATTCCAGATTATTATTGTTTATTGGATCTTTTGCTTCCGCATTATTTTATTCTTGACTCGTTATTCTGGCTCATGAACATGTATTAGATAGTTGTTTATTATTTCTACTGTTCTTGATATCTCTAAACAGCCGTAATGTGACTGTGGAAGGATCTTTCCTATCCACAGGTAGCATGGTTGGCTCTGTCACGTGCCTATCTTAGCGCACTCTGGGAAGCGGGGCGTGACAGGGTTTGTTTGGTATCAGAGCCATAGGATTTAGGTTAATCGGATTTGATTCTTTTGTAGTTAGGTATTGGACCCAATACATGAATCGGAAAATCCGTAATTAGGAACATATCCAGCCACATTGTTATCGTAATTCTTGAATTATATCTTTCTCTTGACCCCTGTCCTGACGATATGCAAACAACTTTGCATCTCGAGTTGAAATTCTTTTGGTTCCCTATTGTTTCTTCCGTCTTATTCCTTCGATTCTGATACTAGGATTTGGGCGACTTGAACGGAGTTATGTGATTGTAACTATGAACTGCAGCATGGTTACAATGCGGTACTCTATTTAAGTAACTTGGAGTCCTAGTCTTGATTCATTTCCTTGTTTTATGGTCGTTGTATTACCCTACTCTCTCGGTTGCATTGTTTACCAGTTTATATTTTATCGCAAGCTTGAATCCTCTTTACCGTGCTTATCTTCTTCAGTGTCTTGGCTTTAGATGAAGTCGTTTCAGGTATCCTACTTGTTCATGTTTTCCCGCACTAGCATTATTCGATTCTGGTGCATCCCATTGTTTGTAGTTGTCTTGGGAATGGACTTTCTCGGCACTTTCCACGCTCACATTGATTGTAGGGCAAATAAAGTGATTTTTCGGATTCCCGAACATCCGGAATTTGTTTTTGCTGGAGGTAGCAGTTCCGTCGGACCAGTCGAGTTTAGGGCTAGGCCGACAAACAGTGTTCTTTCGTCGATGGAAGTTGATAAGGAGGAAGCGCCAGCTGTAGTTCGAGAGTTCATGGACGTGTTTGAGGACATCTCGGGTTTACCACCAAAACGAGATGTGGAGTTCCCGATTGATCTTGTTCCTGGTGCAGCTCCAATCTCAAAGACGTACTATCCGATGGCACCAGTGGAGTTGGAAGAAGTATAGAAGCAGGTTACCGAATTGCTAGAGAAGGGTTGGATTCGCAGCAGTATTTCATCTTGGGGAGCTCCAGTTCTTCTAGTCAAGAAGAAAGATGGCACAAGAAGGATGTGCATCGATTATCGAGAATTAAACCGGGTGACTATTAAGAACAAGTACCCGATCCCTCGCATTGGCTAATTATTCGAGCAACTTAATGGCGCAAGGGTATTCTCGAAGCTGGATTTGCGACCCGGATATCATCAGGTCCGAGTTAAATCAGAGGATATTTGCAAGACTGCGTTCCGAACTCGTTATGGGCATTACGAGTATTTAGTGATGCCATTCGGAGTCACGAATGCACCAGTGATATTTATGGACTTGATGAACCGAATCTTTTCACCGTTCTTGGACCAGTTTATAGTGGTGTTCATCGAGGATATTCTGCTCTACTCGAGGAGCCTAGAGGAGCATGCTGAACACTTGAAGATCGCACTGCGGACATTGAGGCAAGAAAGATTATATGCGAAGATGAGCAAGTGCGAGTTTTGGTTGAAGAAGTGAAGTTTTTGGGGCATGTCGTATCCGGCGATGGAATTGCAGTTGACCCTGAGAAGATTGCAGCAGTTCAAGATTGGCCGATTCCAAAGAACGTAGCAGAGATCAGAAGCTTTCTTGGACTTGCCGGATATTACAGAAGATTCGTGGAGAATTTTGCCCGTTTGGCTAAGCCTTTGACCAAGCTTACGCGCAAGGAAGTACTGTTTGTATAGACGGATAAGTGTGAGTCAGCTTTTGAGGCATTGAAGCAGAGATTGATAGCCTCTCCTATTTTGAACGTACCAGACAGTTCTGGAGGATTAGTGATTCACAGCCACGCATCTGGGAAAGGTTTGGGATGTGTTTTGATGCAACATGGGAAGGTTATAGCTTATGCATCGCGGCAGTTGAAGACCCATGAGAAGAATTACCAAACTCATGATTTGGAGCTTGCACCTGTGATTTTCGCTTTGAAGATTTGGAGACACTACTTATTGGGTGAAAGGGTCGAAGTATTCACCGATCACAAAAGCCTAAAGTACGTGTTCACACAGAAAGAGCTTAATATGAGGTAGCGTAGATGGTTGGAGCTGATGGCTGACTACGATCTTGATCTTAAGTACCATCCGGGGAAGGTTAATGTAGTGCCGGATGCACTTAGTTGGTTGCCAGCAATTCAGATGTTGACTGCTCAGAAGGAGCTTATCGAAGACTTTCGGAGATTTGAGTTGGAGATTGTGCTACCGCATTCTTCAGGACAGTTGATGTAGCTGCAAGTACAGTCGTTGTTGATCGAGAGTATTATAGCAGTGCAGTCACAGGACCCAAGATTGCAGAAGTTTCGAGAACAGATTGAAGCTGGACTTCGAACGGACTTGTTGATTCATGAAGATGGTTCATTGCGTTATGGTAGCCGTTTGTGTGTGCCGAAAGGAGACATTCGCGAAGAAGTTATGAAGGAGGCACACAGTTCCGCATATTTCATACATCCAGAAGGCACGAAGATGTACCGTGATCTACAACAGCATTTCTGGTAGGAAGGCATGAAAAGGGAGATTGCTCGCTTTGTTGCAAAGTGCTTGGTGTGTCAGCAAGTTAAGGTTGAACATAGAAGGGTTGCTGGTTTATTGCAATCACTTCCGATTCCTCAATAGAAGTAGGAACATATAACCATGGATTTCATGACAGCTTTACCGCGGAGTCCAAAGGGCAACAATGCAGTTTGGGTGATTGTTGGTCGATTGACCAAGGCATCTCATTTCATACCATTTCGAGTTGGTCAATCAACGGAAGCGTTGGAAGAACGTTACATGCAAGAGATTGTGAGATTGCATGGAGTACCTGTGAGCATCATTTTCGATCGTGATACCCGATTCTTATCGCACTTCTGGAGGAGCTTACAGGAAATTTTGGGGACGCGATTGAAGTTTAGCACTGCTTATCATCCTCAGACAGATGGCCAATCGGAGAGAATGATCCAAACTCTTGAAGACATGTTGAGAGCTTCCATGTTAGATTTCAAGGGTTCATGGGAGGATCATCTACACTTGGTGAAGTTTTCTTACAATAACAGTTTTCAGGCGACTATTCAGATGGATCCATTCGAAGTATTGTATGGTCGCAAGTGTCGCTCACCCGTTTGTTGGGACGATGTTGGAGAGCGAAGATTGTTGGAACCGAATCTTGTCGTGCAAGATGTAGAGAAAGTTAATACTATCCGGAATCACATGAAGGCAACACAGGATCGGCAGAAGAGTTTGGCCGACACATCGAGAAGACCTCTAGAGTTCGCTGTTGGTGATCTGGTAATCTTGAAGATATCACCAACTAGAGGAGTGATTCGTTTTAGGAGTTGAGGCAAGCTTAGTCCTCGATTCGTGGGGTTTTTCGAGATTATGGAGCGTGTTGGAGAAGTGGCTTATTGGTTGGCTTTACCACAATCTTTGGCGAATGTTCATGACGTGTTTTATGTATCTCAATTCCGTAAGTATGTTTGAGATGAAACACACGTGCTGGATCATTCGGAGCTGACTGTAAGGGAGGATTTGATCTTTGAGAAGCGACCGATGTCGATTGTTGATCGAAAAGAAAAAGGTCCTTAAGAACAAGATTATCCCTCTCGTACTTGTTTCTTGGGGAATCGCTCGCATGGAGATCGACTTGGGAACGTGAATTCGAGATTCAACAGAAGTTTCCACACCTATTCTTATAGATTCTTGATTGTTTATCTTTTCTTGTTTTGGGAATTTCGAGGACGAAATTCTTTTTGTAGTTGGGTATAATACCAGTTCTGGTTCATGTATTTCTTTATTTATGGTATTTCTTGATTTACTGTGTTTTGGGTGTGAATAGTAAATTTGACATCTGTTTTTGCATCCGACCCGACCCGCTTGCTTGAAACCTGTCTTGATTCATGTCTATGATTTATCCTGACTTGTTACGTAGACTTGTGCACTTTCATGTATACTGCATACTGGTATTTTATCTAGTATTTACATTTTACAATATAATATTTTAAGTCACATAAAATATTTTAAAAGTATATTGCATGGCCTGCATGATGCCCCTGACCTTGTGGTAGCCTCCGCGCATCTTGTTCTCGTCCCGTTCAGTGAAACAGACTTGTTTGGATAACTACGTGCACATGCGTGCATCCGTTCCTGGGGGTATGCATTTTCGTTACCTGGATATTCAACTTTAATTTTGGTCGACATATATATTTTTTCATATTTTGAAACTGGATTTTGATACCCGACTCGGGCGTGTTTTGGAATATTTTTGTATCCCACCAAAATTCCAATTTTAATAATATTTATATTTAAATTTTAGTCGACAGTTTAAATTTATTTACCTAATCAAATCTTTTTAAATTTAACATCTAAACAGTTTAACAACTCAGAATCTCTCTCTTTCCCTTTCTCTATTCTCTTTCTTCCGACCCCACATTATGAGCCAATCATCTTTCTCTCTTTCCTTCTCTTTCCCTGACTCATGGACCACCATCACAGAGCCCACCATCACTCAGCCTCTCTCTCTCTCTCTTCACTACGCAACAATTTATCTCTCCTCCCCTCTCTCTCTCTCTCTCTCCCCTCTTCTCTCTATCTCTCTTCCCCTCACTCTCACTCTCTCTCTCTCTCTCCCCCCTCTCTCACTCCTCTCGCGATCCCTGTTCACCAGGGATCCGCTCACCTCCTTCTCCCATAAAGTAACCTCCCTCCTTCATTCTTTCTCCTTCACGACGCAAACCCAAACCCAAAGAAACCCAGCCTCCTCATCTGCCAACGCCGCCGCCATCGCAGCCAACGCCGCCACCCTCACCCTCGTCTTCAACCTCGCTCATCTCCCTCTCCTCTCTCATCTCCTTCCTTTCTCCTCTCCTTCTCGTCCTCACCCCAACGGTTAACCAAGAACCCATCTCCTCCTTCACCTGCACCCTCCACCGCCGACAATCCTGACCTGTTGTACACTACTTGCCATGATCTGATACACAATTACTTGACCTGACTTGATACTTGTACACTACTTGACATGACCTGATATATTACTACTTGACCTGTTACCTGATCCCGTTTCTAATGCCGACAATCCTGACCTGTTGTCCCGATGGACATATCCTGCTGTTTGTATAAACAAACATGTTCCTGCTTGATTCCTGTGTTGGCATTAGTCTTAGATTTATCAATACCTGACTTGAACACATAACTTGGGGGTATGGGGAAATCAATGATGAAACCCGACTTGTAACTCGACAGTTCGATGCCTTTACTGATCAGTCTTACGGGCTAGGCCAGCCCCGGGATGATGCTGCTGACATCATTCGTCTTTACATACTACCTTTTACTGCCTAGCGGCACGTCTCGGATTTATCCCGAGAGTCTTTGACCGTGGTCCCGGGCACGCACGGGATACTATTGAGTTATATAGACGGTTCATTAAATTGATTTCAAGGACTTGAGAGTAGTTAACCCAGTATACCGGCTTAGATTACTCACTGCACGTCACCTGTGCCTTTACCCTTCACTGCCCTTATTTATGTTACTGTTATACCTTATTTACCGTCCATATTCGTACCTGCATGTCTTGCTACTCCTTGATTTTATTATTGTTTGATATTATGACGCACTGACGTCTGGGTTTTGCATGGCTCAGATCCTTTACCTTTGCTGCAGGCCGAGCAGGAGTATTTCAGTCAACAGGCCGAGCAGTGAGGATTTGTATTAGTTTAGTTCAGTTCCTTTCAGTATTATTTTATTCCTGATGTGAGCCTGTATTTTGGGACGTACATTCCAGATTATTATTGTTTATTGGATCTTTTGCTTCCGCATTATTTTATTCTTGACTAGTTATTCTGGCTCATGGACATGTATTAGATAGTTGTTTATTATTTCTACTGTTCTTGATATCTCTAAACAGCCGTAATGTGACTGTGGAAGGATCTTTCCTATCCACAGGTAGCATGGTTGGCTCTGTCACGTGTCTATCTTAGCGCACTCTGGGAAGCGGGGCGTGACAGGGTTTGTTTGGTATCAGAGCCATAGGATTTAGGTTAATCGGGTTTGATTCTTTTGTAGTTGGGTATTGGACCCAATACACGAATCGGAAAATCCGTAATTAGGAACATATCCTGCCACATTGTTATCGTAATTCTTGAATCATATCTTTCTCTTGACCCCTGTCCTGACGATATGCAAACAACTTTGCATCTCGAGTTGAAATTCTTTTGGTTCCCTATTGTTTCTTCCGTCTTATTCATTCGATTCTGATACTAGGATTTGGGCGACTTGAACGGAGTTATGTGATTGTAACTATGAACTGCAGCATGGTTACAATGCGGTACTCTATTTAAGTAACTTAGAGTCCTAGTCTTGATTCATTTCCTTGTTTTATGGTCGTTGTATTACCCTACTCTCTCGGTTGCATTGTTTACCAGTTTATATTTTATCGCCAGCTTGAATCCTCTTTACCGTGCTTATCTTCTTCAGTGTCTTGGCTTTAGATGAAGTCGTTTCAGGTATCCTACTTGTTCATGTTTTCCCGCACTAGCATTATTCGATTCTGGTGCATCCCATTGTTTGTAGTTGTCTTGGGAATGGACTTTCTCGGCACTTTCCACGCTCATATTGATTGTAGGGCAAATAAAGTGATTTTTCGGATTCCCGGACATCCGGAATTTGTTTTTGCTGGAGGTAGCAGTTCCGTCGGGCCAGTCGAGTTTAGGGCTGGGGGCCGACAAACAGTGTTCTTTCATCGATAGAAGTTGATAAGGAGGAAGCGCCAGCTGTAGTTCGAGAGTTCATGGACGTGTTCGAGGACATCTCGGGTTTACCACCAAAACGAGATGTGGAGTTCGCGATCGATCTTGTTCTTGGTGCAGCGCCAATCTCAAAGACGTACTATCCGATGGCACCAGTGGAGTTGGAAGAAGTATAGAAGCAGGTTACCGAATTGCTAGAGAAGGGTTAGATTCGCAGCAGTAATTCACCTTGGGGAGCTCCAGTTCTTCTAGTAAAGAAGAAAGATGGCACAAGAAGGATGTGCATCGATTATCGAGAATTAAACCGGGTGACTATTAAGAACAAGCACCCGATCCCTCGCATTGGCTAATTATTCGAGCAACTTAATGGCGCGAGGGTATTCTCGAAGCTGGATTTGCGATCCGGATATCATCAGGTCCGAGTTAAATCAGAGGATATTTGCAAGACTGCGTTCCGAACTCGTTATGGGCATTACGAGTATTTAGTGATGCCATTCGGAGTCACGAATGCACCGGTGATATTTATGGACTTGATGAACCGAATCTTTTCACCGTTCTTGGACCAGTTTATAGTGGTGTTCATCGATGATATTCTGCTCTACTCGAGGAGCCTAGAGGAGCATGCTGAACACTTGAAGATCGCACGGTGGACATTGAGGCAAGAAAGATTATATGCGAAGATGAGCAAGTGCGAGTTTTGGTTTGAAGAAGTGAAGTTTTTGGGGCATATCGTATCCGGAGATGGAATTGCAGTTGACCCTGAGAAGATTGCAGCAATTCAAGATTGGCCGATTCCGAAGAACGTAGCAGAGATCAGAAGCTTTCTTGGACTTACCGGATATTACAGAAGATTCGTGGAGAATTTTGCCCGTTTGGCTGAGCCTTTGACCAAGCTTACGCGCAAGGAAGTACCGTTTGTATAGACGGATAAGTGTGAGTCAGCTTTTGAGGCATTGAAGCAGAGATTGATAGCCTCTCCTATTTTGACCGTACCAGACAGTTCCGGAGGATTAGTGATTCACAGCCACGCATCTGGGAAAGGTTTGGGATGTGTTTTGATGCAGCATGGGAAGGTTATAGCTTACGCATCGCGGCAGTTGAAGACCCATGAGAAGAATTAACAAACTCATGATTTGGAGCTTGCAGCTGTGATTTTCGCTTTGAAGATTTGGAGACACTACTTATTGGGCGAAATGGTCGAAGTATTCACCGATCACAAAAGCCTAAAGTACGTGTTCACACAGAAAGAGCTTAATATGAGGTAGCGTAGATGGTTGGAGCTGATGGCTGACTACGATCTTGATCTTAAGTACCATCCGGGGAAGGTTAATGTAGTGCCGGATGCGCTTAGTCGGTTGCCAGCAATTCAGATGTTGACTGCTCAGAAGGAGCTTATCGAAGACTTTCGGAGATTTGAGTTGGAGATTGTGCTACCGCATTCTTCGGAACAGTTGATGTAGCTGCAAGTACAGTCGTTGTTGATCGAGAGTGTTATAGCAGTGCAGTCACAGGACCCAAGATTGCAGAAGTTTCGAGAACAGATTGAAGCTGGACTTCGAACGGACTTATTGATTCATGAAGATGGTTCGTTGCGTTATGGTAGCCGTTTGTGTGTGCCGAAAGGAGACATTCGCGAAGAAGTTATGAAGGAGGCATACAGTTCCGCATATTTCGTACATCCAGAAGGCACGAAGATGTACCGTGATCTACAACAGCATTTCTGGTAGGAAGGCATGAAAAGGGAGATTGCTCGCTTTGTTGCAAAGTGCTTGGTGTGTCAGCAAGTTAAGGCTGAACATAGAAGGGTTGCTGGTTTATTGCAATCACTTCCGATTCCTCAATAGAAGTGGGAACATATAACCATGGATTTCATGACAGCTTTACCGCGGAGTCCAAAGGGTAACAATGCAGTTTGGGTGATTGTTGATCGATTGACCAAGGCATCTCATTTCATACCATTTCGAGTTGGTCAATCAACGGAAGCGTTGGAAGAACGGTACATGCAAGAGATTGTGAGATTGCATGGAGTACCTGTGAGCATCATTTTCGATCGTGATACCCGATTCTTATCGCACTTCTGGAGGAGCTTACAGGAAATTTTGGGGACGCGATTGAAGTTTAGCACTGCTTATCATCCTCAGACAGATGGCCAATCGGAGAGAATGATCCAAACTCTTGAAGATACGTTGAGAGCTTCCATGTTAGACTTCAAGGGTTCATGGGAGGATCATCTACACTTGGTGAAGTTTTCTTACAATAACAGTTTTCAGGCGACTATTCAGATGGATCCATTCGAAGTATTGTATGGTCGCAAGTGTCGCTCACCCGTTTGTTGGGACGATGTTGGAGAGCGAAGATTGTTGGAACCGAATCTTGTCGTGCAAGATGTAGAGAAAGTTAATACTATCTGGAATCACATGAAGGCAGCACAGGATCGGCAGAAGAGTTTGGCCGACACATCGAGAAGACCTCTAGAGTTCGCTGTTGGTGATCTGGTAATATTGAAGATATCACCAACTAGAGGAGTGATTCGTTTTGGAAGTTGAGGCAAGCTTAGTCCTCGATTCGGGTTTTTTTTCGAGATTATGGAGCGTGTTGGAGAAGTGGCTTATTGGTTGGCTTTACCACAATTTTTGGCGAATGTTCATGACGTGTTTTATGTATCTCAATTCCGTAAGTATGTTTGAGATAAAACACACGTGCTGGATCATTCGGAGCTGACTGTAAGGGAGGATTTGACCTTTGAGAAGCGACCGATGTCGATTGTTGATCGAAGAGAAAAAGGTCCTTAAGAACAAGATTATCCCTCTCGTACTTGTTTCTTGGGGAATCGCTCGCATGGAGATCGACTTGGGAACGTGAATACGAGATCCGACAGAAGTTTCCACACCTATTCTTATAGATTCTTGATTGTTAATCTTTTCTTGTTTTGGGAATTTCGAGGACGAAATTCTTTTTGTAGTTGGGTATAATGTCACACCCTAGTTCATTTATACCAGTTCTGGTTCATGTATTTCTTTATTTATGGTATTTCTTGATTTACTGTGTTTTGGGTGCGAATAGTATATTTGACATCTGTTTTTGCATCCGACCCGACCCACTTACTTGAAACCTGTCTTGATTCATGTCTATGATTTATCCTGACTTGTTACATAGATTTGTGCACTTTCATGTATACTGCATACTGGTATTTGTTAGTTATATGTATGCCCTAGAGGCCATTACTGTACATAGGATGTATATTGTAGTGGATGCTGGGACATATATAGGGAGGACTTTCTTGCTCGACATGATAGTATGCTATCTGGTTACCCTTTACCTTAACGTGTATGCTGATTGTCTCTCTGTTACATGTTGGTAAAGCCCTTAGGATCTGTACTTGACTACCTGGACTATGATGCGGATCATACTAGTGGGGACATGGTAGTCCATAAGTACATCCTTCAAAGTCCCTAGTCGTGGGTGTATCGAGACGGGGCATCGATATACCAGAGTAGACTAGCGTGTAGCTTCTCGACCCATACAGATGGGCGATGGATGATCCCATATCCATTGGTGTTTGACATCGGAGATGATATACGGGTGCTCAGTAGAGACTGGGTACACTGGAAGGACTCGCCGAGAACTCCCAGATGGTATTATACCTCACGTCAGATGGCAGTTCTCTGGTGACACTGGTACAGAGTAGTCTGTTGACCCGAGATCGTCATAGAGTCTTGTGTGGTTCCCACTGTGCTTTGATTTCCATCTTACCACGTCCAAGAGGGCGTGCAAAACGGTGGTTTTTGGGTACAGTCCCGAGTCACATGGAGGCAATGAGCGATAGGAGGGGATTCGTATCTCCCGGTATAGGGGGTTGATGTTGCGCTGTGTTCGATTGGCTATAACAGGAAGTCCCTGGCCAGGGCTGCTCAGAGAATTGCTGGTAAGTGTTACCAGTAGTTTCTCGACCCGTTATGAGCCTCATATCGACACGACTTATCGAGCTATTGGGGTCTGACGTTTACCACCCCTAGGCGAGATATGCGACATATCAGACGATCAGACCGGACTGTACGGTAGTGTTACTGGTCGGATTCGCAGGAGTGTGAGCGGGCTTGCTCGTCGATCTTCAGATCGCTCAATACCCGGGTGGCCGTTACGTTTAGCAGACCGCTTGCGGCTTGTGGATGTTTGATATGATCATCATCCGCTGCCGGCGTATTGACGAGTCTTTAGAGTCCTACACAGAGGTTTCCTGGCTCAAGCGAAACGAAATAGGAGCGCATATGAGATATGTGCGGGACCGAGAATAATGCGTGTATGTGATACCGTATTCCATTCTCGCGATGAATGCATCGAATGGTTGTATGCGATATAACCTAGTTATCGATTCAAGCGTTGATTCGATAAGCCGATACATTGTATACTAGTCGGTTGTGTGCGACATGACCGGATCATTGAATCAAGTGTTGATTTAATGATTTAATGTATAATTATATATTTGATATATTACTTTGCATTAACTAGTATTGGTTCACTTTAAATGGATTTTTTCTCACTCGGGTGTGCGCATTACATATGCGATATGATTTTGTGCACTTGATTGTATCATGTTTGATGATACATGTTTACTTGTGTTTTGTGTAAAGTTTAAACCATGGTTATGTAATGGTTAGGGTTTACATTTTCATATCTATTTATTTATTCATTTATTCATTTTGGAAAATGAAAAGCAAATGAGAAAATGGTGGCTTCTTTTGTTTTGTTCATGAAGCTTCATGAAGACTTTGACCAAGTGACCATTTTGTCTCATGCTTAACCCTAACCATCCCACTAACCATGATTTATTCTCTACACTTGACCATGGTTCAATGATGATAAGTATTCTTTTTACTTTTCATTTTAATTTAACTTATCATATATTTCTTTCTTCTTCTTCTTCATGAGCAAGGAAGAAAAAGCTTTCTTCATCAATGGTGATTGATGATAAAGAGTGAGAAATCCAAATCTAAAGTCTACCCACTTCCTATTTCTTCATCCTCTACCTCTTGCCAAGTAGTAGAGTGTGTTTCCTTCACAAGTTTCTTGACTTGGTGAAGTGAGAGCTTGATCTTGCGATGCTTCGACGTAGATCATCTTCGGCATGGACATCGACGACCTAGCTCGCTTATTCTCCGATGAAGTCGACGCTAGAGCCCGAATTCTTTTTGGACAGCGGAGAGGACTTCGTTGCGGAGCTTTGGAGGTGGAGCACCGGATCTACAAAGGTTGTATTTCCGTATCTCTTAGTTAAGTGTTAACTAGTTAGCTTTTTCGCCTAGTTTTCGAGCAAACGATCCGTAGTTGGGTTTCTCGGCACCTAGATTTTTTGAAATTGGCATGGTTGATGCCTTGTGAGACCTCATTAGGATGCCTAGGAACCCTACAGTGGTATCAGAGCCTAGCTAGAGCCTTAGGCGAAGTCCAGACGGAGTTTGAAGTCCGAACGAACCCGAAAACCCATTTCTAACATGCTCTCTGTCCTTTTTTGAAAACAGTGAGTTTTTCCAAATTAAAAATTGCTAAAAAATTCAGCAGGGAAAAATAAGAATTACGGTGCAAAAAGTTTCTGGTGAACAGTAATTTTCGCGGCAGATCCGCGGCATAAGCATGGATTCTGCGGCGGATCAGCGGCCCCTTGATGACGTCAGCCCTGTTCCTTTGCACAGTAATTCCTAGTTCAAAGAGCTGAGTTTTCTGGGAATTTTTAATATTTATTCAAGAGTTGAATTTTTCTGCTGTGTTTTTGGGGATTCGGTGTTTCGATCGGAGTATCAAATTTTGTCTGTGTGGCTTTCCGGATAAATTTTAGAATATGTTAAAAAGTTCGACCGGATATAAATACCCAATTTTTCCCCTGTCGGGAAATTTCCAAGTGTTGGATTTTTCCGTAGTTTAACGACGTTCTAAGTAGTGCAAGTAACGCGATGGTCCCTCTAGAAGACAACAAACCTTAACTCGATTATGTGACCGTCTTGAACTGCCCTTTGAACCTTCGGGTTTGGGGCAGTACGGCGTGCCACATGTAAGGCGTTGGCTTGACCCTTCTACGGCTGGACCGTCGGTACTGAGGCACGAACTGAATGTTGTTAGACTTATTTCATGTGTTGATCTGTATCGGGAAAACTTGGGTGTTCGAATGTTCAATCGGAAAGTTTAACATTTTCTAATTATCTGGAATGGGATACAATATTTGGAATTCACAAGTAGTTATGAGATAACTGAATGAATGTTATAAACATAGCAGTTTAGTCTCACTTGATCGGTTGCCACGAAATTTTGATGTGATCAAAAGTCCGTCGCAATCACGTAGCGTACGCGGATACTCGACGATAAACTTAATAGACAGCCTCACTCCATAGCCCCGACCAAGTGACTGTAGGAGAACCCCGTCGCCGAAAGCATCCGTTCGGGTGCTCGCGGTAGCGGTGTTCCACCTTGGTGCACTTCGTCGACGGTAACGGGGGTGCGGCCGTCTACTGAAGTTTGCGACGAGTATTCGATCAGACTGTCGGGAATCTTGTTGAATTGCCCGACTTGATATTGAAAAGTGTTTTCGATAATGAGACTAAAATGCGGGGTTTATAATTGTTAGGCATGCGATGTCTAAGGAATTCATTCGGTCAGGCATGTGATGTCTGAGGTGGTTGCGGATTCCAACTGTTGTAGTTTTATACTTTCTTTTCTGTGACCGTAAGTGTAATATGTGATATCGCCGGTTTCGTTGCTATATGTCAACGACAATTGGGATGCGCATGTTTACTTACGTTGATGACATGTGATGTTATGTGTTGCTGGATATGTTATATTGGATCGTCGTGTTTGAATAGCCGGGGTTTTTTATGTGAGATGAGTGTTTTTCATTTTTCATTCATGTAAAAACTTGTATGTAATATTCTTTTATTGGGGCACTTCCAGGTTGCGGAAGATGTCACCCTTTGTATATTATTTACTTTTCCGCACTAGGATAGACCCAAGGAGGAGGGCACAAGTAACCGGGTTCTGGAGTCCAGTGGGAGACCAACTCGAGGAGTCGAGTCCGGGTCTCCTAACTCCAGAATTGGTAGGGTTGCTTGCCGCTCTCGTAGGGGTCTAGGGGTGTGGGTTTGGCTATTCATCGCGACCGTGGAATCCTTGTTTTATACTGGCTCGTATTGAAAACACGGACGCCCTAGTATATCCAATATTTCATATGTTTCTTCTGCTGCGATATCTGTGATGTGATCATGTGATGTTCTGTGATAGATACAGTATATAGTATATATGATATATTATATAGACGTTACTTATGTTTTACACCCGTGCTAGCCCTGCCCTACTCTGCCGTTAGTTACCTGACCTAACGGTGCACGAGGGGACATCGAGGCGAATGCGGATGGCATAAGTGTACGTCGTATTTATCTGTGATGATTAGGTACTTAAATGATGGGACTTCATTAATGTGATTAATGAAATAAAAGAAACCTAAGATGTTGTAGAATCGAATTTCAAAATAAAACAGGTAGCTACAGTTCTTGCTTTGCACAGCGGTATATATGATATATCCTGCACCTTATTCGATAGGGAAAGGACCGAGATCCCTTCACCGGGAGTGACTCCTTTAGCAATAACTGACAGATGCTACACACTCGGTTTGTCTTTTGATTGCTTTTAAGAGTTTTTGCTTTGCATAGTGATATATATGATATATCCCGCACCTCATTCGACGAGGAAAGGACCGACGATCCCTTCACCGGGAGTGACTCCTTTAGCAAAACTAGAAAAGCCTCAAAAGCACTCCATTTTAAAATCATTTGATTCTACAACGATATCAAGTTCATTACGCAATAGGTTTTCAGAAAAACCTGTCGTAGCCCTCCGTCATTTCAGATAAGTCCTATTTAGTATTCGTGCTACGTTTGTTGACCTCCGTCAAGGCGTAGTGTGCGGTAGCTAACTAGTATTTATCTGTTTATGCATATGATGCAGATTGAGTTAGGGTAGTCGTGCGGCCTTGTTGACCTCCGTCAAGGGTCGTGCGGGTGGGTTTAATTCGATCAAGAAATGACGGGTTGAACTTGACTAGTAGCCTATGGTTTGTTGACCTCCGTCAAGGTCATAGGGTGCTAGGGGCAAAATATTATCGGGAATTTCAAGTGTTGAGATTTGCAATGAGATTGCATACCTTCTATGAGATAGTTGGATCCCGATACCCGCTGCGAGTAAGAGTTACTCCTGGGAGAGTTTTATACATTACAATTAGCCGATCAAGTAGGTATCTAGAAAGGTGTCAACGGGGTTACGCCTCTGGGAAAACGAGGTTTACATTAATTAGGTTCGTGCGAAAGCACGGGGGACCTCCCTCAAAGTACCGACACTGGCCTGGCTGAAAGATTGGCGAACTTGTAGTGTGTAATTAATCCCGGCTAGTCTTTCCTTTTAGGGTTTGAAGGAAGATTTGATAAAAAGCAGTGAGAGCCATCCTGATTAGATAAAATAATAACCAATCTATTCTTGACAGAGCGCACGCTGAGTGTTTTCTTCTCTCTCTCTCCAGGTAGCGACTATATCACGCCTTAATCAAGATAATAAAACGGATTATTGACTGAACCCGCTTGTTATACTGAGCTGGGAAACGTTGGTCCCGCTCCAACTTATAATTGTTATAAGACAGAGCAGGAAATAGGGGATTACCAGAATTCCCGTGCCGCCCAAACGAAGAGAGTGCATGCTGATGCATCATCTTCGGGTGTGTTCATTATACAGAACTGTTTCTCAGTATCCTTTACGTCCTGGGTATGTGATACCAGATCAGGATCCCAGATATGTAATCTGTTACATAGGGCTACAGATAGGTAGAGAACTGAGAACGGGTGATAAGTTTCATGAGGCAGAAAACGGGGCAAGAGTTGCAGCCAAGTCTGTTGGTCACTGTCACCCTGTATTCCAAATACATTGATTCTGAACGAATGTTATTAGATACCGAACCTGATATACAAAATCATATCGGTCTCTTTATTAGTAAAGAAACGGTAAAATTTTGTATTGATGGATAGTGTTTTGAACATTTCCTATATCAAAAGTTGATCGGTTCAGGCACGTTATCTAAAAGCATTAATGTTCTAAATCAAACAACAGTTCTTAGTATATGGAACACACACAAGAGGAAGAGTTCAAAATTGAACGATTCCTTCTTGAGGCATTGTAGACTAGGTCATATCTATGCGACCCGACTAGCTGAAGTTACATTTAGATGCATATTTAAATCAGTTTGAATTTACATCTTGTGAAACTTGCTAGTCATGTCACAAAGATACGATGACCATAGCTCTGTTTACTGGAAGCAGAGAAAGAGTTAGTAAACTCTTGGGACTGATACATGATGATGTATGTAGGTCCCCTGTCTACATATGCCAAGACCGGTTCTTTGTACTTCATTACATTCTCTGATAATCTCTCAAGATTCAGACATATGTTCCTGTTGAAACACAAGTCCGAACCTTTTGAGATATTCATAGAATATAAGTAAGAAGTAGAGAACCGAAATACGGGTATAAGTATTATGTCCTTTGATGAGATCAAGGAGGAGAATACTTGAGCACGGAATTCCAGGACTATTCTAAAGGAGAATGAGATTCTCTCTCAGCATTACTCCTCCGTATACACCATAGCACGATGGTATATCGGGGCGGAGCAGATACTCCCTATTTGATATGGTGTGCTCTATGATGAGTAATACTGAGTTACCTTTTTCCTTTTGGGAGTTATGCACTTACGAAGTTGCATACCTATTGAATAGGATTCCAATCAAATTAGATGCCTACCACTTCATATTAGATATGATAAGGGAAGAGCCCATCTCTTAAGTTAGTTAAGATTTGGGGTTGTCCAGCCTATGTCTGAAAAGCAAAATCCGGACAAGCTCGAGGCAAGGTCTGTAATGTAGAACTGGAAAGGTTCCAGCTATACAAACTACAGCTGATGATTTGATAGAACCAAAGGATTCAGTAGATACCAACGAACCTCAGCCTCTCCGCCGATCTAGTAGGGTTCCTCACCCACCTGAGAGATACTTCGGTTTCTCTATGACAGTGGGAGCGAGGAATGCATCATGAGATGATGACCCAACTAGTTTCGAGCTGGCCATCAAGAGTAAGACTCTGTAAGAATGGCTGGATGCTTAGTGATCTGAGATGGAATCCTTATACACCAACAAAGTATGGACTTTAGTTGCTATATCTGAAGGGTTAAATTCCCATCAGGAGCAAGTATATCTTGAGAAGATTACTTGGTGTAGATGGAAAGGTTGAGACTTTCAAAGCTAGACTTGTTAAAAGTTTTCTTCATTGACCAGGCGTGGATAATGATGAAACCTTTTCCAGTGGCTATGCTTAAGTCCATCCAGATCCTACTTACCACGGCTGCATACCATGACTACGATCTCTGGTGGTTGGGTGTCTTGACTTCTTTTCTAAATGATGATTTAGAAGAGAGCGTCTATAAGTACACAGCCAGAGGGCTTCGTAGACAGTGGGAGCAGCGGAAACGTGTGCAAGATGCTTTATAGGATAAAGCAGGCATCGCGGAGTTGGAACATCTGTTTTGATGAATTAGTCAAAGAGTTTGACATCATCAAAATGGTAGATGAACCTTGTATAAACAAAAAGGTAGTAGGGAGTATGGTAACGATCCTCGTAGAGTACGTGGATGACATACTCTTGATAGGGAAGGAGTTTCTTATGCTACGCTCGATCAATCTCCGCTTATCACAATGATTCTCCATATAGGATCATAAAGATACCTACTAACTCCTGGATTTTGGATCTATGAGATAGATCTAAATGGATGTTAGGATTCTCACTTGTCGAAATGAGATGGTATCACATGATCCTGGGGAGAATCACTGGAAGGGTTCCAGGGTGATAAGGACGACTGAATGTCAGTCACAGGCATTGTCTTTACCCTCAGTGGAGGGACGGTATGTTGGAAGAGTTCCAAGCTAGATACCGTGACATACTAGATGATAAAGGCATCATACATCGCTACTTAAGATGCTACCAAAGAGGCTGTTTGGATGTATATTAGTTCATGAGATGAACTATGTTCCTACCATTGTGTGACAATGGAGTTGTGGCTTATGCCAAGGAACGCCGGTCCCATCAGTGATCCAGACATATTCTAAGGCAGTATCACTTGATCATGGAGATGGTTGATCTCCAGGCTGATCGAGGATAGGAGAGTAGACTCAGAGGACAACACAGCGGATCCACTCACAAAGGCCTGTTCCCAGAGAGAGATTTTTATGGGATGGTTGAGTATGAGATACTGCAACCACTGCTACAGATGGCCCTAGTGCAAGTGGGAGATTGTTAGTTATATGTATGCCCTAGAGGCCATTACTGTACATAGGATGTATGTTGTAGTGGATGCTGGGACATATATAGGGAGGACTTTCTTGCTCGACATGATAGTATGCTATCTGGTTACCCTTTACCTTAACGTGTATGCTGATTGTCTCTCTGTTACATGTTGGTAAAGCCCTTAGGATCTGTACTTGACTACCTGGACTATGATGCGGATCATACTAGTGGGGGCATGGTAGTCCATAAGTACATCCTTCAAAGTCCCTAGTCGTGGGTGTATCGAGACGGGGCATCGATATACCAGAGTAGACTAGCGTGTAGCTTCTCGACCCATACAGATGGGCGATGGATGATCCCATATCCATTGGTGTTTGACATCGGAGATGATATACGGGTGCTCAGTAGAGACTGGGTACACTGGAAGGACTCGCCGAGAACTCCCAGATGGTATTATACCTCACGTCAGATGGCAGTTCTCTGGTGACACTGGTACAGAGTAGTCTGTTGACCCGAGATCGTCATAGAGTCTTGTGTGGTTCCCACTGTGCTTTGATTTCCATCTTACCACGTCCAAGAGGGCGTGCAAAACGGTGGTTTTTGGGTACAGTCCCGAGTCACATGGAGGCAATGAGCGATAGGAGGGGATTCGTATCTCCCGGTATAGGGGGTTGATGTTGCGCTGTGTTCGATTGGCTATAACAGGAAGTCCCTGGCCAGGGCTGCTCAGAGAATTGCTGGTAAGTGTTACCAGTAGTTTCTCGACCCGTTATGAGCCTCATATCGACACGACTTATCGAGCTATTGGGGTCTGACGTTTACCACCCCTAGGCGAGATATGCGACATATCAGACGATCAGACCGGACTGTACGGTAGTGTTACTGGTCGGATTCGCAGGAGTGTGAGCGGGCTTGCTCGTCGATCTTCAGATCGCTCAATACCCGGGTGGCCGTTACGTTTAGCAGACCGCTTGCGGCTTGTGGATGTTTGATATGATCATCATCCGCTGCCGGCGTATTGACGAGTCTTTAGAGTCCTACACAGAGGTTTCCTGGCTCAAGCGAAACGAAATAGGAGCGCATATGAGATATGTGCGGGACCGAGAATAATGCGTGTATGTGATACCGTATTCCATTCTCACGATGAATGCATCGAATGGTTGTATGCGATATAACCTAGTTATCGATTCAAGCGTTGATTCGATAAGCCGATACATTGTATACTAGTCGGTTGTGTGCGACATGACCGGATCATTGAATCAAGTGTTGATTTAATGATTTAATGTATAATTATATATTTGATATATTACTTTGCATTAACTAGTATTGGTTCACTTTAAATGGATTTTTTCTCACTCGGGTGTGCGCATTACATATGCGATATGATTTTGTGCACTTGATTGTATCATGTTTGATGATACATGTTTACTTGTGTTTTGTGTAAAGTTTAAACCATGGTTATGTAATGGTTAGGGTTTACATTTTCATATCTATTTATTTATTCATTTATTCATTTTGGAAAATGAAAAGCAAATGAGAAAATGGTGGCTTCTTTTGTTTTGTTCATGAAGCTTCATGAAGACTTTGACCAAGTGACCATTTTGTCTCATGCTTAACCCTAACCATCCCACTAACCATGATTTATTCTCTACACTTGACCATGGTTCAATGATGATAAGTATTCTTTTTACTTTTCATTTTAATTTAACTTATCATATATTTCTTTCTTCTTCTTCTTCATGAGCAAGGAAGAAAAAGCTTTCTTCATCAATGGTGATTGATGATAAAGAGTGAGAAATCCAAATCTAAAGTCTACCCACTTCCTATTTCTTCATCCTCTACCTCTTGCCAAGTAGTAGAGTGTGTTTCCTTCACAAGTTTCTTGACTTGGTGAAGTGAGAGCTTGATCTTGCGATGCTTCGACGTAGATCATCTTCGGCATGGACATCGACGACCTAGCTCGCTTATTCTCCGATGAAGTCGACGCTAGAGCCCGAATTCTTTTTGGACAGCGGAGAGGACTTCGTTGCGGAGCTTTGGAGGTGGAGCACCGGATCTACAAAGGTTGTATTTCCGTATCTCTTAGTTAAGTGTTAACTAGTTAGCTTTTTCGCCTAGTTTTCGAGCAAACGATCCGTAGTCGGGTTTCTCGGCACCTAGATTTTTTGAAATTGGCATGGTTGATGCCTTGTGAGACCTCATTAGGATGCCTAGGAACCCTACAGTATTTTATCTAGCATTTACATTTTACAATATAACATTTTAAGTCACATAAAATATTTTAAAAATATATTGCATGGCCTGCATGATGCCCCTGACCTTGTGGTAGCATCCGCGCATCTTGTTCTCGTCCCGTTCAGTGAAACGGATTTGTTTGGATGACTGCGTGCACGTGCGTGCATCCGTTCTTGGGGGTATGCATTTTCGTTATCCGGATATCCAACTTTAATTTTGGTCGACATATATATTTTTTCATATTTTGAAACTGGATTTTGAGACCCGACTCGGACGTGTTTTGGAATATTTTTGTATCCCGCCAAAATTCCAACTTTAATAATATTTATATTTAAATTTTAGTCGATAGTTTAAATTTATTTACCTAATCAAATCTTTTTAAATTTAACATCTAAACAGTTTAACATCTCAGAATCTCTCTTTCTCTATTCTCTTTCCTCCGACCCCACATTATGAGCCAATCATCTTTCTCTCTTTCCTTCTCTTTCCCTGACTCATGGACCACCATCACAGAGCCCACCATCACTCAGCCTCTCTCTCTCTCTCTTCACTACGCAACAAATTTATCTCTCCTCCCCTCTCTCCCTCCTCTCGATCTCTCTCTTCTTTCTATCTCTCTTTCCCTCTCTCTCTTTCTCTCTCTCCCCCTCTCTCTCACCCCTCTTGCGATCCCTGTTCACCAGGGATCTGCTCACCTCCTTCTCCCATAAAGTAACCTCCCTCCTTCATTCTTTCTCCTTCACGATGCAAACCCAAACCCAAAGAAACCCAGCCTCCTCCTCTGCCAACGCCGCCATCGCAGTCAACGCCGCCACTCTCACCCTCGTCTTCAACCTCGCTCATCTCCCTCTCCTCTCTCATCTCCTTCCTATCTCCTCTCCTTCTCGTCCTCACCCCAACGTTGAACCAAGAACCCATCTCCTCCTTCACCTGCACCCTCCACCGCCGACAATCCTGACCTGTTGTACACTACTTGCCATGATCTGATACACCATTACTTGACCTGACTTGATACTTGTACACTACTTGACATGACCTGATATATTACTGCTTGACTTGTTACCTGATCCCGTTTCTAATGCCGACAATCCTGACCTGCTGTCCCGATGGACATATCCTGCTGTTTGTATAAACAAACCTGTTCCTGCTTGATTCCTGCGTTGGCATTAGTCTCAGATTTATCAATACCTGACTTGAACACATAACTTAGGGGTATGGGGAAATCAATGATGAAACCCGACTTGTAACTCGACAGTTCGATGCCTTTACTGATCAGTCTTACGGGCTAGGCCAGCCCCGGGATGATGCTGCTGACATCATTTGTCTTTACATACTACATTTTACTGCCTAGCGGCACGTCTCGGATTCAGCCCGAGAGTCTTTGATCGTGGTCCCGGGCACGCACGAGATACTATTAAGTTATATCGACGGTTCATTAAATTGATTTCAAGGACTTGAGAGTAGTTAACCCAGTAGACCAGCTTAGATTACTCACTGCACGTCACCTGTGCCTTTACCCTTCACTGCCCTTATTTATGTTACCGTTATACCTTATTTATCGTCCATATTCGTACCTGCATGTCTTGCTACTCCTTAATTTTATTATTGTTTGATATTATGACGCACTGACGTCTGGGTTTTGCATGGCTCAGATCCTTTACCTTTGCTGCAGGCCGAGCAGGAGTATTTCAGTCAACAGGCCGAGCAGTGAGGACTTGTATTAGTTTAGTTCAGTTCCTTTCAGTATTGTTTTATTCCTGATGTGAGCCTGTATTTTGGGACGTACATTCCAGATTATTACTGTTTATTGGATCTTTTGCTTCCGCATTATTTTATTCTTGACTCGTTATTCTGGCTCATGGACATGTATTAGATAGTTGTTTATTATTTCTACTGTTCTTGATATCTCTAAACAGCCGTAATGTGACTGTGGAAGGATCTTTCCTATCCACAGGTAGCATGGTTGGCTCTGTCACGTGCCTATCTTAGCGCACTCTGGGAAGCGGGGCGTGACAAATTCTCAGAATTTCCTATGTCAAAGAAGTGTGCAAGTGTAACACCCGAGTCCATTTATACCAATTCCAGTTCCCGTATTTCTTTATTCATGATATTTCTTGATTTAACGTATTTTGGGTGCGAATAGTATTTTATATTTTACATTGCATTCGACCCGACCCGCTTGCTTGGACTGGTTGATTCATATTTATAGATTACCCTGACTTGTTTTGTAAACTTGTGTATTTTCAGCTTTATCGCATTATAGCATTTTATCTGGTATTGCATCTTTTACCATATAACATTTTTAAGTCACAGAAAATAATTTAAAATTGCATTTCATAGCCTGCATGATACTCTTAATCCCGTGGTTGCATTCGCGCATCTTGTTCTTGTCCCGTTCAATGAAACAGACGTGTTTGGATGGCTACGCGCACGTTCGTGCGTCCGTTCTTGGGGGTATGCCTTTTCGTTACTTAATCTTTCATTTTAAATTTTGGAACTTGCTAATAATTTTCATATTTCAAATCCAAAATTTTGGACCCAACCCGGTCGCTTTTCTGAATTATTTTGTATACCGCCAAATTCTAATTATTTTAAATTTCTTTAAATTCGTTTATATTTTTATATAACAGCCTAAGATAATTAACAGCTTAAAGATTTCCTACACTACTAATAAAGAATATTTTTAACAAGTAAAATCTTTTTTTAAATATTTCCAAAAACCCTTCCCCATATCTTTTTCCCCTCCGAGCCAATCAGAATTCCCCTCTCCTTCTCACCGGGCCCCACGAGCTCTCTTTCTCTTTCCCTTTCTTTTTCTCTCTCTTTCTTCGCAGCCTTCTCTCTCTTTCTCTCTCCCCTTTCTCTCTCCTCTCGCGCCCTCTTTCTCTCCTCTCGCGAACACTGTTCGCTTCTCGAGTCGGATCACCGCCCGACGGATCCCGTCACCTCCCTTCTCTCTTTCTTTCTTCTCCTCTTTTCTTTTCTTCGTTCTTATTTAAACCATGCACACCCCTCGCCACGAGAACCCACAAAAACCATAACCCTTACTCCTCTGCCTCCTCCTCCCTCGACCTCGCTCCTCAACCCTCATCATCATCTTCTTCCCCGACCTCATCTCCTTCCTCTCTTCTCTTTCCCCTCCGAACCCAGAAACCCCACTGCACACCCGAGAACCCAGCACTACCACCTCGTCGCGGCCGACCACCTCATCTCGTCGCCACCTCTCTTCCTTTCCCTCTCTTCCTCTCCTCTGCTCTTCCCCGAGCACCAACCCTGCACCCATCAACCAACCGAGAAACCCCAGCAAACACAACCCAAAGCCCAACCAAAACCCTAACATCAAACCTTCATCACCGGAGCACCGTTCACCGCCGTTCACACTCCCCTCTGCAACCACAGAACACATCTACGCAAGCATCTCTGACTCGTGTGATCCTCTCGTGCGTTTTTTGGACTCATTCCGTGTACCGTGCGCGCGTCGCGACTTTTCCTGCCGACGCGTGACGTTCCGTATACCGCTTCGCGATCCGTCGAGGCAAGTAAAACTTGCTACATGCTATTCCTATTATTTTATACTTATTTAATTACATGTTAAACCTGTAGATTTAATCTAATGTCACATGTTCCATTTTAACATTCGATGTTCCATTATATCATTTTAGATTTAGAACTTGAAACATATCATGTTGCATTTTAGTTTACAATACGTGGTACCCACGTCCATGTTTAAATCACATAATAATTATCTGCATAGCCCATAGTACCTTTTAATAGTTTCTACCCTATCGGACACCCGTTTGCATCCATTTAACCTATTATATATATAATTGCATCCCTAGATCATTTAATACATATTAGTGTTATTTTAACATTCCATATTTGTTAAACCGTATCTAATTAATGTTGGAACTATCCCCTTAACCCAAATCGATAACCGTGCATCCATATGCTTTAATCTGTACCTATTTGCATACCACATTACAATGTTCCATTTTATTGTTCCATTAGTACCCCATACTTGTTTTGTATACCCATACTTATGTTAGCTTGATTATGAGCACCCACGTGACATGTTGTGCACCCCTGACATGACTTGATACACCTATTACTTGACACGACGTGATACCGTGCACTTCTTGACACGACATGATACCTGTATATACTACCTGACTTGACCTAATGTACCATGGCTTTACCTGTTACCTGATCTTGTTACTAATGCCAACAAACCTGACATGTTGTCCCTACGGACATTTCCTGTTGTCTATCCAGACAAACCTGTACCTGCTTGATCCTGTGTTGGCATTAGCTCCAGATTATTTAATACCTGACTTGAACATATATAACTTGGGGGTATAGGGAAATCAATGATGAAACCTGACTTGTAACTCGACAGTTCGATACCTTTTCTGATCAGTCTTACGGGCTAGGCCAGCCCCGGGGTGATGCTGCCGACATCAATCGTCATTACCTACCACCCTTTACTGCCTTGCGGCACGTCTCGGATTCAGCCCGAGAGTCATAGACCGTGATCCCGGGCACGCACGGGATACTATCCACCCTTTACTGCCTTGCGGCACGTCTCGGATTCAGCCCGAGTGTTATAGACCGTGATCCCGGGCATGCACGGGATACTATTGAGTTACATTGATGATTCATCAAATTGATTTCAAAGACTTGAGAGTAGTTAACCCAATAGACCAGTCTAGATTACTCACTACACATTACCCTCACTGTCCTCATTTATATTACTGTTATACATGTTTTACTGTTCATACACATACCTGTATGTCTTGCTACCTCTGTTTAATTTATTGCTTGATATTATGACGCACTGACGTTTGGGTTTTGCATGGCCTGGATCCTCTACCTTTGTTGCAGATTGATCAGGAGTACTGCCGCTGTTAGACCGAGCGGTGAGGATCCTGTTGATATCCAGTTTTACTTTCCAGGTGTTTTATTTATTGGATCTTTTGCTTCCGCATATTATATTATTTCTTGACTCATCTATTCTGGCTCATGGACATGTACTAAATAGTTTAGTTTACTTTCCTGTTCTCGATATCTCTACAGCCGTAATGTGACTGTGGACGGATTTTTCCTATCCACAGGTAGTATGGTTGGCTATGTCACGTGCCTATCTTAGCGTACTCTGGGAAGCGGGGCGTGACATGATTTATTTGGTATCAGAGCCATAGGATATAGGTTAATCGAGTTTGATTCTTTTTGTAGTTGGGTATTGGACCCAATACACGAATCAGAATACTCGTGATTAGGAACATGTCCTGCCACCTTGTTATCGTGATTCTTAAATCATATCTTTCTTTTATCCTTTGTTTTGACGATATGCAAACAACTTTGCATCTCGGCTTGAAACCTTTTTGGTTCTCTATTGTTTCTCTCTGTTCTTTGATTCTGATACTAGGATTTGGGCGACTTGAGTGGAGTTATGTAATTATACCCATGAACTGCAGCATGGTTACAATGCGGTACTCTATTTAAGTAACTTGGAGTCCTGGTTTTGATTCATTTCCTTATTTCATGATCGTTATATTACCTTGCTTCTCTCGGTTTCATTGCTTACCAGTTATTGTTTTATCGCCAGCTTGAATCATGTTTACCGTGCTTGATCCTCTTCAGTATCTTGACTTTGGATGAAGTCATCTCGGTATCTTACTTGTTCTTGTTTTCCCCGCATTAGGATTATTCAATTCTGGTGCATCCCTTTGTTTGTTGTTGTCTTAGGAATGGATTTTCACGGCACTTTCCACGCTCATATTGATTGTAAGGAAAGGAAAGTGATTCTCCAGATTTCCGGACATCCGGAGCTTGTTTTGCAGGAGGAAGCAGTTCTGTCGGGCCAGTCAAGTTTAGGGCTAGGCCGACAAACAATGTTCTTTCGTCGATGGAAGTTGATAAGAAAGAAGCGCCGGCTATAGTTCGAGAATTCATGGACGTGTTCGAAGACACCTCGGGTTTATCGCCAAAACGAGATGTGGAGTTTGTGATTAATCTTGTTCCTGGTGCAGCGCCAATCTTAAAGGCGTATTATCCAATAGCTCCAGTGGAGTTGAAAGAAGTCAAGAAGCAGGTTGCTGAGTTACTTGAGAAGGGTTGGATTCGCAGCAGCAACTCACCTTAGGGAGCTCCAGTTCTTCTAGTAAAGAAGATGATGTCACAAGGAGGATGTGCATCGATTATCGAGAATTAAACCGGGTGACTATTAAGAACAAGTACCCGATCCCTCGCATTGGTGAATTATTTGAGCAGCTTAGTGGCGCGAGGGTATTCTCGAAGCTGGATTTGCGATCCGGATATCATCAGGTCCGAGTTAAGTCAGAGGATATTTGCAAGACCGCGTTCAGAACTCGGTATGGACATTACGAGTATTTGGTGATGCTTTTCGAAGTAACGAATGCGCCGGCAATATTTATGGACTTGATGAACCGAATCTTTCACCGTTCTTGGACCAGTTTATAGTGGTGTTCATCGATGATATTCTGGTCTACTCAGGATGCAAGGAAGAGCATGTAGAACACTTGAAGATTGCACTGCAGACATTGAGGCAAGGAAATTGTATGCAAAGATGGGCAAGTGAGAGTTTTGGCTTGAAGAAGTGAAGTTTTGGAGCACGTTGTGGCTGGAGATGGAATCGCTGTTGATCCCGAAAGATTACAGCAGTTCGAGATTGGCCGATTCCGAAGAATGTTGCGAAGATAAGAAGCTTCTTGGACTTGCCGGGTATTATAGAAGGTTCGTGGAGAATTTTTCTCGTTTGGCTGAGCCTTTGACCAAGCTTACGCGCAAAGAAATACCATTTGTGTGGACGGATAAGTGTGCGTCAGCTTTTGAGGCGTTGAAACAGAGATTACCGCTCCTATTTTAACCATGCCAGACCGTTCCGGAGGATTGGTGATTCACAGCGACGCACCTGAGAAAGGATTGGGATGTGTTTTGATGCAGCATGGGAAGGTTACAACTTACGCATCGAGACAGTTGAAGACCCATGGGAAGAATTACCCAACCCATGATTTGGAGCTAGCAGCTGTGATTTTCGCTTTGAAGATTTGGAGACACTACTTACTGGGCGAAAGGATCGAAGTATTCACCAATCATAAAAGCCTGAAATAGGTGTTCACACAGAAGGAGCTTAATATGAGGCAGCGCAGATGGTTAGAGCTGATGGCTGACTACGATCTTGATCTTAAGTACCATCCGGGGAAAATTAATGTTGTGCCGGATGCGCTTAGTCGGTTGCCAGCAATTCAGATGTTGACTACACAGAAGGAACTCATTGAAGACTTTCGAAGATTTGATATGGAGGTTGTGCTACCGCATTCTTCGGGACAGTTAATGCAGCTGCAGGTACATTCGTCGTTGATCGAGAATATTAAAGCAACGCAGTCGCAGGACCCTAGATTGCAAAAGTTTCGAGAACAGGTTGAAGCTGGACTTCGAACTGACTTATTGATTCATGAAGGTGATACGTTGCATTATGGTAGCTGTTTGTGTGTGCCAAGGGGAGATATCCGTGAAGAAGTTATGAAGGAGGAACACAGTTCCGCGTATTCCGTACATCCGGGAGGCATGAAGATGTACCGAGTTATACGACAGCATTTTTGGTGGGAAGGCATGAAACGGGAGATTGCCCGCTTTGTAGCAAAGTGCTTGGTGTGTCAGCAAGTTAAGGCTGAACATCAAAGGGTTGCTGGTTTATTGCAACCACTTCCGACTCCTCAATGGAAGTGGGAACATATAACCATGGATTTCATGACGGCTTTACCGCGAAGTCCAAAAGGCAACAATGCAGTTTGGGTGATTGTTGATCGATTGATCAAGGTAGCTCATTTCATACTATTTCGAGTTGGTCAAACAACAGAAGCTTTGGCAGAGCGGTACATGCAGGAGATTGTAAGATTGCATGGAGTACCGGCTAGCATCGTGTCCAACCGTGACACCTGTTTCTTATCACACTTATGGAGGAGTTTACCGGAAAGTTTGGGAACTCGATTGAAGTTTAGCACAGCTTATCATCCTCAAACAGATGGCCAGTCGGAGAGAACGATCCAAACTCTTGAAGACATGTTGAGAGCTTGCATGTTAGACTTTAAGGGTTCATGGGAGGATCATCTACACTTGGTGGAGTTTTCGTACAACAACAGTTTTCAGGCGACTATTCAGATGGCTCCATTCGAAACGTTGTATGGTCGCAAGTGTCGTTCACCCGTTTGTTGGGACGATGTTGGAGAACGAAGATTGTTAGGACCGGATTTGATCGTGTAAGCAGTAAAGAAGGTTAATACTATCCGGAATCATATGAAAGCAGCACAAGACCGACAAAAGAGTTGGGCAGGTACATCGAGAAGAGCTCTAGAGTTCGCCGTTGGTGATTTGGTATTCTTGAAGATATCACCGACTAGAGGGGTGATTCGTTTCGGAAGTCGAGAAAAGCTTAGTTCTCGATTCGTTGGACCTTTTGAGATTTTGGAGCGTGTTGGAGAAGTAGTGTATCGATTGGCGTTACCGCAATCTTTGGCGAATGTTCATGACGTGTTTCACGTATCTCACGTATCTCAACTCCATATTTATGTTCGAGGTAACACACACGTGCTGGATCATTTGGAGCTGACTATACGAGAAGATTTAACCTTTGAGGAGCGACCGATGTCGATTGTGGAGCGAAGAGAAAAGGGTTCTTAAGAACAAAGTTATCCCTCTTGTACTTGTTTCTTGGGGTAATCGCTCACATGGAGAATCAACTTGGGAACGAGAAGATGAAATCCGGCAGAAGTTTCCACATCTAGTCTTGTAATTCTTGATTGTTTATCCTTTCTTGTTCTTAGAATTTCGAGGACGAAATTCTTTTTGTATTTGGGTATAATGTAACACCCGAGTCTATTTATACCAATTCCAGTTCCCGTATTTCTTTATTCGTGATATTTCTTGATTTAACGTATTTTGGGTGCGAATGGTATTTTATATTTTACATTGCATTCAACCCGACCCGCTTGCTTGGACTGGTTGATTCATATTTATAGATTACCCTGACTTGTTTTGTAGACTTGTGTATTTTCAGCTTTATCGCATAATGGTATTTTATCTGGCATTTCATCTTTTACCATATAACATTTTTAAGTCACAGAAAATAATTTAAAATTGTATTTCATAGCCTGCATGATACCCCTAACCCCGTGGTAGCATCCGCGCATCTTGTTCTCGTCCCGTTCAGTGAAACAGACGTGTTTGGATGGCTACGCGCACGTACGTGCGTCCGTTCTTGGGGGTATGCCTTTTCGTTACATAATCTTTCATTTTAAATTTTGGAACTTGCTAATAATTTTCATATTTCAAATCCAAAATTTTGAACCTAACCCGGGCGCTTTTCTGAATTATTTTGTATACCGCCAAATTCTAATTATTTTAAATTTCTTTAAATTCGTTTATATTTTTATATAACAGCCTAAGATAATTAACAGCTTAAAGATTTCCTATACCACTAATAAAGAATATTTTTAACAAGTAAAATCTTTTTTTAAATTTTTCCAAAAACCCTTCCCCATATCTTTTTCCCCTCCGAGCCAATCGGAATTCCCCTCTCCTTCTCACCAGGCCCCACGAGCTCTCTCTCTCTTTCCCTTTCTCTTTCTCTCTCTTTTTCCGCAGCCTTCTCTCTCTTTCTCTCTCCCCTTTCTCTCTCCTCTCGCGCCCTCTCTCTCCCCTCTCGCGAACACTGTTCGCTTCTCGAGTCGGGTCACCGCCCGACGGATCCCGTCACCTCCCTTCTCTCTTTCTTTCTTCTCCTCTTTTCTTTTCTTTGTTCTTATTTAAACCATGCACACCCCTCGCCACGAGAACCCACAAAAACCCTAACCCTTACTCCTCTGCTTCCTCCTCCCTCGACCTCGCTCCTCAACCCTTATCATCATCTTCTTCCTCGACCTCATCACATTCCTCTCCTCTCTTTCCCCTCCGAACCCAGAAACCCCACTGCACACCTCGTCGCCGCCGACCACCTCATCTCGTCGCCACCTCCTTACTTTCCCTCTCTTCCTCTCCTCTGCTCTTCCCTGAGCACCAACCCTGCACCCACCAACCAACCGAGAAACCCCAGCAAACACAACCCAAAGCCCAACCGAAACCCTAACATCAAACCCTCATCGCCGGAGCACCGTTCACCGCCGTTCACACTCCCCTCTGCAACCACAGAACACATCTACGCAAGCATCTCTGACCCGTATGATCCCCTCATGCATTGTTTGGACTCATTCCGTGTACCGTGCGCGCATCGCGACTTTTCTTGCCGACGCGTGACGTTCCGTATACCGCTTCGCGATCCGTCGAAGCAAGTAAAACTTGCTACATGCTATTCTTATTATTTTATACTTATTTAATTACATGTTAAACCTGTAGATTTAATCTAATGTCACATGTTCCATTTTAACATTCGATATTCCATTATATCATTTTAGATTTAGAACTTGAAACATATCATGTTGCATTTTAGTTTACAATACGTGGTACCCACGTCCATGTTTAAATCACATAATAATTATTTGCATAGCCCATAGTACCATTTAATAGTTTCTACCCTATCGGACACCCGTTTGCATCCATTTAACCTATTATATATATAATTGCATCCTTAGATCATTTAATACATATTAGTGTGATTTTAACATTCCATATTTGTTAAACCGTATTTAATTAATGTTGGAACTATCCCCTTAACCCAAATCGATAACCGTGCATCCATATGCTTTAATCTGTACCTATTTGCATACTACATTACAATGTTCCATTTTATTGTTCCATTAGTACCCCATGCTTGTTTTGTATACCCATGCTTATGTTAGCTTGATTATGAGCACCCACGTGACATGTTGTGCACCCCTGACATGACTTGATACACCTATTACTTGACACGATGTGATACCGTGCACTTCTTGACACGACATGATACCTGTATATACTACCTGACTTGACCTAATGTACCATGGCTTTACCTGTTACCTGATCTTATTACTAATGCCAACAAACCTGACCTGTTGTCCCTACGGACATTTCCTATTGTCTATCCAGACAAATCTGTACCTGCTTGATCCTGTGTTGGCATTAGCTCCAGATTATTTAATACCTGACTTGAACATATATAACTTGGGGGTATGGGGAAATCAATGATGAAACCTGACTTGTAAATCGACAGTTCGATACCTTTTCTGATCAGTCTTACGGGCTAGGCCAACCCCGGGGTGATGCTGCCGACATCACTCGTCATTACCTACCACTCTTTACTGCCTTGCGGCACGTCTCGGATTCAGCCCGAGAGTCATAGACCGTGATCCCGGGCACGCACGGGATACTATCCACCCTTTACTGCCTTGCGGCACGTCTCGAATTCAGCCCGATAGTCATAGACCGTGATCCCGGGCATGCACGGGATACTATTGAGTTATATCGATGATTCATCAAATTGATTTCAAAGACTTGAGAGTAGTTAACCCAATAGACCAGTCTAGATTACTCACTACACATTACCCTCACTGTCCTCATTTATATTACTGTTATACATGTTTTACTGTTCATACACATACCTGTATGTCTTGCTACCTCTGTTTAATTTATTGCTTGATATTATGACGCACCGACGTCTGGGTTTTGCATGGCCCAGATCCTCTACCTTTGTTGCAGATTGATCAGGAGTACTGCCGCTGTTAGACCGAGCGGTGAGGATCCTGTTGATATCCAGTTTTACTTTCCAGGTGTTTTATTTATTGGATCTTTTGCTTCAGCATATTATATTATTTCTTGACTCATCTATTCTGGCTCATGGACATGTACTAAATAGTTTAGTTTACTTTCCTGTTCTCGATATCTCTATAGCCGTAATGTGACTGTGGAAGGATTTTTCCTATCCACAGGTAGCATGGTTGGCTATGTCACGTGCCTATCTTAGCGTACTCTGGGAAGCGGGGCGTGATAGCAAGTGAAGTTAGCCCAAGGTCACTTTCCGGCGAGGATTCAAGACGTTTCCGGCGATCCCGCGACTTCACGAATTCATCAACTTTTTCCTTTACCTCCCCTCTTTTGTTTCAACTAGTAAGTTCCCTATCTTCTCCTCTCTTCCTAATTTAAGAAGTTCTCTTTTCAAAACTTGTCGGAAGTGGAGTTATTTCGATATCCGGTTCTAAACTCGTTAAAATCACAATCTTTCTTAATAACCAATCATCCATATCATTATATCTTGTTTAGTAATCATAAAACAAATATTGAGAACAAGTTTCATCTTAAAAGACTATGTTATATAACTTCCAATTGCATTTTTTGTTTAAATACCATAAAGTTTACATATAACATATTCTAATTATTTTAGCTTAACATACCTTTAGAAAACCTCACGAGATAATGACCTATCTCTCACATACACACATCTTGACATAGCACGATTCGCTTGAAAACAATATCATATGATAAATACGACTTTTCAAATAAATACCTTAAACTATTAAAAACCGTATTTCTTTAAATTGTGTGATTACATTCTTTGCGATTATGCCTCTACAACCCATTTTGGGGAATCCGGTCGGGATGGTGCGGGTTATCGCACATCCTCGGGACTAGTTGAGCGAGATGCAGACCTCCTCACGGAGCATACGATCTCGATGGAATTTTTATACAATTTTTAAGAAAAACTAGAATTTCTATTTAATAATAAAAAGTTATTTCATAAATATATAAATATTATCAAAACACATATTTTAAAGATATTATTAAATTCCACGTTTTCCAAACAAAATAATATATTTACAATTTTCATGAAAATACTATCAAAAATCCATATAAGTCAACTTTACATTAAAATACCATGAATTATTCAAGCTAGGTATTTCTTCACTAGAATACATCACCTTTAAAAAATTATATCCATGAAAACCCTAAATACGATAAATAAATACTTGAGATTTATTTTGAAAGTATACTAAAAATATTTTTCATAAACCCCCCTCAAGTTATATTAATTTAGATTAAGGATCCTAGTAAATATAGGTTTAAGCGGGACCAATTCTCTTGAGTCTCGGGGAGCCGGAGAAAGTGGATGATTGCCTATTTAAGGTAGAAAACTAAAATAGGGTTATCAGTGGTAATTGTCTTGGAAAAAGACACAAATCCTGTCGTCCATGTGCAACAATTACCGATAACTCCTAAACCTAATTCAGGACTCAAATCGGTTAAAGTGTCTGACTCAATCTGAGTCTCAGTCTAATCTGAATACAATCCAAATATGAATCCAACCATATATCTAATTCAATATGAATCCAATGTATCAAACATAAACACTTGAACATGAATACCGAACAATATGAACATGCAACAGGACTTGACTTGACCGATCCGTAGCTATATCTTGAACTTGACTACATGACCATCCGTTTACATCCGAACCGTTTATATGAACAACTTATACCATGGTTTCGGCAAGTATTATACTACAAATCATTATAATCAATACAATATGCATTACGGGGTTTTTAACGAGGTAGACTGGTATGGAATGTATTAGAAGTGGAATGAGACAGTCACTATAATCACCTAACCTGAATATCCGTGCCGTTGTCCCGTGGGATTAACGGGGCCTTGTACTCCATATTCCTTAGTCCATGGAGCAAGTTAGACTCCTCTCGTATACAGTGATGCATTCTGTACCAAATTATAAACAACTACGTTAGTATAACAAAATCAGATAAATTACCAGATCTATTCTATTTACTTGATCTATTCATATCTCTCTTTTGAGACTTACCGAGTGATTGTTCACTGACAACATTCCTATCTCTTCTTTTTTTGGAATGTTGTTAGGAGGACCCGACTCTCAAGAGATCGAGCCCAGCCATGACGATTTGGAGCAGTTCACTGAGGAGCCAGAGTTCTAGTTCTTACTTGTACTTACTTTTCTTTTTAGTTCATATGCCATTGTTTAGGTATCGCTTTCCATTATTGTATTTTACTTTCCAGTTGTATGTAAAGAATGAATAAAAATAAAAGTTTTCATTCTTGTGCTTTACTTTTATATTGCTTATTTACACTTAACGTGTTTATTTCTGAGTAAATACGTCACTGCCTCGCCACGTCTACTTCCCCGTACACTGGGAAGCAGGGCATGACAATTTGCGATTGATCTTGTTCCAGGAGCAACGCCGATTTCAAAGACATATTATCCAATGGCGATGGTGGAATTGGAAGAAGTAAAGAAACAAATTGCCAAATTACTAGAGAAGGGTTAGATTCGCAGCAGCGGTTCACCATGGGGAGCTCCAGTTCTTCTAGTCATAAAGAAGGATGGCATGCGGAGGATGTGCATCGATTATCGAGAATTAAACCGGGTGACTATTAAGAACAAGTACCCAATCTCTCACATCGGCGAATTATTCGATCAACTTAGTGGCGCGAGGGTATTCTCGAAGCTGGATTTGCGATCTGGATATCATCAAGTTCGGGTGAAATCAGAAGATATTTGTAAGACAGCGTTCTGAACTCGATACGGGCATTACGAGTACTTAGTGATGCCATTTGGAGTTACTAACGCATCGGCAATATTCATGGACTTGATGAACCGAATCTTTTCATCGTATCTGGACTAGTTCATAGTGGTGTTTATTGATGATATTTTGGTCTATTCGAGAAGCGAAGAAGAGCATGTAGAACACTTGAGGATCGCACTGCAAACGTTGAGAAGAGAAAAGTTATATGCTAAGATGAGCAAGTGCGAGTTTTGGCTCGAAGAAGTAAATTTCTTGGGTCATGTTGTATCCAGAGATGGAATTGCCGTTGACCTGAAAAGATTGCAGCTGCTCATGATTGGCCAATTCCAAAGAATGGAGGGAAGATCAGAAGTTTTCTGGGGCTTGCCGGATACTATAGAAGGTTTGTGGAGAAGTTTGCTCGAATAGCAGAACTATTGACCAAGCTAACCCGAAAGGAGGTACCGTTTGTATGGACGGAGAAATGTGCATCGGCTTTTGAAGCGTTGAAGCAAAGATCGACTACCGCTTCTATCTTGACAGTGCCAAATGGTTCCGGAGGACTAGTTATTCACAACGACGCATCTGGGAAAGGCTTGGGATGCGTTCTAATGCAGTATGGGAAGGTTATAGCTTATGCGTTGAGATAATTGAAGGCTCATGAGAAGAACTACCCAACTCATGATTTGGAGTTAGCAGCAGTGATTTTTGCTTTGAAAATTTGGAGACACTACTTATTAGGCGAAAGAGTTGAAGTATTCACTGATCACAGGAGCCTAAATTATGTGTTCATACAGAAAGAACTCAACATGAGGCAGTGTAGATAGTTAGAGCTGATGGCTGACTATGATCTTGATCTAAAATACCATCCGAGGAAAGTTAATGTAGTGCCGGATTCTCTAAGTCGGTTGCCAGCAATACGGAGGTTGACTGCACAAAAGAAGATTATAGTTGATTTTTAGAGGTTCGAATTGGAGATTGTACTTCCAAATTCTTCGGGACTGTTGATGCAGTTGCAAGTACAGTCATCCTTGATCGATAACGTTAAAGCAACACAGTCGTACGATCCAAGATTTCAGAAGTTTCGAGAACAAGTAGAAGCGGGACTTCGAACAGACTTGTTAATTCATGAAGATGGTTCGTTACGATATGGCAGTCGCCTATGTGTGTCTAAAGGAGATGTTCGTGAAGAAGTCATGAAGGAGGCTCATAGTCCCACATATTCCGTACATCCAGGAGGTACAAAGATGTATAGAGATCTGCAACAACATTTCTGGTGGGAAGGCATGAAAAAGGGATATTGCTCGCTACGTATCGAAGTGCTTGGTGTGTCAGCAAGTCAAGGCTGAACATCAAAGGGTAACTGGTTTGTTACAACCACTTCCGATTCCCAAATGAAAGTGGGAACATATAATCATAGATTTCGTGACAGCTTTACCACGGAGTCCAAAGGGTAATAATGCAGTTTGGGTGATTGTCGATCGATTGACCAAGACAACTCATTTTATACCGTTTCGAGTTGGTCAGTCGACAGAGGCTTTAGCAGAGCGGTACATGCAAGAGATTGTGAGATTGCATGGAGTACCTGTAACATTTCAGAAAATAAAATATTATTTTAGGAATTTAAATAATTAAATAATAAATATTATGGATATTTTAAAAGTATGGAGATTGGTTTTAAATGAAATGGTATAATTATATACCGATAATTTGGAAAATATTTGGAAAATTAATATGAATTATTGATTTTGAAGGTATTTATGTGATTTGGATATTTTATAAATAGTTATACAATTATCTGTATACGAGTTTATTACTAAACTCGATTAATATTATACTAATTATGCATTAATCTTATGCATGCAACAAAACATGTTGCAAAACACTTGTTGCACATTTTGAACCATGCTTCATTTTCAATTGCTTGGTTTTTGTTTTGTTTTTAAAAATGAAAAGAAAAGAAAATGAAAATGGGAAGATATTTTGGAGAGAGTGAGACATGAGGGGGCATGATGATGTGGGGCACGAGAGAGAGAGAGAGAGAGAGAGAGAGGTTTATTTTGTCACCATGGTTCTCTTCACCTTTTTCCTCATCTTCATCTCATCTTCTTCCTCTCCTTCACCCTCATTCCTCCACCCTACTACCACCCTCTACCACCTCCAAAACCATCCCAAAACACTATTCCCCCTTCACAAAAAATGATCCCAACCTCACTACAAACCCTATGAAGGAATCTAGTTGGAACTTTGAGGCACTTGGGCAACTCTATAATTTTCTTGAGTTGCCAAATGAGATAATCCCTACACTTCTAGTTAAGTTTTTAGTGTTTCTAATATCCTATAATAGTTTAGAATTGATCAAGTGTAGTTTTGTGATCTTTAAAGATTCCTAGAAGAGGTTTAGGGTATGAGTTGAGTTGTGATGGTGTGTTTAAGGTTTAGATAGTGGCTGCAACCCTTCTAGTGTATGAATCCTGGACCAACTGAGCATAGGAACCCCAAGACTTGAGTTTAGAATTTTCCAATGTCGGTTTTGTGGAGTTTTTGAGGATTAAATGGAATCTGAAGCAACTTGGGATCTTTGCAAGAAAAACAAACAACTATATTAACCTAGTTAGACCACCAGAAGGCCACCACAGAAGAACGAGACCAAAAATCCCTAGCCCAACCGGCATCGCCAAGTACTGTAGCTCCTATTGCCGGCCAATTTTTGGGCTTTGATGTTGGGATTTGTGCTGTAGCTCACACTCTTTATAACTTAGCCTCTGTATTATTAGTTTTGTCCCTATCTATCTGTGCAAAAATCTGGGAGCATATTGAGTGGGTTTTGACAATGTTTTCCGATATTTGAATCTTGGATTTTTGGATTTCTTGATGTAACTTGCTCGTTCCACGTTCGCACGTCGACGTCGGAGAGTATTTTGTTGTTTTAGCGCGCGTTGACCACAGGTTCTAACCTTTGTTGTTTTAGTGTCGGTTTTCGAATATGATTTTGATGCGATACGATGTGTTTTCAACTATAGGTACCTTCACGTGGACTTCAGGACGACAAGGGAGAACAAGGCGTCATCGACTTCGGCAAGCAAGAATCAGAGGTGAGTAGATGTATATCTACGGGGGAAGTCGGGTGGATGGTGTATAGCACCCCCGCAACCGTAGAATATGTTATATATATATTATATTTATGTGTTGATGTAAGACTTGGATACTTAGCAAATAGGGTTTTAGGAGACCATAGGATTAGAATAAGCATATTCGTAGAAAGGTATAACCTTAGTCTCTCTTACCTTAGTCGTGAACCTTAGGATATGTGTTGTCACACACACGCACACACACATGCATACACTCGGTTTATATTTGTGTGTATATATATATGTGTGTGTGTATGTTTATACACATACACATACATGTGAGATGAGGATATTATGTTAGTGAATGTGAGTCGATATGATCGGACATGATGTCGTGAGGTTATGATATATGATCGAGTTGAGATATCGTATATGATATGATATTATTAAAGGATCGTTGGGCGATATACATAGAACATGCGATAACATGTGATTTGATAATATTTTAGAATGTACATGACCTTAGAGCCGTACCCTAGATTATGATATTGTACGACGAATGATACCGTAGGAACTATGATCTATATATGACATATATGATGTTTGACCCGTACCCTCGATTTTGAGGATGCCGTACGACGGACCAAACCGTACGAGATATTATATGATGATTGATCCGCACACTTGACTCAAGAATGCCGTACGATGGATATTACCGTACGTGATGCTATGAGGCTAGATCGCTGACTACTAGATATATTGACTCGGAAAATGCTATAGACCTTCTTATCACTTTCGACTCGGTTTTTAGTTTAGTCTTTTTAGTTGCTTAGGTAGATGTTAGATTAGACTCGAGTCGTACCTATTTTCAAAACTAACGAATCGTAGACTTTTCAAAGGATAACCGATAGACACTACGGATTTTCAAAAGATCTCTTTTATCAAAAAACACCGTAGTCCCTAATTTTCTAAAACGACGATTCGTGCTATTTTTAAATATGGTAACCGTATGACTCGTATATAGGTATATTTTATATAATAATGCATTTACTGTTTACTTCTGCTATGGTCATGTCATTCTCATTGCATTGTAGATATATACATGTGTTTTCATTAGCTGTTATGATCTCGCCTGCTAAGACACATGCACCATTACCGATGATGCGTATGTTGCACGTACATTTACTGGTCGGCTCTGTTGGATATATGTATGCTCTAGAGGCCATTATATGATAGTGGATGTATTTATACATATACATATATATATATATATATA
Source organism: Agapanthus africanus (assembly GCA_030015575.1). NCBI lineage: Eukaryota > Viridiplantae > Streptophyta > Magnoliopsida > Asparagales > Amaryllidaceae > Agapanthus > Agapanthus africanus. Next base: position 98,288,446 of record CM057337.1, read on the forward strand.
TATTCAATGTACATTCTTACTCGACATGATAGTATGCTATCTGGTTCTTCTTTATCTGACATGTTGACTTGATCATGTTTTTATTCATTCATACATGTTGATAAAGCCCTGAGGATATAGGCTTGACTACTGTGATTATGATGGAGATCATACTAGTGGGACATCTGTAGTTTATAAGCATATCCTGAAAAGTCCCTAGTCGTAGGTGTATTGAGACGGGGCATCGATATACCAGAGTAGACTAGCATATATGATACTAGACCCATATGATGGGCGATGGATGTTCCCACATTCATCGATGTTTGACATCGAGATCGTATATGGGTGCTCAGTGGTGACTGGGTACACTGGACGGACTCGCCAAGAACTCCTATATGGAATTATATCTATCATCGGATAGCAGTTCTCAGGTGACACTGGTACAGGTTAGTCTGTAGACCCGAGATCGTCATAAAGTCTTGTGTGTTCTCCCACTGTACTTTGATTACCACCCTACCACGGCTCTATTGAGTCGTGCAAACATGTGGCCGTTGGGTACAGTCCCGAGACACACAAAGGCGATGAGCGATAGGAGGGGTTTCGTCTCTCCCGGTATTGGGAGTTGATACTGTGATGTGCTCGATTGGCTATATCAGTAAGTCCCTGGCCAAGGCTGTTGAGATTTACTGATAAGTGTTATCAGTAGTTTCTCGATCTGTTATAGACCATTCATCGGCACGACTTATTGAGTTATTGGGGTCGACGTTACCATCCCTAGACTCGATATGCAGCATATCTGACGAAGAGACCGAACTGTACGGTAGTGTTGCCGGTTGGCTCGACGGGAGTTGTGACAGGTTCGCTTGTTTTCTTCTGATTGCTCAATACCCGGGTGGTCGTTACGTTTAGCTGACCGCTTGCGGCTTGGGGGTGCTTGATATGATCATCACCCACTTCCGGCGTATTGACGAGTCTCAGAGTCACACAATGGAGTTACCTAGTCCAGGCGAAACGATGTGGTGCGCATATGAGATATGCGCGTGGACCCGGTTAAAATATGTGTATGAGGTATCGTATATTAATCGGGAGGTTTGCTTTTGGTCGGGTCGTATGTGATATGACCGGTTTGCTAAATCAAGTGTTGATTTATCATTGACCATTAGTTTCTCACTTTAAACCCTTTCTTGTCTTTTTGTTATATGCATGCATGTATGCATTTATTCTTATTCATGTACATATAGATGTGCATACACACATACATGCATACATAATTCTATCATGGTTGTTGATATAGTGGATGGTGGCAATATAAGACTTACACCATTTATAAAATATATGGATATTATTTTTTGGAAAAGAAAAATGGAAATGGAAATTGTTATCATGGTTTAATTTTTTATTCTTGCACCAACCCTTTGGTTTAACCATGATTTAATTTCTATGGCCATTTTTGATCCAAACTAAATATCTAAATATTTTATAACTATGGTTAAGAATGAGAAAGAGAATATATATATATTTTCATTTCTCATTTTTATTCATATGCTTATCATTATCTTGAGCTCTTCACAAGCCATCATCTTCTTCCTCCTTTCTCTCTTGCTCTCTAGTTTTCTCTTGTGAGCAAAAGAGTCATCAAGTTAGGGTTTTGAAGTGAGAAAACAAACCACATCACCATTCTACACTAGTCTTGCCCATTAGTGTAGAGTGTTAGCTTCCATTTCTTCTCTTGATCTAGTGGAGCTTCAAGCTTGGACAAAGAGGACTCCGGGTGGATCGTCGTGGACCTAGAGGATCTCAAGTGAACCTTTTTCCAACCCTCAAGTAGCCAAGGAGTCTAGCGTAGGGAGCTACAAAGGTTGTACTCTCAAAACCCTAGCTTTTACTACTTGTGTTTATGTTAAAGTTATGTTACCCTAGCTTTTCTAGCATGATCCTTATGTTTGTTTCTCTAGCACCATAAAAATTTTAAATTTGGCATGTGTGTTGCCTCCAAACCCTTGTAGTGGTGCTGTAGGAACCCCTTCAGGCTCACATACATCATCATCGGTAATTGCCATGTCACGCATATATTAGAAAACGTTATTTCACTCGTATAACCTGATAACCTGTAGTTTAATTGTATTATTTGGTATTTATGATCTCACATGCTAGTTTAGATATTGCATTTCTTACTTAGATGTCACCCGCGCTAGTCCCGTCCCGGTATGCCGTTAGTTAAGTAACCTAACGGTGCATAACGGAACATTGCGGCGAATGCGGATGGCATAAGCGTACGTTGTATTTTCGTTTCTTTTCTGTGATTGGCTTAAGGACTTAAATGATGGGGCTACATTAATATGATTAATGTAAAGAAAATAAACCTAAAAAGATGTTGTAGAATCGGATTTGAAAACCACTCGGCTCTTTATGAAAAAGCTACATTTCAAAACTGTGGGGCTCAAGCCACTCCTTTTGAAAACCATTTGATTCTACGACGATATCAAGTTCAAAGCGTTAAAGATTTTCTTAAAAATCATCCGCAACCCTCCGTCATTTTAGAAAGTAGAGTACTTAGTATTCGTGCTACGTTTGTTGACTATAGTTAAGGCGTAGTGTACGGTAGCTAAGTGATGTCTTCCCACACTGCATATGATGCAGATTAATTAGGACATTCATACGACTTTGTTGACCATAGTTAATGGTCATGTGAGTGGGTCTAATTAATCAAGAAATGACGGGTAGAACTTGACTGGTACTTATAATTTGTTGACCATAGTTAAGGTCATGGGTACTAGGGGTAAAAACCACATCGGGAATTTCAATAGTTGAAATTTGCAATGAGATTGCATACCTTCCATAGGATGGTTGGATCCTGATCCCATTGTGGGCAATAGTTGCTCTCAGGAGAGTTTTGCAGTTTACAATTAGCTAACCCATTAGGTGTCTAGAAAGGTGTTAAACGGGGCTACGCCTCTGGGAAGACGAGGTTTATATTAATTAGGTCCGTACGAAAGCACGGGGAACCTCCCTCAAGTACCGACACTGGCCTGGCTGAACGGTTAGCGAAGTTGTAGACTGTAATTAATCCTGGCTAGTTTTCTTTTTAAGGTTTGAAAGAAAAACTTGATTAAAGCAGTGGGAGATATCGATTAGATAAGATAATAACCAATCTGATTTTTGCAAGAGCTTTCGCTGAGTGTATTCTTTTCTCTCTCTTAATGGCAGATACCAATGACAGGATTCAAGCTTCTACTAGATAAAAATAAACTGAATGGGACCAATTATAAAGACTGGCTGAGGAATCTTAACATTGCCTTGACTTATGATAAGGTATCATATTTCCTCACGGCTCCAGCCCCGCCCGTCCCAGGTCCAAAATCCTCAACTGCGGATATTAAAGTCCGCAAGACATGGGACGCTGACTGTGCCACGGCCAAATACCTCGCGCTTACATCGATAGATAACACACATCAAAAGCAGCACGAGAATATGGACGTTCACGCCATATTCCTCCATACAAAGGAGTTGTATGGAGAGCAATCCCGCGTATTACGATACGAAGCATCAAGAAAACTGTTTCAGATGCGAATGGCCCCTGGCACACCAGTAGGAGACCATGTTCTGAAGATGATAGCTCTCATAGAAGAGCTTGAGGACCTTGGATGGACGATGGACAATGAACAATATACGGATATTATTCTGCAGTCCCTCCCCTCCACCTTTACTCAATTTATAGTTAACTTCAACATGCACAACATGGAGAAGGAACTACCTGAACTCCTTAATATGTTAAGGAGTGCAGAGAGCACACTGAAATCAGTGAAAACTCCCGTTTTGAGTGTTGGGCAATCTTCCTCTTCTCGCCCAAAGGCTAAGGCCAAGGGAAAGATAAAGAAGAAGCCCACCAATCCTAAGGGTGGAGTTAAAAAGGTTAAGGGGAAGGACAAGTCCAAAACTGGAGAATCGGGGAAAGGGGAATGTTATCACTGCCACAAAACAGGACATTGGAAGCGCAACTGCACGGAGTACTTAAATCTCAAGAAGAGGCATGGGGATGCTTCCGCTTCAGGTGTGTTTGTGACAAAAAACTGTTTTCAATAAACTCTGCTTCTTGGGTATTAGATACCGGTTCAGGTTCTCACATTTGCAATTCTATGCAGGGGCTGAGAAATAGCAAGGTTTTGAAGACAGGTGACCATACTCTCCGCGTTGGAAATGGTTCCAATGTACATACAGTTGCAGTGGGAGAGTATCATTTGGGGTTGCCGTCTGGGTGTATATTGGTTTTGAACCCATGTTATTTTGTACCTAGTATGCTTTGTAATATAATATCCGTTTCTTTGTTGGACAATGAAAGATATAATTTTGTATTGCAGAACAATGTTATGAACATTCACCTGAATCAAATGTTGGTTAGGTATGGTACACTTAATAACGGGATATACGTCCTAAATCAACACACAGTTTTCAGCATACAATACACTAATAAAAGAAAACTTTCAGAAATAAATGAAGCTTTTCTTTGGCACTGTAGACTTGGTCACATTAACGAAACAAGACTAAACAAGTTACATAAAGATGGATATTTAAACCCTTTTGAATATAAATCTTATGCGACTTGCCAGTCTTGTATCAAGGGTAAAATGACCAAAACTCCGTTTACCGGACACGGAGAAAGAGCTACTGAGCTCTTAGGCCTCATACATAGTGATGTATGTGGGCCAATGTCTACATAGGCTAGAGGCGGTTTTTCATACTTCATTACTTTCACTGATGATTTCTCAATATTCGGTCATGTATTTTTATTAAAGCACAAATCCGAAGCTTTCGAGAAATTCACTGAATATAAACAAGAAGTAGAAAAACAAACTGGCTTGAGTATCAAAATGCTTCGATCAGATCGAGGTGGGGAGTACCTCAGTACAGAGTTTGCAAACTTCCTAAAAGAGAATGGGATTCTCTCTCAGCTCACTCCTCCTTACACACCACAGCACAACGGTGTGTCAGAACGACGGAATCGAACCCTATTAGATATGGTCCATTCCATGATGAGTGATGCTGAGTTACCCGTCTCATTTTGGGGGCATGCATTGGAAACTGCAGCGTTTCTATTGAACAGGGTCCTAACCAAAACAGTGTCTGCCACACCATATGAGATATGGCATTGGAAGAGACTATCTCTTAAGAGAATTAAGATTTGGGGTTGCCCGGCCTATATTAAAAAGCAGAATCCGGACAAACTCGAGTTACGGTCGGTCATGTGTAATTTTGTGGGATATCCAAAGAATTCTTATGGATATCTGTTCTACCACAAGGAGAAACAAAAGGTGTTTGTTTCTCAGTATGCCACATTCTTGGAAAAAGAGTTTTTCACAAATGAAACTGATGGCAATGTGGTGGATCTAGAAGAGGTTCTAGAGACACAAACCACAAACGACGACTTGGTTGAACCGACTGTTGCAACAGAAACTGAGGAACCTCGGCCACTCCGTAGGTCTGGTAGGACTTCTCGCCCACCGGAGAGGTACTACGGTTTCCTCATTGATGGCGACAGAGAAGACTGCATCATGGAAGATGATGACCCTACCAGCTTTCAGCAAGCTATCACGAGTGGAGACTCTGTGAAGTGGCTGGATGCCATGAGATCCGAAATGAAGTCTATGTACACCAACAAAGTATGGACTTTGGACGTTGTACCCCTGGGATAAAACCTGTGGGGGTGCAAATGGATCTTTAAAAGAAAGATTGGTGTAGATGGGCAGGTAGAGACCTATAAGACAAGACTTGTGGCGAAGAGTTTTCGTCAAAGACTAGGTTTGGACTATGACGAAACTTTTTCTCCCGTAGCCATTCTTAAATCCATTCGAATCCTACTTGCTATAGCTGCTCACTACGACTATGAAATCTGGCAAATGGATGTTAAAACGGCATTTCTAAATGGAGATTTAGAAGAATGCGTTTATATGGATCAGCCAGAGGGCTTCATTGACAGTGGGAGCAGCGGGAAAGCATGTAGATTGCTTAAATCCATCTATGGGTTAAAGCAGGCATCACGGAGTTGGAACATCTGTTTCGATGATGTTATCAAAGAGTTTGATTTCATCAAAAATCCAGATGAACCTTGTGTTTATAAGAAGGCTGTAGGGAGAGCTGTCACATTCCTCGTATTGTACGTGGATGACATTCTTCTGATAGGAAATGATATTCCTATGCTACAGTCGGTCAAATCTTTCTTATCACTAAGGTTCTCAATGAAGGACCTGGGTGATGCCACATACATTCTGGGCATTAGGATCTATAGGGATAGATCCAAGAGGATATTGGGATTGTCCCAAATCAGGTACATCAACACCATCCTAAAAAGGTTTAGTATGGAAGACTCCAAGCGGGGTGCCTTACCCGCTTGCCATGGGGTCACTCTCTCTAAGGACTCTTGCCCAAAGACCGATGAAGAGAGAGCTCGCATGAGCATTATACCCTATGCTTCGGCAGTAGGATATATAATGTATGCGATGTTATGTACACGCCCAGATGTAGCTTATGCACTTTGTGTTGTAAGCAGGTATCAATCCAACCCAGGGGAGAATCACTGGATAGCTGTGAAGAATATTCTTAAGTACTTGTGAAGGACTAAAGAATTGTTCTTGGTGTATGGTAATGGAGATCTCCAAATGGAGGCCTTTACCGATTCGAGCTTCCAGAGCGATAAGGACGACAACAAATCTATCTCCGGGTTTGTATTTACCCTCAATGGAGGGGCGGTAAGTTGGAAGAGTTCCAAACAGGATACCGTTGCAGACTCTACGATGGAGGCTGAGTACATTGCTGCGAATGATGCCGCCAAGGAAGCCGTCTGGATGAAGAAGTTCGTTTCGGAGCTAGGAGTAGTTCCAACCATTATTGATCCAATACCATTGTATTGTGATAATAATGAGGCTATGGCGTTAGCCAAAGAGCCCAGGTCCCATCAGCGGTCTAGACACATCCTGAAGCGCTTTCATTTGATCCGGGAGATTGTAGATCGCCGCGAGATCGAGATTAGGAGAGTAGACACAAAGAATAACGCCGCGGATCCACTCACCAAGGCCCTCCCTCATCCGCAGCATGAGCGACTTTTTGAGATGTTGGGTATGAGATACGCCAATAACTGGCCTTAGTGCAAGTGGGAGATTGTTGGATATATGTATGCCCTAGAGGCCATTATATGATAGTTGATGTATTTATATATATATATATATATTCAGTGTACATTCTTGATCGACATGATAGTATGCTATCTGGTTCTTCTTTATCTGACATGTTGACTTGATCATGTTTTTATTCATTCATACATGTTGATAAAGCCCTGAGGATATAGGCTTGACTACTGTGATTATGATAGAGATCATACTAGTGGGACATCTGTAGTTTATAAGCATATCCTGAAAAGTCCCTGGTCGTAGGTGTATCGAGACGGGGCATCGATATACCAGAGTAGACTAGCGTATATGATACTAGACCCATATGATGGGCGATGGATGTTCCCACATTCATCGATGTTTGACATCGAGATCGTATACGGGTGCTCAGTGGTGACTGAGTACACTGGACGGACTCGCCGAGAACTCCTATATGGAATTATATCTATCGTCGTATAGCAGTTCTCAGGTGACACTGGTACAGGTTAGTCTGTAGACCCAAGATCGTCATAGAGTCTTGTGTGTTCTCCCACTTTATTTTGATTACCACCCTACCATGGCTCTACTGAGTCATGCAAACAGGTGGCCGTTGGGTACAGTCCCGAGACACACGAAGGCGATGAGCGATAGGAGGGGTTTCGTCTCTCCCAGTATTGGGAGTTGATGCTGTGCTGTGCTCGATTGGCTATATCAGTAAGTCCCTGGTCAGGGCTGTTGAGATTTACTGATAAGTGTTATCAGTAGTTTCTCGATCTGTTATAAACCATTCATCGGCATGACTTATTGAGTTATTGGGGTCGACGTTACCATCCCTAGACTCGATATGCATCATATCTGACGAAGAGACCGGACTGTACGGTAGTGTTGCTGGTTGGCTCGACGGGAGTTGTGACAGGTTCGCTTGTTTTCTTCTGATCGCTCAATACCTGGGTGGCCGTTACGTTTAGCTGACCGCTTGAGGCTTGGGGGTGCTTGATATGATCATCACCCACTGCCGGCGTATTGACGAGTCTTAGAGTCCCACAATGGAGTTACCTAGTTCAGGAGAAACGATGTGGTGCGCATATGAGATATGCGCGTGGACCCGGTTAAAATGCACGTATGAGATACCGTATATTAATCGGGCGGTTTGCTTTTGGTCGAGTCGTATATGATATGACCAGTTTGCTAAATCAAGTGTTGATTTATCATTGACCATTAGTTTATCACTTTAAACCATTTCTTGTCTTTTTGTTGTATGCATGCATGTATGCATTTATTCTCATTCATGCATATATGGATGTGCATGAACACATACATGCATACATAATTCTATCATGGTTGTTGATATAGTGGATGGTGGCAATATAAGACTCACACCATTTATAAAATATATGGATATTATTTTTTGGAAAAGAAAAATGGAAATGGAAATTGTTATCATGGTTTAATTTTTTATTCTTGCACTAACCCTTTGGTTTAACCATGATTTAATTTCTATGGCCATTTTTGATCCAAACTAAATATCTAGATATTTTATAACCATGGTTAAGAAGAGGAGAAAGAGAAAATATATATATTTTCATTTCTCATTTTTATTCATATGCTTATCATTATCTTGAGCTCTTCACAAGCCATCATCTTCTTCCTCCTTTCTCTCTTGCTCTCTAGTTTTCTCTTGTGAGCAAAAGAGTCATCAAGTTAAGGTTTTGAAGTGAGAAAACAAATCACATCACCATTCTACACTAGTCTTGCCCATTAGTGTAGAGTGTTAGCTTCCATTTCTTCTCTTGATCTAGTGGAGCTTCAAGCTTGGACAAAGAGAACTCCGGGTGGATTGTCGTGGACCTAGAGGATCTCAAGTGAACCTTTTTCCAACCTTCAAGTAGCCAAGGAGTCTAGCGTAGGGAGCTACAAAGGTTGTACTCTCAAAACCCTAGCTTTTACTACTTGTGTTTATGTTAAAGTTATGTTACCCTAGTTTTTCTAGCATGATCCTTAAGTTTGTTTCTCTAGCACCATATAAATTTTAAATTTGGCATGTGTGTTGCCTCCAAACCCTTGTAGTGGTGCTGTAGGAACCCTTTCAGGCTCACACACATCATCATCGGTAATTGCCATGTCACGCATATATTAGAAAACGTTATTTCACTCGTATAACCTGATAACCTGTAGTTTAATTGTATTATTTGGTATTTATGATCTCACATGCTAGTTTAGATATTGTATTTCTTACTTAAATGTCACATGCATTCATATACATACATTCTGGTTATGCACTGTAGTTTGGCTTTATGCCGGTATTCATTGTTTCGTTATCAGCTCGTAATTATGAGATTCCGGTTTTTCATGAGATTTCTGGATTTGGGAAACCGCATGCGATTTTTGAAAACTTATGATCATTTTAAAAGAAAAATGTGGTTTTCCTTGATTTGATGTGTGGCGTCCATCATGAGATTTCTCGGTTCTGGAGCATATATGATATATGATTATCCGACTCGAGGAATGAGACGACATCGACTACGAGTACATGGTGGACCTGGTGCGGTATCCCGGGGCAAGAAGGCCATATAGATGAGACGTTGAGCCCGGCAGGAGAGCACTACCGACCGGTGATAGTTTGGTGCGGCGGATATCCGGAGGATACCGACCGTAGTCGTGAGATCAGATGATATGGGGCCGATCCGGACAGACGGAGCCCAAGATATGAGGATTTTGTGTCGTTGATGGACACGGTTTTCATGATATTTTTGAGTGTCGATGCTTGGTACTCAGGTTTTATCATGATTTTGTGTGTCGTTATTGGACACACGTTGGATGATGCATTTATACATGATATACATGACATATAGTTACTTTGTGACACGGGCATGAGTACTTGAGTTTACACATATGCTTATATTATTACCTTTGCTATTACTCAATGTTTTCGTATTATTATTATTATTATTATTGTATTGCACTGTATGACCTAGGAGTTAGTCATACATTCGGTTTCTACTCAGTGATGTCTTCTACCCACGAGTTGGCAACTCACCCCCGTTGTGCTACTGTTTTCTTGCAGGTTTGACCGCACAGGTTTTCGTAGCGGCTTTGCTGGCACACCGTTTCTTCCGGGTGATTGCTTTGGTAGGTGGTTTCATTTGCATCGTGACTACCATTGTACTGTATATTATTTCAGTTGTATCTAGTTAAAACTCTATCAACCAGACTATGTATAATTATAGACTTAGAAACCACCGTTTGTATATTCTTTCGGCTTTAGGGTCACGCTCATGTATTTATTATTGTTTTGGTTTCTTGTTGATGCTTTAATTTCTTTGCTTTCCTTCTGTGTTTTGATCCTCGCCTCCGGCGTTGTATATTTATTTTATTGCGTGGTTGTTTCCGCCAATTGGCGAAGAGCTAGCTCCCGATTAGGGATGCCTATTATTATTATTGCTTGTATTGTTTTCGGGTTAAAATTTACGAAGGAGGTGCTTCCTAAATTTCAAACGACGAAACATGTTTTCAAGATAATTACAAAACTTTGTTTTTTACATAATATTACTCATGTTTAGAAGAAAGAACTTGATTTCCTTATACCGTTATTTCAAAACTTCACCTCCACTATTTTCCCTAAAAAGGTTTAGATTTCCGTGCTTTTGGCTTACTTGAATTGGGCGGGGTCCTATAGACTTCACATGATTCAAATATCGGTCACGTGCTTTTTCCGGGTCGTGACAAAATTGGTATCAGAGCATTAAGTTTAACTTTGGTTCGAGTCTAGGTTTGACTATGCAGAATTTATGGCATATGTATATTTCGGAACCTAGGCTTGTCACGCTCCGCTTCCTAGTAGATGGAAACGGTGGCGTGGCAAGCCCGCGACGTATTTATTCCGAGAAGGTCATTTCTCGAAATAAATACGCTAAGCGTCTATAAGCAACATAAACTAACAAGAATAAACAAAAGAATGAAATCCAACTCTGATTTATTACATTCATTCACAATTAACAAAACATCTGAATACAAGATATTTAATATGATAAGCCTTAACAAGGACGCATACATAAATAAGGCGAAATGAAATGAAAAGCTGAATGAAACTATACGTCTGTTTGTGATGCGAACTGGTTGTACTCCTTTTCGACCACTTCTATCTTCTCTGTCTCAATATCACCTGACGAACATTCCAAGAATAGAAAGAAGTGGGTGGAATGCCCGTCAGCGAACTAACGCTCGGTAAGTCCCCAAGAAAGGTGGGATGTGAAAGTATATAAATGAATATGCAAGATGACATGTGATATAGTATGAATGGAAATAAAACATGAACAAATATAACATGGTGATATTAATGACAACTATGTAAGAATGGCAATATAACATGAGCATAGCAAACAAGTATAGCATGAATATAAATCATGAACATATAAACAAGTATGGTAGCATGCATGGTAATGTGTATATCAACTATATCGGCATGGCAAACAAGTATAATATGGCCGTGGAGTATAGATATAGTGAACATGAAGTGAATGTAAGTGTCCTAAAAAGTCTCTAAAAGGGTAAAAGTAACTAACGTGAGTTCAAGTGTGAATGTCAACCAATCTCAAGAGTATTCTCGAACCCAAGGCTATCGTCCAGGGGCAAGGAATCATGGGCCTAAAATAGCGGGACTTCAATTGTTATCGAAGTATTCCAAACCCAACAGGCTATCATCCAGGGGCTTGGAAACACGGGCCCTCATTCATGAATTCGTGATGTACCGTTTCAGTCCAGTACCACAGCAACGTTATTTGTACCTGTTTACCCCAATCAGAGCAAAGCTCTGTTCAAATTCCAAGAAGTGAAATGAAGCAACGCTTCTGATTCCCCAAATCAGAGCAAAGCTCTGTTTGAGTTTCAAAAATTCAAAAATTGAAGCAACGCTTCAAATTCCTTACGCTGCGCGCAGGGCGCCACATATCAAAAGCTGACACGCCAGCGCAGAGAGCGCAGCGCCCAAGGCAGTGCGCCCAATCAGAATAAGGCTCTATTTAAAACAAAATTAAAAGAAGTAACGCTTCAGATGACCTGCGCTCTGCGCTGCGCGCCACGTGGCAGCGCAGGTGCGCTGCGCGCCACGTGGCAGCGCAGTTGCGCTAACGCAGTTGCGCTGCACGACACGTGTTAGCGCAGTTACGCAAGCGCAGTTGCGCTGCGCTGTGCACTGCGCGACATGTGGCAGCGCAGTTACGCTTGCGCAGTTGCGCTGCGCTCTGCGCTGGGTGACACGTGTCACGCGCTGGGGCGTTTGCGCCAAACAGAATTAAAATTCTAGTAAGATCTTTCTGTTCTTGTTAAAACAAGAAGATTGTCTTCTGTAAAACAGAAGCCCTTGGATCAAAGATCCAACGGTGGGGAAAATTCCCCAAATCACTCAGAGAATGATCTCTTTAACAAACTTAACAAATCTATGGGCACTATATAAAGACCCCCAGACCCCAACTCAAAATATCATCAACATCGTGAGAGATCAAGAACTTCAAAACAGAGAGAACTCTGAAGAATTTCGAAAGAACTCAAGAAAAAGGTAAAAACCTTTATAAAATAGAAGAATTTCTTCTGAATAGATCATTGATCTAAGAACAAGATCACCATGTCCCTAAACTGGCAATGGACCGCAATGTCCTTAAACTACCTATGGACCACTACGTCCCTAAACTGGAACAATAGAGCCAATTGCTTTCTTGTCGGATCCAAATGATCCCGTTAAGTTGATCTTAGTCTCGAATCAGACTAACGTATCCTTAACAAACGTTTAAGTTGATCTTAGCCTCAATATGGCTAACGTATCCTTAAACTAAAACACCAAACCCAAATCTAAGTAAATACGGATTTGGACTAATCCACGTCCTACGGGCGACGATATAACTTAGTCTCCGTATACAATCTACGGGCATCCACAAACAAAACAAACACACACGACACGAAGTGAAATTCTGGAGAAGGAGAAAGTTGTTACCGCGATGCGGTAGCGTAATTAACTGCAAGGGCTTACGCCTGCAGGAAAGAGCGTCCCCACAATCAAAAACCCATCAAGCGAGGAGGAATCTGACGAAGTCTGCTAGATCAGCCGCATCCGTTTAAACCTCCGATACATGGCGCCATAAATCAACTTGGCATCTTCGGAGAGGTAGACGGATAAAACCAAATAGCATCTGCCCCGAATCTCAGGCAAGACGTTCACCGCGTCTCCGCCGCGTCATTCGGAGGGGAACAGATTCTGGCACGCCCGGTGGGACCTTTTCCTCTTTCCACTTCACACTTCGTGTGTCGTCTTCGCGAACGAATCGCGGTTTGTTAATGGTTGCCTTTGGGTTGTAAGTTACTAAGATTTGGTCTTTTGCCTGGCGCAGAAATCAAGCATCAATGGCCTCAAATTGCTCGAACTGCTCGAAGTGCCAATGCAACCGACGCTCCACCTCATCTGGAGGTGTAGCATATGGGCCTCAAGCGGCCTCCGTCCTTACTATGCCTGTAGAGAAAATGACTCAGGCCACCACTGGCCTGTTTTTCGGGACCATGATCTCTCCTACAAGCTTCACCCTGCTAATACCCGTACCGGAAGCTTCAAAGAAGTCGGTCTTCGATCGACTTGCTACTCCCACGGCCCCTCTCAACGGGTCGTCCAACTCCTCGGTCTTCACCAGACTGAGTCTGAACTCCAAAGGGCCCGCCAAAAAGCCCATGATACCTGAGAAGTCCATCCTAAAAAAGACGGCTGCTCCAGAAGTCGCCAAAGCGGTTTCTCCTGTCAAGGAGTTAGTCTTTTCAAGGCTGACTATTCTGGCTCCTGCCCCTGCTCGAGGATCTGTCTTTGACAGATTGGATATTGCCACTCAAAGGATGACCTCCGTCTTTAAGAGGCTGGCACCAGCAGCGCCTCATTCGGACAGGGGGCAAGATGAAGCTGTCCCTATCGCCGAGCCAGTCCTAACGTCTCGTCATGCTCAACGTCGCCACTGGCCCCGAGTAAGGAAGGCTGGGGGCAACTCCCCCTTGGGGCTAACTCCACCAGCTCCAATGGTGGAAGTTGATGCTGCTGTTCCAATTGGGAACAACTTTGAACCGTTAAAGAGGGTGCGTAAGAACTCTCCAACTGCTATGCTTAAAAGATCTCCTCCACCTGCGGAGAGGGTTCCAGAAATGAAGCTGGAGCAGCCCCCTCAACGGCTGTCCTCCAGGATTTATAAGGTCTGGCGGAGAGTTCAGGACTCGGTAATCGACCAAGATCACTTTCGCCAACAGAAAAGGGAAAAAGTGCAAGAAGAAAAGAACCGTCCGAACAAACAGCAAAGGACGACCACCACCAGGGTGCCTGCTGCAACGGCCCCCTCAACTTCAACGGCCCATAAGAGAAGGAGGCCAGAGAAAATTCCCACGCCCGCGGCAAATGCCAAAGGCGGTGAGCCTAAACGCCCTAAGTCCGGGGGCATCGTGGTCCATACCGTCTACATGGCATCTGGTAAAGAGGACATCCGTGCATCTACAGGTCATAGACCGCTTACACGGTCAGTGACCAAAGCTCAGGAGCAACAACAAAAGCTCCTGGAGATGATGAACGCGATGGCCGCACTCACTGGGCCAAAAGAAAGCCCTGAAGCGTCCTCTGATGAACGCCAGGAGCAAGAGACTGACGCTGAATTCCTTCGCCGCATATTGGAGAAGAAGGATAAAGAGGCTGCTGAACAAGCAGCCAACATAAAGCGAATAGCCCTCCTGTTCCAGGACATGGTGGGAATGATGATCCAACAAGATCCTCCTGCTGAAGATCCCCCGATCGTCCTTGAAGACGATAGGGGAGAAACGTCAAATCCTCCACTGGCTCTGTCAACAGCCAAGGAGGATACAATCTCCAAAGCTGACTTGAACAAATATATAGCTCAGCAGATCCGGGTTCATCAGGCGACTGAGGCAGCCGGCCAAGTTGTCAAGACGGGGCGACCGTATCCAAGCTGGTACGATCAGATCAAGTACCCGCCGGGCTATACAATACCGAAATTCCATGTTTATAAGGGGACGGGCAATCCCCACCAGCATGTTGCCCAGTTTAGGGCGCTTTGCAGCAACACTGGCGGTGATGATAAACTGCTGCTTCGCCAGTTCGTTGGCAGCTTGTCAGATACAGCGTTCGAGTGGTACTCTGAGCTTCCAAACGACTCTATCAAGACCTTCGCGGAGATGGAGCTGCTGTTTACCCAGCATTTTGCAAGCGCCAGTGAACGCATCCCGATGACGGCATTGATTAATGCCAGAGTGAAGCCAGGCGAGACATGGGTCCAATATGCTATACGGTGGTAGAACTTATGGTCAAAATGCGAGCAATGCATCGAAGAGGCTCCTGCAGTGGGTATTTTGTGGGAACCCTTGATCCGCAAGAAACCATCTCGCAATTTATGATGTTCTTCAAGCCGACTACCTTCCAGGCCCTGATCGACAAGCTAGCGCAAATGGATCAGATGGGCCATAGACCCCCCTCTTCCGAAGCCAGACTCCCGAAATGAGAAGGGGAAGGGGAAAGCGATCGTTGTCGCTAATGCTTAACAACAGCCGAGCAACTTGAAGCCGGTTGTCCGTCAAAATAATATGCGTCCGCACGTACCCCTTAAGGAGAGGCTAGGATGTCCTTACTCGTTTCCCCGAGATAAAATGAGAAGATTATTCGAGCTGGCGTTGCGCAACCGACTCATAAATCTGCTGGATCCAAAACGTTCGTCGCAACCAAATGATGTCAATGAGCCCAACTACTGTCCCTATCACCGGGTACTGGGTCATCCGATCGAAGATTGGTACGTTTTCAAAAATTGGATTGAAGACCAGTACCAACAGGGCAAGTTCGCGTTGTCCGACAGATGGATGGTGAATCCGCCGCAACCTCACACCTCTAAAAGGATGAATACTCCGGGGGCAATATGCTCCCTCGTTGAAGAAGCTCCATGGGAGGTTGTGCTATCAGCCAAGACGAAGAAGATGCTGAACGATCTTCAAACATGCCCAGCGATCAAGTGGAAGAACCCGTTGGAATCTCAGATCATTGAAGGGATGTTGAAGCCGCGTCCAACTCCAAAGACTGATAGTAGTGGCCCAAGCACTCACAACCAGCCGTCAAAATCTTCAAAGAAGAAGAAAAAGAAATCCAAGAAGCACGTGAAGCTTGGCGACAAGCGCACGGACTTACAAAAACAAATTGACGCGCTGGAGGAATACAACCAGAAAGCACGGACTCCCATTACACTCCAAGAGTTTCTTAACCACGTCTTTCAAGAAGAAGATGAGGGAGACAGTTCGTCGGATGAATTTGAGGAATACGTGGCGAGCTGCCATATGATCTCCCATTCGTTTACGGACGATGAGGAGACTCCTTGCACTGAAAAGCTGGGAGCAGATCCTGAACCAAAAATTCTGGGGCCATCAGATGAAGTAATTGACACATTCCTCAACGAAGCTCTGTTGAAAGGTAAAGCTGATCGGGAACGCGAGACGGCTATATTTGAAAGGGCCAAGCGCCAGCGACTTGACGAAAGAGCTGAGACACTTCCGCTGGAGTAAAATACATCCACTACGGATAAAAGCAAATTCAAGACGAGGAAAAGGTTTGCTAAGGCCATATCAATGGGCATGAAGCTACCATCCTCTGAAGGAAGCATTACTGGTGAAGTGGAAATGCACCCCTCCTACTGCTTGTATCATCGGAAGATTTCGCACAACACCAAAGAGTGCAAAGCTTTCGATAGATGGTGGCAAGGGTATGTTGCTCACCGACAACAGTTTAAGCGGGAGAAGCGCAAAACTCGTCGGGAGCGGAAAAATACGACCGAAGGGCTTAACAGAACTACCGGCGATTGTCGTATGGTTAACGCCGGGGGGTCACAAGTGTTTACATTCGGGAGTGATTCCGACGAGGAGCTGGCTCTTAGCCCCCTCTTTAAAGAGTCCACCTCGGGAAAAGAAGAAGAGCCGAGGGCCTGCGAAAATATCCGGCTGCGTAATCGCACGCTACCCGAAAAGAATCTCGGACCCTCAAATAAAAAAAATAAAGGGAAAGAAAAGGTCTCTGAAGATATCGCCCTGGATGACCAAGTTGTAGAAGAGCTAACTGCCAAGGACCCGCCACAGAAAAATAAAGTGGATTACAACGTCTTAGCGCATTTGAGGAAGCTACCCTCGCAGCTCATCATTCTTAACGCCCTTCTACTATCAAAAGAGGCGAGAGATTCGTTAATCAAGGTACTACAAGAGCCGGGGCAATTCCAAGCTTTCCTGGCCGAAGAAAAAATGAAGGATGAATTGGAGGAAGTGCACACGGCCGATGTCACTTTTGGCGATGAAGACCTTCTCCTTGGGACGTGCGAACACAATCGCCCCCTTTACGTCTCGGGATACTGCCACGATATAAAGATAGGCAAAATCCTGATCGACAATGGATCCTCCGTTAATCTCCTCAATGTGCGGGTGTTAAAAGAAATCTGCATGAGCGTCCAGCACCTTGCTCGGGACAAGATCACCATCTTCGGGTTCGACTCCCAGTCATCAAGAACTCTTGGGTCTGTGATACTGACGCTACGCTTCGGGCTACTCGTCACGGACATTAAGTTCCACATCATAGACGCCAAGACATGCTACAATGCTCTGCTTGGCCGACCATGGTTACACGAGTACAACATCATCCCTTCTACGCAACATCAGTGTATGAAGTATTTTAAGGATGGTCTCGAGTATACCGCGATGGGAGAACTGAACCCGTTCTTTGTGAATAAGGTCCGCAAATATGAAGATGCCAAATACTTCTTACCGGATTTCGAAGACACGGAGAGGTGTCACAAGCCGGAGAATAAAGCTAATGCCACCACTCCTGTCTTCGGGAGTGATACTGAAGAAGAGGAAGAGATGATTTATTCGGGTCCACCCCAACACAACAAGCCGGGACAGTCCGCTCCCATGTTGATATTTGGCAGCGATTTGGAAGATGAGGTCCATGCGGTATTCTCTGCTCGACCTTTAATACAAACGTCCGTTGACGAAGAGCAAAGTCTGCAAGTCGCCATGGTGCCGCTTAAACACCATAAAGAACTGGATGCACTTGATATCTACAGTGTAGAGGAGCTGCGGACGTTCTATATCCCTCCCAGGCGAGAAGGCGAAAAAGCAATTCTATTCTACCGCTCTGAAGAAACCAAAGTGGAGAAAGAAATCTGGCACGGTATGGATCCTACGCTTGACAGGCTTCAGCCCATCCGTCTGCCCAGATATTATACAGAAGGCTTGAAAAGGCTATTGAAGCGCCAGGGGATATCCTTTAAACAGACCGCTCGAAAAGCCAAGTTCTATGACAGGGTCTGGAACGTTCCCGGGACTCAGCACAAGTTGCCTAATGGGAGAATGAAAACAATCGGGTTTGGATACATTCGGTCCAAGAAACGAAAGCTACTCCACGGTTGCTACGTCGTGCATGACTTCGATGAAGAAGCGGATGCTCAATGGGAAGATGCTAATCCTGAACCAGTAAAAGTTCCTGATGCAAAAGTGCCCAGTCCGTCGTTCGAAGAATAAATGGACAAGCTTATAAGGGAAGCTGGTCAAAAAGTCCGAGACGACCATAACCGCGAAATGGCCATCTACGAGAAAGCCAAAACGCAACGCCTCCTCCAACAGGCTGTGAAAGATGAAAATGCCGCTCCCTGTCAATCTGTTATAAAAAAGACTCGACGCAGAGGCAGAAACAAGTCGAAACGCGAAAAAGACGCTCAACAGCAACAAAGCGGGACTAAGAAGCCACGCAAGCTGGCATCGAGCGGTTCCGATCTATCCCTCATAAGGAAAATAGGTCGAGCATACTCTTTTCCTCGGGACAAGACGAAGAAAATACTTGACCTCGCTCTAAAACATCAGATGCTTACACTGCCGGAGTCTAAACACCCCGAACAAGTAGGCGAAGTTTCTCACCCGAACTATTGCTCTTATCACCGAGTAATAGGGCACCCTCTCGAAGACTGCTTCACCTTCAAGAATTGGGTCGAAGATCAGTATCAGCTTGGCAAGTTCGCTCTGTCCGACAACTGGAAGGTAATTCCACCACAGAAGCACGAACTCAAAGCCACGAGAGCAGAACCAGTTCCACATTGGGCTTGGAAGCGAATTGCGATCGACGGTGGTGATACCCGATGGGTGCTTTATTTCGATGGAGCATCTTCCATGTAGAAGCACAAACAAAGTACCCCTATAATCAAATCAGGGGTAGGACTCATCTTTGTAACTCCACAAGGAGGGATAATGCGCTTTGCTTTTTCCTTAACAGAACCGAGGACAAACAATGAAGCCGAATACGAAGCTTTGATAGCAGGCCTCGAGATCGCCATCGACATGGGAATTGAAAACCTTCTCATATACGGAGATTTCCAACTGGTCGTTAGTCAAGTAAACGGCGACTACCAAACGTGCAAACCAGAGTTGGTGAAGTACGGTGAAAAGGTGCAGCAACTGTTGACCCAAATCCCTTCCTATACTTTGGAAAACATACCGCGCGCGGAAAACAGCAAAGCGGACGCGTTGGCCAAGCTCGCTAAGGAACTGGCTGATGAGAACCTCGATGACATTAGAGTCGTGGTACAAAGCCGTCGGGTGCTTGCCCCAGCGGAAATAACTCCGGAATCATCCGTAGAAAAGGGAGCGACTGAGCAAACGACCCTGCAAATAAAAGATCGGGAAAATACCGAGGATTGGAGAGAAGTCTTTATAGACTACTTCAAATACCGTCGAGCGCCCGAAGATGCGTCCTCAAGACATCAGCTTATGAAACGAGCTCTTTCTTTCGCCTTTGTCAATGATACTCTGTACAAGAGGTCATTTGATTTTCTGTGGTTGAGTTGTCTGGGACCTGACGAAGCGAAAAGAGTCGTTCAGGAAGTTCACGACGGACTCTGCGGTTCTCACCAAGCAGGCCCAAAGATGAAGCTGAAGATCAAACGAATGGGTTATTATTGGCCCACGATGATCCAGGACTGCCTTGAGTATGCGAAGCAATGCCACTCATGCCAAATCCATGGGGACTTTATCCATCAGCACCCAAATCCCCTACACCCAACAGTGGATAGCTGGCCATTCGAAATGTGGGGAACTGACATAGTCGGCCCCATCGAACCAGCATCGTCCAGGGGACATCGTTTCATCCTGGCGACGACTGACTACTTCTCCAAATGGGCAGAAGCAGTACCGTTGAGAGAAGTGAAGACGGAGAATATCCTCCATTTCTTCAAGACGCACGTCATTTATTAGTTTGGAACTCCGAGACGGATCATCTCCGATAACGGGCCCGCTTACAGAAGCCACAAAATTAGTCGCTTCGCGCAACAACACAATATAGACTGGAGATATTCCTCAGTTATAATCCGCGAGCTAACGGTCTAGCTGAGGCCTTCAACAAGACCTTGACAAAGATCGTGAAGAAGACGGTGTCTCAAAATAAGAAGGACTGGCACGAGAGACTGCAAGAAGCTCCCTGGGCGTATCGAACTACGTTCAAAACGGCCACAAACACAACGCCGTACGTGTTAGTCTTCGGTACAGAAGCAGTACTCCCCCTCGAGATAGAGCTGCCTTCTCTACGAATGGCAATCCACTACGAGCTGACGGACGAAGAAAATGCTCATCTTCGGCTTGAGGAGCTTGATGCTCTTGATGAAACCCGGCTCATAGCGCAACAAAATCTGGAAGCTTATAAAGCAAAGATGACGCGCTCATATGAGAGATTGACCCGACCGAGGACATTCCGCCAAGGTGAACTCGTGCTAGTGGTCAAAATGCCTATGATCCACAATCACGCCAAGCGGGGGAAATTCGAGCCGAACTATGAAGGCCCGTACATCATAGACAAGGTCTACCAGGGTGGAGCCTATCTACTCATGGATATGCACGGTGAATGGCCTTTCAGGCCAATAAATGGTCGCTTCATGAAGAAATACTACACTTGATGAGCCGCAGCCTAGATCAATGATAGATGGCTACGACTATCTCCGCTCGCTATCTCCCTAAGCTCAAGCTCTGTAAGTAGTAGCCGGCTTTCTCCTTAACGGACCGAAACGTCCTTAAACTAATGACGGACCAAAACGTCCTTAAACTAATGACGGACCGAAACGTCCTTAAACTACTACCGCAGCATCCTTAGGCTGACGAGAAGAATAAAAAAAAAGGGAATAAAAAAAATAATAATAAAAAAATAAACGGTATGTCCATAAGCAAAATGGGCACGGATGAAAACCCGAAAGGGCTCCGTGAGTAAAAACAGCAGGGCTACCGGCGAGTGTTCGTGAAAACTTGAAAGGGCGCGACCTCGTAAAAAAAAGAATAAAAAGAATAAAAAAAACGGTACGTCCATAAGCAAAATGGGCACGGATGAAAACTCGAAAGGGCTCCGTGAGTAAAAACAGCAGGACTACCGGCGAGTGTTTGTGAAAACCCGAAAGGGCGCAACCTCGTTAAAGGACACTTACAAGGCCCTTTCGACCTTGTAAGGAGAAATCACCCTCGTAAGATCCTTAGGACTCACAAGGGAGCAACACACTTAGGGATCCTCACGATTCCTAAGGAGAAAATACACTTGCGAGATCCTCACGACTCGTAAGGAGAACTCTCTTATGGGACCCTCACGGCTCATAAGATTTGAAAGTCTTAAGTTACAGAGGCCTAAACCTGTGCTTAAGCAAACCACCTACAACCTGCGATATTGCCCTACAAGTGGTTCAATACTGACCCTTGTATACAATCCACGAGCGCGAATAAACATTTCCCTAACCAAGTCCCATCCGTGACTGGGGATACGTACACATGATGAACAACCCTTATAAGTCCTCTCGATTTACAAGGAGAAAACCCTCTTGTAGGATCCTTACGACTTACAGAGGAACATACACTTAGGAATCCTCACGATTCCTAAGGAGAAAATACACCTACAAGATCCTCACGACTTGTAGGGAGAAATACCTTTGTGAGACCCTTACGGCTCATGAAGTTAAAAGTCTTAGTCGACAAGACCTTAACCCTGTTCGCTAAGCCACCTTTGTTCGATATCGACAGAGGCAAATGATGATTCGCTCTTGGCAATATCCCAGTTGTAGCGGTGCTGATACCGAAATCGGTGTCTAATTTCAGGTTTACGGTGAAAAGCCAGCAAGCTGCACATGCATACGAAATAGCTGAAATGATGGGGCAACTTGCAATAAAAAAGCGGCAAGTAAAAACGTATGCACACAAAATAGCCGAAATGATTGGGAAACTCGCAATAAAAAGCAGCGAGTAAAAATAAAATAAATAGCCGAAATGATTGGGCACCGCGAAAAATAGTCGAAATGATTGGGCAATCGCGACCTTCGCGATATAAAAGCTGAAATGATAGAGTATCGTGGAAATAAAACAATTAAAATGAATGAAACTTTTACCCTACAATTGAGATCACATCGATCCCTGTATACAATCCAAGGGCACAAACAAAGAGGGAACCACACCTTCCCAACAGGCTCCGTCAGAAAGCTAAGCCAAATCTCGACGGTTCACCAACAGCCTAGAGACAACCGCGACATTCGTCTCAATACAGCAGACGCAGTGCCAGCAAACGAAGCGAAGATCACATTCCTAGCTTCACGGTTTTGACGGTAACTTATATAAAACCTGAAAGACCACCACAGATCAGTTCAACCCCCAGGGAAACCATTGTCCCTGGCAAATACCTCAACTCAGGGAAACTAGCGTCCTTGATGAGAGCCTCCTGATTCGCGTCGGCTCGCAGAGAAACCAATGTCTCCGTGAGAAATTCCCGATCCGTTTCAACCCCGAAGAAACCAGTGTCTTTGGCAAAATCCTTCGACTCAGGGAAATCAGTGTCCTTGACGAGAAAATCCTGATTCGCGTCGACCCGCAGAGAAACTAGCGTCTCCGCGAGAAATTCTCGATTCATTTCAACCCCAGGGAAACAAGTGTCCTTGGCAAACTCCTCAACTCAGGGAAACTAGCGTCCTTGATGAGAGCCTCCTGATTCGCGTCGGCTCGCAGAGAAACCAGTGTCTCCGCGAGAAATTCCCGATTCGTTTCAACCCCGAAGAAACCAGTGTCTTCGGAAAAATCCTTCGACTCAGGGAAACCAGTGTCCTTGACGAGAAAATCCTGATTCGCGTCGACCCGCAGAGAAACTAGCGTCTCCGCGAGAAATTCTCGATTCGTTTCAACCCCAGGGAAACAAGTGTCCTTGGCAAACTCCTCAACTCAGGAAAACTAGCGTCCTTGATGAGAGCCTCCTGATTCGCGTCGGCTCGCAGAGAAACCAGTGTCTCCTCGAGAAATTCCCGATTCGTTTCAACCCCGAAGAAACCAGTGTCTTCGGCAAAATCCTTCGACTCAGGGAAACCAGTGTCCTTGATGAGAAAATCCTGATTCGCGTCGACCCACAGAGAAACTAGCGTCTCCGCGAGAAATTCTCAATTCGTTTCAACCCCCAGGGAAACAAGTGTCCTTGGCAAACTCCTCAACTCAGGGAAACTAACGTCCTTGATGAGAGCCTCCTGATTCGCGTCGGCTCGCAGAGAAACCAGTGTCCTTGGCGAGAAATTCCCGATTCGTTTCAACCCCGAAGAAACCAGTGTCTTCGGCAAAATCCTTCGACTCAGGGAAACCAGTGTCCTTGACGAGAAAATCCTGATTCGTGTCGACCCGCAGAGAAACTAGCGTCTCCGCGAGAAATTCTCGATTCGTTTCAACCCCAGGAAAACAAGTGTCCTTGGCAAACTCCTCAACTCAGGGAAACTAGCGTCCTTGATGAGAGCCTTCTGATTCGCGTCGGCTCGCAGAGAAACCAGTGTCTCCTCGAGAAATTCCCGATTCGTTTCAACCCCGAAGAAACCAGTGTCTTCGGCAAAATCCTTCGACTCAGGGAAACCAGTGTCCTTGATGAGAAAATCCTGATTCGCGTCGACCCGCAGAGAAACTAGCGTCTCCGCGAGAAATTCTCGATTCGTTTCAACCCCCAGGGAAACAAGTGTCCTTGGCAAACTCCTCAACTCAGGGAAACTAACGTCCTTGATGAGAGCCTCCTGATTCGCGTCGGCTCGCAGAGAAACCAGTGTCCTTGGCGAGAAATTCCCGATTCGTTTCAACCCCGAAGAAACCAGTGTCTTCGGCAAAATCCTTCGACTCAGGGAAACCAGTGTCCTTGACGAGAAAATCCTGATTCGCGTCGACCCGCAGAGAAACTAGCGTCTCCGCGAGAAATTCTCGATTCGTTTCAACCCCAGGGAAACAAGTGTCCTTGGCAAACTCCCCAACTCAGGGAAACTAGCGTCCTTGATGAGAGCCTCCTGATCCGCGTCGGCTCGCAGAGAAACCGGTGTCCTTGGCGAGAAATTCCCGATTCGTTTCAACCCCGAAGAAACCAGTGTATTCGGCAAAATCCTTCGACTCAGGGAAACCAGTGTCCTTGACGAGAAAATCCTGATTCGCGTCGACCCGCAGAGAAACTAGCGTCTCCGCGAGAAATTCTCGATTCGTTTCAACCCCCAGGGAAACAAGTGTCCTTGGCAAACTCCTCAACTCAGGGAAATTAGCGTCCTTGATGAGAGCCTCCTGATTCGCGTCGGCTTGCAGAGAAACCAGTGTCTCCGCGAGAAATTCCCGATTCGTTTCAACCCCGAAGAAACCGGTGTCTTCGGCAAAATCCTTCGACTCAGGGAAACTAGCGTCCTTGATGAGAGCCTCCTGATTCACGTCGGCCCGCAGAGAAACCAGTGTCTCCGCGAGAAATTCCCGATTCGTTTCAACCCCGAAGAAACCAGTGTCTTCGGCAAAATCCTTCGACTTAGGGAAACCAGTGTCCTTGACGAGAAAATCCCGATTCGCGTCGACCCGTAGAGAAACTAGCGTCTCCGCGAGAAATTCTCGATTCTTTTTAACCCCAGAGAAACAAGTGTCCTTGGCAAACTCCTCAACTCAGGGAAACTAGCGTCCTTGATGAGAGCCTCCTGATTCGCGTCGGCTCGTAGAGAAACCAGTGTCTCCGTGAGAAATTCCCGATTCGTTTCAACCTCGAAGAAACCAGTGTCTTCGGCAAAATCCTTCGACTCAGGGAAACCAGTGTCCTTGACGAGAAAATCCTGATTCGCGTCGACCCGCAGAGAAACTAGCGTCTCCGCGAGAAATTCTCTATTCGTTTCAACCCCCAGGGAAACAAGTGTCCTTGGCAAACTCCTCAACTCAGGGAAACTAGCGTCCTTGATGAGAGCCTCCTGATTCGCGTCGGCTCGCAGAGAAACCAGTGTCTCCGCGAGAAATTCCTGACTCGTCTCAACTTGCAAGGTAAAGTCTTAGGCAGCAGGGATTAAAAAACTTGTTTTCTGAGCACCGGGACCCTGCAAGTCGGTCTAAAACAGTATCTTGCATACTATTCACAGGTCTCACTCTCCAAAGTCGAATCTCGACAAGGAGGGAAACAACCGCTTACGGGTCCTCTCGACTCGTAAGAGGGAAAATTCTCTTATAAGATCCTTACGACTTATGAGAGAAAACGCACTTAGGAATCCTCACGATTCCTAAGGAGAAAATCCACCTACGAGATCCTCTCGATCCGTAGGGAGAAAAATATCTATGAGACCCTCACGGCTCATAGAGTTGAAAAGTCTTAGGCAACAAATCTGAACCTGCGGCCTAAGCCATCGTTATTGCTTGAAGAAACTAAGACGCTTACTCTATTATCTGTCAACCATGTTCACTAAGATAACATGCAGATGATAAAAGAAAGAAGAAAGCAACAGAAAAAACATCTGAGTGGCGTTGGATTAAGCATTCAAGACACACTCATTCATGCATGTGCAAAAGACTCAGAACAAGAAATGAGACAAGCTGAAATAAAATTTTTCCATTCATATGGCAAAAGGGTTCTTACAATCATAAAGAAATAAATAACAACATTATTGAAATGTTTACAATGGTATAACTTCGGACCCAGGACATCGATTGAGGAACTCGAAAGTAACCCTATCTAAGACTTTCCAAGCCTGGCGAACCATCCTAGTGTACTTTCTTTCGCGAGCACAAGCGTCAGGGTCCCCCCTGATGTCTTCCTCCCTCCAATAAGCAGCGAGTATGGAGGACTGTTGGAAAGTCTGGTGCAGGAGATCGACAAGATTGTCTCGCCGTCTCTTCGAGATTAGGTGCATCAGATACACCGAGTACACCTTATCCTCAGCAGCATCCAACGCCCCAAGCGGCACACCGGAGCAGAATAAGGGAAGTGCTTCCCAAATGGCTCCCACGATAAGCTTCAGGAGAGAGGAGCGTCGAGGAAGCAGTTGACCATTGTAGGCGTCGAAGCGATTCATGATCTCGGCACACTTGGCGTTGGTAAATTCTCGATTTTGAGAGCGGCCGAGTCGGCGGATGTCCCCGTAAGAGATGATCTCGTCAAGGTCATACATATGGGTGTCCATTGCTCCTGTAAAAGAAGACTAACAGAATTAGCAGACAGGCTGATTAAGCGAATTCTTATTAAAAACAGGCACAGGGAGTTAAACTCCTCGAGAGCAATGCTCTGCAAACAGGAGTGACTCCTATCAAATTCGGTAATGAGGAGAATCTGAAGAAAATCCCCTAAGAACATTGAGAGTTTTGCTCTGAGAAGACAATAATAATAATAATATAAAATGCCATCTTTAACTTCCAAGATCCACGAAGAACTTTTAAGAGTTCTTCTGTACGATTTGGAAGGAGCAAAGCTCCATTAACGCATTAAGAAAATATAAGGAAAATCTTTTAGAGAGCAGAGCTCCATTGATGGAACCTTAACAGGATTCCCTTTAATTCTCTTTAAATCCTTTTAAACCTATAGAGCAAAGCTCAGCTAAGTGAAACCCTAAATGGGTCTTCTTTAGATCGGGGATCTATTGAGAGCAAGGCTCTTAAAATTAATTTAACATAATCCAAATTAATTTTTACCTAAAAATTTTCTAGAGTTTAACTCTTAAAAACGCTTGAACAAAAAGAGCAGGGCTCTGGACGAAATTCTTATGAAGAGATGAAAATCATCTAAGGGACCAAAGGTCCTATTTATAGGCAATAAGTGCCGTTTCAATTTCCCAACGGTTGGGATTCTGACCACCGCTACGCTCACGTTTGGGGCCACGTAAGCGCAACGGTGGGGGGGGCATTTGTTTACCCTAATCAGAGCAAAGCTCTGTTCAAATTCCAAGGAGGGAAATGAAGCAACGCTTCTGATTCCCCCAATCAGAGCAAAGCTCTGTTTGAGTTTCAAAAATTCAAAAATTGAAGCAACGCTTCAAATTCCTTGCGCTGCGCGCAGGGCGCCACGTATCAAAAGCTGACACGCCAGCGCAGAGAGCGCAGCGCCCAAGGCAGCGCACCCAATCAGAGCAAGGCTCTATTTAAAACAAAATTAAAAGAAGCAACGCTTCAGATGACCTGCGCTCTGCGCTGCGCGCCACGTGGCAGCGCAGTCGCGCTGCGCTGCGCGCTGCGCGACACGTGGCAGCGCAGTTACGCTTGCGCAGTTGCGCTGCGCTCTGCGCTGCGTGACACGTGTCACGCGCTGGGGCGTTTGCGCCAAACAGAATTAAAATTCTAGTAAGATCCTTCTGTTCTTGTTAAAATAAGAAGATTGTCTTCTGTAAAACAGAAACCCTTGGATCAAAGATCCAACGGTGGGGAAAATTCCCCAAATCACTCAGAGAATGATCTCTTTAACAAACTTAACAAATCTATGGGCACTATATAAAGACCCCCAGACCCCAACTCAAAACATCATCAACATCGTGAGAGATCAAGAACTTCAAAACAGAGAGAACTCTGAAGAATTTCGAAAGAACTCAAGAAAAAGGTAAAAACCTTTATAAAATAGAAGAATTTCTTCTGAATAGATCATTGATCTAAGAACAAGATCAATGATCTTCATTAAAAAAAATATATATAAATAATAATAGTGCCTTGCAATTTTTATGAACCATTGGTTCTGGAATTTCATAAAAGTTCTTTTCTTGAATCCAAAATTGGATCAAGTTATTGAAGCAGTGCCTAGCACTTGCAAAACTGCACTGTTGCGCTCCTGGGTTGGCGTAAGTCACCAGAGAGCGCCACGTGTCAGCGGCGCAACAGCGCAGCGCACTGACGCAGCGCACTGCGCTGTTGCGCTTGCGTTCACCAGAGTGTGACACGAGTCACCACGACAAGCGTTTGCGCTCAGTAATTGGCGCAAAGCGCCTGACAAGCCACTGTCAAGAAATGAATGCACTGCATTATTTACAGAAGGGCCAAGCCCAATTAAAAAAGGCCTAACAGATGCTCAAATTAAATGCAATGCATTATTTTAAAGAAGGGCAGAGCCCAAAACAGATGCTCTGCATCATTTATAAAGGGACATAGCCCAAATCAAAAAGGCCTAGCCGGCCAAAAGAAAATGCATTGCATTATTAAACAGGGGCAAAGCCCTAGCACAGGCCTAATAGGCCAAAGATAAAACGTTGAATATTCTCAACTGGGCTTAGCCCAATCATGGCCGTAAGTCCTCAATTTAAATTGACCGAGCAAGATTGCTCTCTTAAATCAATTTACATCCAGTTCAAGGGTACATCTCTGAACTCCTCTGACACCTATCGTTGTAATCCTTCAACGACGTCAGAGAGGTGACGAGTCCCGACAACCACACATCGACATGGACTGCGGGGTCCTTAAACTCGTGGACCGAAACGTCCTTAAACTAATATTCGTCCCAAAATGGGAATGTTGGACCGAAATGTCCTTAAACTAATGCTCGTCCCCAAATGGGAATGATGGACCACCATGTCCCTAAACTGGAGATGGACCACCATGTCCCTAAACTGGCAATGGACCATCATGTCCCTAAACTGGCAATGGACCGCAATGTTCTTAAACTACCTATGGACCACTACATCCCTAAACTGGAACAATAGAGCCAATTGCTCTCTTGTCGGATCCAAACGATCCCGTTAAGTTGATCTTAGTCTCGAATCAGACTAACGTATCCTTAACAAACTTTTAAGTTGATCTTAGCCTCAATATGGCTAACGTATCCTTAAACTAAAACACCAAACCCAAATCTAAGTAAATACGGATTTGGACTAATTCACGTCCTACGGGCGACGGCATAACTTAGTCTTCGTATACAATCCACGGGCATCCACAAACAAAACAAACACACACGACACGAAGTGAAATTCTGGAGAAGGAGAAAGTTGTTACCGCGATGCGGTAGCGTAATTAACTGCAGGGGCTTGCGCCTGCAGGGAAGAGCGTCCCCACAATCAAAAACTCCTCAAGCGAGGGAGAATCTGACGAAGTCTGCTACATCGGCCGTATCCGTCTAAACCTCCGATACACGGCGCCATAAATCAACTTGGCATCTTCGGAGAGGTATACGGATAAAACCAAATAGCATCTGCCCCGAATTTCAGGCAAGACGTCCATGTCCTGGCCGCCGTTCGGAGGGGAACAATACCATTTCAGCCCGGTACCATAGCAACGTTATTTGTTATAATGGGACTCATGAGATTCCGTTGGATTCATACTCAAACTAACCCAACACCCCGCGTATATTAGTCTGTGATTAAAGTTACAAGTCTTGCCCAAATCCATTAATACATAAGAGAGTGCAATTCAAGTATTGAGCCGAGTTCAAGTATTCAAGTCAATGGTTCATGTATTCATGTCAAGTCATTACGTATTCATGGTTCGGGTCAAGTCGAGTCAAGTATGCAATAGGTTTATGCCAAACATATAATATCTAATTATGTATTCATCTACATGCGATAATTAAGAGATCAGGGAAAACACGGTATACATGTTCGAATAGGATGAAATGAGGCAAGTACATTATTCGAGTAACTACCATAAACAATGTTGTAAAGAAATATTATGTACGACTAATTAATCAAGTCGAACGAATGCGGAATATAAACAGAAATATGGCTCTAAGTGTTTTTCATGCGTGAGTTCCAGTTTCACCTAAATACGACTACCGGTTTGGAAGGTATATCTGTTTTCGTATCGTCGTGCAAAACAGATCAGAATATATCCGGCACCGTCACACATTTTTAAAATGCAGTTTGAGTTAATTTCTATCGGGTTTCAGGTTATAAAAATCATTAGAAAATTGTAGGTATTACGGAGTACTTATCCAAAACACTAAGATTCAAGCGATTTGGATTTCTGAAACTCTCGTTATGATCATTTTAAAATCAGCGTTTAAAACGGAAATTCAGATTTCTGGACAGCAACTATATATTATATTGCAAAGTCTATATCGTGTTGTTTCATGCATTTCTAAGTAATCTAGCATATAGAAAATTACAGTTATATAAATTATGCATCTACACATCTAAATTTTGTCACGAACGGACATCGAGAGTTTGAATTATGTCTTATTTAAAAACAGTGTGCGAATCAGGACAGATTCTGTCAAAATTCATCGCTTAATATTTTAACGCAGTTTTCTATATTTTACGTCAATTTTTAGTAAAAATTTTAAACTAAGAAAATATAGATTATTCTATTTAGATATCCAAAACACCTGAGTTTGCTCAATTTGGACATCGGTATATCAAGTTATGTGTTCTAGATTAAATCGTTATGCGGTTCGATCTGAAATTTTTACAGCATATACAAAATAATATATTCTATCATATGTAAATTTCCTAAAATTTTCAGAAGTAAAAATTAATTTCTAAAACTTATTTTAAAAGTAAATGTATTGATATGTCATATGTGAGAAATGAGAAAACCATGGTATTTATCGTAACTTCATTTTTTTATACAAAATTTAAATAAATTAATTTAAAATACAACAAAAAATGATACAATCCTAATTTGTCACTATGAAATCTTAACATATGGATTGAGAGTAATGAAAAAGACTTTACAAACTATATATGTGTGTGTGTTTGTGTGTGTTCATTATTTATATATGTATCCATTTAATTAATTATTTAGGGACTATGACATGATATAAGAAGTTTTTCATGGCAATATGATAAGAGAAAGATAGAGAGAAGGAGATGGAGGGAGGGAAAGAGAAAAGAGACTTACATACACAAGCCGGTATTGTCACCGGGCTTGTCTATCCGCCGATAGCCTCGCGTTTCTAGCGAGACTTTCTTGAGAACTTCTTCATGTTCTTCTTCGAGGAATCTAAATGAAGAGAGGTATGTTAAATGATAGAAAGGTGTGATGATGAAAAGAAAGAGGAGTGGGATATAAAAAAGTTTATGGCCATCATAATTCTAATAAATTATGGCTCATAGCCATTCTAATTATTTTGGGAGTTAAAAAGAAGATGAAATGAAAGGTCTCATTTGTAGGTTATGAGAAGAATAAAAATTGATAAAAAATAATTACAAGAATGGAGATTTGAACATGTGACTTATGGAAGAACAATGCAAGGACTTAACTAATGTGCTACAAGGTTGTTCATGCGCATATTTAATTAGAATTAAATATATGTTGTTACATGAAAAGAAAGTGAGCTATTGGGCTCATAGTTTTATAAAAGAAAATGAAAATGAGATTGGATTTGGGTTATGGGTTGGGTTAGGTATTGCGTTTAATTTGAAATAGGTTAAGATTTAGTTTAAAGAAATGGGTTTGGGATAAATAGATAGAATAATAAAATAATATATTTAATAGAAAACAAAATTTACGGAAAAATACTACGAATAAATAAATATAATATTTTACTAAAGAAGAAAAACACGAAGATATGGTAATACTAGGGTCGTTATAAGGCTTGACCTTACGGAATTTAGACTTGGCCGAGGGGGTATTAGACCCGAACTTTTGTCGCGTAGGTTCACCTTGATTGATAGAGTAGGTGACTTAAATAGAGTGATGTACCGCGTGTATGTTCCGCGGCATACTTATGATACGCTATTTCGCTTAAGTAGCTTTAGGATGTACATTTATTATGCACTATATTTCTATTCGTTCCTGTGATCTATCTTTATCGATATCGGATCGTGGTTTCCGTTACCTTGGCTACACGAGCAGAGAGAGCTGCGGCTAGAGATACGGTCAGAGCGAGCTCTTCAGGGACGAGGACTGACCAGGATATATTCCGGTGGCGTACGAAATGCATTGATATGTTGTTTTACTAGGATTTCTCGTTGACGCGAACTTTCAGATTTGCACCAGATGATCGGGCCATTGCTAGAGGCCAGCCAGATTGCGAAGACTATTAATGTACCGTCTAATCCAGATGATTGAGACGTTGTCTACCGTGCAGACAGATGAGCCAGCTGTAGCTGAGATCGAAAAGATATCGCCCCTAGACCATTGAAGCTAATGCAACATGAGTTTATACACGGAGACATGACAGAAGGTAGCTAGTCCATCTTGAATTGAGTGACTGAGATGATTCGTCTGATCTGATGCGCCGAGTCAGGCTCAGTTAAGTTGAAGAATTCCAGTTTGAAGGATCTTACACAGATCTAGAGTAAATCGATCAAGAAAGAACATTGTTCGTTGGATGCTCTGTTGTAAGATCAGTAAGTTGACCAGTTTCGGATAGAAGGAGCTCACCCAGACGAGTTGTGAGTCAATCGAGAAAGGACGAGCGAAAGCGCATTACTCCGATGATTTGGACAAGTTCCCGAGGATGTAATTGGCTAGATGCCTTCTACAGGATATCAGAGATGCCGAGTTCGTAGGTTCGAAAGAGACTCCAGATATGACTACAACAAATTGAAGCTCAGTCCACACAGCTACGAAGAGATGATTCCGAATTAGTCCATATTGAAAGGAAGAGGAGTAAGAGGTTCGTGCGATATCTTCGCGAGCTGACGTTCCTCTCTATTGATATCGAAAGACTTGCTACATATGCAGAGGCGTTGGATGCAGCTATAATTCTAGAGGAAAGTCATGATGATGATGCCTCTATCCCGAAATGAGAAACGAATTAAGTAAAGAATGCCAACTTCCGGGCAGTCCGGCAGAAATGAGATTGGGAAGAGACCCTGACAGGATCTTTCGGGAGTACTTCAGGATAAAGACTTGGACCAGGATCGAGTGTATCGTGCACACTCAGTGGGCCAAAGATTGCCATCGCTCATGTGATACGTTACGGGTGACTATGTTAGTTGGTCAGTAGATCTTCAGAGAAGCACCATAACGGAACTGTTTCCGTCATTACTCCGAATCAGGCTGTCGAGCCGAGCAGTCATGTAACTGGCAATCCGCAAAGAGAAACGAAGACATAAAAGCAGAAGACACCAGACCGTGGGCAGAAGGCAAATAGATATTCTTGTTCTGCCAGCCTTAGATGCACCGGCATCTTTCGACATTGAAGGAAGGGCACCTCAACATCAGTTATTGTGATTTGCGCCCTGATGATTCCGATATCGCGTTTTCATCGTTTTGATTTCGGTATTCTGACGATTTGTTTCATGATTGATATTTCCTATGTGCACCGCAGTTGCACTTGATTCGTATATTATGTATTAGTTGTGCTGGTTTTGTTTTTGTGCATACCCATTGCACTTGATTTTGATTTCGTACACGCCGATATACTTGACTTGATTTTGTGCATATAGTATGCACATGATTTTGGACTTATGCATTCGGTGTAGATTACACCCACTTTCATTACTCGATATGAGTTTTGTGCACGCAGTTGCACATGTTTATGAGTTTAAATAACGCGGTATACTTGATTTGATTTGGTGTATATCGTATATCGTCGATGTCACGCCCCGCTTCCCAGAGTACGCAAGATTGGGCACGTAACATAGCCAACCATGCTACCTGTGGGTAGGAAGTATCCATCCACAGTCACATTACGGTTGTAGAGATATCAAGAACAATGTAAATAAACTAATCTAACACATGTCCAAATCCATAATAACAAGAGTCAATAAACAATAAGTGCGGAAGCAAATGATCCAATACAATAAATAAACAGTACGTCCCATAATGCGGGCTCACATCTGGAAATGAAATGAAAATAAATAAACTAAACCCTAAGGAACTCACAGTTCAGCCTGCTGGCTGAAGTACTCCTGCTCGGTCGTCGATAGTGGTACAGAATCTGGGCCATGCAAAACCCAGACGTCAGCGCGTCATGACAACAAGTATGGTATAAACGTGGTAATAAACAATGCAGGTATGAACATGAATAAAGCAGTACTATGGATTAACAATGCAGAGTAATGTGCAGTGGTGGCTAAACTGTCCTATCAGGTTTCTACTCTATAGTCTTTGAAATCAATTGATGAATCGTCGATGTAACTCAATAGTATCCCGTGCGTGCCCGGGACCACGGTCAAGGTCCTCGGGGCTGAATCCGAGACGTGCCGCTAAGCAGTAATAGGTAGTAGGATGGTTGAGTGATGTCAGCATCATCACTCCCGGACTGGCCAAGCCCGTAAGACTGATCAGAACAAGTATCGAACTGTTGAGTTACAAGTCGGTTTCACCTTTGATTTCCCCATACCCCCAAGTTATGTATGTCAGGTCAGGTATTCAATAGTCAAGGACTAATGCCAACACAAAATCAGGTGAAAATAGGTCTGTCTGGATAGACAGCAGGGATGGTCAGGTTTGTCGGCATTAGGCATGAAATCAGGTAACAGGTCAGGTCACGTTTTAACAGGTTGAGTCGATATGTATAGGGTGTCATGTCCGGTGTATCAGTACATGTGTCAGGTGTATCAAGATCGGTCAATATGTAGTGCAATCAAATGTATGCTGATAACAGGTATAGTAACGAATAAGGGACAACAGCAGGAACAGCAAATAACGATATTATTCCATGTAAACACAGTGATGCTTTGTACTCTCTTATTAACAGGTTCACGCACCCTTGGGGTGCAATAATCACAGTGTAGCGCAATATTAATAACAGCAGGCAATAAAGATATAAGTGTGCGACTATTATCCTCTAAATATTAAAATGATTAGCAGGTAGTTGTTATTAAGGTTATGGTGGCAAAATACGATTTAATTGGCAGTATTATAATGTACATCATATTTCGTCCAATGAGATAAGTAGCAATACTAGTTAATATAGCGAGTTTGTGAGTCCAACATTTAATTAGTTTAACGTAGCATGTAGCAAGAAATCTTGCCTCGACGGTTTCGCAAACCGGAAAGCACGGATGCAAAGTCGGCAGAAAGCACGGGACGGGTGCATGGGCCACGGATCGAGTCCCAACAGCGAACAGCGGGACCACACGGACCAGGGTACTTCGCTGGAGCGTCGGGTCCAAAAGACGACACGGCCGGAATCCGGCAACAGTCAAAACAACGAAGTTAGCAAACACGATACATGCGGGCAAACGACTAGCGAGGGGGTTTGGCACCAAAGGAAGTAAAGTGATGCTTACAGAGAAGAACCAGGGGCAACCACGACGGGCCCGACGGCGATGGGCGCGCCGGCAGTGAACAGGAGATGCGGCGAGGGCGGCAGCCTAGGCTGAAGGGTTTCTGGTTTTGTTGCAGCCGCGACGAGGGATGTAGTGGCCTGGTCTGGGTGGCAGGAGAGAGAGGAGGTGTCGGCGGTGGCTCTGGCAATGACGGCGATGATCGACGGCGCGTTTCCCGGCGACCCGGGGATTGGTGCTAGGGTCGGGCTCGGGTCTGGTGGTGGTCCGGCGAGGGGAGGAGGAAGGCGACGACGAGGTCGGGACGAGGAGGAAGAGAGGGAGTCGCAGGCGTCGTCGGTGACGGGAGGCGGCGTCGACGGCGAGATCTGCGGCCGGGTGATGTCGTCGGGGTTGGGTGCAGGCGCGGAAGAGAGCGGAGGAAGGAGGAAGAGGGTGCGGTAAGGCCGAGGAGGCGATGACGGCGACGGCGAGGTCGCGGGGAGGCCGGCGGCGCAAGCACGAGGAGCTAGGGTTAGGGTTGCGAGAGGTTTCTCGCGGTGGGTTCTCGTGATGGAGAAGAAGGAGGGGAGGCACGTAATTATAAAGGAAGAGAGAGAGAGAGATTGAGAGAAAGATTTTAGAGAGAGAGAGAGAAAAAGAATATAGAGAGAGACAGAGAGAGACAGAGAGAGATAGAGGAGGAAAGGGGGGCCCACGAGTTGATTTAAGAGCTCGTGATTGGCTGAGGCGCAATTTTGAAAGGAGATTTGAAAGATTTTAAAGGATTTAACAGTTAAGAAGATTATAATCGTATATATTTTAATTTTATGATATTTAATTAAAATTGGCCTTTTTGGCGCTAAATGAAACATTTCCAAATCGCGCCCGGGTTGCGCCCAAATGTTCCAAATTCAAATTATAGGATTTTAAGCGGGTTCCAAATTTTGAAAAGAGGTGTTTAATGATTAAAATGCATGCCCCCAAGTCGGACACTTGTACGCGCGCGTAGTCGTCCAAACTTGCCCGTTTAGCCGAACGGGACGGAATCTCGACGTGCGGACGCTACCACGCGACTGGTGGCGACGAGTAGGCCAACATGGATATTTTTAATTTCATTTTAGGTGTTAAAATTTGTTATGTGCCAAAATGACTTAACCGGTTAAAATTTAGCAATAAACACCAGATAATCAGGATAATTGGAATGAGCAGTATATAACCCTCAACTAGTAATATAAATAGTATTATTGGGCTCGGGTGTTACATCATACCCAACTACAAAAAGAATTTCGTCCTCGAAATTCCAAGAATACAAGATAGCTAACTACTGGAAAAGGTGAGGGAATTTCTGCCGGATCTCGTCTTCTCGCTCCCAAGTGGATTCTCCATGCGATCGATTACCCCAAGAAACTAGCACAAGAGGGATAACCTTGTTCTTAAGAACCTTTTCTCTTCGATCCTTGATTTCAACTGGTCGCTCCTCAAAGGTTAGGTCCTCCCGTACGGTCAACTCCGAATGATCCAAAACGTGAGTCTCATCACGAACATACCTCCGTAGTTGAGACACATGAAACACATCGTGCACTCTTGCCAATGACTGTGGTAACGCCAAACGGTACGCTACCTCTCCAACACGCTCCAATATCTCGAAGGGTCCAACGAATCGAGGACTAAGCTTTCCCCGACTTCCAAAGCGAATCACCCCTCTAGTCGGTGATATCTTCAGGAATACCAGATCACCCACGGCGAACTCTAGAGGTCTTCTTGACGTGTCTGCCCAACTTTTCTGTCTGTCTTGAGCTGCCTTCATATGCTTCCTGATTGTATTCACCTTCTCGACTGTCTGTACCACCAAATCTGGTCCTAGTAACCTTCGTTCACCAACATCATCCCAGCAAACAGGTGAACGGCACTTATGACCATACAACGCTTCAAACGGAGCCATCTGAATAGTCGCTTGGAAGCTATTGCTGTACGAAAACTCCACCAGGTGTAGATGATCCTCCCAAGAACCTTTGAAGTCCAACATGCAAGCTCTCAACATATCTTCAAGGGTCTGGATCGTTCTTTCTGATTGTCCATCAGTCTGAGGATGATAAGCTGTGCTAAACTTCAATCGAGTCCCCAAACTCTCTTGTAAACTCCTCCAAAAGTGCGACAAGAACCGAGTGTCCCGATCGGACACGATGCTCACCGGTACTCCATGCAATCTTACAATCTCCTGCATGTACCGCTCTGCCAAAGTCTCTGTCGATTGACCAACCCGAAAAGGAATAAAGTGAGCCGCCTTGGTCAACCGATCGACAATCACCCATACTGCATTGTTGCCCCTTGGACTCCGCGGTAAAGCCGTCACGAAATCCATGGTTATATGTTCCCACTTCCACTGAGGAATCGGAAGTGGTTGCAACAAACCAGCAACCCTTTGGTGTTCAGCCTTGACTTGCTGACACACCAAGCACTTAGCCACAAAGCGAGCAATTTCCCGTTTCATACCTTCCCACCAGAAATGCTGTCGAATATCTCGGTACATCTTTGTCCCTCCTGGATGTACAGAGTAAGCTGAACTGTGTGCCTCCCTCATAAGCTCTTCACGCACATCTCCTTTTGGCACACACACACGGCTACCATATCTCAACGAACCGTCTTCATGGATCAGTAAATCGGTTCGTAGTCCGGCTCCAACCTGCTCTCAAAACTTTTGCAGTCTAGGATCCTGCGATTGTGCCGCTTTAATCTTCTCAACTAAGGACGACTGTACTTGCAACTGCATCAACTGTCCCGTAGCATGTGGTAGCACAACCTCCAAGTCAAATCTCTGAAAATCCGCAATGATCTCCCTTTGTGCGGTCAATACCTGAATTGCTGGTAACCGACTCAGCGCATCCGGCACGACGTTGACCTTTCCCGGATGGTACTTAAGATCAAGGTCATAGTCAGCCATCAGCTCCAACCATCTGCGTTGCCTCATGTTCAACTCCTTCTGAGTGAACACATACTTTAAACTCTTGTGATCTGTAAAGACTTCAACTCTCTCGCCCAAAAGGTAGTGTCTCCAAATCTTCAGGGCGAAGATCACGGCTGCAAGCTCTAGGTCATGAGTCGGATAGTTCTTCTCATGAGTCTTCAGTTGTCTCGATGCGTAAGCGACGACTTTCCCATTCTGCATCAAAACACATCCCAATCCTTTTCCGGATGCGTCGCTATGAATCATCAGTCCTCCTGAATCATCCGGTACGGTTAGGATAGGGGCGGTTATCAACTTCTGCTTCAACGTCTCGAAGGCCAATGCACATCCATCCGTCCAAACAAACGGTACCTCCTTACGCGTAAGCTTGGTTAACGGCTCTGCCAAACGAGCGAAGTTCTCCACAAATCTCCTGTAGTATCCGGCGAGTCCAAGAAAACTTCTTATCTCCGCAACATTCTTTTGAATAGGCCAATCTCGAACTGCTGCAATCTTTTCGGGATCGACGGCGATTCCATCGCCCGACACAACATGCCCCAGAAACTTCACTTCTTCCAGCCAAAATTCGCACTTACTCATTTTCGCGAATAATTTCTCCTGTCTCAGCGTCTGCAGGGCAATCTTTAAATGCTCTGCATGTTCCTCCGGACTCTTCGAGTATACCAGAATATCGTCAATGAATACCACAATAAACTGGTCCAAGAATGGTGAAAAGATCCTGTTCATCAAATCCATGAATATTGCCGGCGCATTAGTCACTCCGAAGGGCATCACCAAATACTCGAAATGTCCATATCGAGTTCGAAACGCCGTCTTGCAAATGTCTTCTGCTTTCACTCGGACCTGATGATATCCTGATCGCAAATCCAGTTTCGAGAATACCCTCGCGCTACTAAGCTGCTCAAAAAGTTCTCCAATGCGAGGGATCGGGTACTTATTCTTAATAGTCACCCGGTTCAATTCTCGATAATCAATGCACATCCTTCTCGTGCCATCCTTCTTCTTTACTAAAAGAACTGGAGCTCCCCAAGGTGAGTTGCTGCTTCGAATCCAACCTTTCTCGAGTAATTCACCAACTTGTTTCTTAACTTCCTCCAATTCAACCGGTGCCATCGGATAATAAGATTTTGATACTGGCGCTGCACCAGGAATAAGGTCAATCGCAAACTCCACATCTCGCTTCGGCGGTAAGCCTGATATATCTTCAAACACATCCATAAAGTCACGAACAACTGCCGGCTCTTCATTACTATCCGCTTCCATTGCCGCAAGAACACTGTTTGTCGGCCTAGCCCTAAACTCGACTGGTCCGACAGATCTGCTTCCTCCAATGAAGGTAAACTCAGGGTGTCCGGGAATCTGGAAAATTACTTTCCTTGCCCTACAATCAATGTGGGCGTGGAAAGTGCCAAGAAAATCCATTCCCAAGACTACTTCATAACTGCCCGTATCAATCACCAAGAAATCTGCAAAAAGCTCCCGTCCGCAAACAACAACTGTACACTCTCTACATTCCTTACTAGCTATGATTTTCCCATTCCCAGTGTGTATGTCCCAAAAACTAGACAGGGTCGTGCAGGTAATCGAGTTTGTAGTTATAAATTTGGATGACATAAAACAGTGGGACGCTCCGGAATCAAATAATGCCAATGCGGGAAAACCATGAACGAGCAAAGTACCTGAAACCACTTCTCCTGATGCCTTAGCTTCCTCAGCTGTCAACGTGAAAGCTCGAGCCTGCTTTGGTCCTTGAGTCAGCTGTTTCTGCCCTTGGAACGGTCTCTGCGGAGGCTTCCGTATATCATCTCTCGTGCGAAGCTTCGACGGACAGGCACCAACTGCGTGATCGGCTGCCCCACAAACCAGACAAAGTCCCAGTCTTCTTCTACAATCCTTATGCACGTGCCCAGGTAAGTGGCAGTAGGCACAGGTCACGCTCTTCCTTCGGTCAACGATCACAGGCTTCTTCATGGGTGCTACGCCTCGACGGTCCACTGGAATACCTCTGCGCCCGTGATCTCGGTTAGGTACAAATGCAGGCTTCCTGGCCGCAACTGCTGTCTGGTGAAGGTTCCCTTTCGATCCTGATAAACTCTGCTGCTCTCTGGCTGCCGTAAGAACCTGCGAGAAAGTGGTCAAACCCAGGAAGACAATCTGCCTCTGGATTTCCACATCCAAACTGCGCAAGAACCTTCGCGCCCTGTCTGCCTCCTTGGCGACTAAGGGTCCAGCGAAACGGCTGAGTCTCATCCATTCCGCTGCATGTACATCCACAGCTGCTCCATTTTGTCTCAGCCCGATAAATTTCTCCTCCATTTCCTCCCGTGCAGTCCGCGGGAAGAACTTTTCCAAGAAGCTTTTAGAGAAATCCGCCCAACTGATTGGCTTGGGCAAGCGGGTCTCCTCCACAAGCCACCACTCTCGGGCATAATCCACCAGCTGAATGCGTACCACATCAACTCTCTTGTCGTCTGGGATCTGTGCCGCAATCAGTAAATTCTCCGTGTCTACTAGCCACTGCTCGGCTGGTAACGGCTCCTCCAGACCAGTGAAAGTAGTAGGACCCAATCGTCTGAAATATGCCACGGTCCCTACTCGGTCAACTGGCTTCGCTACAGCGGTGTTTACAGACTGCTGAATAGCCTGCAAACCCTCCTGAAATGAATCTGCTTGCTGCTGGATCAGCTTAATTTGCCTCTTCTGATTTTCCAACATCCCACGTATCACCCCTAACATGGCGGCTTCATCCACACGCCTCTGATACGTCTTGAAATTCTTATCTGCCATGGTCCTGAAATCAAAACAAATAACATTAGCATGATGATAGATTCAATATATAAATCAAGGCTAGAACTCCAAGATACTTAAATAGAGTACAGCATTGTAGCTATGCCGCGGTATCATAGCCGCAATTACTTAACTCTACCCAAGTCGCCTAAGTCCTAGAGATAACAAGAAATTAGGTTTTCGAGTTGACAATGCAAAGTAAGTTTGCAGGTCGACATGATCCGGAAGAATGATTCAAGGATGGTAAAACGGTCAAGGTGGCAGGACATGTTTCCTAATCACGGGTATTATGATTCGTGTATCGGGTGCAATACCCAACTACAAAGAATCAACCCAATTAACCTATGCTCTGATACCAAAAGAACCATGTCACGCCCCGCTTCCCAGAGTACGCAAGATTGGGCACGTAACATAGCCAACCATGCTACATGTGGGTAGGAAGTATCCATCCACAGTCACATTACGGTTGTAGAGATATCAAGAACAATGTAAATAAACTAATCTAACACATGTCCAAATCCATAATAACAAGAGTCAATAAACAATAAGTGCGGAAGCAAATGATCCAATACAATAAATAAACAGTACGTCCCATAATGCGGGCTCACATCTGGAAATGAAATGAAAATAAATAAACTAAACCCTAAGGAACTCACAGTTCAGCCTGCTGGCTGAAGTACTCCTGCTCGGTCGTCGATAGTGGTACAGAATCTGGGCCATGCAAAACCCAGACGTCAGCGCGTCATGACAACAAGTATGGTATAAACGTGGTAATAAACAATGCAGGTATGAACATGAATAAAGCAGTACTATGGATTAACAATGCAGAGTAATGTGCAGTGGTGGCTAAACTGTCCTATCAGGTTTCTACTCTATAGTCTTTGAAATCAATTGATGAATCGTCGATGTAACTCAATAGTATCCCGTGCGTGCCCGGGACCACGGTCAAGGTCCTCGGGGCTGAATCCGAGACGTGCCGCTAAGCAGTAATAGGTAGTAGGATGGATGAGTGATGTCAGCATCATCACTCCCGGACTGGCCAAGCCCGTAAGACTGATCAGAACAAGTATCGAACTGTTGAGTTACAAGTCGGTTTCACCTTTGATTTCCCCATACCCCCAAGTTATGTATGTCAGGTCAGGTATTCAATAGTCAAGGACTAATGCCAACACAAAATCAGGTGAAAATAGGTCTGTCTGGATAGACAGCAGGGATGGTCAGGTTTGTCGGCATTAGGCATGAAATCAGGTAACAGGTCAGGTCACGTTTTAACAGGTTGAGTCGATATGTATAGGGTGTCATGTCCGGTGTATCAGTACATGTGTCAGGTGTATCAAGATCGGTCAATATGTAGTGCAATCAAATGTATGCTGATAACAGGTATAGTAACGAATAAGGGACAACAGCAGGAACAGCAAATAACGATATTATTCCATGTAAACACAGTGATGCTTTGTACTCTCTTATTAACAGGTTCACGCACCCTTGGGGTGCAATAATCACAGTGTAGCGCAATATTAATAACAGCAGGCAATAAAGATATAAGTGTGCGACTATTATCCTCTAAATATTAAAATGATTAGCAGGTAGTTGTTATTAAGGTTATGGTGGCAAAATACGATTTAATTGGCAGTATTATAATGTACATCATATTTCGTCCAATGAGATAAGTAGCAATACTAGTTAATATAGCGAGTTTGTGAGTCCAACATTTAATTAGTTTAACGTAGCATGTAGCAAGAAATCTTGCCTCGACGGTTTCGCAAACCGGAAAGCACGGATGCAAAGTCGGCAGAAAGCACGGGACGGGTGCACGGGCCACGGATCGAGTCCCAACAGCGAACAGCGGGACCACACGGACCAGGGTACTTCGCTGGAGCGTCGGGTCCAAAAGACGGCACGGCCGGAATCCGGCAACAGTCAAAACAATGAAGTTAGCAAACACGATACATGCGGGCAAACGACTAGCGAGGGGGTTTGGCACCAAAGGAAGTAAAGTGATGCTTACAGAGAAGAACCAGGGGCAACCACGACGGGCCCGACGGCGATGGGCGCGCCGGTAGTGAACAGGAGATGCGGCGAGGGCGGCAGCCTAGGCTGAAGGGTTTCTGGTTCTGTTGCAGCCGCGACGAGGGATGTAGTGGCCTGGTCTGGGTGGCAGGAGAGAGAGGGGGTGTCGGCGGTGGCTCTGGCAATGACGGCGATGATCGACGGCGCGTTTCCCGGCGACCCGGGGATTGGTGCTAGGGTCGGGCTCGGGTCTGGTGGTGGTCCGGCGAGGGGAGGAGGAAGGCGACGACGAGGTCGGGACGAGGAGGAAGAGAGGGAGTCGCAGGCGTCGTCGGTGACGGGAGGCGGCGTCGACGGCGAGATCTGCGGCCGGGTGATGTCGTCGGGGTTGGGTGCAGGCGCGGAAGAGAGCGGAGGAAGGAGGAAGAGGGTGCGGTAAGGCCGAGGAGGCGATGACGGCGACGGCGAGGTCGCGGGGAGGCCGGCGGCGCAAGCACGAGGAGCTAGGGTTAGGGTTGCGAGAGGTTTCTCGCGGTGGGTTCTCGTGATGGAGAAGAAGGAGGGGAGGCACGTAATTATAAAGGAAGAGAGAGAGATTGAGAGAAAGATTTTAGAGAGAGAGAGAGAAAAAGAATATAGAGAGAGACAGAGAGAGACGGAGAGAGATAGAGAGGGAAAGGGGGGCCCACGAGTTGATTTAAGAGCTCGTGATTGGCTGAGGCGCAATTTTGAAAGGAGATTTGAAAGATTTTAAAGGATTTAACAGTTAAGAAGATTATAATCGTATATATTTTAATTTTATGATATTTAATTAAAATGGGCATTTTTGGCGCTAAATGAAACATTTCCAAATCGCGTCCGGGTTGCGCCCAAATGTTCCAAATTCAAATTATAGGATTTTAAGCGGGTTCCAAATTTTGAAAAGAGGTGTTTAATGATTAAAATGCATGCCCCCAAGTCGGACACTTGTACGCGCGCGTAGTCGTCCAAACTTGCCCGTTTAGCCGAACGGGACGGAATCTCGACGTGCGGACGCTACCACGCGACTGGTGGCGACGAGTAGGCCAATATGGATATTTTTAATTTCATTTTAGGTGTTAAAATTTGTTATGTGCCAAAATGACTTAACCGGTTAAAATTTAGCAATAAACACCAGATAATCAGGATAATTGGAATGAGCAGTATATAACCCTCAACTAGTAATATAAATAGTATTATTGGGCTCGGGTGTTACATCATACCCAACTACAAAAAGAATTTCG
This sequence comes from Agapanthus africanus, assembly GCA_030015575.1. NCBI lineage: Eukaryota > Viridiplantae > Streptophyta > Magnoliopsida > Asparagales > Amaryllidaceae > Agapanthus > Agapanthus africanus. The sequence continues at coordinate 98,332,967 of CM057337.1, forward strand.
TCCTCGAAATTCCAAGAATACAAGATAGCTAACTACTGGAAAAGGTGAGGGAATTTCTGCCGGATCTCGTCTTCTCGCTCCCAAGTGGATTCTCCATGCGATCGATTACCCCAAGAAACTAGCACAAGAGGGATAACCTTGTTCTTAAGAACCTTTTCTCTTCGATCCTTGATTTCAACTGGTCGCTCCTCAAAGGTTAGGTCCTCCCGTACGGTCAACTCCGAATGATCCAAAACGTGAGTCTCATCACGAACATACCTCCGTAGTTGAGACACATGAAACACATCGTGCACTCCTGCCAATGACTGTGGTAACGCCAAACGGTACGCTACCTCTCCAACACGCTCCAATATCTCGAAGGGTCCAACGAATCGAGGACTAAGCTTTCCCCGACTTCCAAAGCGAATCACCCCTCTAGTCGGTGATATCTTCAGGAATACCAGATCACCCACGGCGAACTCTAGAGGTCTTCTTGACGTGTCTGCCCAACTTTTCTGTCTGTCTTGAGCTGCCTTCATATGCTTCCTGATTGTATTCACCTTCTCGACTGTCTGTACCACCAAATCTGGTCCTAGTAACCTTCGTTCACCAACATCATCCCAGCAAACAGGTGAACGGCACTTATGACCATACAACGCTTCAAACGGAGCCATCTGAATAGTCGCTTGGAAGCTATTGCTGTACGAAAACTCCACCAGGTGTAGATGATCCTCCCAAGAACCTTTGAAGTCCAACATGCAAGCTCTCAACATATCTTCAAGGGTCTGGATCGTTCTTTCTGATTGTCCATCAGTCTGAGGATGATAAGCTGTGCTAAACTTCAATCGAGTCCCCAAACTCTCTTGTAAACTCCTCCAAAAGTGCGACAAGAACCGAGTGTCCCGATCGGACACGATGCTCACCGGTACTCCATGCAATCTTACAATCTCCTGCATGTACCGCTCTGCCAAAGTCTCTGTCGATTGACCAACCCGAAAAGGAATAAAGTGAGCCGCCTTGGTCAACCGATCGACAATCACCCATACTGCATTGTTGCCCCTTGGACTCCGCGGTAAAGCCGTCACGAAATCCATGGTTATATGTTCCCACTTCCACTGAGGAATCGGAAGTGGTTGCAACAAACCAGCAACCCTTTGGTGTTCAGCCTTGACTTGCTGACACACCAAGCACTTAGCCACAAAGCGAGCAATTTCCCGTTTCATACCTTCCCACCAGAAATGCTGTCGAATATCTCGGTACATCTTTGTCCCTCCTGGATGTACAGAGTAAGCTGAACTGTGTGCCTCCCTCATAAGCTCTTCACGCACATCTCCTTTTGGCGCACACACACGGCTACCATATCTCAACGAACCGTCTTCATGGATCAGTAAATCGGTTCGTAGTCCGGCTCTAACCTGCTCTCGAAACTTTTGCAGTCTAGGATCCTGCGATTGTGCCGCTTTAATCTTCTCAACTAAGGACGACTGTACTTGCAACTGCATCAACTGTCCCGTAGCATGTGGTAGCACAACCTCCAAGTCAAATCTCTGAAAATCCGCAATGATCTCCCTTTGTGCGGTCAATACCTGAATTGCTGGTAACCGACTCAGCGCATCCGGCACGACGTTGACCTTTCCCGGATGGTACTTAAGATCAAGGTCATAGTCAGCCATCAGCTCCAACCATCTGCGTTGCCTCATGTTCAACTCCTTCTGAGTGAACACATACTTTAAACTCTTGTGATCTGTAAAGACTTCAACTCTCTCCCCCAAAAGGTAGTGTCTCCAAATCTTCAGGGCGAAGATCACGGCTGCAAGCTCTAGGTCATGAGTCGGATAGTTCTTCTCATGAGTCTTCAGTTGTCTCGATGCGTAAGCGACGACTTTCCCATTCTGCATCAAAACACATCCCAATCCTTTTCCGGATGCGTCGCTATGAATCATCAGTCCTCCTGAATCATCCGGTACGGTTAGGATAGGGGCGGTTATCAACTTCTGCTTCAACGTCTCGAAGGCCAATGCACATCCATCCGTCCAAACAAACGGTACCTCCTTACGCGTAAGCTTGGTTAACGGCTCTGCCAAACGAGCGAAGTTCTCCACAAATCTCCTGTAGTATCCGGCGAGTCCAAGAAAACTTCTTATCTCCGCAACATTCTTTGGAATAGGCCAATCTCGAACTGCTGCAATCTTTTCGGGATCGACGGCGATTCCATCGCCCGACACAACATGCCCCAGAAACTTCACTTCTTCCAGCCAAAATTCGCACTTACTCATTTTCGCGAATAATTTCTCCTGTCTCAGCGTCTGCAGGGCAATCTTTAAATGCTCTGCATGCTCCTCCGGACTCTTCGAGTATACCAGAATATCGTCAATGAATACCACAATAAACTGGTCCAAGAATGGTGAAAAGATCCTGTTCATCAAATCCATGAATATTGCCGGCGCATTAGTCACTCCGAAGGGCATCACCAAATACTCGAAATGTCCATATCGAGTTCGAAACGCCGTCTTGCAAATGTCTTCTGCTTTCACTCGGACCTGATGATATCCTGATCGCAAATCCAGTTTCGAGAATACCCTCGCGCTACTAAGCTGCTCAAAAAGTTCTCCAATGCGAGGGATCGGGTACTTATTCTTAATAGTCACCCGGTTCAATTCTCGATAATCAATGCACATCCTTCTCGTGCCATCCTTCTTCTTTACTAAAAGAACTGGAGCTCCCCAAGGTGAGTTGCTGCTTCGAATCCAACCTTTCTCGAGTAATTCACCAACTTGTTTCTTAACTTCCTCCAATTCAACCGGTGCCATCGGATAATAAGATTTTGATACTGGCGCTGCACCAGGAATAAGGTCAATCGCAAACTCCACATCTCGCTTCGGCGGTAAGCCTGATATATCTTCAAACTCATCCATAAAGTCACGAACAACTGCCGGCTCTTCATTACTATCCGCTTCCATTGCCGCAAGAACACTGTTTGTCGGCCTAGCCCTAAACTCGACTGGTCCGACAGAGCTGCTTCCTCCAATGAAGGTAAACTCAGGGTGTCCGGGAATCTGGAAAATTACTTTCCTTGCCCTACAATCAATGTGGGCGTGGAAAGTGCCAAGAAAATCCATTCCCAAGACTACTTCATAACTGCCCGTATCAATCACCAAGAAATCTGCAAAAAGCTCCCGTCCGCAAACAACAACTGTACACTCTCTACATTCCTTACTAGCTATGATTTTCCCATTCCCAGTGTGTATGTCCCAAAAACTAGACAGGGTCGTGCAGGTAATTGATTGTGTAGTTATAAATTTGGATGACATAAAACAGTGGGACGCTCCGGAATCAAATAATGCCAATGCGGGAAAACCATGAACGAGCAAAGTACCTGAAACCACTTCTCCTGATGCCTTAGCTTCCTCAGCTGTCAACGTGAAAGCTCGAGCCTGCTTTGGTCCTTGAGTCAGCTGTTTCTGCCCTTGGAACGGTCTCTGCGGAGGCTTCCGTATATCATCTCTCGTGCGAAGCTTCGACGGACAGGCACCAACTGCGTGATCGGCTGCCCCACAAACCAGACAAAGTCCCAGTCTTCTTCTACAATCCTTATGCACGTGCCCACGTAAGTGGCAGTAGGCACAGGTCACGCTCTTCCTTCGGTCAACGATCACAGGCTTCTTCATGGGTGCTACGCCTCGACGGTCCACTGGAATACCTCTGCGCCCGTGATCTCGGTTAGGTACAAATGCAGGCTTCCTGACCGCAACTGCTGTCTGGTGAAGGTTCCCTTTCGATCCTGATAAACTCTGCTGCTCTCTGGCTGCCGTAAGAACCTGCGAGAAAGTGGTCAAACCCAGGGAGACAATCTGCCTCTGGATTTCCATATCCAAACTGCGCAAGAACCTTCGCGCCCTGTCTGCCTCCTTGGCGACTAAGGGTCCAGCGAAACGGCTGAGTCTCGTCCATTCCGCTGCATGTACATCCACAGCTGCTCCATTTTGTCTCAGCCCGATAAATTTCTCCTCCATTTCCTCCCGTGCAGTCCGCGGGAAGAACTTTTCCAAGAAGCTTTTAGAGAAATCCGCCCAACTGATTGGCTTGGGCAAGCGGGTCTCCTCCACAAGCCACCACTCTCGGGCATAATCCACCAGCTGAATGCGTACCACATCAACTCTCTTGTCGTCTGGGATCTGTGCCGCAATCAGTAAATTCTCCGTGTCTACTAGCCACTGCTCGGCTGGTAACGGCTCCTCCAGACCAGTGAAAGTAGTAGGACCCAATCGTCTGAAATCTGCCACGGTCCCTACTCGGTCAACTGGCTTCGCTACAGCGGTGTTTACAGACTGCTGAATAGCCTGCAAACCCTCCTGAAATGAATCTGCTTGCTGCTGGATCAGCTCAGTTTGCCTCTTCTGATTTTCCAACATCCCACGTATCACCCTTAACATGGCGGCTTCATCCACACGCCTCTGATACGTCTTGAAATTCTTATCTGCCATGGTCCTGAAATCAAAACAAATAACATTAGCATGATGATAGATTCAATATATAAATCAAGGCTAGAACTCCAAGATACTTAAATAGAGTACAGCATTGTAGCTATGCCGCGGTATCATAGCCGCAATTACTTAACTCCACCCAAGTCGCCTAAGTCCTAGAGATAACAAGAAATTAGGTTTTCGAGTTGACAATGCAAAGTAAGTTTCCAGGTCGACATGATCCGGAAGAATGATTCAAGGATGGTAAAACGGTCAAGGTGGCAGGACATGTTTCCTAATCACGGGTATTATGATTCGTGTATCGGGTGCAATACCCAACTACAAAGAATCAACCCAATTAACCTATGCTCTGATACCAAAAGAACCATGTCACGCCCCGCTTCCCAGAGTACGCAAGATTGGGCACGTAACATAGCCAACCATGCTACCTGTGGGTAGGAAGTATCCATCCACAGTCACATTACGGTTGTAGAGATATCAAGAACAATGTAAATAAACTAATCTAACACATGTCCAAATCCATAATAACAAGAGTCAATAAACAATAAGTGCGGAAGCAAATGATCCAATACAATAAATAAACAGTACGTCCCATAATGCGGGCTCACATCTGGAAATGAAATGAAAATAAATAAACTAAACCCTAAGGAACTCACAGTTCAGCCTGCTGGCTGAAGTACTCCTGCTCGGTCGTCGATAGTGGTACAGAATCTGGGCCATGCAAAACCCAGACGTCAGCGCGTCATGACAACAAGTATGGTATAAACGTGGTAATAAACAATGCAGGTATGAACATGAATAAAGCAGTACTATGGATTAACAATGCAGAGTAATGTGCAGTGGTGGCTAAACTGTCCTATCAGGTTTCTACTCTATAGTCTTTGAAATCAATTGATGAATCGTCGATGTAACTCAATAGTATCCCGTGCGTGCCCGGGACCACGGTCAAGGTCCTCGGGGCTGAATCCGAGACGTGCCGCTAAGCAGTAATAGGTAGTAGGATGGTTGAGTGATGTCAGCATCATCACTCCCGGACTGGCCAAGCCCGTAAGACTGATCAGAACAAGTATCGAACTGTTGAGTTACAAGTCGGTTTCACCTTTGATTTCCCCATACCCCCAAGTTATGTATGTCAGGTCAGGTATTCAATAGTCAAGGACTAATGCCAACACAAAATCAGGTGAAAATAGGTCTGTCTGGATAGACAGCAGGGATGGTCAGGTTTGTCGGCATTAGGCATGAAATCAGGTAACAGGTCAGGTCACGTTTTAACAGGTTGAGTCGATATGTATAGGGTGTCATGTCCGGTGTATCAGTACATGTGTCAGGTGTATCAAGATCGGTCAATATGTAGTGCAATCAAATGTATGCTGATAACAGGTATAGTAACGAATAAGGGACAACAGCAGGAACAGCAAATAACGATATTATTCCATGTAAACACAGTGATGCTTTGTACTCTCTTATTAACAGGTTCACGCACCCTTGGGGTGCAATAATCACAGTGTAGCGCAATATTAATAACAGCAGGCAATAAAGATATAAGTGTGCGACTATTATCCTCTAAATATTAAAATGATTAGCAGGTAGTTGTTATTAAGGTTATGGTGGCAAAATACGATTTAATTGGCAGTATTATAATGTACATCATATTTCGTCCAATGAGATAAGTAGCAATACTAGTTAATATAGCGAGTTTGTGAGTCCAACATTTAATTAGTTTAACGTAGCATGTAGCAAGAAATCTTGCCTCGACGGTTTCGCAAACCGGAAAGCACGGATGCAAAGTCGGCAGAAAGCACGGGACGGGTGCACGGGCCACGGATCGAGTCCCAACAGCGAACAGCGGGACCACACGGACCAGGGTACTTCGCTGGAGCGTCGGGTCCAAAAGACGGCACGGCCGGAATCCGGCAACAGTCAAAACAACGAAGTTAGCAAACACGATACATGCGGGCAAACGACTAGCGAGGGGGTTTGGCACCAAAGGAAGTAAAGTGATGCTTACAGAGAAGAACCAGGGGCAACCACGACGGGTCCGACGGCGATGGGCGCGCCGGCAGTGAACAGGAGATGCGGCGAGGGCGACAGCCTAGGCTGAAGGGTTTCTGGCTCTGTTGCAGCCGCGACGAGGGATGTAGTGGCCTGGTCTGGGTGGCAGGAGAGAGAGGGGGTGTCGGCGGTGGCTCTGGAAATGACGGCGATGATCGACGGCGCGTTTCCCGGCGACCCGGGGATTGGTGCTAGGGTCGGGCTCGGGTCTGGTGGTGGTCCGGCGAGGGGAGGAGGAAGGCGACGACGAGGTCGGGACGAGGAGGAAGAGAGGGAGTCGCAGGCGTCGTCGGTGACGGGAGGCGGCATCGACGGTGAGATCTGCGGCCGGGTGATGTCGTCGGGGTTGGGTGCAGGCGCGGAAGAGAGCGGAGGAAGGAGGAAGAGGGTGCGGTAAGGCCGAGGAGGCGATGACGGCGACGGCGAGGTCGCGGGGAGGCCGGCGGCGCAAGCACGAGGAGCTAGGGTTAGGGTTGCGAGAGGTTTCTCGCGGTGGGTTCTCGTGATGGAGAAGAAGGAGGGGAGGCACGTAATTATAAAGGAAGAGAGAGAGAGAGAGATTGAGAGAAAGATTTTAGAGAGAGAGAGAAAAAAAGAATATAGAGAGAGACAGAGAGAGACGGAGAGAGATAGAGAGGGAAAGGGGGGCCCACGAGTTGATTTAAGAGCTCGTGATTGGCTGAGGCGCAATTTTGAAAGGAGATTTGAAAGATTTTAAAGGATTTAACAGTTAAGAAGATTATAATCGTATATATTTTAATTTTATGATATTTAATTAAAATGGGCATTTTTGGCGCTAAATGAAACATTTCCAAATCGCGCCCGGGTTGCGCCCAAATGTTCCAAATTCAAATTATAGGATTTTAAGCGGGTTCCAAATTTTGAAAAGAGGTGTTTAATGATTAAAATGCATGCCCCCAAGTCGGACACTTGTACGCGCGCGTAGTCGTCCAAACTTGCCCGTTTAGCCGAACGGGACGGAATCTCGACGTGCGGACGCTACCACGCGACTGGTGGCGACGAGTAGGCCAACATGGATATTTTTAATTTCATTTTAGGTGTTAAAATTTGTTATGTGCCAAAATGACTTAACCGGTTAAAATTTAGCAATAAACACCAGATAATCAGGATAATTGGAATGAGCAGTATATAACCCTCAACTAGTAATATAAATAGTATTATTGGGCTCGGGTGTTACAATCGATTTCGATTTTGATACTTGATATTTGTTTTCGTACACCTTGTGCACTTGAGATTCTTGCATACACTTGGCACATTTGATGTGATTTTGTGCACACCAGATGCACTAAATCGATATTCTTCGTGCATATCAGATGCACCTGACAATGTTGTAGTGCACACCCGTTGCACTCGACAGATGTTTTCGTGCACACCCGTTGCACTTGGTTTTTGTTTCTGTACACATTCGAGGCACCTGTATTGATTTCGATTTCTGTGCGCACCAGACGCACATGGCACATTTGTATATGCTATTTGAGTTTGATTTGTTTCGAGCATCATATTTTCACGACATATTCTATACTATATAGTAACGGGGCATGACTGGTCTGAGGACAGTACCTGAGTGTTTTTGCATGCACCAATAGTTACGGAATGGATCTTAAAGGAGCTATAATCTCAATATTTTCCTACGTGTCCGTGAGTGACACGAAAATTTACAAGAAAACCCTTCCCAAGGTCATTTTCAAAAGGCGGAACGTGTATCTTAAATAAAACATATATAGATATGTAGCTATTTCTTTATAAAATGAACGTCCGCTACTTGTACCGTGATTTGCGCATTGCACGACGATTTGATAAAGGGGATTTGTCATACATTATTGTTCAGTCATTTTGACGATTTCACAAGATGCGTACTATGTATATGTTATAATCCAAATTATATCGTATTTGATTTTCGTAATGGATTTTGGCACTAGTATTTTTGCATTAACTTCCATGATGGCGTGACGCTGGACGAAGTTTCGATTCTGAGTTTTGCACTCGTTTTCATGCGCATGCTTTGCGTTATGATATGTTTTATGTATTCGTGATTTCGAAGCCCCGACGACTTGATTGTTTTGCTGAAATGTTTTAGTATTTGGGGGAGTTTAAATTTAAATTCGGGGACCGAATTTATTTAAGAGGGGAAGATTGTAACATTTCAGAAAATAAAATATTATTTTGGGAATTTAAATAATTAAATAATAAATATTATTGATATTTTAAAAGTATGGAGATTGGTTTTAAATAAAATGGTATAATTATATACCGATAGTTTGGAAAATATTTGGAAAATTAATATGAATTATTGATTTTGAAGGTATTTATGTGATTTGGATATTTTTTAAATAGTTATACAATTATTTGTATACGAGTTTATTACTAAACTCGATTAATATTGTACTGATTATGCATTAATCTTATGCATGCAACAAAATATCTTGCAAAACACTTGTTGCACATTTTGAACCATGCTTCATTTTCAATTACTTGGTTTTTGTTTTGTTTATAAAAATGAAAAGAAAAGAAAATGAACACGGGAAGATATTTTGGAGAGAGAGTGAGACATGAGGGGCATGATGATGTGGGGCACAAGAGAGAGAGAGAGAAAGGGGGGTTATTTCTCACCATGGTTCCCTTCACCTTTTTCCGCATCTTCATCTCATCTTCTTCCTCTCCTTCACCATCATTCCTCCACCCCACTACCACCCTCTACCACCTCCAAAACCACCCCCAAAACACCATACTTTATTCACAAAAAATGATCCCAACCTCATTACAAACCCTATGAAGGAATCAAGTTGGAACTTTGAGGCACTTGGGCAACTCTAGAATTTTCTTGAGTTGCCAAATGAGATATGTTCACCGCAGGAAGATGGACCGAAACATTGGGACGTCTGGCCTGAATTCTGGGGACAGATACTATTTGGATTTATCCGTCCACCTCTCCGAATATGCCAAGTTGATTTATGGCACCGTGTATCGGAGGTTTGAACGAATGCGACCGTTGTAGCAGACTTTATCAGATTCCCCCTCGTTTACGAGGGTATTTTGATCGTGGAGACGCTCTCCCCTGCAGGCGCAAGCCCCTGCAGTTAATTACGTTACTGTATCGCGGTAACCACTTTCTCTTGCTCCGGAGGTTCACTTTGTATCGTGTGTATGTTTGTTTTTATTTTGGGTTACCCGTGGATTGTATACGGAGACTAATTTATGTCGTCGTCCATAGGGTATGGATTAGTCCAAATCCGTATATTTTAGATTTGGGTTTTTGGTTTATTTAAGGACCGTTAATCTGGTTTGAGATTAAGATCAACTTAAACATATATAAGCATTTGGGCTCAATTTATTTTAGTTTAAGGAAATCACGGTCCATTATCGCCATGTTTGAGGCGAAGTTATAGTTTAGGGACATTTCAGTCCATTATCGCCATTTTGTAGGCGAATATTAGTTTAAGAACATTTCGGTCCATCATTCATTTCGTGTGCACGTGTATTTGTTACGTGGCAGAATGAACAATGGAGATATGGAATGCGCCCAATTTGGGGCACGATCCGGTTTGAGGCGTGCACGTCAGTTTGGAAGTGCATCAGCGAAAGAAGTTGTTGGTCATCGGGACCCGTCACCTCTCTGAAGACGTTGAGGAATTACAATGACATATATCAGAGGTGTGGAGAGATGTACCCTTGAACCAAATCCCGTATTTAAGGGAAAAGGGGATTATTGACCTAAGAATCGTTAGTCATTTTTGAAACTAATATTAGCTTAGGAGATATATGATGAATATCATTTTGGATATCATCAATGGGAGACCACTGGTCATTTTTGAGACTAAGATTAGTTTGGGAAATCATGAGTAATATGGGCTCGGTTGATTTAAAATCACAGGGGTTTCACCTCCGGAAACTTTAGCCAATTTGGGCTGAGATCGAGTTTCCATAATTACCCAACAATGCTAAGCATTGGGGCATACAGTGCTCACGTGCGTTTCACGTAGGCACCGGATTAGTGCTAAGCACTAGATTCTTGTGGCGCTCATGTGTGAAACACGTGAGGCACCACAAATATGGGCGCTGCCTATATGGCTTTATTTCCCCCTTTTTATATAAGTGCTAAGCACTTGATTCTTGTGGCGCTCACGTGTGAAACACGTGAGGCACCACAAATATGGGCGTGCCCATATGGCTTTATTTCCCCCTTTTTATATAAGTGCTAAACACTCGGCTAGAGTTCTCGTGCAAGCACGTGGATGTCTCTTTTTTTTTATACCGGGGTGCGTTAACACTCACGTGGGAAACACATGAAGCAGTTTTGGTTGTTTTCTTTGTTCGTTTGAAGCACTCACGTGGAAAACACAAGAGGCTTCAAGATAGTGCTAAGCACTAATGATTTTGGTTTTGAAGATCTTGGACCATCATCACTGTTGTTGTTTGTTTTTGATTTTTTTCTTTTTTATATTGAAGAACTAAGTTCTTTATATATATAGGGTTAAACCCTAATTTTTGGAGGAATTAAATTCCTATATGTTCTCGTTCTTCTTCTCTCATCTTTTTTTATAACTTAATTCTTTTTCCCCTAGCTTTTGAATCTGCAGAGCAAAATCTCCCCGATGAAAATTAATCTCATCTTGTGGAGAATTTGCTTCTGCAAATCTCAATCGGGAAAAGAACCGAGTTCTTAAATGAAGAGTTAAACCCTTAGATAGGTAAAAGAGAGACAATATGATCTCTGTTTTTTTACCTCTGGTTTCAATGAGGAAAGTCTTTTTCTTCGAGAATTAAATTCTCTTGTTCTATCAAGATCTCACTGTACTCTTTTTTTTTGCAGAAGCTTGTGTCAAGTTTTTTTCTCTTTTTTTCCTTTCTCTTGTTTTCCCCTTCTATTTATAGGATAAAAGAAAAGATCAATTTGTTAGGAAAATATCTGATTGAGAGATCATGATCAATCCAAAATGATCTCTCGGATCACTTGGTGAATTTTATTCACCATTGGATTTTTAATCCAAAGACTCTCTATTTAACAGAAAAGTTTTCTTGTTTATTTAACAAGATTGGGAAATATCTTTTCAAAATTAGAATTTTATTCTATCAGATGATCGGTGGGTGATTTTATAATCACGGTTGGATCTTTGATCCAAGGGTCCTCTGTTTAACAGAGAATATCTTTATAGTTTGAGAAAGATCAAGAAAATATTTCCTACATAGAATTTAATTCTATCTTGCCAAAGAGTGCAGCCGAAGAACTCATGTGTTTAACACGTGACCCCTAACATGGGTTTCAATATGCTTTATTTTCAGCGCATATAAACTCTCATGTGTTTGACACGTGAGGCCTGTTTGACTTGCCAATTATTTGATTGCAGCGCCTATATGCTTTGCATATAGTCGCTCACGTATTTAACACGTGTGGCTCTTTTAGCCCATTTGTTTTTAACTGCAGCGCCTATATGTTTTTGCATATAGGTGCTCACGTGTTTAACACGTGAGACTTTAATAGTGGGGAATTTTCTCCTTTTTTTCCTTTTTCTTTTTTTCTTCCCCTTCTTCGTCTTTTTTTTATGAGGGAATAAATGCCCCCCAGCGTTGCTCTCACGTGGCTTGCACATGAGTGCAACGCTGTTCACCCTTACAACCGTTGGATTGCCTAGGGGAACGGGGAGATGAACCACTCACCATCACGTCTTATAAATGGGGGATTTGGCTCTTTAGATCACTGTTTCTTCATCTTCTTCCTTAATTTTTTCTTGAAATTTAATTCTCTTCCCAGAGCTTAGCTCACCGTCCACAGATCTTTTAGAGTTAAACTCTGCAAAACTCCTTTTTGGGTAAGGATCTTGAACGACGTTTACCCCTTAGGGAAAACCCCCTTTCATTTTTCCTCTGGATTTTAAATCCATCACCAGAGCTTTGCTCTTGTTTTGAACTGACCTATTAGAGATCTAAAAACATCCTCTTTTTTCTTTCATGAAGACTTTGGGGTCTTGAGGATTGTTAGTTTTCTACTTAGGGTTTACCCTACCATTGATCTTTGATGACCCTTCGAATTTAATTCCATTTTCTTTGTCTCCCCACCGTAGGGGTTTTCTGGGATTTAATCCCTTTATCAAAGGAATTTAATTCCATATTATAGAGCTTAGCTCTAAAAGACTCAGAGACTTTTGGGAATTTTATTCCCTGGCGTTCTTGAGTGTTTTTTTTCTTTTTTGGGTTTTAATACCCTTGACACAGATTTGAGTCTGTTGTGCATTTTAACAGAACTAGTTTTTTGAGAATGTTAGGAGTTGTTTAAACTTCACTGTTTATTTAATGAGAATCCTTTTGGATTCTCACAATGATTATCTTGCTTCATTATTGGTGAGCCACCATTTGGATTTCGTGAAGCCTACTGGCTTTGTAGTTTGTGGTCCTATGAAACAAATTCATATATATATATATATTTTATTAATGGGTCTCCCTTTTTTTAGGTACGATGGCATCACTTCCCTACTTCCCTTACACCCACAGTCGCCATCAGACAAAGAACTTATAGCGATGATTAGGGCACATGATAAGGATACTAAGAGTCTTCTCCTATGGGGAGTTTGGTATGGCCACATTATCAGGGGTCGGCGTAGTTTCACATGCGAGGTACCGACAGAACCCATCCACTCAATATCATTCACGGAGCGTCCGCGTACTGCTTATGCGGTGGAGGTGGCCAATTGGACCCCTGAGGGCCGGCTTGAGCCATCGACGACAGGGATCCCCAATCAACCTATGATGGCTATCGATATCTTAGGACGCCGAATATGTCAGGGGCAGATCTATAAAATAGGTGTTACCTCGCGTCATCCAGTGGGCTATCTTCCTTGGGCCCGTTACATTCTCTCCTCTCAACGCTCACGGCTGCAAAAAGTTGGGCTATATCAGGCAGTGTATATGTCGCTGTTCTACTATCATGCTCCCCACGTTTGGTGGGTCAAGGCCTTTTTGAATCAATGGAATCTTCCAACGCATACTTTTCTTCTGGGGGACCGTGAAGTCTCTGTTTCCCCCAATCAGAGCAAAGCTCTGTTCAAAATTCAAATTTTGAAATGAAGCAACGTTTCAGATACAGCGCCAAGTGCGCTGTGCCCTAAACAGCGCACCACGTGCAAAGCACGTGTGCGCTAGCGCTGGGTGCGCTGAGCTCTAAGCAGCGCACCACATGCAAAGCACGGGTGCGCTAGCGGTGGAACTAAAAGCTCCCCACCGTCAGATTAAAGATCCAATAATATTGATAAATCATTAATTAATCGGAATTAAATTCTGTTAAGGAAAGATTCCTCAAAATCTTTCTAAACAACAAGATTGTACTCTGTAAACCGGAGCACCGTTGGATCAATGATCCAAAGGTGATTAAAAATCACTAAAATTATAGAATAAATTCTGTATGGAAAGATTTTCCAATCTTGTACAAATAAGAAGATTGCCTTCTGTAAATCAGAAGCCCTTGGATCAAAGATCCAACGGTGGGGGAATCCCCAAATCAATTGAAGAAAAGATCCCCTTAACTGATTGAACAAATCAGCCCACCCTATATAAATGCCTCAAGACTTCAAGTCTCAGATATACAGAAACAAATAGAGGAACCTCTCCATAAGCTTTGAGAGATCTCAGAAAGAAGAGCCAAGCTCTCAGAGAAAGAAGAGTTTCTTCAAGGTAAAAAAAAATGAACAGAGAGATGAAATCATCTCATAATTAAAAAGAAGAATTCACTTCTTTAAAAATCATAGATCTATAAGACCAGAGGTCTTTCACAAAGAGATCAAAAGATCTCATCATAAAATAAAAAGAAGAACATAATTCTTCTCACAGATCATAGATCTATAAGACAAAAGGTCTTTTATACACAGAGATCATGAACATCTCATCATAAAAGGGGGGAGAATAATTCAATTCTCTTAAGGATCATAGATCCATAAAGGCAAAACCTTTCGTCAATATAAGAGATTGAAGCATCTCCTATAAAGTAAGAACTTTTGTTCTTAGAATCTTGAGAAAAAATCTCTTATAAACGAGAATTTATTTCTCAGATCATTGATCGGATGCGCTTCTGCGCTCTTGGACTGGCGCTCAGCACCAAGTGCACCACGTGTCCCTCACGTGTGCGCCACTCAACAGTAAGCGTTTTGCGCTTTTGAACTAGCGCTTTGCGCTCATGGACTGGCGCTCAGCGCCAAGCGCACCATGTGCTCCTCACATGTGCACCACTGAACTAATAGCGCTTTGCGCTCATAAACTGGCACTCAGCGCCAAGCGCACCACGTGTCCCTCACGTGTGCGCTACTCGGCAAAAGCGCACTGCGCTCTTTGATTGGCGCAAAGAGCCAAGCGCACCATGTGCTGCGCTGATAGAACATAAATTGTTCTTTAATAAGCCCTAGAGCTATGATGAATGCTCAGCATTCAATAAAAGACAAAATATTGTCAGAATTCAAGTCAATGCTCAGCATTGTTAAAAGGGCCAAGCCCAAATAAATGCTCGACAGCCCAAAATAAATGTTAAACATTTTAACTTAATTGGACTTAGCCCAAAATTGGCCATAAGTCCTCAATTCAGATTAATTGAGCCTATATGCTCACAAATCTTTTGATAGTAGTCCCAAATTGGACTACGGATCTCTCAACTAAAATTGGTTCAAGGGTACATCTCTTTACTCCTCTGATATTTGTCGTTGTAATCCTTCAACGTCTTCAGAGAGGTGACGGGTCCCGATAACCATACATTTCATAGACTATGACGTCTTTAAACTGGACTGTGGGGTCCTTAAACCTATAGACTATGATGTCCTTAACCTTGGATTGTGGGGTCCTTAAACCCATGGACTATGATGCCCTTAATCTTGGACTGTGGGGTCCTTAAACCCATGGACTATGATATCTTTAATCTTGGACCACCATGTCCTTAAACTGGTGATAGACCGCAATGTCTCTAAACTAAAACAATAGAGTTCAAATGCTCTTTTGTTGGATCTAAATGATCCTGTTAAGTTGATCTTAGCCTAAAATTAGACTAACGTATCCTTAACAAATTGTTAAGTTGATCTTAGTCTAAAATTAGACTAACGTATCCTTAACAAACATTTAAGTTGATCTTAGTCTCAAATGAGACTAACATATCCTTAAACCCAACCCTAAACCCAAATCTAAGAAGATACGGATTTGGACTAATCCACGCCCTACGGGCGACAACATAAACTAGTCTCCGTACACAATCTACGGGCAATCAAAAACAAAACAAACACCCACGACACGAAGTGACCATCTGGAGTAGGAGAAAGTGGTTACCGCGATGCGGTAGCATAATTAACTGCAGGGGCTTGCGCCTGCAGGGAAGAGCGTCCCCACAATCAAAACCCCCTCAAATGAGGGGGAATCTGACGAAGTCTGCTACATCGGCCGCATCCGTCTAAACCTTCAATACATGGTGTCATAAATCAACGTGGTATCTTCGAAGAGGTAGACGGATAGCACCAATTAGCATCTGCCCTCGAATTTCAGGCCTGGACGTCCCAACGTCCCGGTCGCGTATTTCGGCGGGGAACAGTCTCTATTTCGCTGGAGGAGTTCCGCGACATTTCAGGGATGCCGATCAGGGGAAAATGCTATGAAGAATTATTACCCCCCCGACGAGTATATATTTGCTACGGTGCCAGCGCTGATTGAAGGCTTGATGACCGAGAATGCTGTTCGTCACAAGCACCCGAGTCTAATCAAGGCCTTGGGCATTTTTGAGAAACTATTCGTAGCATCAGAAGGGCAAGGTGTTACTTTTGACGCTTTCATTGCTTGATTTCTTCGTGAAGATGTCTTATCCAAGAAAGCCCCAAAATTCGCAAAGATTGAGGATCCCTTCAGATTCGGCTTGAAGAAATTACCGACCAAAGAAGAGGACCTGCCATATTTTTATATTCCAAGCTCATCGGCCGTAACCTTTGACGCGATCGCTGGCCCTGGAATAGATGAAGAAACTTTCTTTGTTGGCTTCATCGGTCTCTGGCTTAGCTGGTTCGCCATGCCGATACATCGCTGTTTTATGAGAGCTTCCGTCTTCTATCCTACCCATCGCATAGCCGAAAGAGCACAATTGGCCATTGGCATTGCAGGACTTTCACACTTATAACATGGTTTAAGTACTGCTGCCAACACTTCAAATCTTGGTGCGAACATCGTGAATTTCTCCCTCCACTACTTCACGTCATGGATTGAGATGCCTGTGTTGGGCGCATTTGCTGTGCATCGACGACCCGATTTCTATGAGTCGTACACTTTCCCGCGGGTCATGAGGCTGGTCGACGCTTCTGCTCCTGATCCGACCCAGTTAGAGGCTCTGCGTGTACTACTCAATCCGTATTCAAACGAAGGCGAGATGGTTTTCAGTGACAGAGTCCTTTCTGCTCCGGCTGGACCTATTCAACAGTTGCTCGATTTTTCGAAGAGTGGAGCTCCGGCTTTGAAGCCCAAAGAGATCATGCATTTATATTCAATCAGGTCGAGGTACTTAGTGTTCTGCATAAATAATACTGTTCTCTTCATGCGGTACAATCCGCATCGCTTCGCCCAGCAGTTGGGTTACAATCAGGGCGTCCCTCTCGAAGCCTTTTTAGTTGAGCCCACTCTCTCGCTGGAGGTCACTCGCGACGTCATCCACTACTTCATGTGATTGGGTATTGGTTCCTTCTTCATGATTCCCGAGCCCGACTATCTTCCGAGGCCCGTGGGATCCTTCAAGGGCTGGTATCGCCACCGGGTTGGTCCCATCATTGCAGAGGAGAGAAGGGTGCTCTTTGAATGTAAAGTTCTTGCTTCCGCTCAAGCCATCAGCGCCCCGTTGCGGCCATGGTCCGTTGTTTGCCCTCCTCTAAAGGACAGCGCCTCAGTGCTCATTCCTAAAGCTGCACAAGCCGAATCAACCCCCCGTACTGCTGGTATGCCGATACATACAAAAGCCGAGACAGCGACTCCTGATAAAGCACCAGCCGTAGCGCTCCAAAACGCAGATACCGAAGGCGATGTTGGGCAGCGCCGCGCAAAAGCGCCAAAGTGAAGGCAGCGCCCCTCCACTGGTGTTAGATCAGGCTCTAAAAGGAGAAAGAAATTGGTCGCCGGTCTACTCGATACTTTGCTTGAGTCTGAGCCCCTTCACGATGTGCCTATATATGTGCATGAACCAGACGACAGTCTCCTTTTTCCTGGCACATCTGCCGAGGAAGCCGCTCAGTTGGCCGAAGCCTTGAAGCGACCGCAAGATGAAAATGAAAATGTACGCTCAAAGAAGGGAAGCTTTCCTCCTGTTGTATTCTATGACATTGTTCCTTTATTACCTCGATTACCATTGGGTCCTCTAACGATGGAAGAAAAATAGGCTCTCAAACAGTCCATCTCGACCGTTTATAAAGACGAGGCTGCTCTAAAGACGGGCATGCATTTGTTTTCGATCGAAGCTCACCGAGCGCGATTGAACAGAAAAGAGCAGCAACTCGAAAATACTATACTTCAAGCTCCCTGGCATATTGGTATGCATATATTTTTTTTACGTCTCTTTCGGTAATTAATTGGTACTACTTTCACCCCATCTTATCTTTACAAAAATTTTGTAGGGCCTTCTGCGGCGGGCGTAGTCTCGAGCCCAGATAGCGTCATGGAGCCTCCAATGATGGCTTCTATTTTCCCAGTGGAGACTGCCAACCTGGCTATAGATCCCATGAATATCTTCAGTGATGCACTAGTGGTATAGAGGAGATTACCGAGGCTGCCATCCGCACCTTGGAGCCCCCGGTGATGGCTTCTGTTCCTCTAGCAGAGATTGCCATACCGACAATGAATATCTCCAGTAACGCACCGGAGGGTGTAGAGGAGATTACCGAGGCTTTCATCAGCGCCCTGGAGCCCCCGATGATGGCCTCTGTTCCTCCAACAGAGATTGCCACATATGTGATAGATTCAATGGATATCTCCAGTGACGCACCAGAGGGTGTAAAGGAGATCAACGAAGCTGCCATCCCTCCAGTTCAAGGCGGACGAAGTATCGATGGTAATCTTATATGCATCTACATTTTTTGTTTAGCGACCTTTCCATATGTCTGAACCTTTCTTTATCTCAGAATTGCGGGAGCTGGCGTCCTCTATTGTGGATCTTCCTCCGAAGAAAACTTTCCAGCGTTTACTTGACATGGCGGCTCCACAAGCGATACCTCCACAGAGCATAGTCCTTTCTTCTGGTCAAGGTTGGTATTCTTTTGCCTTTTTCGTTTTATATTTTCGTAATGATGCTGATGTGCCCTCTATTTAAATCGCAGTTATAGAAGCTGATGACGAGGTTGAAGTTTTTGATGGATTTCTTAAATCCCCTTCCGTGGGTAAGTGACGCTTTAGCATTGGCGTTCTTTTACTTGTTCTATGTTTAGAAAGGCAACTAACCATACATGTATACTTACAGCTTTGCCAATCCTGACCTCATTGGAATCCCGGATTTCCATGCCATCAGGCCCTTACGCCCGACGCATGTCGGAGAGGATGGCAAAACAAAGCATTCATTTGCTGGCAACTCTTATTGAAGATCTTCGTGCTGATACCTCCATTATGGCCGAAGTATTCGCTGTTGAGGCCAATGCTTTTTTGTCTGTTCTTGCCACCTATCATGACGAGGCGCTGGTGCGTACTTGGGTCGAGTACTATCGTCAAGTTAAGGCTTCCCTACATGGGGTTGAATGCATATACCTTCCCTCCGACATTTCATCAGTAAAGGCCAGCCTATGTAGATGGATTGACCGATGTGCAGCCAATCTCCAGTCATGTGAGAAAAGGCTTAACCGAAAGATTTCGGCGAGGGAATTGGCTTCAAAAGCTTTAGGGGAACTTCAAGCCCAACTCACCGCCAAGACTACTCGTGCTTATGAAATTTGGCTAGTTCTTCAGAAGGCCATTACAGAGGTGGTGGCTCTTGATAAAGCCGTTATTTTTACACGCAAGATGGTCGAGGCCCATAAGACTGCCGAGAAAGAGATTGAAAGTCGATTTTTGTTATATCAGAACCAACAGGCACAGGCAGGGACTCAGCTCGTGACGTTGATAGAGCTTGAAGTGGAAGTCCGGCAGAGGAATGACGAACTTGCTGGCTTATTGAACCGCCCACCAGCTTAGAAATTTTTGTCGCTGTATATTTTCTTCTTTTGTTCTTTTGTATCTTGTATTCATTTTGATTTACGAATAAAAGACATATTTCATTCCATACTCGCGCTTCTCCGTCTTGACTTGATGTAAAGTAGTTTATGTACTCATCTCCGAGTTTGTAGTTTATTCACTCGTTTCGGAGTTTTGAGTTTATTCACTCGTTTCGGAGTTTCGAGTTTATTCACTCGTTTCGGAGTTTGTAGTTTATTCACTCGTTTCGGAGTCTCTAGTTTATATACCCATTTCGGAATTTGTAGTTTATTCACTCATTTCGAAGTCTCTAGTTTACGTACTAATTTCGGAGTTTATTTAGTTCACCTCCATCGGGTTTACAGGCAAACTTGTCCTAACGTAGTATATAGATAACCTCCATTCTTTACGACAGAGGTCCGTTAGGTTTTGTGGTACTAGGGTTTTGGTCCGTGGTACCGTCGCATTGGCTGATGTATTCCTCGATATGCGGTCTTTAAGCCGTTGTTCGAGTAGCCTCGGGACTGTCGTGTCTCTGAACCATCGGGGGCTGGACAAGACGTCTTGAAGTAATCTCCTTAGGCTATATGACCTTCGGAAGAACAAGCGTTAGGAATTTGCCATGTCGCTTTTTACTTGAGGTTAGGCTCAATTTGAAACCCCGATGAGTCATAACCACTTCGCGCTGGTGTGGGATGATCTCCGATAGTCTTTAAGGCTTTATATGAGTTGCCGTCGAGACTCGATTTTTGTTTTGACGATGCCATACCGTTCTTTTGCTGAAGTATGTCAGACATCTATAGGACCTCTATGTTGTATGTATTGCAGTTGAAGTCCGGAGATAGGAGTATGCCTTTTCTCCCGTTTGATTTAGCTCGTTGGAGTTTTGTTGACGTCACGTCTGCATTCTAATGGAATGAGAAGGTACGCCAAGGTAGTCTTTGAGTTGTATATGAACTGTCAAGACTTGGAGCTAGGATTTTTCCATGGCTCCATTTTTTATTTGACCCTTGGGTCTTTCTTGACGTCGTGTCTTCATCCTGTCAGAATGAGAAGGAACGTTGGGATTATCTCTGGATTGTAAATGAACCGTCAAGACTTGGAGATAGGAATTTGCCGTGACTCCACTTTTGATTTGACCTTTGGGTCTTTGTTGACGTCATGTCTGCATCCTGTCGGAATGAGAAGGAATGCTGGGATTGTCTCTAGGTTGTATATGAACCGTCAAGACTTGGAGCTAGGAATTTTCCATGGCTCCTTCTTTGTTCGACCCTTGAGTCTTTGTTGACGTTGTGTCTGTATCCTGTCGGAATGGGAAGGAACACCGAGATTGTCTCTAGGTTGTATATGAACTGTCAAGACTTGGAGCTAGAAATTTGCCATGGCTCCGTTTTGTTTCGACCTTTGGGTCTTTGTTGACATTGCGTCTGCATCCTGATGGAATGAGAAGGAATGCCGGGATTGTCTCTAGGTTGTATATGAATCGTCAAGACTTGGAGCTAGGAATTTGCCATGGCTCCTTCTTTGTTCGACCTTTGGGTCTTTCTTGACGTCACGTCTGCACTGAGAAGGAACATCAGGCTGATCTCTAGGCTGTAGATATTGCCATCAAGATCTGGCTCTCCCTTTGACGGAGCCTGGTAAGAAAACATGGTTCCCTTTTTCATTTGTGCCCATGGATTGTATACAGGGGTCGGTGTAGACTCACCTGCAGGGTAAAGGAAACTTTCCTTTTATTTTATTTTATTTTTAATTTCCGCGATGCTCTACCCTTTCAGCTCTTTATATCGCGAAAGTAGCGATTACCCAATCATTTCGGCTATTTTTCGTAGTGCCCAATCATTTCGGCTATTTTTATATTTTTACTCGCTGCTTTTTATTGCGAGTTGCCCAAACATTTCGGCTGTTTCATATGCATATTTTTCGCTCGCTGATTTTTATTGCGAGTCGCCCCATCATTTCAGCTATTTCATATGTATATTTTTTGCTCGCTAATTTTATTGCGAGTTGCCCCATCATTTTGGCTATTTCATAAGTATTTTTTTGCTCGCCGACGTTTTTATTGCGTGTTTGGAATCTGATACCAACCTTGGTATCAGCATCGCTATGACTGGAATATTGCCAAGAGCGAATCATCATTTGCCTTGAGAGGACTTAGGGTTTGACACATATTTAGGCATCAATATCGCTACAACTGGAATATTGCCAGGAGCAAACCATCGTTTGCTCCTGTCGATTTGAACAAAGATAGCTTAGTAAACAGGATTAAGATCCTGTCGATCAAGACTTTTTGACTTTATGAGCCGTAAGGATCTCATAAAGTTATTTCTCCCTTTGAGTCGTGAGGATCTCGTAGGTGTTTTTTCTTCTTAGGCATCGTGGGGATTCCTAAGTGTGTGTTCTCTTATAAGTCGTAAGGATCTTATAAGAGTATTTTCTCCTTATAAATCGAGAGGACCTGCAAGTGTCATTCACCATATGAGGACATTTCTCGTCATTGGTGGAACTTGATGGGGAAATTGTTTATTTGTGCCCGTGGATTGTATACAAGGGCCAATATTGGACTGCTTGTAGGGTAAGTTGGGGAATATGATGGCATAAGAACAGGTTTAGGTTCCTGTAGCTTAAGGCTTTTGAATCCCGTGAGCCGTGAGGGTCTCATGGGGAAATTCTCCTCACGAGTTGTGAGGATCTCGTAAGGGTATTTATTTTAACGAGACTGTGCCCATTCGGGTTTTCACAAGCCCGCTGGTAGTCCTGCTGTTTTTACTCACGACGCCCTTTCGGGTTTTCATCCGTGCCCATTTTTCTTGTGGATGCACCCCTTTTTTTAACCCGAGATTGCGCTCTTTCGGGTTTTCACAAACTCGCCGACAGTCCTGCCGTTTTTACTCACGGCGCCCTTTTGGGTTTTCATCCGTGCCCATTTTGCTTATGGACGTACCTTTTTTTTACGTGACCCATCTGTTTTCCAGTAGGACTTGGGGGTGACTTCACTGCTGAAGTAGCTATGCAGCCGATAAAACTTGAGTTGCAACCTTCGTCGTTGAGGCTTCGATTGCAATATAGATCTCAAGGGTGGATATCGCCGTATTTGGGACGATGTGCCGTGTTTGAGGCGAAATTTTAGTTTAAGGACATTTTGGTCCATTGTCGCCGTTTGATGCGAAGTTTTAGTTTAAGGACATCTCAGTCCATTGTCACCGTATTTGAGGCGGAATTTCTAGTTTAGGGACTTTTCGGTCCAATATCGCCATTTTTGAGGCAGATATTTAGTTTAAGGACAAATTGGTCCGTTATTGCCATGTTTGAGACGGATGTTAGTTTATGGACTTCTCGGTCCGATGTCACCGTGTTTGAGGTGAGGTTTTAGTTTAAAGACATCTCGGTCCTTCATTCGAAAATGAGTATTAGTTTAGGGACGTCTCGGTCCATTACTGTCTATTTTCGAGGCGACGGATCTTTTAGATACTACTTTTAGGGTTCTGACTCAGGAAGATAGTGAGCGGACACAAGCGTCGTCATCTATCATTGACCCAGGCCGTAACCCGTTAGGCGTAGTATTTTTTGAGGAATCTGCCGTTTATTGGACGGAAGGGTCTTTTTCCATGCATATCCATGAGCAGGTAGGCTCCACCTTGGTAGACTTTGTCTATGATGTACGGGCTTTCATAGTTTGGCTCGAACTTCCCCCATTTTGCACGAATGGGGATCATAGGTCTTCTGACGATTAACACGAGTTCACCTTGGCGGAATGTTCTCGACCTAATCAGTCTTTCATATGATCGTGTCATCCTTGCCTTATAAGCTTCCAGGTTTTGCTGCACTATAAGGTGAGTTTCGTCGAGGGCGTTGAGTTTCTCAAGACGAAGATGAGCATTTTCTTCATTTGCCAGCTCGTATCGAACCTTTACTCGAATAGAAAGGAGTTCTATTTCCAGGGGAAGCACTGCTTCTGTGCCGAATACTAACGCGTATGGGGTCGTAGTCGTGGCTGTTTTGAACGTCGTTTGGTACACCCAAAGAGCTTCGTGCAGCCTTTCGTGCCAATTTTTTTTGTTTCTGTACATCGTTTTCTTTATAATCTTTGTTAAGGTCTTGTTGAAAGCTTCAGCTAGACCGTTAGCTCAGGAATTATAGACTGAAGAGTATCTACAATCTATTTTATGTTGTTCTGTGAAGCGGCTGATTTTATGGCTTCTGTAAGCTGGCCCGTTATCCGATATTATCTGTCGCGAGTGCCGAACCGGTAGATGACACGTGCCCTGAAGAAATGGAGGATATTCTCCATCTTTACCTCCCTTAGTGGTACTGCTTCTGCCCACTTAGAAAAGTAGTCGGTCGTTGCTAGTATGAATCGATATCCTTTGGATGACACTGGTTCAATGGGGCCAATTATATCTGTTCTCCACATTTCGAACGGCCAGCTAGCTACTGTTGGGTGTAGCGGATTTGGATGCTGGTGGATGAAGTCCCCATGAATTTGGCACGAGTGACGCCGCTTCGCATATTCAAGACAGTCCTGAATCATTGTGGGCCAATAGTAACCCATTCTTTTGATCTTCAGCTTCATTTTTGGCCCATCTTGATGAGAACCGCAGAGTCCGTCATGGGTTTCTTGGACGACTCTGTTCGCTTCTTCTGGCCCCAAGCACCTTAGCCACAAGCAGTCAAACGATCTCTTGTATAGAGTATCATTGACGAAGGCAAAAGACAGAGCTTGTTTCATGAGCTGATATCTAGATGACACATTTTTGGGCGTTCATTGGGATTTGAAGTAGTCTACGAAGACTTCCCTCCAATCCTTGACCTTTTCTTCATCCTCTATTTGGAAGGTTGTTTGTTTGGCCGTTTCTTTTTCCTCAAATGGCTCTGTTAAGTCCTCCGAAGATATTTCTGCTGGCGCGATAACCCTGCGGCTTTGCACGATGATCTTTATGTCGTCAAGGTCTTCGTCGGCTAATTCCTTAGCCAGCTTGGCCAATGCATTCGCCTTGCTATTTTCTGCATGCGGTATGCTCTCCAGGATGTAGGAGGGGATTTTTCTCAGCAGTTGCTGCACTCTTTCGCCGTACGTTATCAGCTCTGGCTTGCACGTCTGATAATCGCTATTTACTTGGCTAACGATCGGTTGGGAGTCTCCATAAAAGAGGAGGTCTTTGATTCCCATGTTGAAAGCGATCTCAAAACCTGCTATCAAAGCTTTATTATTAGTCCTTGGCTCTATTAAGGAAAGGGCATAATGCAGTATCCCTCCTTGCAGAGTCACGAAGATAAGGCCCACTCCGGCTTTGATTATGGGGGTGTTGTGCTTTCGCCTCTTCAAGGAAGATGCTTCGTCGAAGTAGAGTTCCTATTGGGAATCATTTTCTTCCTTCCCTCTTTCGATTGTGTCGAACGCATGTTCATTCAGCAACTCACAATTTAAGAGGGAGTCGGCTGGTATCGGATGTTCGGCAAGAAACTCAGCGATAGCCTGGCCTTTCATTGCTTTGAGAGGACGATACGTTATCGAAAACTCCATTAGGAAGAGGGTCTATTTGGCAAGCCTTCCTCTTAGTATGGCCTTCGACATTAGATATTTGAGAGGATCTACTTTTGATATAAGATGAACCTCATGTGCCAAGGCATAGTGTCTGAGCTTCGTTATCGCAAAGATTAGTGCCAGACAATGCTTTTCGATGGGGGGTAGTTGTTTTCTTCCCCTAAGAGAACTCGACTCAAATAGTACAGAACTCTTTTCTTTTCATGGTCGTTCTCCTGTGCCCATAACGCGCCTAGAGAACCCTCAAGGGCTGTTGTATATAGGATGAGGGGTTTTCCCTTAACTGGAGCGGTCAGAACCGGCGGATTTTGTAAGTACCTCTTGATTTCGTCTAGTGCGTTTTGGCACTTTTGATCCCAGACGAATAGGGTCCCCTTCTTCATTAGATGACTGTAGGGACAGTATTTTCCCGAGAGGTTAGCTATGAACTGTCGGATATACGCGAGCTTTCCTTGAAGGGATCGCAATTGCTTGAGAGTCCTTGGCATGGCCATTTCCGTAATCGCCTTGATCTTTGAGGGATTGATTTCGATACCCCGGTGTCGTATAATGAATCCCAGGAATTTGCCTGAGGAGACTCCAAACGTGCATTTTAGAGGATTCATCTTCATATTATACTTCCGAAGACGTTGGAACACTATGTTGAGATGTTCCCAATGTTTCTCATAAGACTTGCTTTTCACCACCAGGTCGTCGATATAGCATTCGACAATTTCATGGATGAGCTCATCGAAGATCTTCCTCATGGCCCTATGTTAGGTAGCGCCAACGTTCTTTAAACCGAAAGGCATCACCTAATAGTAGAAAATACCCAGCGGAGTCCGGAATGCGGTATGTTTTTGGTCTTTAGGATGCATTTTTATTTGGTTGTAGCTTGAAGATCCATCCATGAAGGAGAAGACCTCATGAGTAGACGTGTTATCGATCATCAGCTCGATAACAGGTACTGGGAACTCATCCTTCGGGCGAGCTTTGTTGAGATCCCGAAAGTCCACGCAGATGCGCACTGTCCTATTTTTCTTCATCACTGGAACGATGTTTGCGATCCAATCAGGGTATTGAACTTCCTGGATGAAGCCGGAGTCGATTAGCTTCTTGACTTCAGTGTTGATGCTCATTTCGAGTTTGAGTCGCATCCTCCTCGGCGCTTGTTTGACTGGCTTGATGTCCGGTGATATGGCCAGTTTATGTACTGCTACTTCCGGATCTAGACCTGGCATTTCGGAATAGTTCCACGCGAAGCAATCTTTATACTGAATGAGTACATCTTTTAAAGTGGCTACATGCTTTTTTAGATAGCAGCTCACCGACGAACGTCGGCCTCGGATCGTTTTCCATCCCTAAGTCATTTTTCTTTTGATTGTCCGCCGTAGTGTGTATCCCGTCTTCCAGCTCTTTTGGTGCTGGTAGAAACTTTGAGATCACCTCATCCTCATCTTCATTTGCGAAGCACCTGAAGATGTCATCCTTATTCTCACGCCCTTCCCCCTCTGAGAGTGTTATCATATGGCTGGTACGAGTCTGCTTCCATTCTTGACGTTGAGCTGGTCCTATCCTCACGGTATAGGTCCTTTTTGGCTCGTGCTTTTGCGGTGGGGTTACCCTCCAGCTGTCGGACAAAGCGAACCTGCCTTGTTGATACTGGTTTTTGACCCAGTCTTTGAAGGTGAAGCAATTTTCAAGAGGATGGCCTATTGCTCGGTGGTAGGAGCAATAATCCGGGTGATGGACCTTGCTTATTTGTTCAGGATGCCGAGGCTCCGGGAGCGTCACTATTTGATACTTCATGACAGGGTTGAATATTTTCCTTGTCTTGTCTTGAAGGAAAGAGTATTCCCGGCCCATCTTCTTCATAAAGGACGGGTTCCAACCATGTTTTTCTTGATAGCGCGGCTTCTTAGATCTGCCTTGTTGCTGTTTTTGAGCGTTGTTTAATTTCTTCACCTTGTTTTTGCCTTTATTTCAGGATTTTCCTTCGAGGCGAGAACGTACAGCTGGCTGAGGATGAAGGGCATTGTAGTCTTCTTTCTCAGCGGACTGCTGGTTGAAGCGTTGTGTCCTGGCCTTTACATAAATAGCCATTTCGCGACTGTGGTTATCCCGAATCTTTTGACAGGCTTCATTTATTAGCTTGTTAACTTGTTCTTCGAACGATGTGCTTAACGTTCTCAGAGCAGGATCTCGTTCTGTTTCAACGTCACAACTATTTGGAAGAGCGTTCTCTTCTTCACCAGAGTTGTTTATGACGCAGCAGCTGAAGAATCGTTCCTGTTTCTTAGACCGAACGTATCTGAGCCCGGTTGTCTCCATCTTCCCGTTGGGCATCTTTTGCTGGGTCCCAGGGATATCCCAAATCTTTTTATAAAAGTGGGCTTGTCGAACAGTTTGTTCGAAGGGTACACCTTGGCATCTTAATAGTCTTTTCAATCCATCTGCGTAGTATCTTGGCAGACAGATTGGTTGAAGCCTATCAAGTGTAAAATCAACACCGTGCCAGACTTCTTTCTCTACTCCGGTTTCCGTAGATTGGTAGAAAAGGATCGCCTTTTCACCTCTTCGCCTGGGAGGCACGTAGAAAGTATGTAGTTCCTGTACGCTATATGTATCGAGCGCATCAAGTTCCTTATAATGCCGAGAGGGAGCCATTGTGATTTGCAGGCTCTGATCCACTCTGGCGAGGATTTGCACCGACGGGCAGATGGAGAAAACGGCGTTAGCTTCGTCTTCGGAGTCGCCGCCAAAGACCAGAATACGAGTAGATGGTCCGGGCCTGTTGTCTTGGGGTTGCCCCGAGTAGACTATTTCTTCATCTTCCTCGGTGTCGCACCCAAAGATCGGGATGGTGGCAACAGACTTCCGTTTATCTTCCGGCTTATGACACCTCTTCGTATCTTCGAAGTCTGGTAAGAAGTACTTTGCGTCTTCATATTTTCGGACCTCGTTTACGGAGAACAGGTTTAGCTCTCCCGTGATGGTGTATTCTAATCCGTTATTGAAATACTTCATACACTGATGTTGTGTAGAAGGGACGACGTTGTACTCATGTAACCAAGGCCTGCCGAGCAGAGCATTATAGTAAGTCTTGGCGTCAATGACATGAAATTTGATGTCAATGACGAGCAGCCCGAGACGTAACGTCAGCATTACAGACCCAAGCGTCCGTGACGTTTGTGAGTCGAATCCGGAGATGGTAATTTTGTCCCGAGCCAGGTGCTGAATGTTCATGCAAATCTCCTTCAACACGTTCACGTTGAGGAGGTTGACGGAGGACCCGTTGTCGACAAGGATTTTGCCTATCTTGAAGTCGTGGCAATACCCGGTGACGTATAGAGGACGGTTGTGCTCACACGTTCCGAGGAGGAGATCCTCATCGTTGAATGTAATGTCAGCTGTGTGAACCTCTGCCAGCTCGTCCTTCATCTCTTCTTCAGCTAAGAAAGCTTGGAATTGATTAGGCTCTTGCAATGCCTTCATCAGAGAATCTCATGCCTCCTTAGACAGAAGGAGAGCATCCAATATGCTCAGCTGTGAAGTTATTTTCCTCAGATGTGCTAGGACATTGTAATCCACCTTATTTTTCTTAGGTGGGTCCTTGGCTGTGAGCTCTTTGACAACTCAATTATCGAGGGCAATTTCCTCAGGGATTTTCTCTTTCCCTTTGTCTCTTTTGCTCGAACCTTTGTTTGTAGGTCCGAGGTTCTTTTCAGGCAGCGTGCGACTACGCAGCTGAATATTCTCGCAGTTCTTCTCCTCCTCTTCTTTTTTAGAGGTGGAGTCCTTGAAGAGAGGGTTGAGGGTTGTTTCTTCCTTAGAATTGCTCCCGAAGGTAAGAACTTGGAGTTTTTCGTTTTCCAAACTGGTATCAACCATATGACAATTGCTAGTCATTTTCTCACGCGCATTCGTCGCACTTTTTCGCTGTCGACGAGCTTCGCGCTTCATCCTCTTGGGGATTTTTCCTTTTATCGACAGTTTTCGGTACGAGACGCGGTTTTAGAATCCTTTCGATGATTTCCGGTTCAAGTGGGCTTCTCCATCTGACTGCCGGACATGCCTGGAGATCTTTCAGCATTCTTTTGGTTTTAGCTGAAAGAACGACTTCCCATGGAGCTTCTTCCACGAGCGAGCATGATACCCCCGGCGTATCCACCTTTTTAGGAGCTTGCTTCTGTGGTGAATTGACCCTCCAGTTCTCAGACAGCGCGGATATCCCCTATTGATACTGGTCCTCGACCTAGTTCTTGAAGACGTAGCAATCCTCAGTTGGGTGGCTCACCATTCTGTGATAGGAGCAGTAGTTGGGGTTGTTGACATTGCCGGGTTACGGTGGACGTCGTGGGTCTGGCAATGTGATGAGTTTGTTGCACACTGCCAACTCGAACAGTCTCCTCGTCTTGTCATGAGAAAACGAGTAAGCGCGTCCTAGCCTTTCTTCCTGGGATAGGCGCGGACGCATGTTGTTTTGGCAAGTAACCAGTTTCGGGTCACTCGGTTGCTGCTGAGTGTTGGCAATGAAGGCCTCTTTCCCTTTACCCTTAGCATTTCGAGGGACTTTTTTTGAGGAGGAAGGCTCGTGGCCCATCTAATCCATTTGGGCCAGTTTGTCGATCAGAGCCTGAAAGGTGGTCGGCTTGAAGAACGTCATGAACCAGGACACAGTCGTTTGAGGATCAAGAGTCCCGATGAACATGCCCATGGCAGGGGATTCTTCGATACGTTGTTCGCACTTGACCATAGGTTCCGCCACTGGATCACGTATTGGACCCAAGTTTCTCCTGACTTTACCCTGGAATTGATTAATGCCGTGATCGGGGTGCACTCGCTTGTGCTTGTGAACCACTGTGTGAACAATAGCTCCATCTCTATGAATGTTCTCATGGAGTCCTTTGGAAGCTGCGAGTACCATTTAAAGGCCGTCTCTGACAGGCTGCCAATGAACTGGCGAAGCAACAGTTTGTCGTTGCCTCTGGTGTTGCCGCACAAAGCTCTGAACTATGCGACGTGCTGATGTGGATTGCCTGTCCCTTTGTACGCATGAAACTTGGGGATCATATATCCCGGCGGATACTTGATTTGATCATACCAGTCTGGATACGGTCGCCCAGTTCTAACGATTTGGCCAGCCGCTTCACTAGCTTGATGTGCTCGTATTTGTTGAGCAATATAATCATCAAGAGCAGCCTTGGAGATTGTTTCCTCCTTGGCTGCCGATAAAGCTGGAAGAGGGTTTGGTGTTTCCCCTCAGTCATCCTCAACGATTATCGGTCGATCTTCGGCTGGAGTATCTAGCTGCATCATCATTCCAACCATGTCCTAGAATAGAAGCGACATCTGCTTTATGTTAGCAGCTTGTTCAGCGGCCTCCTTATCCTTTTTTTCAAGCACCCTTTGCAGGAACTCTGTATCGTTCTCCTGCTCTTCGCGCTGTTCGCTTGCTGATTCCGGTCTTTCTGCCATTTTCGTCAGCATCTCCTGGAGCTTTTGTTGTTGCTCCTGAGTTTTTGTCAACGACCGAGTTTGCGGTCGATTACCTACGGAAGCACGTCTTTCCTCTTTCCCGGAAGCCATGTAAACCGTATGCACGATCATGCCCCCAGACTTAGGGCATTTGGGTCCCACGTCTTTGGAATTTGCCGCCGCAGGCGGTGGGATTTTCTCCAGCCTCGTCCTTTTGTGGGAGGTTGAAGTTGAAGGAGCCGTTGTAACAGGCACCTGTGTAGAAGACATCCCTCGCTGTATAACGGAGGGATAGCCTTTTTCCTGCCGAACCTTCATTTTCTTTAGTCGGCGAGAGTTGTCTTTGTCGATTACAGAGTCTTGGACTTTCCTCCAGACCCTGTGAATTTGGGAGGAAAGCCGTTGATAGGGCTGCTCCGGTTTTGTCTGCATTATGGATTCTGCAGGCGGGGGAGATTTCTTCTGCACCACGGTTGGAGAGTTCTTTCGCACCCTCCTAAGCAGATCAAAGCTGTTCCCAGTTGGAACATCAGCATCAACTTCCACCGTTGGAGCTGGCGGAGTGAATCCAGTGGGGGACTTGCCCCCAGTTTTTCTCACTCGGCGCCAGTGGCGACGTCGAGCGTGTCTTGCAGACGGGACCGCCTCAGTTTCTGAAGCGGCTTTTTTATGCCCCTGGCTTTGTTGAGAGGTTGCTGCTGATGCCAGCCTGCTGAAAACTGACGTCCGTAGCAGAGTTTGTGGTGGAATGATCAATCTTTCAAAGGCCGATATTTTGGTAGGAGAAGTACCTTTGACGACTTCACCTGTCAGAGGTGTTGGGAGGGCTATCCGTTTTGGGACAACCCCTTCAGGTACGAAGAGCCTCTTTGCGGACCTGTTTTGGTTCTGACTCAACCTGTTGAAGGCTAAGATGTCTGTGCTTCTGCTCAGCCTGTTGAAGACTGAGACATCGGATTTGGACGACCCGTTGAGAGGGACCGTTGTGGTTGCAAATCGATCGAAGACCAACTTCCTGAGAGCTTCCTCTTGCGGCACTAGGGCGCTGAAACCTATTGGCAGGAGCATGGTCTCGAAGAACAATCCAGTAGTGGCTTGTGTAACTAGCCCCACCCGCATTGAAAAGATGGAGGTCGCGTTGGGCCCGTAAGTCACTCCTCTATTTAGGGCGGAGTGGGAGTTGCTGTTGCAAAAGCAGTTGGAAGCCATTGATGTTCTCTTCTTCTCTTTTGGAACAAGACACCAAATCTTAGTACCTCAAATCCAAAGGCAACCATAGCAAACCGCGATTTTGTTCGCGAAACACGGCACACGAAGTGTGGGGTTGAAAGAGGAAAAGGTCCCACCGGGCGTGCCAGAATCTGTTCACCACCGGAAGACGGACCGGGACATTGGGACGTCTAGCCTGAATTCTAGGGGCAGATGCTATTTGGATTTATCCGTCTATCTCTCCGAAGATACCAAGTTGATTTATAGCACCGTGTATCGGAGGATTGAACGAATGCGACCGTTGTAGCAGACTTTATCAGATCCCCCCTCGTTTGCGAGGAGTTTTTGATTATGGGGACTCTCTTCCCTGCAGGCACAAGCCCCTGTTGTTAATTACGTTACCGCATCGCGATAACCACTTTCTCCTGCTCTGGTGGTTCACTTTGTACCGTGTGTATGTTTGTTTTTATTTTGGGTTGCCCGTGGTCTGTATACGAAGACTAATTTATGTCGTCGCCCGTAGGGTGTGGATTAGTCTAAATCCGTATATTTTAGATTTAGGTTTTTAGTTTATTTAAGGACCGTTAATCTGGTTTGAGATTAAGATCAACTTAAATACAGATGAGCATTTGGGCTCA
Organism: Agapanthus africanus; assembly: GCA_030015575.1. Classification (NCBI taxonomy): domain Eukaryota; kingdom Viridiplantae; phylum Streptophyta; class Magnoliopsida; order Asparagales; family Amaryllidaceae; genus Agapanthus; species Agapanthus africanus. Next base: position 98,365,498 of record CM057337.1, read on the forward strand.
ATTTATTTTAGTTTAAGGACATCACGGTCCATTAACGCCATATTTGAAGCGAAGTTTTAGTTTAGGGTCATTTCGGTCCATTATCGCCATTTTGGAGCCGGATATTAGTTTAAGTACATTTCGGTCCATCATTCATCCCGCGCGCACATGTATTTGTTACGTGGCAGAATGAACAATGGAGATATAGAATGTGCCCAATTTGGGGCACGATCCGGTTTGAGGCGTGCACGTCAGTTTCGAAGTGCATTAGCGAAAGAAGTTGTTAGTCATCGGAACCCGCCACCTCTCTGAAGACGTTGAGGAATTACAACGACATGTATCAGAGGTGTGGAGAGATGTACCCTTGAACCAAATCCCATATTTGATGGAAAAGGGGGTTATGGACCTATGAATCGTTAGTCATTTTTGAGACTAATATTATCTTAGGAGATATAGAATGAATATCATTTTGGATATCATCAATAGGAGACCACTAGTCATTTTTGAGACTAAGGTTAGTTTGGGAAATCATGAGCAATATGGGCTCGGTTGATTTAAAATCACAGGGGTTTCACCTCAGGAAACTTTAGCCAATTTGGGCTGAGATTGAGTTTCCATAATTACCCAACAGTGCTAAGCACTGGGACATACAGTGCTCACGTACGTTTCACGTGGGCACTAGATTAGTGCTAAGCACTAGATTCTTGTGGTGCTCACGTGTGAAACACGTGAGGCACCATAAATATGAGCGCTGCCCATATGGCTTTATTTCCCCTTTTTTTATATAAGTGCTAAGCACTTGATTCTTGTGGCATCCACGCGTAAAACATGTAAGGCACCACAACTATGGGCGATGTCCTTATGGATTTATTTCCCCCATTTTTATATAAGTGCTAAATCGGCTAGAGTTTTCGTGCAAAGCACGTGTCTGTCTCTTTTTTTTATACTAGGGTGCTTTAACACTCACGTGGGAAACACGTGTAGCAGTTTTGGTTGTTCTCTTTGTTCGTTTGAAGCACTCACATGGAAAACACGCGAGGCTTCAAAATAGTGCTAAGCACCAATGATTTTAGTTTTGAAGATCTTGGACCATCATCACTGTTGTTGTTTGTTTTTGTTTTTTTCCTTTTTAATATTGAAGAACTAAGTTCTTTATATATACGGTTAAACCCTAGTTTATGGAGGAATTAAATACCTATATGTTCTCGTTCTTCTTCTCTCATCTTTTTTTATAACTTAATTCTTTTTCCCCTAGGTTTTGAATCTGCAGAGCAAAATCTCCCCGATGAGAATTAAATTCTCAACTTGTGGGGAGATTTACATCTGCAAATCTCAACCAGGGAAAGAACTGAGTTCTTAAATGAAGGGTTAAACCCTTAGATAGGTAAAGGAGAGACAATATGATCTCTGTTTTTTTATATATGGTTTCAATGAGGAAAGTCTTCTTCTTCGAGAATCAAATTCTCTTGTTCTCTCAAGATTTCACTGTACTCTTTTTTTTTTTGCAGAAGCTTGTATCAAGTTTCTTTCTTTCTTTTTTTTTCTTTCTCTTGTTTTTCCCTTCTATTTATTGGATAAGAGAAAAGATCAATTTATTAGGAAAATCTCTAATCGAGAGATCATGATCAATCCAAAATGATCTCTCGGACCACTTGGTGAATTTTATTCACCATTAAATTTTTAATCCAAAAGCTCTCTGTTTAACAGAGAAGTTTTCTTATTTATTTAACAAGATTATGAAATATCTTTTCAAAATTAGAATTTTATTCTATTAGATGATCGGTGGGTGATTTTATAATCACCGTTGGATCTTTGATCCAAGGGTCATCTGTTTATAAAAGAAGATCTTTCTAGTTTGAGAAAGATTAAAAAAATATTTCCCACATAAAATTTAATTCTATCTTACCAAAGGGCGCAGCAGAAGAACTCACGCGTTTAACACGTGACCCCTAACATGGGTTTCAGTATGCTTTATTTTCAGCGCATATAAACTCTCACGTGTTTCACACGTGAGGCCTGTTTGGCTTGCCAATTATTTGATTGCAGCGCTTATATGCTTTGCATATAGGCGCTCACGCGTTTAACACGTGTAGCTCTTTTAACCCATTTGCTTTTAATTTCAGCGCCTATATGCTTTTGCATATAGGTGATCACGTGTTTAACACGTGAGACTTTAATAATGGGGAATTTTCCCTTTTTCTTCCCCTTCTTCTTTTTTTTATGAGGGAACAAGGTAATCCCTACACTTATAGTTAAGTTTTTAGTGTTTCTAATATCCTATAGTAGTTTAGAGTTGATCAAGTGTAGTTTTATGATCTTTGAAGATTCCTAGAAGAGGTTTAGGGTATGAGTTGAGTTGTGATGGTGTGTTTGAGGTTTAGATAGTGGCTACAACCCTTCTAGTGTATGAATCCTGGACCAACTGAGTATAGAAACCCCAAGACTTGAGTTTAGAATTTTCCATTGTCGGTTTTGTGGAGTTTTTGAGGATTAAATGGAATCTGGAGCAACTTGGGATCTTTGCAAGAAAAACAAATAACTACATTGACCCAGTTAGACCACTAGAAGGCCACCACAGAAGAACGAGAGCAAAAATCCCTAGCCCAACCGGCGTCGCCGGGTACTGTAGCTCCTATCACCAGCCAATTTTTAGGCTTTGATGTTGGAGTTTGGCCTGTAGCTCACACTCCTTATAACTTAGCCTCTGTATTGTTAGTTTTGTCCCTATCTATCTATGCAAAAATCTGGGAGCATATTGAGTCAGTTATGACAATGTTTTCCGATATTTGAATCTTGGATTTTTGGATTTCTTGATGTAACTTGGTCGTTCGACGTTCGCACGTCGACATCAGAGAGTATTTTGTTATTTTAGCGCGCGTTGACCACAGGTTCTAACCTATGTGCGCTTCGCGTGTCGTGTCGGTTTTCGAATATGATTTTGATGCGATATGATGTGTTTTGAACTGTAGGTACATTCACGTGAACTTCGGAACTACAAGGGAGAAAAGGTGTCATCGACTTCGGCATGCGAGGATCGGAGGTGAGTAGATGTATATCTACGTGGGAAGTTTGGTGGATGGCGTATAGCACCCCCGCAACCGTAGAATATGTTATATATATTATATATATATGTTGATGCAAGACTTGGATACTTAGAAAATAGGGTTTTAGGAGACCGTAAGATTAGAATAAGCGTATTCGTAGAAATGTATAACCTTAGTCTCTTTTACCTTAGTCGTGAACCTTAGGATATGTGTTGTTACACACACGCACACACACACATACACTCGGTTTATATTTGTGTGTATATGTGTATATATATGTGTGTGTGTATGTTTATACACACACACACACACACGCATACATATACACGTGAGATGAGGATATTATGTTAGTGGATGTGAGTCGATATGATCGGACATGATGTCGTGAGGTTATGATATATCATCGAGTTGTGACATCGTATATGATATGATATTATTAAAGGATCGTAGGGCGATATACATAGAACATGCGATAACATGTGATTTGATGATATTATAGAATGTACGTGACCTTAGAGCCGTACCCTTGATTATAATATTGTACGACGAATAATATCGTACGAACTATGATCTATATATGACATATATAATGTTTGACCCGTACCCTCGATTTTGAGGATGCCGTACGACGGACCATACCGTACGAGATATTATAGGATGATTGATCCGCACTCTTGACTCGAGGATGCCGTACGATGGATATTACCGTACGTGATGCTATTATGCTGGATCGCCGACTACTACATATATCGACTCGGAAAATGCTATAGACCTTCTTATCACTTTCGACTCGGTTCTTAGTTTAGTCTTTTTAGTTGTTTAGGTAGATGTTAGATTAGACTCGAGTCATACCTATTTTCAAAACCAATGAATTGTAGACTTTTTCAAACGATAACCGAGGGACGCTACGGATTTTCAAAAGATATCTCTTTTCTCAAAAAACACCGTAGTCCCTACTTTTCTAAAAACGATGATTCGTGCTATTTTTAAATATGGTAACCGTATGACTCATATATAGGTATATTTTATATAATAGTGCATTTACTATTTACTTCTGCTATGGTCATGTCATTCTCATTGCATTGTAGATATATACATGTGTTTTCATTAGCTGTTATGATCTCGCCTGCTAAGACACATACACCACTACCGATGATGCGTATGTTGCACGTACAATTATTGGCCGGCTCGCACACATCATCATCGGTAATTGCCATGTCACGCACACATTAGAAAACGTTATTTCACTAGTATAACTTGATAACCTGTAGTTTAATTGTATTATTTAGTATTTATGATCTTACATGCTAGTTTAGATATTGCATTTCTTACTTAGATGTGTTAGTGACATATGCCCTAGAGGACATTATTGTATCATACTGGTTTGTATATTACTTAATGGAAGCTTGGGATATACACGGATATAGTAACAGTCTTGCTTGAAATGGTAGTATGCTATCTGGTTTGTTTCTATCTCAATATGTGCATGTGTTTTTGCATATCGCTTATACATATTGGTTGAGCCCTTAGGATTTTTGCTTGACTACCAGCGTTGTGATGGCAGTCACACTAGTGGAGGCTGGGTAGTCTATAAGCACATCCTTATACAGGTCCCTAGTGTTGGGAATTCACCCGTGCGTGCAAACGCGTATGTTTTGGAAATGGAAACGTTTTAAGGAAATGGATATGCATGCGAGCTCGTTCTCGTTTTAAAATTTATAAACCGCAAGTGCACGGTGCATTGTAGCAAGCCGGCAAGTACGGGTCGATCCGCAGGGAATTGTGTATTAGGTCTTGTTGTTTAAGGTTCAACAAATAACGAATGGTTTGGTTTGTCACTAAAATATAAAAATGAATATGAAAACAAGATAACAAAGAAAGAAGTGGTTGTGGCTTTGGCTTGGAAGGTCGAATCGCGACGATTCTTCCGATGCTCCCTTGATCATGAGTTGTCCGTCCTTACGTCGATCCCGGCATGAAGCATGACTTGTCAAGGCAGTTGCGAAGCACAAATCATCAAATTCCGATATTCGCCGTAAAACACGAATCGAGTCCGTTTTATTCACTTACCGTTTGTATGTCCAAACTTGGGGTATCAACACTAAGCACGAGGGACAGTAAGCATACCACAATAAAAAACACAAATTAGTGAGTGAAAGCAAATGATTTTAGTGTTGAGTTTGCTAAGTGTTTGTGATAGTATATAGTATATAAAACCAAGAGATTTGTCAAGTCACTTAATCACAAAATACCATATCTAAACCTAGCAACCTTAACACTAAATTGATTTTAACTTAAACATTGAAATGGGGAAAGGGAGTGAATATAGTATATGAGAAGGTTACAAAGTAACCATGTTTCAAAATACCATGCCACATCAATACATAAACAATCTTTAAGTCAGAATCATATATATAAGCGCATTAACATTAACAAGAGGAGGAGGAGGCAAAGCCTTTCATCTCATTTCCTCACCATTAACACAACCAAAGATATTAGTTAAGCATGATAAAAAAGAAAAGCAAAAAAGAAAAATAAGCAAGTAATCAAAGAAACAACAAAACAATATTATTAACACTTGAAGTTGAGGTACAAGATATTGGTAACTTGTTCAACCTCCATAATGAAGCTCTCAAGAGAAAGCTTCAAGAGGGAAGAAGAAGAAGAGACCAAGTAAAGCTCACACAATTCTCAAGCCTAAATAAAAAATAAACTAAAATGAAAATTGGGTATATACTATCTATCCCTTGCACAATATCTGTTCTGGTATTTATAGGCTCAACTCCAGAATAAACAAACAATATAGATGGACTGATGTGATCCTAAGAAATGACCAGAAGAAAAATGGGGGCATTTAGAGCAAGGGGGGCCGGGGTCGCCGGATTATTTGGGGGGCCCACCGGTCTAAATCCGAGCATAGAGGCTCGGATTGGCATGGTGGGTTTGTGTGCTCTCCACAATCACAATGATGCTGCTTGATTTATCTGTTTAAACCTGGTTTGCATTCAGAGATTTGGAGGGAATATGATGCCATACATCACATCAAAACTTTTTAGCATTTAACACTCATGCCCACTTGTGCCCATATGTGCCATGGGCAGCCCCTACCTAGGTCCAAGAACCAAAGAGCTATGTGCACACTTGTGTTGTGTTGGACCAAAAATGTGTACACATGATTATTTGCAAAAGAGCTCTATGGATATCGATTGGTTTTTTGTTCTGATTGCAGTGTCGGCTCCCAAACGCTATATCCATGATATTGAGTGTGTTTCCAGTATTTTATGACGAATACCTGTAATCTGTAATTACTGAGCAGACACTGATTAATAGTACCGATATATAACAAAATTGATAATGAATGAGAGGTATTAAAATGCAATTTTGTGATATGAACACCTAGTCCTAGGAATATCGAGACAGGGCATCGATACTCTATAGTAGACCAGTGTATAGCTTCTCGTCCCAGCAGGGGAGATGGTCTGTCCCACAGCCATTAGTACGTCGTACTGGAGATAGTATGCAGCTGCTCATTAGGTTATGAGTTATACTGGACGGACTCGTGGAGAACTGTTGGTCGGTAAAATACCTATCGTCAGGTAGCACTTCCCAGGTGACATGAGTGTTCCCGCCAAAAATTTCTGTGCAAAAGAGTCCAAGGTATTAAATGGCAGCGACACGCTTAAGGAAACGCGAACCAGTATCTTCCGGCCTATATTTTGATAAACTCCCGAAGGAGAAATAGCTAAATTCTGATGGTATTGAAAGCATCTCGAAAAAACATTCGATTTGATATATTATGGGCCTCATAATTCATCCGGGATCAAAAGTTATGAGCAAATGTCTATGCACATGTGATCTAAGGAAGAAAATGCGAACCGGTATTTTCCGAGCTGTATTTTGACAAACTCCGGAACGAGAAACAACTAAATTCTGATGATATTGAAAGCATCTCGAAAAGACCTTCGATTTGATATATTATGGGTCTCATAATTCATCCGAGATCAAAATTTATGAGCAAATGTGCTATGCACGTGTAATCTAAACTAATGCTTTACTACATGGGGAATGCATTTTTAGTCCCACATCGGAAAAAGGAGAGATGGCCTCTCTACCACTCCTATATAAATAAGAGGGGATACCTCTTAGAAAGGGTAGAGTTCAATCCTCAAAGGATTCAATACTCAAAGGAGCTTAGTTCTCCATATATAGAAGCCCTGCTTCTCCTCATAATGCGCATGCGCGCTACGTGCAACGCACGTGTGCCCGCCACGCGCAACGCACGTGCGCACCACATGAGAACATTTAATAATATTAAAAGGACCTTAGTTGTCCATATATAGAAGCCCTGTTTCTCCTCATAATGCGCATGTGCGCTACGTGCAACGCATGTGTGCCCGCCACGCGCGAACCACGTGCAACGCACGTGCGCACCACATGAGAATATTCAATAAAAGGAGACTCGTTCTCCACAGGAGCTTGCTCCCCCCATAATGCGCATATGCGCAAGCTCCATGTGCACTACGTGCAAATATGAGCGCCCACAATACATGCGACGCACGTACGCCCAACACGTGCGACACACATGCGTGAACGCAAAGAAGCCTTTTTCAGCGGCGAGAAGCTTAAGCTCTAGCCTGTTCTTCCCCTAATGAGTGAGACATGGTTCAAAGGGTACATCCCTTCACACCTTCGATATATAGCACTGTAATCTCTCAGTGTCGTCGGAGAGGTGGTGGGTCCCGACGACCAATGATTCTTCTTTCTAAAATAAAAAAGAAGAAGAAGAGAGAAAAGATACAGAGGAGACAGGGAAAAACACAGAACTCCTCTAAAGAAAATTTTGAGAAGAGCTCAGAGAAAGAAAAGGTAAAAACCTTTGAATAAAAAGAAGAATTTTCTTCTAAAAGAGATCAATGATCTAAGAACAAGATCAAGATCTTCAATTAAAAAGAAAAAAAAAGATCAAAAAGATCCAATCACAAAAAGATAAAAAGAAGTATTACTTTACAGATCATTTGATCTACATAAAGGCATTGCCTTTTGATGAACCATTGGTTCTGGAATTTTAAAAGATTCTTTTTTTTAATCTAAAATTGGATCAAGATATTAAACAGTGCCTTACACTTTTGAGTTTGCACTGTTGCGCTCCTTGGATTGGCGCAAGCCACCAGGGAGCGCCACGTGTCAATCACAGAACAGCTGCGCCTTGCGCTTCTAAAAAACAGAGCACCGCTCTCTTAAATTGGCGCAAGTTGTCAGAGCGCGCCACGTGTCAGCAGCGCGCTAGCGCAGCGCAATGGCGCAGCGCACTGCGCCTGCGCTCACCAGAGCGTGACACGTGTCACAACCACATGAGTCTGCGCCTTGCTGTGGCGCAAAGCGCCTGACAAGCCACGTGGCGCACTGTCAGAACAATAAATGCTTTGCATTATTAAAGGAGGGACAGAGCCCAATTAAAAGGCCTAACAGGCCTAATAGAAAATGCAATGCATTATTAAAAAGGGGCAGAGCCCAAATAAAGGTCTGTCAGACCAAAACAAATGATGTGCATCATTTAAAAAAGGGCAGAGCCCAAATAAAGGTCTAATAGACCAAACAAAAATGCCATGCATTATTAAACAGGGGCAGAGCCCTAGTAAAGGCCTAACAGGCTAAACGGAAATAAAATGTTGAACATTTTCGACTGGACTTAGCCCAATTCTGGCCGTAAGTCCTCAAATTAAATTGAACTGAGCACAAATGCTCTTTCAAATCAATTTACATCCGGTTCAATGGTACATCTCCGAACTCCTCTGATATTTGTCGTTGTAATCCTTCAACGTCGTCAGAGAGGTGACGTGTCCCGACAACCACACATCGATACGGACTGTGGGGGTCCTTAAACTCATGGACTAATGCGTCCTTAAACTCACGGACTATGGGGTCCTTAAACCGACGGACTAATGCGTCCTTAAACTCATGGACTAATGCGTCCTTAAACTCATGGACTAATGTGTCCTTAAACCAGTATTCGTCCCCAAAATGGGAACGATGGACCACTATGTCCCTAAACTGGAACAATGGAGCCCAAATGCTCTTTTGTCGGATCTAAACGATCCCGTTAAGTTGATCTTAGTCTTAAATTAGACTAACGTATTCTTAACAAATGTTTAAGTTGATCTTAGCCTCAAATAGGGCTAACGCATCTTTAAACCCTCAAACAGACTTTAGTTCCAAATTGGACTATAGACCTCCCAACCAACTTTGGTTCAAAGGTACATCTCTGAACTCCTCTGATATATGTCGTTGTAATCCTTCAACGTCGTCAGAGAGGTGACGGGTCCCGACGGCCATACATTTAATGGACCGCTATGTCCCTAAATTGGAACAATAGAGCCCCCAAATGCTCTTTTGTCGGATCTAAGCGATCCCGTTAAGTCGATCTTAGTCTCAAATTAGACTAACGTATCCTTAACAAACGTTTAAGTGGATCTTAGCCTCAAATATGGCTAACGTATCCTTAAACCAAAACCTCAAACCCAAATTTAAGAAAATACGGATTTGGATTAATCCACGTCCTACGGCCAACGACATAAATTAGTCTCCGTATACAATCCACGGGCAACCACAAACAAAACAAACACCCACGACACGAAGTGAAATTCTGGAGAAGGAGAAAGTTGTTACCGCGATGCGGTAGTGTAATTAACTGCAGGGGCTTGCGCCTGCAGGGAAGAGCGTCCCCACAATCAAAAACCCCTCGAACGAGGGTGAATCTGACGAAGTCTGCTACATCGGCCGCATCCGTCTAAACCTCCGATACATGGTGTCATAAATCAACTTGACATCTTCGGAGAGGTGGACGGATTAAACCAAATAGCATCTTCCCCGAATCTCAGGCAAGACGTCCATGTCTTGGCCGCCGTTCAGAGGGGAACAGATTCCGGCACGCCCGGTGGGACCTTTCCTCTTTCCACTCCACACTTCGTGTGTCGTGTTTTTCCCGTGATCAGATAATCGCGGTGTGTATGTTTGTGGTTGCCCTTAGGGGAGTGGATATTGAAGTCGGCGCTTCGTCTTTATGAAGAATGGCGTTTGTTCCGACCTTAGCAATACAGGCTCTGTCATATCCGATGGAGTCAAGTACGGGCCACTTGCAGGCTCAAATCTCTGCAATCCGGCTCTTCAAGAAATCAACGGGCTTCTCTTTGGGTCGATGCTCCCACCTCCCACCCTCGGTGCCTCAACGCCGACGGAGGAAGCCCAGAGGATGTCTGTCGTCCACAGGCGGGCTCCCCAAGCAGCAGCTTTGCCGACGGAATCGGTCCTCAAACAACTGGCACATGCCAAAGACCAAGGTCGATGCAGGGGGCAGAATATTCAAGCTCTTCAAGAAATCAATGGTTTCAAACTGCACTAACTGCAATAGCAACTCTCGCTCTGTCCCATCTGGAGGAGTAACCTACGGGCCCCAAGAGGCCTCCCTTTTCACTGTGCCAGTGGAGCAGGTAACTCAAGCCACCATTGAGCTATTCTTCGGGACTATGCTCCCGCCAACGAGCTTCAGCGCTCCTGTACCATCGCAAGAAGATCCCGAGAAGTCGTTTTTCAGCGCTCTTGTGCTTATTTACGCCTTACTTTGCATTATACTATATAGAAGCACTCACAAAAAAATTGTGATAATAAAAGAGTAGAAAGTGAAAAAAATTATATTTAAAAGAGAGGAATAGTTTAAGAAAAACAAGAAAGTTAGATGTTTTCTTAAATGAAACTAGTAATAAGTAGTTATGAGCTGTTGTCCCAAGGGTTAGTAAGATGAAGGAAATTACTAATCTGAGGATAAAAATAAGCCTGAAAAATAGTTCCTATTCTGTAAGCCAAACATTTGAACGTTGATACCATACTATACGCACTTACACACATCTTGAAACTCAGGATAGTAGAGGATACCTTGAAATACTCTTGTCTAAAAGCCAAAGTATGAAGAAAATAAAAGTGGAGAATAAAAGATAAAATGGTGAAAAGAAAAATGAACACTGGTTTTGTTATCACCGAAGCAGCAATAAAAAAATATAGCGAGGATGCTTTATCACCTAGTGCCTTAGACCAACTGGTTTGGGAGCCACTGCTAAGTCTTAGGTGTTGCAAGACGAGGAAAAACACCTAATTAGTAAGCACATGAGTAATCGATTAGTTAGTACTTCAAGAAATATTAACGGTCGCATGAAGAATGTGTGAGCAAATTCTATCTAAATATCTATTAAAAAGTACTAAGGTAGATGGACAAGAGTATGATTGCTTGAATTGAATTCTCTGAGTGTAGGGATGTCCAGTTCACACACGTAGGGGTATATGATCAATGTTTGGAAGAAAGGTAGGAATGAAAACTAAAGGCGATGTTTTATTGAGGGATAATGTGATTTCTAACATTTTTTTCATGACCATTAAGATAGGGCTCATAGCAACTGAAAAGCTGGTATAGTTGAAAACTCTTATTTTCAAGTTCTTTCTTTTATAGTTCTTATCTTTATATAACTTTCACCGTCTCTCTTTTATTATAAGATTTTGTGGGTGTTATCCACTGAGAACCCTCAGGAGACAACACTCCCCCTACTAGAGATATGCCACTAGCGCCGAGTATGGAAGGCTGGGGGCAACTCTCCTTCTGGACTGACTCCACCGACTCCAACGGCGGAAATTGATGCTGTTGTTCCAGCTAGGAACAGCTTTGAACCACTTAGGAAGGTCCGTAAGAACTCTCCGACCGCTGTGCTGAAAAGATATCCTCCACCTATGGAGAGCGCTACAAGGGTGAAGCCGGAACAACCCCCTCAACGGTTGTCCTCTAAAATCTACAAGGTCTGGCGTCAAGTCCAAGACTCGGTAATTGATCGAGATTATCCCCGTCGACAGAAAAAGGTGAAAGTTCAGCGGGAAGAGGACCGTCCTATCAAGCCACAAAAGGCGATAGCTACTTGGGTGCCCACTGCAACGACCCCCTCAACTTCGACCGCTCACAAGAGGAGAAGGCCGGAGAAAATCCCTGGGTCTGCGACGAGCTGCAAGACCACTGAACCCAAACACCCCAAGTCTGGGGGCATGATGGTATATACTGTCTATATGGCATCCAGAAAAGAGGATAGCCATGTCTTCACAGGTCATAGACCGCTTACGCGATCAGTGACTAAGGCTCAGGAGCAACAACAACAAAAGCTCCAAGAAATGCTGACAGCCATGGCCGCACTTACGGGACCGAAAGCAAGCCCGGAGACATCCTCGGAGCAACACCGTGAGCAAGAAACAAATGCTGGCAACCACGGTGGGATGACCAAATAAGGTACCCGCCGGGATATACGATCTCCAAATTCCACGTATATAAGGGGACGGGAAATCGTGGTACAAAGCCGTCGGGTTCTTGCTCCAGCAGAAATATCTCCGAAATCATCCGAGGAAAAGGAAGCGACTGAGCAGACGGCCCTGCAAATAAAAGACCAGGAAAAGGCTGAGGATTGGAGAGAAGTCTTTGTAGACTACTTCAAATCCAGTCGAACGCCTGAAGATGCGTCCTCAAGACATCAGCTTATGAAACGAGCTCTGTCTTTCGCCTTCGTCAACGATACTCTGTACAAGAGGTCGTTTGATTCTCTGTGGTTAAGATGCCTGGGACCTGATGAAGTGAAAAGAGTCGTTCAGGAAATTCACGACGGACTCTGCAGTTCTCACCAAGCAGGCCCGAAGATGAAGTTGAAAATTAAACGGATAGGCTACAATTGGCCCACGATGATTCAGGACTGCCTCGAATATGCGAAGCAATGCCACTCATGCCAAATTCATGGGGGCTTTATCCATCAGCACCCAAATCCTCTACATCCAATAGTGGCCAGCTGGCCGATTGAAATGTGGGGAACTGACATAATCGGCCCCATCGAACCGGCATCGTCCAGAGGACATCGTTTCATTTTGGTGGCGACTGATTACTTCTCCAAATGGGCAGAAGCAGTACCGCTGTGGGAGGTGAAGACGGAGAATATCCTCCATTTCTTCAAGACGCACGTCATTTATCAGTTTGGAACTCCGCGACGGATCATCTCCGATAACGGGCCAACCTACAGAAGCCACAAGATCAGCCGCTTCGCGCAACGACACAACATAGAGTGGAGATATTTCTCAGTTTATAATCCCCGAGCTAGCGGTCTAGCTGAGGCTTTCAACAAGACCTTGACGAAGATTGTGAAGAAGACGGTGTCCTGAAATAAGAAGGACTGGCACGAGAGACTGCAAGAATCTCTCTGGGCGTATCGAACTACGTTCAAGACGGCCACGAACACAACGCCGTACGCGTTAGTCTTCGGTACAGAAGCAGTACTCCCCCTCGAAATAGAGCTACCCTCTCTACGAGTGGCAGTCCACTACGGGCTGACGGACGAAGAAAATGCTCACCTTCGGCTTGAGGAGCTTGATGCCCTTGATGAAACCCAGCTCATAACGCAACAAAATATGAAGGCTTACAAAGCAAAGATGACGCGCTCATATGAAAGATTGATCGGGCCGAGAACATTCCGCCAAGGCGAACTCGTGCTAGTGGTCAAAAGACCTATGATACCCAATCGTGCCAAGCGGGGAAAGTTCGAGCCGAACTATGAAGGCTCGTACATCATAGACAAGGTCTACCAGGGTGGAGCCTATCTACTCATGGATATGCACGGGGAAAGACCTTTCAGGCCAATAAACGGTCGCTTCCTAAAGAAATACTACACTTAACGAGTCACAGCCTAGGTCAATGATAGATGATGACGACTGTGTCCGCTCGCTATCTTCCTAAGCCCAAACTCTATAAGTAGTAACCGGTCTTCTTCAGCAATGGACTGAAATGTCCTTAAACTAACGACGGACCGCAGTGTCCTAAAACTTGCAAATGACCGAAACGTCTTTAAACTACTACCGCAGCATCCTCAGGCTGACGAGATAAAAAAAATATTAAAAAAATAATATAAAAACGGTATGTCCATAAGCAAAAGGGGCACGGATGAAAACCCGAAAGGGCTCCATGAGTAAAAATAGCAGGGCTATCGGCGAGTGTTCGTGAAAACCCGAAAGGGCGCGACCTCGTTAAAAAAAAAGAATAAAAAGAATAAAAAAAATGGTATGTCCATAAGCAAAATGGGCGCGGATGAAAACCCGAAAGGGCTCCGTGAGTAAAAATAGCAGGGCTACCAGCGAGTGTTTATGAAAACCCGAAAGGGCGCAGCCTCGTTAAGAGACACTTACAGGGTCCTCTCGACCTTGTAAGGAGAAACCGCCCGCGTGATATCCTTACAACTCACAGGGAAGCAACACACTTAGGGATCCTCACGACTCCTAAGGAGAAATTGCACTTGCGAGATCCTCACGACTCGTAAGAAGAACTCTCTTATGAGACCCTCACGGCTCATAAGATTTGAAAGTCTTAAGTTACAGAGACCTGAACCTGTTCTTAAGCAACCCCCACAACCTTCGATAGTGCCCTACAAGCGGCTCAATACTGACCCTTGTATACAATCCACGGGCGCGAATAAACATCTCCCTAACCAAGTCCCACCTGTGACTAGGGATATGTCCATGCGGTGAACAACCCTTGTAAGTCCTTTCGACTTATAAGGAGAAAAACCTTTTGTAAGATCCTTACGACTTACAGGGGAATATACACTTAGGAATCCTCACGATTCCTAAGGAGGAAACACACCTACGAGATCCTCACGACTTGTAGGGAGAAATACCTTTGTGGGACCCTTACGGCTCATGAAGTCAAAAGCCTTAGTCGACAGGATCCTAACCCTGTTTACTAAGCCACCTTTGTTCAACATCGATAGAGGCAAATGATGATTCGCTCCTGGCAATATTCCAGTTGTAACGATGCTGATGCCTAAATCGGTATCAAATTCCAAGTCCTTTCATGGAAAATGATGATTCGCTCCTGGCAATATTCCAGTTGTAGCGATGCTGATGCTGAGATTGGCACCAGATTCCAAGTTCTACACTCGCGATAAAAATCAGTGAGCTAAAAATGCATACGAAATAGCCGAAATGATGGGGCGACTTGCAGCAAAAATCAGTAAGTAAAAAAAATGTATGCATACAACATAGCCGAAATGATTAGGCAACTCGCAATAAAAAGCAGCGAGTAAAAATAAAATAAATAGCCGAAATGATTGGGCACCGCGAAAAATAGCCGAAATGATTGGGCAATCGCGACTTTCGCGATATAAAGCTGAAATGATAGAGCATCGCGGAAAGAAATAAAATGAAAAATATATATAACGAAATTCATGCCCTACGGGCGATATCATAGCAATCCCTGTATACAATCCAGGGACGCAAACAAAGAAGGAAACATATCTTTCCTCCCCATGCTCCATCAGAAAACGGAGCCAAGTCTTGACGGCAACTCATATAAAGCCCGAAAGACATTCGGAGATCATCTCACCCCAGCGTGGAGTGATCACCACTTCGACGTTCGTCTCTACACAACAGACGAAATGTCGCTACAGAGTCCCTCCTCCAACAGGATTCGGACACACCACAGCAAGCGAAGTGAAGGCTAAATTCCTAGCTTCAGGGTCTTGACGGCAACTCATATAAAACCTGAAAGACTATCAGAGATCATCTCAACCCCAGGGAAATCAGTGTCCTTGGCAAATACCTCAATTCAGGGAAACTAGCGTCCTTGATGAGAGCTTCTTGATTCGCGTCGGCCCGCAGAGAAACCAGTGTTTTTGCAGGAATACTCCGATTCGTTTCAACCCCAGGGAAATCAGTGTCCTTGGCAAATACCTCAATTCAGGGAAACTAGCGTCCTTGATGAGAGCTTCTTGATTCGCGTCGGCCCGCAGAGAAACCAGTGTCTTTGCAGGAATACTCCGATTCGTTTCAACCCCAGGGAAATCAGTGTCCTTGGCAACCTCCTCGACTCAGGGAAACCAGTGTCCTTGACGAGAGCACCTCAATTCGCGTCGACCCGCAGAGAAACCAACGTCTTTGCAGGAACCACCTCGATTCGTTTCAACCCCAGGGAAATCAGTGTCCTTGGCAAATACCTCAATTCAGGGAAACTAGCGTCCTTGATGAGAGCTTCTTGATTCGCGTCGGCCCGCAGAGAAACCAGTGTCTTTGCAGGAACACTCCGATTCGTTTCAACCTCGAGGAAACCAGTGTCCTTGGCAAAATACCTTGATTCAGGGAAACTAGCATCCTTGATGAGAGCTTCTCGATTCGCGTCGGCCGGCAGAGAAACCAATGTCTTTGCAGGAATACCCCGATTCGTTTCAACCTTGAGGAAACCAGTGTCCTCGGCAAAATACTTCGACTCAGGGAAACCAGTGTCCTTGACAAGAACATCTTGATTCGCGTCGACCCGCAGAGAAATCAGTGTCTTTGTAGGAATACTTCGATTCGTTTCAACTCCAGGGAAATCAGTGTCCTTGGCAACCTCCTCAACTCAGGGAAACTAGCATCCTTGATGAGAGCTTCTTGATTCGCGTCGACCCGCAGAGAAACCAGTGTCTTTGCAGGAACAATTCGATTCGTTTCAACCTCGAGGAAACCGGTGTCCTCGGCAAAATCCTTCGACTCAGGGAAATTAGTGTCCTTGACGAGAGCTGCTCGATTCGTCTCGACTCATGAGGAAATTAGTGTCTTCGCGAGGACTTCTCGATTCCTCTCGACTTGCAAGATAAAGCCTTAGGTAGCAGCGATAAAAAAAACTTGTTTCTTAAGCACTGGGACCTTGCAAGTCGGTCTGGAACGGTCTCTTGCATACTATCCACGGGTCTCACTCTCCAAAGTTGAATCTCGACAAGGAGGGAAACAACCGCTTACGAGTCCTCTCGACTCGTAAGAGGGAAAATTCTCTTATAAGATCCTTACGACTTGTAAGAGAAAACACACTTAGGAATCCTCACGATTCTTAAGGAGAAAATACACCTACGAGATCCTCTCGATCCGTAGGGAGAAAATTCTCTATGAAACCCTCACGGCTCATAGAGTTGAAAAGTCTTAGGTGGCAGATCCTACCCCTGTCTTCTAAGCCATCACTACCTTATAAAGAATTCAAGATGAATTGTTATCTACCATCTATGGGCCACACTTGCCAAAACTACATGTCATTGAAATGGAGAAGTTACTCATGAGCATATAAACTAATTCACGCCAGAGTAAAACATAAAGAAATAGAAGGGTGCGGCTCATGGAATTGAGAGTTTGGAACTATATCTTTTGAGAGTCGAGATTTGAGTCAATGATAAATGACGATACTTGTGTCCGCTCGTTATCTTCTCAGATCAAGATTCTGAAAGTTATATACCAACCCGAAACTGGTTATACGCTATGCATTACTCTGCACTACTTCACCCACGTATATACTTACATGGGCAAAGTAGTGGGGGGTATTTGTTCCCGTCAAAAATTTCTGTGCAAAAGAGTCCAAGGTATTAAATGGCAGCGATACGCTTAAGGAAATACGAACCAGTATCTTCCGGCCTGTATTTTGAGAAACTCCCGAAGGAGAAAATGTTAAATTTTGATGGTATTGAAAGTATCTCGAAAAAACCTTTGATTTGATATATTATGGGCCTCATAATTCATCCGGGATCAAAAGTTATGAGCAAATGTCTATGCACATGTGATCTAAGGAAGAAGATGCGAACCAGTATTTTCCGAGCTGTATTTTGACAAACTTCGGAATGAGAAACAGCTAAATTCTGATGGTATTGAAAGCATCCCTAAAAAACCTTCGATTTGATATATTATGGGCCTCATAATTCATCCGGGATCAAAAGTTATGAGCAAATGTCTATGCACATGTGATCTAAGGAAGAAGATGCGAACCGGTATTTTCCGAACTGTATTTTGACAAACTCCAGAATGAGAAACAGCTAAATTTTGAAGGTATCGAAAGTATGTCAAAAAATCCTTCGATTTGATATATTATGGGTCTCATAATTCATCCGAGATAAAAAATTATGAGCAAATGTGCTATGCACGTGTAATATAAAGTAATGCTCTACTACATGGGTAATGCATTTTTAGTCCCATATCGGGAAAAGGAGAGATGGCTTCTTTACCACTCCTATATAAATAAGAGGGGATATCTCTTAGAAATGGTAGAGTTCAATCCTCAAAGGATTCAATACTCAAATGAGCTTAGTTCTCCATATATAGAAGCCCTGCTTCTTCTCATAATGTGCATGTGCGCTACGTGCAACGCACGTGTGCCCGCCACGCGCGCATCACGTGCAACGCACGTGCGCACCACATGAGAACATTTAATAATATTAAAAGGAGCTTAGTTGTCCATATATAGAAGCCCTGCTTCTCCTCATAATGTGCATGTGCGCTACGTGCAACGCACGTGTACCCGTCACGCGCGCACCACGTGCAACGCACGTGCGCACCATATGAGAATATTCAATAAAAGGAGACTCGTTCTCCACACGAGCTTGCTCCCCCCATAATGCGCATATGCGCAAGCTCCATGTGCGCTACGTGCAAATATGAGCGCCCAACACGTGCGACGCACGTACGCCCAACACGTGCGACGCACGTGCATGAACGCAAAGAAGCCTTTTTCAGCGGCGAGAAGCTTAAGCTCTAGCCTGTTCTTCCCCCCTAATGAGTGAGAAATGGTTTAAAGGGTACATCCCTCCACACCTTCGATATATGGCACTGTAATCTCTCAGTGTCGTCGGAGAGGTGGTGGGTCCCGACGACCAATGATCCTTCTTTCTAAAATAAAAAAAAAAGAAGAAGAGAGAAAAGATACAGAGGAGACAGAGAAAAACACAGAACTTCTTTAAAGAAAATTTTGAGAAGAGCTCAGAGAAAGAAAAGGTAAAAACCTTTGAATAAAAAGAAGAATTTTCTTCTAAAAGAGATCAATGATCTAAGAACAAGATCAAGATCTTCAATTAAAAAGAAAAAAAAGATCAAAAAGATCCAATCATAAAAAGATAAAAAGAAGTATTACTTCACAGATCATTTGATCTACATAAAGACATTGCCTTTTGATGAACCATTGGTTCTGGAATCTTAAAAGATTCTTTTCTTTAATCCAAAATTGGATCAAGATATTAAACAGTGCCTTGCACTTTTGAGTTTGCACTGTT
This sequence comes from Agapanthus africanus, assembly GCA_030015575.1. Lineage (NCBI taxonomy): Eukaryota > Viridiplantae > Streptophyta > Magnoliopsida > Asparagales > Amaryllidaceae > Agapanthus > Agapanthus africanus. The sequence continues at coordinate 98,384,639 of CM057337.1, forward strand.
GCGCTCCTTGGATTGGCGCAAGCCACCAGGGAGCGCCACGTGTCAATCACAGAACAGCTGCGCCTTGCGCTTCTAAAAAACAGAGCACTGCTCTCTTAAATTGGCGCAAGTCGTCAGAGCGCGCCACGTGTCAGCAGCGCGCTAGCGCAGCGCAATGGCGCAGCGCACTGCGCCTGCGCTCACCAGAGCGTGACACGTGTCACAACCACATGAGTCTGCGCCTTGCTGTGGCGCAAAGCGCCTGACAAGCCACGTGGCGCACTGTCAGAACAATAAATGCTTTTAATTATTAAAGAAGGGACAAAGCCCAATTAAAAGGCCTAACAGGCCTAATAGAAAATGCAATGCATTATTAAAAAGGGGCTGAGCCCAAATAAAGGTCTGTCAGACCAAAACAGATGTTGTGCATCATTTAAAAAAGGGCAGAGCCCAAATAAAGGTCTAATAGACCAAACAAAAATGCCATGCATTATTAAACAGGGGCAGAGCCCTAGTAAAGGCCTAACAGGCTAAACGGAAATAAAATGTTGAACATTTTCGACTGGACTTAGCCCAATTCTGGCCGTAAGTCCTCAAATTAAATTGAACTGAGCACAAATGCTCTTTCAAATCAATTTACATCCGGTTCAAGGGTACATCTCCGAACTCCTCTGATATTTGTCGTTGTAATCCTTCAACGTCGTCAGAGAGGTGACGGGTCCCGACAACCACACATCGATACGGACTGTGGGGTCCTTAAACTCATGGACTAACGCGTCCTTAAACTTACGGACTGTGGGGTCCTTAAACTCACGGACTAATGCGACCTTAAACTCACAGACTAATGTGTCCTTAAACCAGTATTCGTCCCCAAAATGGGAACGATGGACCACTATGTCCCTAAACTAGAACAATGGAGCCCAAATGCTCTTTTGTCGGATCTAAACGATCCCGTTAAGTTGATATTAGTCTTAAATTAGACTAACGTATTCTTAACAAATGTTTAAGTTGATCTTAGCCTCAAATAGGGCTAACGCATCTTTAAACTCTCAAACAGACTTTAGTCCCAAATTGGACTATAGACCTCCCAACCAACTTTGGTTCAAGGGTACATCTCTGAACTCCTCTGATATATGTTGTTGTAATCCTTCAACGTCGTCAGAGAGGTGACGGGTCCCGACGGCCATACATTTAATGGACCGCTATGTCCCTAAATTGGAACAATAGAGCCCCCAAATGCTCTTTTGTCGGATCTAAGCGATCCCGTTAAGTCGATCTTAGTCTCAAATTAGACTAACGTATCCTTAACAAACGTTTAAGTGGATCTTAGCCTCAAATATGGCTAACGTATCCTTAAACCAAAACCTTAAACCCAAATCTAAGAAAATACGGATTTGGATTAATCCACGTCCTACGGCCAACGACATAAATTAGTCTCCGTATACAATCCACGGGCAACCACATACAAAACAAACACCCACGACACGAAGTGAAATTCTGGAGAAGGAGAAAGTTGTTACCGCGATGCGGTAGCGTAATTAACTGCAGGGGCTTGCGCCTGCAGGGAAGAGCGTCCCCACAATCAAAAACCCCTCGAACGAGGGTGAATCTGAAGAAGTCTGCTACATCGGCAGCATCCGTCTAAACCTCCGATACATGGTGCCATAAATCAACTTGACATCTTCGGAGAGGTGGACGGATAAAACCAAATAGCATCTGCCCCGAATCTCAGGCAAGACGTCCATGTCTTGGCCGCCGTTCGGAGGGGAATAATGAGTATAGCATAGTTTGTTGACTTGACTCTGCCGCTTCGCCTCGAGTGTGTTCCCACTGTTCTTAGATTACTACCCTACCACGGCTCTGTTGAGTTGTGCAAACAGGTAGTAGTTAGGTGCAGTCCTGAAGCACTTGGAGGCAGTGGCGGTTAGATAGGATTCGTCTCTCCCGGTATTGGGGGTCGATATCGTGCTGTGTTCGGATAGCCATTACACAAAGTCCCTGGCCAAGGCAAGTGAGATTTACTGGTAGGTACTCTAGTAGTTTCTCTGGGTGTTTTGGGCTCTACCCCGGCACAACTTTTTGCGCTATTAGGGGTCTGACGGCTACCGCCCCCTAGGCTCGATATGCGATACTCTTAGACGAACAGACCGGACTGTACGGAGATTGTCACAGATAGGCTCAGTAGGAGTTCGGATGAGTTATTCTCATCGGCCTTCTTATCGACAGATACCTGGGTAGCCGTTACGTGCAGCTAGTACCACTTGCGGCTTGTGGTTAAACCCACTGCCAGCGTAGTGTCGAGTCTTTAGAGTCCCACACAGAGGGTTTCCCTGCATCGGACAGGTATGGTTTTACGATAGGGTTCGATCACGTACATGTACTTGTGCACGCATGATGATTAGGACATATAATACTAGTGGGCTTTTGTTTAAGCCGGATCCTAGTATTGTACTGATGGATTATTTTCGTCTCTTTTGTATTCGTATTTTTCGGAATACAGATACGGGTATGTATGTACACTAGAAGGGCATTTTCGTAATTTGTTCAAAGATATTTCTAGAAGCTCATATTATGTATTAATCATTTTAGGTTAAATGGTTAATGAATTATGAGGTGGAGGAAATGAGGTGGAAGTTTGCATAATTTTGAGCATGGCTCTTGGTGACACATAGAGGGTTTTCAAGCTATGACTTACTAAGTTGAAAATTGAACCATTCTTAATTTGTTATTAGGTTTATTCTATGAGGAAGAGAGTTTGGTTCAGTTTTACACCAAGAGTTCATTCTCCATTTTTCATGCTAACTCCTCACTAGCTTTTCCTAAAATACTTCTTCTTCTACCTCTAGCCTTTCTTGTCTCATGTGTTGAGAATTATAAGGCTTAAAGAGATATACCAATCCAACTATATTCTCTACATCATCTAGGTCATCTAGTGTAGCGAACGAGGTGCCCTAGTTACTTCAGTTTTGAGGTAAGAGCTCGATCTACAGACTCTCGGCTGGATCGTCTTCGACTCGAGGAGGCCGACGAGGAGGCGCTATCCGTACTACTCCAAGAAGCTCATGCAGGAGAGGAGGACAACGAGTATAAGAAGAACCGGTTACTTGAGGTATAACTGTTTCACTTGTAGTTTAAACCTCAAGACTTGTAGTTAGTTAAGGTTTAGAAACGATCTTGGTGTTTAGTCGATGTTACAAAGCATATTATTATTGTTTTTCACAAATTCTGCCTCTCCACGAACTCGCGGGGTGTGTAGCATCGACTTACAAGATGTCACATGCATTCATATACATACATTCTAGTTATGCACTGTAGTTTGGATTTATGCCGGTATTCATTATTTCGTTATCAGCTCGTAATTATGAGATTCCGGTTTTTCATGAGATTTCTGGATTTGGGAAACCATATGCGAACTTTGAAACCTTATGATCATTTTAGAAGAAAAATACGATTTTCCTTGATTTGATGTGTGGTGTACACCATAAGATTTCTCGGTTCTGGAGCATATATAATATATGATTACCCGACTCGAGGAGTGAGGCGACACCGACTACGGGTACATGGTGGACCCGGTGCGGTACCCCGGGGCAAGAAGGTCGTATAGATGAGACGTTGATCCCGACAGGGGAGCACTACCGACCGGTGATAGTTTAGCACAGCGGATATCCGGAGGATACCAACCGTAGTCGTAAGATCAGATGATATGGGGCCGATCCCGGCAGACGGAGCCCGAGATATGACAATTTTGTGTCGCTGATTGACACGGTTTTCATGATGTTTTCGAGTGTCGATACTTAGCACTCAGGTTTTATCATGATTTTGTGTGTCGTTGCTGAACACATGTTGGATGATGCATTTATACATGATATACATGACATATAGTTACTTTGTGACACGGGCACGAGTACTTGACTTTACACATATGCTTATATTATTACCTTTGCTATTACTCGATGTTATCGCATTATTATTATTGTATTGCACTGTATGACCTAGGAGATAGTTATACATTTGGTTTCTACTCGGTGATGTCTTCTACTCACGAGTTGGCAACTCACTCCCATTGTGCCACAGTTTTCTTGCAGGTTTGACTGCACAGGTTTTCGTAGCAGCTTTGCTGGCACATCGTTTCTTCCGGGTGATTGCTTTGGTAGGTGGTTTCACTTGCATCGTGACCACCATTGTACTGTATATTATTTTAGTTGTATCTAATTAAAGCTCCATCAACCAGACTATGTATAATTGTAGACTTAGAAACCACCGTTTGTATATTCTTTCGGCCTTAGGGTCACGCTCATGTATTTAGTATTGTTTTGGTTTCTTGTTGATACTTTAGTTTCTTTGCTTTCCTTCTGTGTTTTGATCCTCGCCTTCGGCGTTGTATATTTATTTTATTGCGTGGTTGTTTCCGCCAATTGGCGAAGAGCCAGCTCCCGCTTGAGGATGCCTATTATTATTATTGCTTGTATTGTTTTCGGGTTAAAATTTATAAAGGGGGTGCTGCCCAAATTTCAAACGACGAAACATGTTTTCAAGATAATTACAAAACTTTGTTTTTCATATAATATTACTCATGTTTAAAAGAAAGAACTTTATTTCCTTATACCGTTATTTCAAAACTTTACCTTCACTATTTTCCCTAAAAAGGTTTAGATTTCTAGGCTTTTGGCTTACTTGAATTAGGTGGGGTCCTATAGACTTCATATGATTCAAGTGCCAGTCACGTGTCTTTTCCAGATCGTGACAGTACCTGTGAGTGTTGGGGTCAAAAGTCATATCCCAATCGACCAAGTCAAATTCAATTAACCCCCAAGTCAAGTGGGCCTAAGCCCAAGTCAGGACCAAGCATGGAAGGGGCTGGCTCCATGCCAAGAACGAAGTAATAAATTAGTTTAATGCAATTTTTTTAGAAATAAATGTATGAAAAATAGGCAGAAAGCCAAAATTTTGTAAACCCCATAGTTTATGTGTAAAAAGAAATAAGCAAATAAGGCATGGGGTGGCACAAGTGCCATTTGGCAAAGCCCAAGGGGCTATATGTAAAGTGTGTAGTTTATAAAGGCAAACATGATGAAAAAATCAAAAACAACCTTTTCATTCTCTCAAAAATTAGGGCTCTGTGCCTCCTTCTCCTTCCTCAAGATTTTAAAGCTTCTTCTCTTTTCTGAATTAAATCAAGAGTTTAGCTCTTCCTTTCCCAGAAAGAAATAGTTTTTTTTACCATAAAACCCTTGAAGGGTAACTCAGATCTCCCACCAAATCTCTAAAAGAGAAGATTTTTAAGCACCACCATCCTTTCCTCCATGATCCATCCAACAGAAAGGAGGAAGAAGGAGACCCATCTCCAAAAATCCCACTTTGGGAAAAATCCAAGTCTCAAGTGAAGATCCAGGGCTCAAGGGAGAAGAAAGGGGTCCCCTTTGATCACCTCTAAAGATCTTCGAGGAGTTCAACTCCGAGATCCAAATTCTCAAAGGAGTTTAACTCCACATCAAGACTCTTTAGGAGTTTAACTCCAAATCCAAGCCTTTTAGGAGTTTAACTCTGAATCCAAGCCTTTTAGGAGTTTAACTCCAAATCCAAATTTTTCGGGAGTTTAACTCAAAATTTATACCTAATTCCTGCTTTGGAGTTCAACGCCAAATCCCCTAGGGAGTTCAACACCCAGCTCAGAGGCTAAGCCCCATTCTCTGCTGGTGTTTCCAGCGGTCGCGTGCCACGCACGTGACCCGCTGGCGCCCAACACCTACACGCGGGGCACGCAACCTGTGGACGCCCAGCACCCATGCGCCACTTATATGACCCACGGGCACCCAGCACACACACACAGGGCACGTGACCCGCGGGCGCCCAGTGCCCACGCGCCACTCTGCGAGGCCCCTGATATACCCAGAACCCCTCAATACACACACATACGGACACTGTACATTGAATTCGCATGACTAGTTTGACCCGTCAATCGTAGGTTTCTTTGCTTCAAAGGCGGTGGGTAATTAACAGCAGCTTAGTCCGCGGCTGCCGGAGATTCGGATCCTCACAATCAATAAACCCAAGCCTACCATAGGTAGGGGGAATCTATATACGCCCGACAAGCAACGCGTATTTCCTATCTCAATGGGGTGACGAAAAACTCCCTACAGATTTTGGCACGTCCGGTGGGACCCTTCTCTCCTCCCATATCTCGGGTCAAGCGTTCATGTGAATTCATTTAACATATATACCGATGTTTGTACTAAAATAACGTTTTTCTATGCAGCAATCAACTTTCAATGACGATGTCTTCTAAGATGAATTCAGCTTCCGACGCGACCCCGATTCAGTATGTGGTTAAGATCAATGCCCGCGTGGTTCTCCCCGCAAGCCTCAGTCGGCAGTGGGAGGAACTGCCTCGTCAATTCGGTTCCGTCATCATCTACCCTGCTGGAAATGCTCATCTGGCAGAAATCCCGGCAAACCAAGTGGCCAAACTGACCTCGAAAGGCAGGAGGCCGAACATTGTGATCGCCAAAGCATCCCACCCCAAATGCAAATCTGTATTCGAACGGCTCTCCACTGTTCCGAATGGGGCCAAGGCCGTTAACACCAATGAAGCTATGAAGCATCTCCTGCAAGCTCAGACGGTGCCCTATGACAATTGCACGATCAGGCGTATCTCCAAACCTCTCCATCGCTCGGTCTACGGTGGCTTCCCAAAAAGCCATAACCAGCCAAGTGCTCAAAACAGAAAGGTTGAAACAGAAGCGGCTCGGGTATCAAGCCAACAAGAGGGCCAGGAATCCGGCCAAATGGAATCTTGTGAGGTTCCAAGAGCAGGATCACCCCGCGATGACGGCTGAGTCGGCTGTAAAAGTCAGCAATTCTTTCGAACCTCTGAAGTGGGTTCAGAAAAATGCCATGACCGCTAGAATCAGGAAGATAGCTGTCCGAATGATGCTACAAAGAGACATATCCCAGCCCCAACAGAGAAAGCATGACACCGTCTCTTCAAGAGTCTATCAGGCACTCTGTGCCACGCAAAAACAGATGGGAAAAGCCAAAAAGCAAGTGCCAACACCATTCATGAACCCGGTCAGGCCAGCTGCCTTCAGTCGATTGCCCGTTACCTAGAAAGAAGGGCCACGACATCAGTTCACAAAATTAGCTACCAATAATGAAAAGACGACTCAATATGTTATCCATACGATCTATAAGACGGGCGCACGTCCCAGCGACAACTTGCACAGCAAAAGCAAGGATGGGGCCACTACATCTCAAGCCCAATCTGGCTTGAATGCGGTTGCCGTTTTCCAAGATCAGACGCCTTCGCTGTGCGATGAAAACTCTCTTAATGAGGCTGATAGGCAGAAGGACCCCTCAGTCCATGTGGAGTCAACCTCGGACAGCGAGGAAGAGCCGACTTTCCGCCCCAGGACCGCAGAGCAAGTGCTGCTTCAAGAGCTTCGAAAACAGCTCAGGAGCAAAGATAAAGAGATGGCCAAGCTCTACTCAAAATTTGATGACCTGACGAATATTGTGATGCAGCTCATGGCTCAAATTGCTCAGGCGCCTTCCAATCAGGCACACGTCTCTACTCATGAGCCGAGTGATAACAACCCGAAGCAACCGATGCCTGTCCCCTTGGGTCCAAGATTGAGCGAGCCACACGAAAGCCGGCCACATTCAACTTCTGGGGACGCCTTGGCTCCAGATAGCACTATTCCGCTAACACAAGACAAGATAATAGATTTGGTCACCAACAATGTTAAAACATTGGTGGCCGAAGCCGAAACTCAGAAAGAAATTGGCAGTAGCGGGCGGCCATATCCCGCACAGTACGATCTAATCGAGTTCCCGAGCGGCTACGTCATTCCTAAGTTCAGAAGATTTGACGGGATGGGAAACGCAAATCAGCACGTCGCCCACTTTAAAGCGTCGTACGGAAATAGAGGGGGCAATGATGTGCTCCTTCTTCGTCAGTTTGTCAACAGCTTCACTGGTGTCTCTTTCGACTGGTATGCTAGTATACCAGATGGGTCCGTCACTACTTTCGCATAAATGGAGTTTCTGTTTCGGAAAAGATTCATGAGTGTTAGTGACAAAATCTCCATTGCCGACCTCGTGAGAACCAAGCCGGGGAAAAACGAAAGCAACACGGACTTTATTTCCCGATGGCGCAACGTCACTGTCAAGTGCGAACCGTCGCTAGAGCAGGACCAGTCCGTTAGCCTCCTCATTGGGAATCTCAGTAATTGGATGGTCACATTCTTATGTACAGCAGGCCTCAAGACATTTCAGAAGCTGACCAAGAAAGTTCAAATGCTGGAACCTTGAAGCAAGAGTCTCCCCCGGACTCTCAGAGAGAAAAAACTTGGAAGAGCAAGAGGGACGACAACCGTAGAAACGGGAATTCCAGCAATATCAATGTCTTCAATGCGTCCGACAATGAAGACAAGCGAAAGGCGGGCAAATCCAAAACCAACCGGTCTCGAAAGGCAGTGCTGGGAGGAGAAGGGTCTTCCCTAGAGGAGAAAAAGAACAAGGTTTACTCTTTTAGAAAGGACAAGGTACGCAAAATATTCAAAAATGCCCTGAACAACGGTCTACAATTGTCAGAGTCAAAAAGACCCCACGAAGCAAAAATGACCGACAATCCCCTGTATTGCCCGTACCACAGAGTAGTGAGCCATACGATCGAGGATTGGTACATTTTCAAAGACTGTGTCGAAAAGCAATACAAGACCAGAGAGATCGAGCTATCCAAGAGTGTGTTGGTGAACAACCAAGCTGCAACCACCAACTTTATACAGACAGAAGCTGAAGCCTTTTGAGAGCAGACAGCTGAATCCGTTGCCTCGAGAAATGAATCCGACTCTCCACAACCTCCATGGAGCATGCACATGTCCAAAAAGACGAAGAAGATGCTAAAACTACTTTAGAAAGAGCCCAGAACAGAATGGGAGGGGCAGAACGAGCCCACCATTCCGGCTACCACTTCGGCTCAATCAGGCTCAAAATCTAAAAAGCTCAAGAAGAAGAAAAATGCAGCTCGACGCGAAAAAGAGTCTGCAGGGAGATCGATCATTCAAAAATATATCGATTCCCTTGAAGACTATGTACAAAAAGAAAGAACTCTAATTCAATTGAAAGAGATCTTCCCCGTAGAAGCGGCTGAGATTCTGGAGGATCTAGAAAAAGACTCTGATGATGAGACCCCTATAGTGACCTACTATGTCGTCCACCTTGGTAGCGACTCTGAGGAAGAACTTTGTTTTCCTGAAGAGGACGAGGAGCTCGCCACGAAGGGCAACCAAATCCAGCTCAAAAGCGGCAAAGCTCTACCATCAAATCAAGGCAACGCCCTAAAAGGGAAGGAAAAACAAGTCACTAATGAAGAAGATGGCAGAGAGCTTGCTCATGAAGACTCGAGTCTTTCCCTAGTGGACTATAATGTCTTGGATCATCTCCGGAAGCTTCCGTCTCTCCTGAGCATCTACAATGCCTTGGTCCTATCTAAGGAGCCTATAGATGTTCTCATTCACGCTCTATAAAACCCCGAACGGTACCAGGATCGCTTTGTGGAAATTAATATGAAAGAAGCCCAATACACCCTACATACCGCCGCGGTCACGTTTATGGACGAAGACCTGCTACTGGGAACAACTGATCATAACCGGCCGCTTTACGTGACCGGGTACAGCGACGGAGATCGGATTAATCACATATTGATTGATCTGGGATCCTCAGTGAACATCATGAACTTGCGGACTCTGAAGAGTTTGTTAATTGACGTCCGACACCCATCAAGGGAAAGGATTATCATTCAAGCCTTCAATCAAAATTGCCAGCAAGTTCTGGGATCCATAGCTCTGCCTATCAGGTTCGGGGACCTACAAACCGAAGCCAAGATATACGTGATTGACGCCGACACATCCTATAAGATCCTCCTGTGGTGACCGTGGCTCCATGATTACAGTATTGTTCCATCAACTCTCCATCAATGCATGAAGTATACTAAAAATGGTGAAGAAAGACTTATTGACAAAGACATCCAGCCGTTCGGTGTGCATGAAGTCCGATATGAAGATTCCCGGTACTTTATGAACCCCTAAAATGCTAAGCCACAACTGACCGACAACGGAGTGGCCCCGAAACTCAAAAGCTAATCTGAGCCGGCTGTCACTTTCAAAAGAAAAACCCCCCAAGTGCGCCCGCGTTTTGGCAGTAACACTGAGGAGTCCGGCGCTGGAAGCCCGTCCTTCTGTAAAACTCGCCCTCATTTCGGTAGCGATACAGACGAGTCTGATACCGAAGGCCCATTCGACAGCAAAATTCACCCTCATTTCGGTAGCGACACGGAAGAGTCGGAAGAAGAGGACCCGCCTCGCAACATCTATGTGGATTGGGCCCTCATGCAAGAAGCGTAGCTATGAGAAACCCTCGAGATTATAGAAGGATACCTAGCTATCACAAGTATGCCAGAATAGATGTGCAAGGAGTTAGATGCTTTGTCGGTCTCTACCGTGAACCAACTGCAAACTTTCTACATTCCCGGAAGGAAAAGTGGACAGAAGGACATCCTGTTTTTGGGTCAAATCCTATCGTGCACCTGGACGATTTGTCTGTCACGTGCCTTCCCTATGAAAGAGGCATAAGAGCCGTCCTAAACCCCAGATATTATGCGTCCGAGATGCGGGAATATTTTTAAAAGTGCGGATGTCGGTTATATCAAACGGACTCCGAAGCGAAGTTTAATGAGGGGCTGTGGCATCTGACTCAAATCCGAGCACTCATCGATGGAAGAATCCTAGATAGACGAGGCATATGTTTCATTCAACCTAATGCCAAAGCATGTTACATGATCCATGTTGGTGAAGCTAGCGAAAGGTCAAATGACGACGACGAGCTAGCCGAGCCAGAAGACGCCCCTCAAGAACTCGAAGATGGCGGACAAGCAACCTTTAACGAGCTAACCGAGATTTATTTAGGAATGCCCGATGATCCAAGGCCGACCTACATCAGCTCACTCTTGTCAGAGAAGATGAAAGAATAGATAATCACCCTGCTACATGAGTTCGTCGACTGCTTCTTGTAGACTTACAAAGAAATGCCCAGCCTCTCCCGTGAAGAGGCCGTGCATAAGTTAGCTATATCTCTTGATGCCAAGCCAGTCAAACAAGCTCCTTGAAGAATGAGAAGGGAGCTAGAAGAAAAGGTCATCGAGGAAACTAAGAAACTTATTGATACTGGCTTCATCAAGGAAGAGAAATACGCGGACTGGATCGCGTGCATCGTCCCAGTGAAAAAGAAGAATGGGCAGATACAAGTTTGCGTCGATTTAAGGTATCTCAATAAGGCATACCCTAAAGACGATTTCCCACCTTCGGTCATTGAAATGATGGTCAATGATACCTCAAATTACGAGCTGTTCACTTTCATGGATGGCTCGTCTGGATATAATGAAATCAAGATGTCGCCCGAGGATAAGAAATACACAGCATTTCGAACCCCGATCGGGATATACCGCTACAAGGTGATGCTATTCGGATTGAAGAATGCGAGCGCAACATATCAAATGCAATGACCAAAATCTTTGATGACTTAATCCATAAAGTCATCAAATTTTATGTTGATGATTTGGTCGTTAAGACTAAAGCCAAAACCGATCACATCCGAGATCCCAGGACCGTTTTCACCCGACTGAGAGAACACGATCTGAAGATGAATCCTCTAAAGTGCGCTTTTGGCGTGCCATCGGGAAAATTCTTGGGCTTCATAGTCCAACATTGGGGGATCGAAGTCGACCATCGAAGATAAAGGCCATCATGGAGATGCCTCCTCCGAAGAATCTGACGCAACTAAGATCTTTCAAGACAAGCTCGCTTACATACTGTTCCCCTCCGAACGGCGGCCGGGACGTCGGGACGTCCGAATGCCTGGGGTTCGGGGCAGATGCTAATTGGTGCTATCCGTCTACCCCTCCGAAGATGCCAAGTTGATTTATGGCACCATGTATCGAAGGTTTAGACGGATGCGTCCGATGTAGCAGACTTCGTCAGATTCCCCCTCGTTTGAGGGGTTTTTGATTGTGGGGACGCTCTTCCCTGCAGGCGCAAGCCCCTGCAGTTAATTACGCTACCGCGTTGCGGTAACAACTTTCTCCTTCTCCAGATGGTCACTTCGTGTCGTGGGTGTTTGTTTTGTTGCCCGTGGATTGTTTACGGAGACTGAGTTATGTCGTCGCCCGTAGGGCGTGGACTAGTCCAAATCCGCATTATCTTAGATTTGGGTTTGGGGGTTTGGTTTGAGGATACGTCAGCCATACTTGAGGCTAAGATCAACTCAAACGTTTGTTAAGGATACGTTAGTCTAACTTTGTGACTAAGATCAACTTAACGGGATCGTTTAGATCCGACAGAAGAGTGTTTGGACTCTAATGTTCCAGTTTAGGGACGTAGTGGTCCATCGTATGTATGGCCATCGGGACTCATCACCTCTCTGACGACGTTGAAAGATTACAACGACGGATATCAGAGGAGTTCAGAGATGTACCCTCGAGCCGGAGTTAATTTAGGGGATTCGTAGTCCAATCTGTTTGAAGGTTTAAGGACGCGTTAGCCATTTTTGGAGGCTAAGATCAACTTAAACGGGACCGTTTAGATCCGACAAAAGAGCATATGGAGGGCCCTATTGTTCTAGTTTAGGGACGTTACGGTCCATGGGTAGTTTAAGGACGTTGCGGTCCGTGGGTAGTTTAAGGACATTGCGGTCCGTGGGTAGTTTAAGGACATTGCGGTCCGTGGGTAGTTTAAGGACATTGCGGTCCATTGTTAGTTTTAAGACATCTCGGTCAAGGTTAAGGACGTCGTAGTCCATGGGTTTAAGGACCCCACAGTCCGGTATTTGCTCTGGATGCTTCACACGGGTTCACTGCCGTGCTTGGCGAGGACCAGGCTCCGCTCTGGATGCTTCACACGGGTTCACTGCCGTGCTCTGCGAGGACCAGGATCCGCTCTGGACGTTTCCCACGGGGTCAAAGAGTGACATTATCCGTGTTCCACGTAACCAGGAATTTTGCATTAGGCATGGGTTTAAGGACCCCACAGTCCATATCATGAGTGGCCGTCGGGACCCGTCACCTCTTTGAAGACATTGAGGGATTACAATGCCAAGTTTCAAAGGAGTGGAGAGATGTACCCTAGAACCGGAATGGATTTAATAGTCCCTGACCCAATTTGGGGTCGAGACTGATTAATTATGTTATGAGCCCATTAGCCCAGTTAATCACAAATTGAAGACTTATGGCCAGCTTGGGCTAAGTCCAGTCGGGTCTGAAACATTGACTTTTTGCTGATCCATTGAAGGAGAGGCTTTGCCTCTATCCATTTAGCCAATTGGGCCAAAGCCTAGTGTTAAACACTATAGAGCAATCAGTGTTGAACACTGGGAATGCGGTTAACAAGTTAGTGTTTAACACTAAGAAATAATTGGTGTTAAACACCAGCAATAAGGCTTCTCAAATTAGTGTTAAACACTAAAACAGATCAGTGTTGAACACTGCAAATGAAGATCTCAGATTAGTATTTAAACACTAAGGTAATCAGTGTTGAACACTGCAGATAAAGCTTTTTAATTAGTGTTGAACACTAAGGCCCAACAATATTTTAACACTGAGTGCGAGAGTTTCAATTTAGTGTTAAACACTAAGACAAGAGGGGTCACGTGGCAGCACGTGAGAGCGCCCTTCCTCCATTTGTTCTGCTGAAATTACTGCATCTTTTGATAGCATCACGTGTCAGCACGTGATGGGCATTCAAATGCCTATGCGTTAAGGCTTCTGCTGAAAGTCACGTGGGTCACGTGGGGTGCTGCCTCAAAGGGGTTTTCTGTAGGGCTTTTGAGGGGGGGTCACGTGGTGACACGTGACCCTGCCTTAATGTGATTTTTTTTTCAGAGGATTTGTTACTCCTTTTTTCAGGAATTAAATTCCGGAGACTTTTTAATTTCAGAGGAATTAAATCCTTTTTTCTTTTGAAGACTTGTATTCTGGAATAGAGTTTAACTCTGAATTTTCTGTGGGAGTTAAATTCCCTGTTTATGTGAAGGGCTGAATAGGGTTGAACCCTAATAAAATTTTTGAGGAAATGATGATCGTTGTTTCAACAGAACTAAGTTCTTTAATTAGGGTTAAACCCTGTTTCTCTTTTTTTTTGTTTTGAAGGAATTAAATTCCCATGATACAGGGTCTAGCCCCACTTTTATTTTGGAGGAATTAAATTCCTATAGTTCTGTGAGAATTAAATTCTCAAGTTTGCACTCCTTCTCTATGTTTTGGATCTGCATGGCAGGATCTCAACCCATTGAGAATTAAATTCTCAACCTTAAGGGGAGATGTGCACTTTGCAGATCCTCTATCAAAGAGAGAAGAAATAAGTTCTTCTGCTTTTATATTATCAGAGTTAAACTCTGTTGAGAATTAAATTCTGCTTCTTTCAAAATGCCTTCCCTTTCTTACCTAGGGTTTTTTGCAGAAGATCTGAGTCTTTTCGAAGTATCAAAGCTCTTCTCCTTTTCTCTTTTCTTCTCTGCGCATGTATATCTCCCTTTTTTGTGTCCCTTGGCTCCTATTTATAGGAGAAGCAGCCGAATCAATCAGTCTTTTGTGAATCTTCATTGAGAGATTTGATTTGCGTCCATCATTCATTTTGGGCCTTTGGATTATTAGGTGAATTTTATTCACCATTGGATCTTAAATCCAGAGATTCTCCTTTGTTATTTTGGTTAGATTTAAGGGGAAAATCTTTCCAAACCCGAGATTTTCCATAGACAGATGATATTTAATCATCTCTGAATCTTTAATTTGATTGGTCCCAAATAATTACTTTCCTTTGAAAAGATTCGAATTTCCTTCAGAATTTAATTCTGTCGTCAAAAATGGGCTTTGAAAGCCGGTCACGTGGGACCACGTGACCCATGGTCACGTGTGAGCACGTGACCCCCTTTGGAATGATCCTTCTGCGCTGCGTCTTCTGATTGCTGCTTAAACATCACGTGCTACCACGTGACCCCTGGTCACGTGTGAGCACGTGACCCTTGTTTGAACTCTCTTTCTTTGGTTCAACGGGAGAACGGGTCTGCTGTCTTGAACGTCACGTGTCAACACGTGACTCTGGTCACGTGAGAGCACGTGACCTTTTCTGAAGCTCTTTTCCTTGACTTGATCAGGGAACCAATGTGCGTCTTTGCTGCTTGAATTTAAATGTCACGTGCCGACACGTGACCTTGATCACGTGGGAGCACGTGACCCTTCCTGAAGCCCCCTTTTCTTCGACTTAGTCAGGAGACTGAACTTGCTTGAATGATGCGTTCAGGTGTCACGTGCGAACACGTGACCGCTAGTCACGTGTAAGCACGTGACCCTCTTCTGAAGCTTTTCACAGAAGCTTCCTGATTTTAAATCAGGAAACACATACAAAGGTTCATCTCGAACCTATCGGGAAGATATAGGCTCTTCTCAAAGCTCAAGAAGAAAGGAGCTTCGTTCGTCTGGGATGCTGAATGTCAAGAAGCGTTCGAAAATATCAAACAATACCTGCTGCACCCTCCAGTGCTTGCTGCTCCCTTTCCAAATAAACCGTTGATTCTCTATACTGCCGCGCTAAATGAGTCACTCGGTGCATTCCTTGCCCAGAACAATGAGGAGGGAAGAGAGAATGCCCTCTACTACCTCAGTCGAACGTTAGTCGGGGTGGAACATAATTATTCCCCGATCGAAAAGCAGTGCCTGGCCCTGATATTTGCCGTGAAAAAGCTAAGACACTATCTTCTCGCTCATCGGGTTATGCTGATCTTCAAGGTCGATTCGCTCAAACACTTAATGACCAAAGCAAGCCTAGCCGGTAGATTGGCAAGATGGGCTGTCATGCTGCTTGAATTTGACATAATCTATACTCCTCAGAAAGCACTAAAATGGCAAGCCCTCGCCGACTTCCTTGCTGCTCATCCCATATCAGGAGGGTCACCGCTCAATTGCGAGTTACCCGATGAACAAGTGCTGCACCTCGAGAATGACGAGCCATGTTGGGAGCTCTACTTCGACGGAGCCTCATCAATTAGGTCCTCCAGCAAATCAAGCTCCTACAGATAAAAGCAGGGATAGGATTGGTGTTCTTCACGCTAGCGATGGGAACCCTACAACGTTCTTTTGCTCTCTCTGAGCCTTGCACAAACAACGAGGCTGAGTACGAGGCTCTGATAGCTGGTCTGGAGCTCGCCATAGAAATGGAAATCCTTCGGCTACGAGTCTATGGTGATTCCCAGCTTGTCATCAACCAACTAAGCGGCGATTATAAGATATACAAATCTGAGTTAGCTCGGTACAGAAGCCGGGTGGTGGAGCTCATGAAACAATTCTCCCGCATTGAACTGATGAGAGTTCCTAAGGCATTGAATGGAAAAGCTGATGTACTCGCTCGCTTAGCCAAGGAGCTGGCTAATCGCAATATAGATGAAATTCTGATAATAGTCAGAAACCGGCAAATTCTACCTCCAGTCTTTTTGCGTGAAGAAGGAAGCGTAGAACAGGAGAACAATCCTGGCGAAGAAGCTCTGATCATTCAAGACGAGCTCGATTGGAGAGAACCCTTCATAGAGTACCTCCGATATGACAAGCTGCCCGAAGAAAAATCTTCTAGGATTCAGCTGAAGAAGAGAGCTCTGTGATACGTGTTTGTAAATAATACGTTATACCGCAGATCATATGACCAACTCTGGCTCAGATGTCTGTCATCGGTCGAAGCCCAAAAAGTCACGAAAGTAGTTCACTCAGGCATCTGCGGAGCTCACCAATCCGGCCCCAAAATGCGGATTCAAATCAAACGGTTTGGATATTACTGGTCTACCATGATAAGGGATTACGAAGAGCATGCAAAAAAGTGTCATCTCTGCCAAATTCACGGTGACTTCATTCACAAGCATCCCAATCCACTGCATCCTACGGTGGCGTCATGGACCTTCGAAGTTTGGGGCACCGACATAGTTGGTCCAATTGATCCTCCTTCATCTAAAGGCCACCGGTTCATATTGGCCACAACTGACTACTTCACCAGATGGGCTGAAACTGTCCCGCTAAAAGAAGTCAAGACAGAAGATATTCTGACGTTTTTCCAGCATAATATTCTATACCGCTTCGGTACACCGGGAAGAATCATATTTGACAACAGGCTTTCTTTCAAGAGCTTCAAAGTCTCAAGGTTCGCTACTCAGCATAAGATAGACTGGAGATAATCCTCCATCTATAATCCAAAATCCAATAGGCTAGCTGAAGCTTTCAATAAAACTTTTTGCAAGCTCTTGAGGAAAAATGTTTCAGCCAACAAGAGAGACTGGAATGTCAATCTCCACGAGGCGTTGTGGGCATATCGTACCACACACCGCACTCCAACTCAGTCCACTCCATACTCACTACTTTTTGGAGTGGAAGCAATCCTCTCGCTCAAAGTCGAAGTTCCAAGCCTCAGAATGGCTGTCCAGCATGGTTTGACGGATGAGGAAAATGTCCTCCTTCGCCTCGAAAAGCTCGATGCGCTTGAGGAAAAGAGACTCGCAATACAGCAAAATCTGGAGCTGTACCGAGCCAAAATGTCACGGGCATATAATAAGATGACTCGTCTCCGTGCTTTTAAGAAAGGAGAATTGGTGTTGGTCCTCAAAAGACCGATCATCCCCAATCGACATAGCAAGGGAAAATTCGAGCTAAACTGGGAAGGACCATACGTCATCGAGAAAGTGTTTGATGGAGGATCTTACCAGCTGATAAATACCGATGGAGAAAGGCCCATGTCACCCATCAATGGCCGATATCTCAAGAAATACTACGGTGAATGCTCCAAGTCGCAGGCGAATTGAGCACACCGGCCTTACGATCTGGATCATACATCCTGTAAAACCGTATAAAATCCACGGGCGCAAATGAGCTCTATCTCTCCTAAGTCTTACCGGCGAGACTACATCTGAAGTCTTACCAGCGATGAAGCTAAAAACAAAAAACAAAAAAAAACGGTATGTCCACAAGCAAAACGGGCACGGATGAAAATCCGAAAGGGCTCCGTAAGTAAAAATAGCAGTACTGCCGGCGAGTTTGTGAAAACCCAAAAAGGCGTAGACTCATGAAAAGAGATGAAATGCACTCGCAAAGTTCTCTCGACTTTGTGAGGAGAAAATCCCCACGTGAGATCCTTATGACTCACAAAGGAGCAACACACTTAGGAATCCCCACGATTCCTAGGGAGAAAATACACCTGCGAGATCTTTTCAAATCGTAGAGAGAAAATGCTTTTATGAGACCTTCACGGCTCATAAAATTGAAAAGCTTTAGGTGATAGGGATCTAAACCTGTCTCCTGAGCCATCGCTCCCCAACGGGCAATGACAAATGATGAGTCGCTCCTGGCACTATGCTTCAGTGTTAGCGGTGCTGATGCCGACCCAAAACCCAAATCCCAAGTCTTCCCAAAGGCAAACGATGAGTCGCTCCTGGCACTACGATTCAGTGTTAGCGGTGCTGATGTTGACCCAAAACCCAAATCCCAAGTCTTCCCAAAGGCAAATGATGAGTCGCTCATGGCACTACGCTTCAGTGTTAGCGGTGCTGATGCCGACCAAAAAACCAAATCCTAAGTCCACCCGGGGTAAATGATGAGTTGCTCCTGATATTATTCCAGTGCAACAATACTGATGCTAGACAAAATCCAAATTCCATGTTCTTCTCAGATTCAAAAATCCCGCCAAATAAGGTAGAATTCAAACATATCAAATCAAAGTCCCACCCGGCAGCACTTCTAAGCTCGAAAGTCCCGCTGGACAGGTAGGGAACTTCCAAAACAAATCAAATCAAACAAATCAACCCCGACACCGCGGAAAGCGAAGCAAGTCAACTTCAACCCTGACATCACAAAAAGCGGAGCAAGTCAAATCAAACCCCGACACCACAAGAAGCGGAGCAAGTCAACTTCAACCCCGACACCGCATCAAGCGGAGCAAGTCAACTTCAACCCCGACACCGCAGAAAGCAGAGCAAGTCAAATTAAATCCTGACACCGCAGAAAGTGGAGAAGGTCAAATCAAATCCTGACAGTACAAGAAGTGAAGCAAGTCATCGACCATCCAAGTCGCAAAAATGGCAGTACCGACCGTCCATGTCGCAAAAATGGCAGCACCGACCGTCCAAGTCGCAAAAATGGCAGCACGTACCGTTCAAGTCGCTAAAAGGGCAGCGCCGACCGTCCAAGTCGTTAAAAGGCAACACCGACAGTCCATGTCACTAAAAGGGCATCATCGACCTCCACGTCGTCAAGATGGGAGCAAAATCAAATCAACCTCCACGCGAAAGAAGATCCATTAATTTCATGCACATGACCCTTATATGTGGTGTGCATTTATTGATGGGGGCACTTTGTTAGGGTCAAAAGTCATATCCCAATTGACCAAGTCAAATTCAATCAACCCCCAAGCCAAGTGGGCCCAAGCCCAAATCAGGACCAAGCATGGAAAGGGCCGGCTCCATGCCAAGAATGAAGCAATAAATTAGTTTAATGCAATTTTTTTAGAAATAAATGTATGAAAAATGGGCAGAAAACCAAAATTTTGTAAATCCCATGGCTTATGTGCAAGAAGAATAAACACATAAGGCATGGGGGTGCCATTTGGCAAAGCCCAAGGGACTATATATAAAGTGTGTAGCCTATAAAGGCAAACATGATGAAAAAATCAAAAATAATTTTTTCACTCTCTCAAAAATTAGGGTTCTGTGCCTCCTTCTCCTTCCTCAAGATTTTAAAGCTTCTTCTCTTTTCTGAATTAAATCAAGAGTTTAACTCTTCCTTTCCCAGAAAGAAATATTTTTTCACTATAAAACCCTTAAAGGGGAACTCAGATCTCCCATCAAATCTCTAAAAGGGAAGATTTTTAAGCACCACCCCCTTTTCTCCAAGATCCAGCCAACAGAGAGGTGGACGAAGGAGACCCATCTCCAAAAATCCCACTTTGGGAAAAATCCAAGGCTCAAGAGAAGATCCATGGCTCAAGGAAGAAGAAAGGGATCCCCTTTGATCACCTCCGAAGATCTTTGAGGAGTTCAACTCCTAGATCCAGATTCTCAAAGGAGTTTAACTCCACATCCAGACCCTTTAGGAGTTTAACTCCAAATCCAAGCCTTTTAGGAGTTTAACTCCAAATTCAAATCTTTTGGGAGTTTAACTTCAAATTTATACCTAATTCCTGTTTGGGAGTTCAACTCCAAAGCCTTTAGGGAGTTCAACTCCCAGTTCAGGGGCTAAGGCCCTTTCTCTGCCGGTGTTTCTAGCGGTCGCGTGCCATTCACGTGACCCGCTGGAGTCCAGTGGTCGCATGCAGGGCACATGACCCGCCGGCGCCCAGCGCCCACACGCAGAGTACGTGACCCGCGGGCGCCCAGCACCCACACGCCACTCACGTGACCCACGGGAGCCCAGCGCCGACGCGCAGGGCACGTGATCCGCGGGTGCCCAGCGCCCACGCGCCACTCACGTGACCGGCGGGCGCCCAGCGCCCACGCGCAGGGCACGTGGCCCGTGGGCGCCCAGCACCAACGCGCCACTCATATGACCCATGGACGCCCAGCACCCCCGTGCCTGGGACTTGGCCCGCGGGCGCCCAGCATGCACGCGCCACTCACGTAACCCGCGGGCGCCCAACGCCTACGCGCCTCGCACGTGGTCCGCGGGCACCCACGCGCTATGCAGGCGTCTTTAGGACGCTCCTTGCCCTTCTTCTCTTCATAAACTCTATAAGGCCCCCGATATAACCAGAACCCCTCAATTCACACACATACGCACACTGCATATTGACTTCGCATGACTAGTTTGACCCGTCAATCGGAGGTTCCTTCACTTCAAAGGTGAAGGGTAATTAACGACAGCTTAGTCCGCGTCTGCCGGAGATTTGGATCCCTACAATCAATAAACCCCAGCCTACCCTAGGCAGGGGGAATCTGTATACGCTCGAAAAGCGACGCATATTTCCCATCTCAATGGGGTGACGAAAAACACCCTACAATGAGCATCGTTTCCGATCGTGATACTCGATTCCTATCACACTTTTGGCGGAGTCTACAGGAAAGTTTGGGAACTCACTTGAAATTTAGCACCGCCTATCATCCTCAAACAAATGGCCAGTCAGAAAGAACAATCCAAACTCTTGAAGATATGTTGAGAGCATGCATGTTAGACTTCAAGGATTCATAGGAGGATCATTTGCACTTGCTGGAGTTTTCTTATAATAACAATTTCCAGGTGACTATACAGATAGCTCCATTCGAAGTATTATATGGTCGTAAGTGTCGCTCGTTTGTCTGTTGGGACAATGTTGGAAAAAGAAGATTTTTGGGACCAGATCTTATTGTGCAAATGGTGGAGAAAGTTAACCTGATCCGAAATCATATGAAGGCGGCACAAGATCGACAGAAAAGTTAGGCTGATACAGGACGAAGACCTTTGGTGTTCGCAGTTGATGATCTTGTATTCTTGAAGATATCACCGACCAGAGGAGTGATCCGATTTTGCAGTCGAGACAAGCTTAGTCCTCGATTCGTAGGACCTTTCGGTATTATCGAGCGTGTTGAAGAGGTAGCGTATCGATTGGCATTACCACCATCCTTAGCGGGTGTTCATGATATGTTTCATGTATCTCAACTCCGCAAGTATGTTCGAGATATGAAGCACGTCCTAGATCACTCGGAACTGACAGTAAGGAAAGATTTAACATATGAAGAACGACCAATGGCGATTGTGGATCGACGAGAAAAGGTCCTCAAGAACAAAGTTATCCCTCTAGTACTTGTTTCATGGGGGAATCGTTCGCACGCAGAATCTACTTGGGAACGCGAAGACAAGATCCGACAGAAGTTTCCACACCTCTTTTCTTAAATCCGTGTCTTATTGTATCTTTTCTTGTTCCGTGAATTTCGAGGACGAAATTCTTTTGTAGTTGGGTATAATGTTACACCCTAGCACTGTTATACTATATTTTAGTGGGGTATTTCAAATCTTGCGACAAATTCTTGATTATTATTGCTTTTGGATTGCGGATAGTCCAATTAGCAGTTGCGGTTATTATCCGACCCAACCCGCATATCTGAAACCCATCACGGTTCAAGATTACGTCAAATATTTGCTAGTACAGAGATTCCATGCAAATCTAGATTTTTTATACATGTATGATATATTTTGTATTCGCATATCTTTTAATAATACCAAATAAAAACCAAACAATATATTTTAATATCTAGTCTTGCATGTCATCATACCCCTGATCATATGGTTGCACCCATATAGCATGTTCATATCCTAATTGTAAAAACAGACCCGTTTAGATCGCTACGTATATTTACGTATATCCATACTTGGTGGTATGCATTTTTATTAACAGGATATCGCATTATGATTTAAACTTTTACTTATTTTATCCATATTTAAAAACTAGATTTTTAGAAAAGACCCCGGTAATATTCGGAGTAATCTGGTATTAGCTATAAAATCCCAATATATATTATAATATTTTTCTATATATATAAACTAACTGTTACATATATAATATATTTATAATATATTTATATAAACTAAAAAAAATCTCTCTCTCTCTTTCCCAGCCTCTCCCTCCCCTCTCGCTCTCTGTTTATCTCTCTCCCCCCTATCTCTATATATTATATAATTTATAAAATCTATTATTATAAAAACCTAATCCCTCTCTCCTCCTTTCTTCTTCCCTCACATCCCCGCAAGAAACCTAAGAACCTTACCCACGTTCTCGCCGCTCCCTCGTCGCCCCTCACCACCATCGACCTCGTCGTCGTCACCACCACCCCAAGACCTCCTCTCCTCTCTCCTTCCCTTCCAGAGCACCCCCTGCACCTCACCGACGCCAACACCAAGAAACTCACACCCTAACCCGCCGGCAACCCTCGTCGTCGTCGACCTCACCCTTTGTCATCACCCTCACCCCCATCATCTCCTCCTCCTCACCTCCCTCTCTTCTCTCCGACACCCTAGATCACTAGCACCACACCCTCTTCACCTTCTCGACCGCGATCACCGACCTAGAAACCACATCCCCTCACCGGCGCAGCACTTCATCGTCGGCCATCGTCGCCATCACCTTGCCACTTCTCCTCTGTCCTCACACACACCCCAGAACCCAACAACAGCAGCCACCAACTCTTCATCTTCATTTATTTCTTTCCTTCTTTTCTTTCTTGATTTTCCGATCGGCTCGCCGGAGTCGCGCACGTTTCCGACGATCCGGACGACCCGGTCACCGTCGTTGTCCAGCCCAGTCACCACGTCACGTCACTGCTATGCCGGGTCCAGTCCTGCGCACGTAAGTTTGCATCACGGCGTTATTTCGGATGTCGGACGTGACATCCGTATCTTGACGTGAGATTTGATCAGGAAAGTTTTAAACTTGCAACATACTATGTTAGTTATATCGATGTTTATATGAATAAGAATAGTGCATGTGTTTTATTATTCTACAAATACTACAGATTTATAGATTTATGGTTTTACGGTGTCCGTCTGTATCCATACCGATAATAGCATATCTAGTTGCATGCCGGAACATCATGATATTATTATACTACTATAATAGTACAGTATGTTATCTAGTTTGCATCATATATGGTAATGGATGTATAACGGTTATTACAGATAGATTCATATGCATCCTGGCATCAGTTGTGTTTACCATGTTCCGATATTGATTACAGTTTCACATTTGGTATCTATTTGGGTTAATATATAGTACATGACATATTTACGACCCACTACCAGATTTGTTACTTGGATCTTATTGCTAATGCCGACAATCTTGACTTGTTGTCTTTAGGGATGTGACTTGTTGTCTGCATAGGCAAAAGTTGTACCTGCTTGATCCTGTGTTGGCATTAGATTTATATTATCAATACCTGACTTGAACACGAAACCTTAGGAGTAAGGGGAAATCAATAATGAAACCTGACTTGTAGCTCAACAGTTCGATACTTATACTGATCGGTCTTTACGAGATCGGCCAGCCCCGGAATGATGCTGCTGACATCATTCATCTATACATGTTACATGTTTACTGCTTAGCGGCACGTCTCTGATTCGGCCCGAGAATCTTGACCGTGGTCCTGGGAACACAAGGGATACTATTGAGTTACATCGACGATTCCATTAATTTATTTCAAAGACTTTTAGAATAGATAACTTAGAAGTACAGTTTTAGAATACATATCACATATAGATACCTCTTTGTTTTACACATGTATTTATTATTTACATTTATATTTAATCATAGCATACTATCCTGGTTATCGCTGTTATTTTGATATTATGACGCACTGATGTCTGGGTTTTGAATGGCCCAGTTCCTCTACTTTTATCGCAGGCAGATCAAGAGTACTTTAGCAATCAAGCCGAGCAATGAGGAGCTAGCAATTTAGTTTAGAGACTCTTAGTTTATTTATTTCAGCAGTTTTATTCCTATTGATGTGAGCCCATATTGGGACGTGATTCAGATACTATTGTTTATTGGATCTTGATTCGTTTTCGCTTTATGCATTTTCTTGATTTTATTTATTGTGGCAGATGGACATGTGTTAGCTAGATTATATATTTTATTGTTCTTGATATTCTATAGACAGCCGTAATGTGATCGTGGAGGGATGATTCCTAAGCACAGGTAGCATGGTTGATTCTGTCACGTGCCGTAGTTACGTATCTTAGGAAGTGGGGCGTGACACCGACGGTATTTAATACTTTAGAATTTACCAAAAGCTAACTACAACATTTCTCTTGGATAATATGAGAAATAAGAAAGTTTTTAAACGGGGATGGTCCGCTCTCTATATCTCAAGCATCTACCATGCAGCCTTAGAACAAGAACCTTCCTAATTAGTCCATTTCATAATTAAAGTTGTATCACTTTGAATTGTAATTTGCTAGTAATATTTGCAAGCCACGTAATCTTCAGCAACCGATAACTTAAACAATTGAACCATGCAATTCACAGATCTTCATCCTTTTGTTTATTCGCTATACATTTATTGATCGAGCAATCGGATTTTATCTCAAGGCATGTTTGTTTGACATAAAAGAATTAAGGGACTACATGATTGGTAGAAGTTTCGCGATATGTTATGCGTTCTACTTGTTCTACTTACGGCAATCAAGTCGGTTTCACTTGTAACTAGCCGGTTGAGTACGAGTCGTCCACTAGGAGATGGTTGGTGCTTTGTTTTTATTTTAGACGAGTCAATTAAAGAATGTATAAGTTTGTTCAATTCTATCCTAAGTGTTTATAATTTTATGTTCAAGAGAACTTGTTAGGATCAGGATTGGTTAGTAGATTTAGGAATTAGTCTTGTGCTTGTCTTGTGCCTGTCTTGTGCCATCCTTGAAATGAAGTCGGGATAATTGGAAGTAGCAGGGATTAGGAGGACATAGGAATGGGATTTGCGAGTTTAAGCAAGCTTTCCAACACTAAATCCATTCATGGTGCCCCATGGCCATCCGTTCCATGCTCTTATTTCCAACCCTAAGTCAAACACACACAACCAAGTCTCCAATTAGGTCACAACTACATGTCACGTTGTAGTGCGCCTAAAGAAATTCTCGACTTAGGTCACAGCTATATGTCACTTATAGCGCGCCTAAAGAATGGGGTTGTGTTTGTTTGGTCTAGATTCAATTCAAGTTGTTTGGCGAAGAGAAGCATAAGTGATTTTTCCATCTCTCATACCAACCTTTCTTAGTCGTAACAAGTGAGTAAATTACTCACACATGATAAAGAAAATAAAACAAGAAGAGGAGAAGAACGAATGGAAGAATATGGTTATACAAAAGATAACAAGCCAACTACTTGAGCCCTCACCTAAGTAAGGGACTCCATTGAGTATCATGGCTTGAAAAATAGGATTTAGAAGAGAAGAAAACAATAAAACCAACAACTACTTTAACAATAAGTAATAAAAGTTATACTAGAAATTAAAATACAATACAAGAAAATAAAAATACAAGATAAAAAAAACTATCGTCTTCATTAATCTTCCATTCAAATGCTCACTACATTTTCATGGAGAATAGATGAAGAAGAAAAAAACTATACTAAACTATACTAATCCTAAGGAAAGAAAAAACATCCTTATTTGGGCTCAAATCTGGAGTATATATAGGTAGAGGAGTGAAACCCTAAGACCACATTTTGAGCCCATATACAATTACAAAACCACTTCTGAAATTTCATTTTGAGATGGCACTGTCAGACCGCGGAACCGCCGCCTAAGCCCCTAAACTTCGCACTTCAGCGGTCGTTTGGTGGAATTATTGCGTCATTTTTCTTGTGCTTTCTCGTGTTGCTTTTTTCTTCTGTTTAATAGGTTCAAATATGCAAAATGGTTTCAAAATATTCTCAGATTTACAACAGTCCACTATTGCAACTCTTTTTGTCTTTTGGCCTTGATCTCTCTCGAGCTCCGCGTTACCACCTTGATCCTTGTGCTGCCTCCCTCGTACTTTGTGATTGTCCCGGACATGAATGACCATAGCTGGATCATGTCTCTTGTACTGGTAAGCGGGACCTGACGGGTGTGGATAACTGGAACCCGGATTTTATCTGTTTTTGGCAGTCGTTCTGAACTTTGTCATAACTGTAGAGATTGTGCGTGATTTGCGTTATTCTGGACTAAGAACCTGTAACCTATAATCATGTAGTAAACACGGATCAGAAGCACCTACTTATATACAAATGAGCATAAGAATGAGCGGTATTAAATGCAACATTCTGGTGTGAACAAATACCCCCAAACTTAACTTTTGCTCGTCCCAAGCAAAAGCATTTTATTTTCAAAAAGTCATAAGCTCACTTTCGTAGGCATCACGGTTGCACTTAGCGTGTGCAACAAGCCGTTAAATCTCTTGGTGTCCCTAGTAGGAGAAGTGTTGTCTCCTGAGGGTTTTCAGCAGATGCTACCCACAAAATCCTGTCAAACTAGTTTCATAAATTAACCTCGACTCTAATCCTATGTTTTAACATCTAAGTTAGAAACGTTATCATTCTAAATTAGAAATATCCTCTTATTCATTCAACCTAAGATCCTATACGTTTTGACAGTTTATAAAGACATCGGTATCTCTTGAGTTTTCTTTCTAAACAGCGGTCTCCAATCCGAAATTTTTATCATCTTTACGGAAAACATAAGACTTATATTTTATTCCTACCTCTCCTCCAAATATCGATCATATATCCCTATGTGTGTGTGAATTTCACCCCTACACTCAAGAATTCAATTCAAATTATAGTACCTTGCCCTAATACCTAATACTACTTCTTTTCATTAATGGTGGATGGATTTGCTCACACACCTTTCATGCGACTACTACTGCTTCCTGAGGCACTAATCAGCCGATTACTGAATGTGTGAGTTTATTAAAGCGTAAATAGCAGTTTCCAGGTCTTGTAATATATTTTTTCTTTTTCTTTTCAAGACTAGATATATTTTTCAATGACGTTCTTTTGGTGGTTAGCTTTAAATATCGTTTTTTTCATACCAGGCTTTCAAGTAAGAGTATTTCTAGGTATCCTCTATTGTCCTAAGTTTCAAGGTGCGTGTAAGTGTAGTTTGTAGGTTATATGCTTTCTGAAGTTGGACTCAAGAATATGAATTATTTTTCAGAGTTATCCTTCAATAAAACTTTCAATATTTTCCCTTCATCTCAACTTAACTTAAGAACTGAACTCAAGATTACTTACTTCTAAAAATTGTAAGAATGTATATTTACTACTTTTCACTCAAAGAGGGTTATTTTTTGGGTTTTCAATTTCTAAGCCCAAGGTTTAGTTATTTTTAACCTATTAAGCTAAATTTTCAGAATAAAATCTAAGTTACCCTACTAGCTAGCTCGACGACAAAGTTTTTATGTTTTAGAATTTTTTCAGTTTTTATGGGTTTTTAAATAAGTATGCAAATGCAAAAATATAAATATGAATGCAAAGATAGAAAGCTTACCAAGCACACCACCAAACTTAAACTTGACAATGTCCTCACTGTCATGCTCCACCAAGAGGGTCAAAATTGTTGAGGGGTCAAAATCTGTCGGTTCCCTTTCTGTTTTTTTAATACAGGAAAAAGCAGAAAATATATACACACAAAAAGGTTGCCCCCAAACTTAAGTGAAACAGTGTTTTCACTATTTAAGCGTTGAAGTTCAAAATTAGGGGGGAGGAAACATCATCAATCTATACAAGGCCTTACACTGACCAAAAGTTAACACCGACCATTTAAAAAATTATATCGTGATGATGCCATGGTTGGAGAAAGAATGTGTAGAGGAAAGAAATGAAAAATACACGAGACCGTGTGTGGACGGAAATGTGATACGGTCTCGGTAGATGAGAAGATGAACGGAGGGGAGAAAGAAATGGAGCACGAACTTGAGGTTGAAATTTGATTGAATAAATTAGTACAGTGTGTAATGATGTGAAACTGGAAGTTTCTAACTGTACTAATTTATCAATCCGTTGAGAAATGGGGTCAAACCTCTCCAGATTCGCAAGAAAATATGGGCTGACTGAACTTGGGAAACCAGATACGAGAGATGAAGTTGATACGTCGTCTTGAAATTTAGAAACTATAGAAAAGAAGGAGGGAAGTGATTGGGAAATGGTGTCGGTTAAGTGTTCAGGAGGATATTCACAGTCAATAAAAAGGACATGATGAATCGGAACATCCGACCCATCCAAAATAACGGGCTCATCCTCTATGATATCCTCAAAATTCGCCTCAACATTCAGCTCATCCATGTATTCATCATTATCAATAACATCCAGACGCACATGGGGATCGAGAAAAACAGTTAATGGTTTGGGATGATGCCCACATGGAGTTGAAGGAACGGGATGAATTAGTGAGAAAAACTCATCCAAAATTGTGGATCCATCATCTAAATTGTCCTCTGCGTTGATATTCTCAATCAAGCGAAAGTTAAATTTCTCATACACCTCATCAAAAGCTTGGTTTTCAATCGGTGGATTACAAATCACACTCGGTTGGTTTTCTAAATTGGAGATGTAAAGATCAAAAGTGGTGGCATCGGTTTCACTTGAAAATGACCCTTCACAAACGGGTAAATCAAACACCATACAGTCGCACAACTCATCAAACATGCTATCCTCATTTGGTGCACTTGATATATTTTTGAAACTGGACCTGTGGAATTCAATTGGGAATGGGTAGGTTTGATTCTGAAGGGTGGGTTTGCTCACTTTCACCACTCAAATTATCAAATTGTCCTATCGCCTCATCATACATTATAAAATTTTGAGCTGGTTGGGAGCTACCTACTGGTTCGTAAGGTTGTATGAGCGTGGCCATGGATACATTCAATTCCTCCATCTGTCGGCACAAAACTACCTGAAATTCTTCTAAAGATTGTTCAAGACTACACATGGGTTGTGAAGGGATTTCAGTAAAAAATTCAAATTCGTGTGGATACGTGAAACTCCCAAATGGATGTTCCAAAGAAATGTCTAGAGAAGGTGTAAAAGTCGGATAAGATTGATAGGAATTGAAAGGATATGTAGAATGCGCATGACTAGGATCGGAATTTTGATAAGAAGGTGATTGGAATTGCTGTCCTAAAGAATTTGGAGTGGTGAAAGGAGTGAAAAATCGGCTACGGGATTGTTCAATGTGCTCAGTAATAGACATGGGTTTCAGAGTCGCCACATGACTCTCAAAAGGGGCATCAACGTAAGAAGGTGTGAGAGTTTGAAATGGTTGATACAAAGTGGATTGCGGTGTCAAAATGTTTTGTCGAGAAGCGTCTATGCGATCTTGCAAAGAAATTCTGGTTATGGATGGATCATTTGAAGTTCTACCAGAACAAGAACCGTATGATGAAATATCTGGTTAAGGGTACCAAAGTTCGGCAAAAGTAGGTCGGTTAGGGGTACCCATGATATGAAAGGAGTGAGAAAGAGTGGAAAAGTGGGCAAATTTTTATAAATTATAAAAGATTTTTTTGGATTTTTGATTTTTTTTTTGAAAAAATACGGAATTATGGGACTTAACTTCAAATAATTATAATCACAATCACAATATGCACATGCAACACTTAGAGCTAAAGTCTTCAAATTCCAACTAGACCACTCCTAGACTTCCAAACGACAAGTTGCAGGATAACCCTCGAATCGCCTCTTCACTGCTAATTATGGTCAAGTAAGCACAAGTGAGGTAAGGAGGGTTCCGCTCACGAATCACCGTGAGACGGGCCTTTTAAAATTACCTCATCACCTGTCTACCCTAGGCACCATAAAGTCAAGTTTAGATAAACGACCGATTCCCCGCAACCTTCACTTGTTCTAAATGAGCGCGACAAGTCCTTATAGGTTTGGTCTAGATATTTTTTAATTAACTCAAGATAATGCGTATACTTTTTGTGATTTTTGGGGTCTTAGAAAGTGTGATGAAATCCCCACTGAATCTGAATTGGTGTTATAGCCCCTTAATGTCCATATTTTTGTATTCAAAACAATAAAACTATCAAGATCTAAAACAACAAAAAAAAATTATTAGGCGACGACGCAAAGAATCCTACACAAAATAGTTTATTCGAAAGGGAGAGAGAGTTTGCGCAAAGAATACTGCAGAAAAGGCAATTTATTGGGGTCGAAGGGAAACTTTTGAGAAGAGAAGGACTCATAAGAAAATTGGGCCTCTGAAGTCAATATTTGGCTGCGGATATGCGGTCAATTGCTCTTTAATGGCCGCGGAAACGCAGTGGAAAGTTTGAGTTGGGACTCCAACTTTCTTGGGTGCACTCCTCTGGTTTTGGGCTTCTATTTTTCAGCCTATGGTTCTTGATTTGATCACTGTAGTTGTTCCAGATTTTGGTACGATTTCGTCTTGATCTGCCACGGTGTAGCCGCTGTTAGGAATATGTATGCCCTAGAGGCCATTATTGATGATATAGTGGATGCTTGGACATATATATAGAGAACTTTCTTGCTCGACATGATAGTATGCTATCAGGTTACCTTTATCTTAACATGTAGACTGGTATTTATACTGTCTGTCTCTTACATGTTGATAAAGCCCTTAGGATATATACTTGACTACCAGAATTATGATAAGATCATACTAGTGGGGCCAGGGTGGTCAACAAGTATATCCTTTAATCAGTTTCTAATCGTGGGAATATCGAGACTAGGGTATCGATATTCCAAAGTAGACTAGTGTGTACGTTTCTTGTCCCTTAGAGGGCGATGGTTGATCACACAACTATTGATGTGTGACATCAAAGATTGTACACAAGTGCTCATTGGAGAATGGGTACACCGAACAGGACTCGCCGAGGACTCCTATGTGGTAGTATACCTATCGTCAGATAGCAGTCCTCTAGTGACACTGGTACAAGTTAGTCTGTAGACCTGAGATCATCATAGAGTCTTGTGCGGCTCACACCATGCTTTGATTTCCTCCTTACTATGCTCAAAGGAGACATGCAAATAGATGGATTTTGGGTACAGTCCCGAGTCGCATGAAGGCAATGAGCGATAGGAAGGGTTTCATCTCTCCCGGTATTGTGGGTTGATGTTGTGTTATGCTCGATTGGCTATAACTGGAAGTCCCTGGCCAGGGCTGCTTATGAGATTTACTGATAAGTGTTATCAGTAGTTTCTCAAACCGTTATAGGCCAGACATCGGCATGACTTATCACGTTTCTGGGGTCTGACGTTTACCACCCCTAGACATGATATGCGACATATTAGACGAATAGACTGGACTGTACGGTAGTGTTACTGATAGGCTTCATGGAGACAATGGACATGTTTGCTTGTTGATCTTCATATCGCTCAATACCCGGGTAGCCGTTACGTCCATATAGTACCGCTGAAGGCTTGTAGGTAACTATGTGATCATCACCTACTGCTGGCGTATTGACGAGTCTTTACAGTCCCACACAGAAGTTCCCTGGTTCAAGTAAAACGAAGTAGGACACATATGTAATATGTGTGTGGGCCTGATTAAATACGTGTATGTGATACCGTATTGTAATCTAGCAGTTATCTGTTATCGGTTCGGTTATATGTAATATAACCAGATTGTCGAATCAAGTGTTGATTTCATAATGTGATATACAGATAAATGATATTAGTCGGTCATATGTGATATAACCGGATTATTAAATCAAGTGTTGATTTAATAATGTGATATACATTATATGTGATATAATTATATCTTAACTAATAGCATTAGCTCACTAATTATTCTTCATTATATATATATTAATATATATGAGATATATATATATATATAATAATGATGCATGGCTTGATTTTCTATTTTTGAGAAAAATAGAAATGAGGTGGAAAATGAAAGCATGGTTGCAAGTATGGGATTTATTTTTGTTTATTCATCTTGACTCGCTATTCAAGTATGGTTGCAATTTTATATTGCAAAATTCCATGCTTGAATGAGTGGGGGTCAAGAGATGCCATTCATTCTTTGCTCATTCTCAACACTTAGCCATTTTTCATGAGTTGCTCCCATGGTTGCTCTCTAGCTTCTTCTTCTTCCTCAATTGCTATAGTTCAAGCTTCAACCCTCACATGTAATGTGAACCATGAAGCTTGAACACAAACTAGTGAGCAAATTAAACCCCTACATCACCATCATATATTGGATTAGAAATTTGATGTGGAGTGTTGCCTTCACTAATGAGATTAGTGAAGGGTTAGCTTGAGCTTGTGGACTTCGGGTGGATCGTCTTTGGCGCGAAGATTACGAAGGAGGTTCGTTCAACTCGAAGAGGAGCCCAGTAGAGTCGCGTGGACTTCAACCCGGAGCTATTGAAGAAAAGGACTCGAACTACAAAGGTTGTATGCTCTTTTCTTCTCTTTAGTTCATCACATCACAAAGGCAAAACCTAATAATCTAGTAAAGATCTTATTAGTCTAACTTAGCACCCACTGAAAATTGAATTTGGCATGCTTGATACCTCTAGAACCTTATGGTGGTCCTAAGGTCGACTTTCATGGTATCAGAGCCAAGCTAGAACATTAGGATAACTTGTAGCGATGTTAGAAATCTGCCGTTTTTGTCGCGTAAAAACTGCCGATAAAAACAGTTTCGAAAATGATGTTTTAAGTTGTTTGCACACCCCGCGGGCTCACGGTTTGAACCGAGAAGCCGTGGGGTGGAGCGTGTGCTCCCCGGGGATACCCCAGGGGGGACTGAATAGCTGGGCCTACTCCCCAAGACCACCACAAGGTGGTCTTGGCGGCGGGGACCCGAAACTGCCCCACCTTAGGCAGTTTCGGGTCTGCCTCTCCCCCTGGCCATCTCATGGTGGCCATAGGGGTAGGGTACCCCCTCTAGGCCCCCCATTAGACAATTAATTTTGGTATCTTCGCCTCCGTGAAGATTCGGGTGGGTTTCGAGTTCGTTTTGACTCCCGGATTGGCTTAAAACGATCGGTTTTGGAACTTTAGCTCACTAGAGTTTTCAAGGTTTTGGAAAAATTGGTTTAGTTTGCAAATAGCGTGCGGAATCCTATTGTCGCGGTTATTTTACAAGCTTTGTGATGTGTGATAAAATTATTAGAATCCGGATTAATTGGTTTTATGAAAACTTGTTAGTATATTATAAACCTAGCCGTTTAGTCTCAATTGATCGATTGCCATGAAATTTTGATTCGGATCAAAACTTCGTCGCAATTGCGTATTGTACGCGATCACTAAGTCGGGAATTTTGTTGAATTATCCGACAACTAATTGAAAGAGTTTTCAATTTGAGACTAAAATGCAAGTTTTATAAGTTAGGCATGAAATCCGGAATATGAGATATTCCGGGTTTATGATATCTAAGGATATTGTGGATTCTAATTATTGTAGTTTTCTATTTTCTTTTCTGCGACCATAAGTATAATATGTGGGGTATTCCAATCTCATTGCTATATGTTAACAAGTTTTAAGGATACGCATATTTGCTTACGTTGATGATATGCGATATCATTTGTTGTTGTTGATATGATTTATTGAATCGTCGCGAAAGAATAGCTGGGGGGTTTTATGTGAGATGAGAGTTTTATTTTCATTTATGTAAAATCTGTATGTAATATTCTTTTATTGGGGCACTTCCGGTTGAGGATGATTTCACCATTGTTGTATATTATTTACTTTTCCGCATTAGGATAGACCCAAGGCGGGGAGCACAAGTAACCGGGTTCTAGAGTCCAGTGGGAAACCATTTTAAGGAGTTGAGACCGGGTCTCCTAACTCTAGAATTGGCAGGGTTACTTGCCGCTCTCGCAGGGGTCTAGGAATGTGGGTTTGGCTATTTATCAAGACCGTAGAATCCGTGTTTTACATTACTGGCTAAATTTAAAACACGGACATCCTAGTATATCCAATATTTCATATATTGCTTCTGCTGCTTGATTCTGTGATGTTGATCATATAACTGCGTGAGACAAATGTAATATTATATATATGATATATAATAAACGTTGCTTATGTTTTGCACCCGCGCTAGTCAAGCCCCCGCTCTGCCGGTAGTTAAGTAACCTAACGGTATATGACGGGTCCTCGTGGCGAATACGGATGGAATAAGTGTATGTTCTATTTTCGTTTCATTTTTCTATGATGTTTAGGAAACATTAAATGATGAGACTTCATAAATGTGATTAATGAAAAGAAAGAAATCTGAAGATATTGTAGAATCAAATTTTCAAAAAAAAAGGGTAGCTCTAGTTTTTGCTTTGCATAGTGGTATTCCTTGATGAATATCCAGCACCTCATTCGATGAGGAAAGAGACGAGATCCCTTCACCGGGAGTGACCTCTTTAGCGAAACTAGCAAATGCTACAACCCACTCGGTTTTGTCTTTTGACTACTTCTCTAGTTCTTGCTTTGCATAGTGGTATTCATGAATATCCAGCACCTCATTCGATGAGGAAAGAGCCGAGATCCCTTCACCGGGAGTGACCTCTTTAGCGAAGCTAGAAAAGCCTCAAAAACACTCATTTATAAAATCACTAGATTCTACAACAATATCAAGTTCATCACGCTCATGGTTTTCTTAAAAATCTGCGTAGCCCTCCGTCATTTCAGATAAGTACTATTTAGTATTCGTGTTGCGTTTGTTGACCTTGTCAAGGCGTAGTGTGCGGTAGCTGATTAGTGCTTATCTGCCAGCATGAGATGCAATTGGATTAGGATAGTCGTACTGTCTTGTTGACCACCGTCAAGGGTCGTGCGGGTGTGATTAATTCAATCAAGAAATGTACGAGTTGAACTTGACTAGCGGCCTATGGTTTGTTGACCTCCGTCAAGGTTATAGGAAGCTAGGGGTAAAAACCATTATTGGGAATTTCAAGTTTTGAAATTTGCAATGAGATTGCATACCTACTATATGATAGTTCGATCCCGATACCTACTGCGAGTAAGAGTTACTCCTGGGAGAGTTTTGCACTTTACAATTAGCTAATTAAGTAGGTGTCTAGAAATGTGTCAACGGGGTTATGCCTCTAGGGAAACAAGATTTATTCTAATTAGATCCGTGCGAAAGCACGGGGAACCTCCCTCGGAGTACCGACACCTGCCTGGACGAACAATTGGCGAACCTGTAGGGTGTAATTAATCCCGGCTAATCTTACCTTTTAGGGTTTAAAGGAAAATTTGATAAAAACGGTAGGAGCCATCCTGATTAGATAAATTAACCAATCTAATCTTGAAAAGAGCGCACGCAAAGTGATTACCCTTCTCTCTCTCCTGGTAGTGACCAATGACATGCCTTAATCAAGAAAATAATATGGATGTATTGACCGAACCTACTTATTATACTGGGCTAGGTTCCGCTCTTGTAGGGTTGCTAGGCAAGCGCACAAGGGTCTACGAGGCATCAACCATGCCCGATTAAAATTTTAGCCGTGCCGAACAACTCTAATACGGATCTTTAAACTAGGGTTTAGGCGAAAACTTGCATGTTAACAACTTTAACACTAAGTGAAAGGGATTACAACCTTTGTAGATCCGGTCCTTCACTTCAATAGCTCCGTGTAGATGTCCCCTTCACTGCGATCGTGAACTTCGGACTCTGGAGAAGATCCACAAGAAGAACGAACGTGCTTGCTTCGTTGACTTCGAGGCCGAAGATGATCTACGTCGGGGAGACACTAACTCAAGCTATTCCTTCACTAGGTCATGAACTTTGTGAAGAAAACACACTCTACTACATGGCAAGTGGTAGAGGATGAAGAAGTAGGAAGTGGGCTCACTTTAGAATTGATTTTCTCACATTTTTCCTCATGGCACCATTGGAGCTAGCAAGCTTTTCATGGAGCTTGATGAAGAAGAAGAAGAAAAGAATAATTCATCATATGCATTATTATCCTCAATTATTTAACCATGGGTGAGTTAAGCTATCATGCTTAACTCATGTAGAGAATTAACCAAGATTTTGGGTTAAGGGTTAGGTTAAAGAATATCAATAGAAATGACAAAAGAGTGGACTTTGTCAAAGTTTCTCCAAGCTTCTTCAAGCTTGAAAACTTTGACTAAGTTAAACTCTTTTGTTAAGTCTTAAGATAAATCAATAACCCTAATCTTAAACCTAATCTTGGTACAAGTCTCATACACCCATCATGTGTGTATCATCAAGTTTGACACAAACATATGTACACAAATATATATCACATATACACTTATGCACAAACTTGTGAGAAAATAAATCTTTGTGAGCTAATACTAGTTAATGTAATGTAATATATCAAATATATAATTATACATTAAATTATTAAATCAACTCTTGATTTAATAACCCGGCTATAACCGACTAATATCATGTGTAACAACTTATCGAATCAACACTTGATCCGATAACCCGGCTATATCGCATACAACCGATCAATGTCACGAATCGCGAGAACAGAATACGGTATCTCATATCGTATTAATCTCGGTCCCGCACATATTACATATGTGCTCCTACTCCGTTTCGCTTGATCCAGGAAACCCCTGTGTAGGACTCTAAAGACTCGTCAATACGCCGGCAGTAGGTGATGATCATATCAAACACCCACAAGCCGCAAGCGGTCTGCTAAACGTAACGGCCACCCGGGTATTAAGCGATCAGAAGATCAACAAGCAAGCCTGCTAGTACTCCTGTGAATCCAATCAGTAACACTACCGTATAGTCCGGTCTCGTCGTCTGATATGTCGCATATCTCGCCTAGGGGTGGTAAACGTGAGACCCCAGTAGCTCGATAAGTCGTGTCGATATGAGGTCTATAACAGTTCGAGAAACTACTGATAAAACTTACCAGTAAATCTCAACAACCCTGGCCAGGGATTTCCGGTTATAGCCAATCGAACACAGCATAACATCAACTCCCTATACCGGGAGAGACGAATCCCCTCCTATCACTCATTGTCTCCATGTGATTTGGGACTGTACCCAAAAACCACCGTTTTGCACGCCCTCTTGGACGTGGTAAGGTGAAAATCAAAGCACAGTGGGAATCACACAAGACTCTATGACGATCTCGGGTCAACAGACTACTCTGTACCAGTGTCACCGGAGAACTGCCATCTGACGTGAGGTGTAATACCATCTGGGAGTTCTCGGCGAGTCCGTCCAGTGTACCCAGTCTCCACTGAGCACCCGTACACCATCCTTGATGTCAAACACCGATGGATATGGGATCATCCATCGCCCATCATATGGGTCAAGATGCGTATACGCTGGTCTACTCCGGTGCATCGATGCCCTGTCTCGATACACCCTCGATTAGGAACAGTTATAGGATGTACTCGTCGACTACCGTGGCCCCACTAGTATGATCTCATCATAGTCCCAGTAGTCGAGTACATATCCTAAGGGCTTTATCAACATGTATTAGAGACAATCAGAGTACATGTTAAGATAAAGTACAACCAGATAGCATACTATCATGTCGAACAAGAAAGTCCTCCCTATATATGTCCCAGCATCCACTACAATATACATCGTATGTACAGTAATGGCCTCTAGGGCATACATATAACTAGCAATCTCCCACTTGCACTAGGGCCATCTGTTGTGGTATCACATGCCCAACAATTAGCTGTGGTTGAAGTATCTCATACTCAACCATCCCATAAATGTCTCTACTGGGGAAAAGGCCTTTGTGAGTGGATCCGCGCTGTTGTCCTCTGCGTCTGCTCTCCTAACCTCGATCTCCCTGGAGATCAACCATCTCCATGATCAGGTGATACTGCCTAAGAATTATATCTGGATTTCTGATGGAACGGCAGTTCCATGGCTAAAACCACAACTCCATTGTCATACAATGGTAGGAACGAAGTTCATCTCATGAACTTATATACATCCAGACTGCCTCTTTGGTAGCATCCTTGGTAACGATGTATCTTGCCTTTAATCGTCTAGTATGTCACGGTATCTAGCTTGGAACTCTTCCAACATACCGTCCCTCCACTGAGGGTAAAGACAATGCCTGCGACTGACATTCAGTCGTCCTTATCACCCTGGAACCTTTCCAGTGATTCTCCCCAGGATCAATTGATACCATCTCACTACATCTATTGAGTATCCTAACATCCAATTAGATCTATCTCATAGATCCTAAACCCAGGATTTAGAAGGTATCACTTTGATCCTATATGCAGAATCCTTGTGATAAGCGGAGATTGACCGAGCGTAGCATAGGAAACACCTTCCCTATCAAGAGTATGTCTTCCACGTACTTTACGAGGATCACCACCATACTCCCTACTACCTTTTTGTATATACAAGGTTCATCTACCATTTTGATGAAGTCAAACTCTTTGACTACCACATCAAAACAGATGTTCCAACTCCGCGATGCCTGCTTTATCCTATAAAGCATCTTGCTCACGTTTCCGCTGCTCCCACTGTCTACGAAGCCCTCTGGCTGTGTACTTATAGATGCTCTCTTCCAAATCAATATTTAGAAAAGCAGTCATGACACCCAACCACCAGATATCATAGTCATGGTATGTAGCCATGGCATTTAGGATCTGGATGGACCTAAGCATAGCTTTGAAAGTCTCAACCTTTCCATGTACACCAAGTAATCTTCTCAAGATATACTTGCTTCTGATGGGGATTTAACCCTTCAGATAAAGCAACCAAAGTCCATACTTTGTTGGTGTATAAGTATTCCATCTCAGATCACTAAGCATCCAGCCATTCTTACAGAGTCCCACTTCTGATGGCCTGCTCGAAACTAGTTGGGTCATCATCTCATGATGCAATCCTCGCTCCCACTGTCATAGAGAAACCGAAGTATCTCTCAGGTGGGTGTGGAACCCTACTAGATCGGCGGAGAGGCTGGGGTTCGTTGGTTTCTATTGAATCCTTTGGTTCAACCAAATCATTTGTTGTAGTTTGTATAGCTGGAACTCCCTCCAGTTCTACCTCATGACCACTAATTTTCATAAGAAATTCCCTTTCACAAAGGTGGCATGTTGAGAAACAAAACATTTTTGTTCCTCGGTTAGGTAGAAGATATTCCATTGCGAATGCTTGGGATATCCAACAAACTTTCACAGATCTGACTTTGCCTCGAGCTTGTCCGGATTATGCTTTTAGACATAGGCTGGACAACCCCAAATCTTAACATACTTAAGATATGGGCTCTTCCCATTCCATATCACATATGAAGTGGTAGGCAACTGATTTGATTTGAACCCTATTCAATAGGTATGCAGCTTCTCAAGTGCATAACTCCCAAAAGGAAATAGGAAACTCAGTAGTACTCATCATAGAGCACACCATATCACATAGGGTGCTATTGCTCCGCCCCGATACACCGACGTGCTGCAGTGTATACGGAGGAGTAATACTGAGAGTGAATCTCATTCTCCTTTAGAATAGTTCAGGAATCCCGTGTTCAAGTATTCTCCTCCCTGATCTCATCAAAGGACATAATACTTTTACCCGTTTGTGGTTCTCTACTTCTAACTTATATTCTGTGAATATCTCAAAAGGTTCGGATTTGTGTTTCAACAGGAACATATGTCTGAATCTTGAGAGATCAACAGAGAATGTAATGAAGTACAAAGAACCGGTCTTGGTATGTGTAGACAGGGGACCTTCATACATCAACTTGTATCATCCCAAGAGTTCACTAACTCTTTCTCCGTTTCCAATAAACGGAGCTATGGTCATCTTATCTCTGTGACATGACCGGCAAGTTTCACAAGATGTAAATTCAAACTAATTTAAATATGCATCTATATGTAACTTCAGCTAGTCGGGTCACATTGATATGGCCTAGTCTACAATATCTCAAGAAGGATTCGTTCATTTCTGAACTCTTCCTCTTGTATGTGTTCTGTATACTAAGAACTGTAGTTTGATTTAGAACATTAATGCTTTTAGATAACGTGCCTGAACCGATCAACTCTTGATATAGGAAATGTTCAAAACATTATCCAACAATACAAAATTATATCCTTTCTTTACTAATAAAGACACTGATATGATTTTGTATATCAGGTTCGGTATCTAATAACATTCGTTCAGAATCAATGTATTCTGGTAATACAGGGTGATAGTTACCAACGGACTTGGCTGCAACACTTGCACCGTTTTTTATCTCATGAAACTTATCACCCGTTCTCAGTTCTCTACCTTTCTGTAGCACATATAACAGATTACATATGCGGGATCCTGATCTGGTATCACATACCCAGGACGTAAAGGATACTGAGAAACAGTACTCAGTAATGAACACACCCGAAGATGATGCATCAGTATGCACTTTCTTCGTTTGGGCGGCACGGGAATTCTGGTAATCCCCAATTTCCTGCTCTGTCTTATAACAATTATAAGTTGGAGCGGGACCAACGTTCCCCAGCTCAGTATAACAAGCGGGTTCGGTCAATATATCTGTATTATTATTTTGATTAAGGCGTGATATGGTCGCTACCTGGAGAGAGAGAGAAGAAAACACTCGGCGTATGCTCTTGCAAGATCAGATTGGTTATTATTTTATCTAATCAGGATGGCTCTCACTGTTTTTATCAAATCTTCCTTCAAACCCTAAAAGGAAAGACTAGCCGGGATTAATTACACGCTACAAGTTCGCCAGTCTTTCAGCCAGACCAGTGCCGGTACTTTGAGGGAGGTCCCCCGTGCTTTCGCACGAACCTAATTAAAATAAACCTCGTTTTCCCAGAGGCGTAACCTCGTTAACACCTTTCTAGACACTTACTTGATCGGCTAATTGCAATGTGTAAAACTCTCTCAGGAGTAACTCTTACTCGCAGCGGGTATCGGGATCCAACTATCTCATAGAAGGTATGCAATCTCATTGCAAATTTCAATACTTGAAATTCCCGATAATATTTTGCCCCTAACGTGCTATGACCTTGACGAAAGCCAACAAACCATAGCCCGCTAGTCAAGTTCAACCCGTACATTTCTTGACTGAATTAAACCCACCCGCACGACCCTTGACGAAAGCCAATAAAGCCGTACGACTACCATAATCCAATCGCATCGTATGCAGCAGATAAGCAGCATATAGCTACCGCACACTACACCTTGACGAAAGCCAATAAATGTAGCACAAATACTATATACAACTTATCTGAAATGACGGAGGGCTACGACAGGTTTTTCTGAAAACCTATTGCGTAATGAACTTGATATCGTTGTAGAATCAAATGATTTTAAAATGGAGTGTTTTTGAGGCTTTTGCTAGTTTCGCTAAAGAGGTCACTCCCGGTGAAGGGATCTCGGCTCTTTCCTCGTCGAATGAGGTGCAAGACATATCATATATATCACTATGCAAAGCAAGAACTAGAAAAACAATCAAAAGACAAAACCGAGGGGTGTAGCATCTGCCAGTCATTGCTAAAGGGGTCACTATCGGTGAAGGGATCTCGGCCCTTTCCTTATCGAATAAGGTGCAGGATGTTCTACAAGGAACACCACGATGCAAAGCAAGAACTGTAGCTACCTGTTTTTGAAAATTCGATTCCACAACATCTTTTTAGATTTCTTTTTCTTTCATAAATCATATTAATGAAGTCCCATCATTTAAATCCACCTAAACATCACAGATAAATATAACGTACACTTATGCCATCCGCATTCGCCTCGATGTCTAGTCTGCACCGTTAGGTTAGGTAACTAACGGCAGAAAGAGGCAAGGCTAGCGCGGGTGTAAAACATAAGCAACATCTATATAATATATCATATATACTATATACAATATCTATCTGAACATATCACATGATCATATCACAGATAACGCAGCAGAAAATATCATATGAAATATTGGATATACTAGGACATCCGTGTTTTATTTTGAACCTGTATAAAACACGAATTCCACGGTCGTGATGAATAGCCAATCCCACACCCCCTAGACCCCTACGAGAGCGGCAAGCAACCCTACCAATTATAGAGTTAGGAGACCCGGACTCGACTCCTCGAGATGGTCTCCCACTGGACCCTAGAACCCGGTTACTTGTGCTCCCCTTCTTGGGCCTATCCTAATGCGGAAAAGTAAATAATATACAAATGGTGACATCAACCTCATCCCGGAAGTGCCCCAATAAAAGAATATTACATACATTTAATTTTACATGAATGAAAAAGAAAAACTCTCATCTCACATAAAACCCCCGGCTATTCAAACACGACGATCCAATATAACATATCCAGCAACACATAACATCACATGTCATCAACGTAAGTAAATATGCCCATCCCAATTGTCGTTGACATATAGCAACGAAACCGGCGATATCGCATATTACACTTACGGTCGTAGAAAAGAAAGTGTAAAACTACAACAGTTGGAATCCGCAGCCTACTTAGACATCGCATGCCCAACCAAATGAATTCCTTAGACATCACATGCCTAACAATTATAAACCCCGCATTTTAGTCTCATTATCGAAAACTCTTTTCAATATTAAGTCGGGCAATTCAACAAGATTCCCGGCATCCAGATCGAATGCTCGTCGCAAACTTTAGTAGACGGCCGCACCCCCGGATGCCGTCGACAAAGTGCACTAAGGCGGAACACCGCTGCCGTGAGCACCCAAACGGATGCTTTTGGCGACGGGGTTCTCCTACAGTCACTTGGTCGGGGCTATGGGGCGTGGCTATCTATTAAGTTTACCCGGCGAGTATCCGCGTACGCTACGTGATTGCGACGGACTTTTGATCACATCAAAATTCCGTGGCAACCGATCATCTGAGACTAAACTGCTCTATTTATAATATTCAAATCAGTTATCTCATGACTACTTGTGGATTCCAAATATTGTATCACAATCCAGATAAATAGACAATGTTAAACTTTCCGATCGAATAATCAAACACCCAGGTTTTCCAATAGCTCAACACTTGAGGGGAGTTTAAAAACATCCATTTCATGCTACAGTACAAACGGTCCAACCGTAGAAGGGTCAAGACAACGCCTCACATGTGGCACGCCGTACTTCCCCAAACCCTAAGGTTCAAAAGGCAGTTCAAGACGGTCACATAATCGAGTTAAGGTTTGTTGTCTTCTAAAGGGTCCTTTGCGTAACTTGCACGATTCAGACGTTCTCAAACAACGGAAAAATCCAACACTTGGAAATTTTCCGGGTCGGGAAAAAGTGAGTTATTGATATCCGTTCGAACTTTTTAACAGTTTCTAAAAATATCCGGAACAAACTAAACAAAGTTAAATTATCCGATCGAATCAACGAGTCCCTAATACAACCCTGGATAACTCAACACTTGAGTGGAATAAAAAAATTCCCAGAAAAAATTGACAAGAAAGGACCTAAGAATAAATATATGAAATATGAGGGACTAAATCCAAATTTTGAACGCGGAACTGCCGCCAAACCCTTGGTTTGGCCGCGGTTCCGCTGTCATTTCAGGGACTTAGTGGAC
Organism: Agapanthus africanus; assembly: GCA_030015575.1. Taxonomy (NCBI): domain Eukaryota; kingdom Viridiplantae; phylum Streptophyta; class Magnoliopsida; order Asparagales; family Amaryllidaceae; genus Agapanthus; species Agapanthus africanus. The sequence goes on from CM057337.1 coordinate 98,428,595, forward strand.
CGTACTTTACAGTAATTCTTAGTTTTTCCTGCTTGTTTTTCTGAGCATTTTTAATTCATAAAAAATCACATTTTCAAAAAATATACAGAGAAGGGTTTACATCGGGGTTTTCGGGTTCGATCGGACTTCTAACTTCGTCTACACTTCGCCTAAAGCTCTAACCAGGCTCTGATACCACTGTAGGGTTGCTAGGAATGCGCACAAGGGTCTACGAGGTATCAACCATGCCCGATTAAAATTTTAGCCATGCCGAACAACTCTAATACGGATCTTTAAACTAGGGTTTAGGCGAAAACTTGCATGTTAACAACTTTAACACTAAGTGAAAGGGATTACAACCTTTGTAGATCCGGTCCTTCACTTCAATAGCTCCGTAGATGTCCCTTTCACTGCGATCGTGAACTTCGGACTCTGGAGAAGATCCACAAGAAGAACGAACGTGCTTGCTTCGTTGACTTCGAGGCCGAAGATGATCTACGTCGGGGAGACACTAACTCAAGCTATTCCTTCACTAGGTCATGAACTTTGTGAAGAGAACACACTCTACTACATGGCAAGTGGTAGAGGATGAAGAAGTAGGAAGTGGGCTCACTTTAGAATTGATTTTCTCACATTTTTCCTCATGGCACCATTGGAGCTAGCAAGCTTTTCATGGAGCTTGATGAAGAAGAAGAAGAAAAGAATAATTCATCATATGAATTATTATCCTCAATTATTTAACCATGAGTGGGTTAAGCTATCATTCTTAACTCATGTAGAGAATTAACCAAGGTTTTGGGTTAAGGGTTAGGTTAAAGAATATCAATAGAAATGACAAAAGAGTGGACTTTGTCAAAGTTTCTCCAAGCTTCTTCAAGCTTGACAACTTTGACTAAGTTAAACTCTTTTGTTAAGTCTTAAGATAAATCAATAACCCTAATCTTAAACCTAATCTTGGTACAAGTCTCATACACCCATCATATGTGTATCATCAAGTATGATACAAACATATGTACACAAATATATATCATATATACACTTATGCACAAACTTGTGAGAAAATAAATCTTTGTGAGCTAATACTAGTTAATGTAATGTAATATATCAAATATATAATTATACATTAAATTATTAAATCAACTCTTGATTTAATAACCCGGCTATAACCGACTAATATCATGTGTAACAACTTATAGAATCAACACTTGATCCGATAACCCGGCTATATCGCATACAACCGATCAATGTCACGAATCACGAGAACATAATACGGTATCTCATATCGTATTAATCTCGGTCCCGCACATATCACACATGTGCTCCTACTCCGTTTCGCTTGAGCCAGGAAACCCCTGTGTAGGACTCTGAAGACTCGTCAATACGCCGGCAGTAGGTGATGATCATATCAAACACCCACAAGCCGCAAGCGGTCTGCTAAACGTAACGGCCACCCGGGTATTGAGTGATAAGAAGATCAACAAGCAAGCCTGCTAGTACTCCTGTGAATCTAATCAGTAACACTACCGTACAGTTCGGTCTCGTCGTCTGATATGTCGCATATCTCGCCTAGGGGTGGTAAACGTCAGACCCCAGTAGCTCGATAAGTCGTGTCGATATGAGGTCTATAACAGTTCGAGAAACTACTGATAAAACTTACCAGTAAATCTCAGCAACCCTGGCCAGGGATTTCCGGTTATAGCCAATCGAACACAGCACAACATCAACTCCCTATACCGGGAGAGACGAATCCCATCCTATCGCTCATTGCCTCCATGTGATTCGGGACTGTACCCAAAAACCACCGTTTTGCACGCCCTCTTGGACGTGGTAAGGTGGAAATCAAAGCACAGTGGGAATCACACAAGACTCTATGACGATCTCGGGTCAACAGACTACTCTGTACTAGTGTCACCAGAGAACTGCCATCTGACGTGAGGTGTAATACCATCTGGGAGTTCTCGGCGAGTCCGTCCAGTGTACCCAGTCTCCACTGAGCACCCGTACACCATCCTTGATGTCAAACACCGATGGATATGGGATCATCCATCGCCCATCATATGGGTCAAGATGCGTATACGCTGGTCTACTCTGGTGCATCGATGCCCTGTCTCGATACACCCTCGATTAGGAACAGTTATAGGATGTACTCGTCGACTACCGTGGCCCCACTAGTATGATCTCATCATAGTCCCAGTAGTCGAGTACATATCCTAAGGGCTTTATCAACATGTATTAGAGACAATCAGAGTACATGTTAAGATAAAGTACAACCAGATACTATACTATCATGTCGAGCAAGAAAGTCCTCCCTATATACGTCCCAGCATCCACTACAATATACATCGTATGTACAGTAATGGTCTCTAGGGCATACATATAACTAACAGCTCTACCTTTTGATTGTCATAAGTCTGAGTAAGGAATAGGGGAATATTCGGATTCCCACACCACCCAAACGAAGAAAAAGCATGTTGATGCATTGTCTTCAGGTGTGTTCATAACCAAGAATTGTTTCTCAGTTACCTCTACGTCCTGGGTATTGGATACCGGATCAGGATCCCACACATATAATTTGTTACAAGGGCTATAGACAAGTAGAGAACTGGGAAAAGGTGATATGTGTCTAGTAGCAGAGAATGATGCAATTGTTGCAGCCAAAGCAGCTGGAAAATATCACCTAGTGTTACCAACTTTTAATTAATTGATTCTTAGCGACTGTTATTTCGTACCAATAAATATTGTGAATATTTTCCTAAATCAAGTGTTGATTTGGTAAGGTATGTTGTAAAACAGTGTACACGTTCTGAATCAAACAACAGTTCTAAACGTACAGAACACACACAAGAAGAACAGTTCAGAAATGAACGAAGTCTTCTTGTGGCATTGTAGAATGGATCATTTCGATGAAACAAGACTAGCTGAAGTTCCATAAGGATGCATTTTTGAATCCGTTCGAATTTACATCTTATGAAACTTGCCAGTCATGTCTCAAAGACTAGGTGACCAAATCTCCGTTTACTGGAAACGAAGAAAGAGCTACTGAACTCTTAGACAGATACATGTTGATGTATGTGGTCCTATGTCTACATATGCCAGGGATGGTTCCGCGTACTTTATTACATTCACCGATGTTCTTTCAAGATATGGACATGTGTTCTTGTTGAATCTTTTGAGAATTTCAAGGAATATAAGTACAAAGAAGAGAACCAGATGGGTAAAGGTATTCAAATCCTTCGATATGATCGGGGAGAAGAATACCGGAGCATGGAATTCCGAGACTATTTAAAAGAGAATGAGATTCTCTCCCAGTTTACTCCTCCGTATAAACCACAGCACAACGGCATATCGGAGTGGAGGAATTGCACCCTATGAGATATGGTGTGCTCTATGATGAGTACTGCTGAGTTGCCTATTTCTTTTCAGGGACATGCACTTGAGAAGCTGCATATCTATTGAATAAAGTTCCGATCAAATATGTTGCCTACCACTCCATATTAAATATGGAATGGGAAGAGACCATCTCTTAAACGAGTTAAGATATGGAGTTATCCGGTCTATGTTGAAAAGCAAAATCCGGACAAGCTTGAGGCAGGGTCAGTTCTGTGCAAGTTTGTAGGATATCCTAACATTTGCAAGGCCATATTTTCTACCACACTAAGGAACAAAAAGTGTTTGTTTCTCAACATGCCACCTTTTTAGAAAAGGAATTTCTTGTGGAAGAAATTAGTGGCGATGAGGTAGTAGAACTGGAAATAGTTCCAGCAAACACAAACTATAACTGACGATTTATTGGAACCGGAGGATTCAATAGTCCCCGACGAACCGCTGCCACTACGCTGATCTAGTTGGGTTACTCATCCACCTGAAAGATACTACAGTTTTCTCGTAGAAGGTAGGGAGCGAGGATTGCATCATGTAGATGATGACCAAACTAGTTTCGAGCAGGCCATCACAAGTGGAGACTATGTGAAATGGCTGGATGCTATGCGATCTGAGATGGAATCCATGTACACCAACAAAGTACTGACTTTGGATGTTGCTCCTGAAGGGGTAAAACCCATCGGGGGCAAGAGGATCTTTAAGAAAGATAATTTGGAGTAGATGGAAAAGTTGAGACTTTCAAAGCTAGACTTGTTGCTAAGCTTAAGTCCATCATGATCCTACTAGCCATTGCTGCATACCATGACTACGATATCTGGCAGATTGCACGTCAAAACCGCTTTTCTAAATGGTGATTTAGAAGAGAGCGTGTATATGACACTACCATAGGGCTTCGTAGACAGTGGGAGCAGCGGAAGCATGTGCAAGCTGCTTAAATCCATCTACGGGTTAAAGCAGACATCGCAGAGATGGAACATCTGTTTTAATGAAGCTGTCAAAGAGTTTGACTTCATCAAAAAGGTAGATGAACCATGTATAAATAAGAAGGTAGTAGAAAGTATGGTTGTCTTCCTCGTATTGTATGCGGATGACATACTCTTGATAGGAAAGGGTGTTCCTATGCTACACTCGGTCAAGCACCTCTTATCACGCATGTTCTCCATGAAAGATCTAACCGATGTCTCCTACATCCTGGGGATATAGATCTATAGAGATAGATCTAAATGGATTTGGGATTGTCCCAATCCTGGTACATAGACACCATTCTAAAGCGGTTTAGTATGGATGATTCTAAGCATGGTAATACACCCGCTTGTTCAGGAATCACTCTCTCCAAAGAGATGTCTCTCGAGACTGATTTGGAGAGGGCTCGCATATAAGGGATACCCTATGCTTTCGCAGATGGTTCAATCATGTATGCGATATTATGTATCAGACCAGATGTAGCTTACTCACTTGGTGTAGTGAATAAGTATCGAAAAGATTTTTGGGAAAACCACTGGACAGCTGAAGAACATTCTGAAGTGCTTGAGAAGGACTAAAAAGATGTTCTTGGTGTATGGTAACGGTGAACTCCAGATGGAGTCCTTTACCGATTCGAGCTTCCAGAGTGATAAGGACGACTGAAAGTCGGTCTCGGGTTTTGTCTTTACCCTCGGTGGAGGAACAGTATGTTGGAAGGGTTCCAAGCTATATACCGTAGCAGACTCGTTGATAGAGGCTAATTACATCACTCCCAACAATGCTGCCAAAGAGGTTTTCTGGATGAATAGAGTTCATGAGATGAACTTGGTTCCTACCATTGGGCATCCAATACCTATGTATTGTGATGACAATGGAGCTATGGCTTTGGCCTAGGAACCCCGGTCCCGTCAGTGATCCAGACATATTCTTAGACAGTATCACCTAATCAAGGAGATAGTTGATCTCCGGGAGATCGAGGTCAGGAGAGTTGACACAGAGGATAACACAGCGGATCCACTCACCGAGGCCATCCCCCAGATGCTATTCGAGAGACTTCTGGGAACGTTGGGTATGAGATACTACAACAACTAGCCTTAGTGCAAGTGGGAGATTGTTAGGAATATGTATGCCCTAGAGCCATTATTGATGATATAGTGGATGCTTGGACATATATATAGAGGACTTTCTTGCTCGACATGATAGTATGCTATTAGGTTACCTTTATCTTAACATGTAGATTGGTATTTATACTGTCTGACTCTTACACGTTGATAAAGCCCTTAGGATATATACTTGACTACCAGGATTATGATGAGATCATACTAGTGGGGCCAGGGTAGTCAACAAGTGCATCCTTTAATCAGTTCCTAGTCGTAGAAATATCGAGACTAGGGCATCGATATTCCAGAGTAGACTAGTGTGTACGTTTCTTGTCCCTTAGAGGGTGATGGTTGATCCCACAACCATTGGTGTGTGACATCAAAGATTGTACACAGGTGCTCATTGGAGAATGGGTACACCGAACAGAACTCGCCGAGGACTCCTATGTGATAGTATACCTATTGTCAGATAGCAGTCCTCTAGTGACACTGGTACAAGTTATTCTGTAGACCCGAGATCGTCATAGAGTCTTGTGTGGCTCCTACTGTGCTTTGATATCCTCCCTACCACGCTCAAAGGAGACGTGCAAACAGGTTGATTTTGGGTACAATCCCGAGTCGCATGGAGGCAATGAGCGATAGGAGGGGTTTCGTCTCTTCCGGTATTGGGGGTTGATGTTGCGCTATGCTCGATTGGCTATAACTGGAAGTCCCTGGCCAGGGCTGCTTATGAGATTTACTGATAAGTGTTATCAGTAGTTTCTCAAACTGTTATAGGCCAGACATCGGCATGACTTATCACGTTACTGGGGTCTGACGTTTACCACCCCTAGACATGATATGAGACATATCAAACGAAAAGACCGGACTGTACGGTAGTGTTACTGATAGGCTTCATGTAGACTATGGACAAGCTTGCTTGTTGATCTTCATATCGCTCAATACCCGGGTAGCCGTTACGTCTAGCTAGTACCGTTGACGGCTTGTAGGTGACTGATGTGATCATTACCTACTGCTGGCGTATTGACGAGTCTTTAGAGTCCCACACAGAAGTTCCCTGGTTCAAGTGAAACGAAATAGGACACATATGTGATATGTGTGTGGGCCTGATTAAATACGTGTATGTGATACCGTATTGTAATCTGGCAGTTATCTGTTATCGGTTCGGTTATATGTGATATAACCAGATTGTCGAATCAAGTGTTGATTTGATAATGTGATATACAGATAAATGATATTAGTCTATCATATGTGATATAACCGGATTATTAAATCAAGTGTTGATTTAATAATGTGATATACATTATATGTGATATAATTATATCTTAACTAATATCATTAGCTCACTAATTATTCTTCATTATATATATATGATATATATATATATATAATAATGAAGCATGGCTTGATTTTGATTTTCTATTTTTGAGAAAAATAGAAATGAGGTGGAACAATGAGAGCATGGTTGCAAGCATGGGATTTATTTTTTTTATTCATCTTGACTCACTATTCAAGTATGGTTGCAATTTTATATTGCAAAATTCCATGCCTGAATGAGTGGGGGTTAAGAGTTACCATTCATTCTTTGCTCATTCTCAACACTTATCCATTTTTCATGAGTTGCTCCCATGGTTGCTCTCTAGCTTCTCCTTCTTCCTTAATTATTATAGTTCAAGCTTCAACCCTCACATGTGATGTGAACCATGAAGTTTGAACACAAACTAGTGAGCAAATTAAACCCCTACTTCACCATCACACATTGGATTAAAAATTTGATGTGGAGTGTTTCCTTCACTAATAAGATTAGTGAAGGGTTAGCTTGAGCTTGTGGACTTCGGGTGGATCGTCTTTGGCGCGGAGATCACGAAGGAGGTTCGTTCAACTCGAAGAGGAGCCTAGTAGAGTCGCGTGGACTTCAACCCGGAGCTATTAAAGAGAAGGACTCGAACTACAAAGGTTGTATGCTCTTTTCTTCTCTTTAGTTCATCACATCACAAAAGCAAACCCTAATAATCTAGTAAAGATCTTGTTAGTCTAATTTAGCACATAATAAAATTTGAATTTGGCATGCTTGATGCCTCTAGAACCTCATGGTGGTGCTAAGGCCGACTTTCAGCCGTGAGATGTGGGTCAAACTTCCCATGACTTTGGCACTGAACTTGCTCTTTTCCCTATTCTGCACACTCGCACAAAAAGAATCAAAGAATAACAGGATGATATTTATTTTTTTGTTTTTAATATACAAAAATTAAACCGAATAATTAGAAAGAAATACGTTACCGTCTCTCCGGCAACGATGTCATTTGATTGGTAGAAGTCTCGCGATATATTATGCGTTCTACTTGTTCTATTTACCGCAATCAAGTCAGTTTCGCTTGTAGCTAGCAGGTTGAGTACGGGTCGTCCACTGGGAGATGGTTAGTGCTTTGTTCTTATTTTAGATGATTCAATTAAAGAATATATAAGTTTATTCAATTCTATCATAAGTATTTATATTTTATGTTCAAGAGAACTTGTTAGGGTTGGTTAGTAGAGTTAGGAATTAGTCTTATGCCTGTCTTGTGTCATCCTTGAAATGAAGTCGGGATAATCGAAAGTAGCGGGAATTAGGAGGACATAGGAATGAGATTTGCGAGTTTAAGCAAACTTTCCAATGCTAAATCCATTCCTAGTGCCCTTTGTCCGTCCGTTTCATACTCTTATTTCCAACCCTAGGCCAAACACACACAACCAAGTCTCCAATTAGGTCACAACTACATGTCATGTTGTAGCGCGCCTAAAGGAATTCTCGATTTAGGTCGCGGCTATATATCACTTATAGCGTGCCTAAGCAAGGGGGTTGTGTTTGTTTGGTCTAAATTCAATTCAAGTTTTTAGGCGAAGAGAAGCACAAGAGATTTTTCCATCACTCATACCAACCTTACTTAGCCCTAACAAGTGATTAACTTACTCATATGATAAAGAAAAGAAAATAAGAAGAGGAGAAGAACGAATGGAAGAATACGGTCATACAAAAGATAACAAGCTAACTACTTGGCCACTCACCTAAGTAAGGGACTCCATTGAGTATCATGGCTTGAAAAATAGGTTTAGAAGAGAATAAAAGAAAAACAATAAAACCAATTATTCCCGACGAAATTTTCGGCCAAGGGATATCTGTTCCTGTCTATACCGGTTCAGGTTTTGTTTACAGATATGTGTGATCGGGTTCATTCATATACGCACATACACACATCAGAGGAAGAACAGGTATTAGAAAGGGAGCACTTGGTGGTCAACGACAAAAAGAAAGCATTTAATTGAACATTTTATTCTATTGGAAATATATCACCAAACATGGGATCGAAAGTGTAAGTGCACGGCGGCACCCCGGCCGTCTGAACGAGGCCAAAATGCGGAAACGATACTTTTCTTTAACTTTTGAACCGGCACCACCGCGCACTTTAAAACCCTGATCGGGCAATTAACCTACTCCTAGTTAACTAGAGAAGGGGTAGAGAGATATACCGAGCGATCTGTGTCCTTCGGTCTTCTCGTCGTCGTCCCGATTTCCCCGCAGAATCTCCGGTCTTCATCTCGTCGTCGGAAGGGCACCACATCGCCGGGTTCTTTTACGGGCTCCTACCTCTGGACCGAGGCAACTCGGGCACGAAGTTGGCGGGTCAACGTGTCCAAGAATACTGTAGATGAAGTGTAGGATGGTTTGTCTCATCGGGGTTATTTGAAGTTGCCCTTTTTGATGTGGAGGTGAAAATCAACTTTGAAATAGAGCTTTAGGATTTTTGTGGCAAGAAAATGAGAATGAATTCCCCCCCAAAAAATTGGACAGCCCTCATCCCCAAGCTTGGCCGGCCTCATGCTAGGAGAGTGAGAGAGAGAGAGAGAGTGGATCAATCATCCAAGGAAAAATGATTGATCATGAGTCAAAAAGCAAGCCACACTCCCTTATCATAACCAATCCAATCAAGCAAAAGTCAAGTAATGATGAACATAGATGTCAAGGGATGGTGGAACCATCATGAAGCAACAATATGCAAAGACCACCCTCCACAATGCTAATTTGCACAATTGCAAATAAGCCCTCCTCCACCATTTTTCAGCCAAGGAAAGAAACAAAGGAAAATGGCCGAAACAGAATGCAAACTGGCAACTTCAGAAAAACGATCCCGTAATAAATTACAGGAAAACCTCGCGACTGTATATACATACCCGTATTTGTATTTCGACCGAATACAAATGTAATGAGACAAAATCTACACTGTATAATACTAGGATCCGGATTAAACCAAAGCCCGCTAGTATTATCCGTCCGATCATGATCCGTGCAATACCGCACGTATATGATCGAACCCTGCCATATCTCCATACGGCCTCTACAGCGTTTCGCCCGAAACTTGAGAAACGGTCTGTGAGGGACTCTAAAGACTCGTCAATACTTTGGCTGTGGATTTAACCACTAGCACGTCAGAGGTATTGCCATACGTAACGGGCTACCATGTATTGACCAAAAGGGACGTCGATGAGCGAACTCATCCTGACACCCTACTGAGCCTGTCAGTGACAATATCCGTACAGTCCGGTCCGTTCGTCTATGAGCATCGCATGGCGGGCCTAGGGGTTGGTAAAAGTCAGACCCCCAAAAGCGGTACAAGTCGTGTCGGAGTGTAGCCCAGAACACCCTGAGAGACGTACCCCTGCAGATCCGCTCACTGCCTCCATGTGGCTCGGGACTGTACCTAACTAAAACCTGTTTGCACGTCTCCTTTGAGCGTGGTAGGATAGTAATCAAAGTACAGTGGGAACTCACACGAGACAAATGACGATCTCAGGTCGATGAACTAACCTGTACACATGTCACCAGGGAACTGCTATCTGACGTCTGGTATAAGACCAACTAGCATGTTCCCGGCGAGTCCTGTCCGGTGTACTCTTAACCCAATGAGCACCTGTATACATGTTAGGTGAACCAACTGACACCAGTAGCTTGTGAGACCGGCCACCGCCCCTTGTCGGGGTCTCGACTGTATACACTAGTCTACTCTGGAGTATCGATGCCCTGTCTCGAAACTCCTACGACTAGGGACCTTTTAAGGATGTTCTTATAGACCCCAGCTCCCACGTATATGATCTCCATCATACTGCTGGCCGTCAAGCAAGAATCCTAAGGGCTATATCAACGCGCAATAGTGACCTGTAAGGTCAACTAAAACAGTACACGATGATAAAGATAAACCAGATAGCATACTATCATCTTGAGTAAGACTGTCCTACCGGTATAGGTCCTCCCTCAATCATTGCAATCACGTGCCTGTGATCCAATAATTGACTCTGAGGTCACTATCTCCAACAATCTCCCACTTGCACTCAAGGCTAATTATTGCGATGTCGCATACTCACAGCCCGTGTGATACCGAACACCCAACTCCTCTACTAATCAGTCTCACAAAACCCGTTTGCGATACTATTGCGTTCGAGGAATAGCCTCAGTGAGTGGTTCCACTTTGATGTTTCTTTCTATGTCTCTCATAATCTCAAGTTCGCGGAGAAACCTATCTCCCGTAATGAGCAATACCTGCTTAGAATGTGTCTGGATGTCTGATGGGAGCTAGCTCATAAATGAACTCCAAATCCAAACTTCTTAGACTGTATTGTCAACTGAACTTAATCAGTATCCTGCGCCATGCCTCCCTCAGTATCTGCTTGGATCATCTGTCCAAAATACTGCCCCTCATCAGAGCGAAAACTATAACTCTGACGGCCACCCTGTCGTCTAGGTCGCCTTGGAAGCCTGGAATGATAATTGTCTCCTGAATGAGGCTGTCGTTATCATATCCCTAGAACATCGACTTATGTTCTAATACTGCTTCCGAACATTTCTCTAGAATATGATTAATATCATCTTATTGCATCTACTGCAAAAACAACATCTGGTGTGGTACTTGACATCTCATGATTGACTCAATTGCCTAAGCAAGTGATCTGCCAATCATGCACATCTCTCTCCCCTTTAGTCTGTAAGACACCTTTAGAGAGGGTGACTCCATCACCTGCAGGTATACTACCGTGCCAGGAGTCATCCATTCTAAAACACCTTTAGAATGCTGTTTAAGTACCCAGATTGGGAAACTACCCAAATCTAGATCTAAAACCATAGATCTAGTAACCAGAATGTCTGATATAATATCCAATCCCTATGTGGAGAAACCACTGTATGACAACCAAAGTATAACCGATCGTAGTATAGGAATATCACTTCCTACTCTGTGTATGTCATCCAAATACCAGGACATCACACCCTACTATCTTCTTAACAGATCTATCCCCTATTCTGATGAAGTCAAACCTGTGACTGTCACATCAGAAATAGATGATCTATCTCCGCTATATCTGCTTTAGTCTATAAATAGACATAAGCCACTTGTCCACTATGCTTCCGCTGCTCCCACTGACCACGACAACCCTCTGGCAGAGTCATATACACGTGCACTTCTAAAGCTAATTTAGAACGACGCTATATTCATCCTTCTGCCGAGTCTCATAGCCTGGAACAACAGTAGTGTCAAGTCTGGGTAAACAAGAACCTCCCTGCCACCGTCCTTGAGGCTACCGGAGTACATCTCGGGTGCCTGAGGTTACCCACCTTATCTGCGGAGTGGCCAATGGAATGTCAAACCAGATTGAATTTTTAGGTTCTTATCAAATTTTCAGTAATCATTTGAGGTTCTGAAATCACTTCCAGTTCTACCATACTCCCACTACTGTTTTCTGAAAAATTCCATTTTTGTTAAAACTGTGGCGAGTCAAGAACAATATCACTATTGATCTTCCAGATGGTAGAACGTCAACCCTCGTCATAGCCTGGGTCAACCCACAAACAGCCATTACAGAAACGTGCCTTGAGTTGTCCAGTGTCTGGTTTTAAGCATAAGCTGGACAACTCCCCGTACCTTAACAATGTCAAGATATGAACTGTTCTATATCCAATACAGAAACAGAGGCACTGATTTAATTGAACCAGATTCAAATCATGCAGCTGTCTCCAGTGCATGTCAACTAAATGGAAGGAGGCCGATCAGCGTTACTCAACTTAGGAATCCTATCCAGATATGAGTAACCTGAAAGAGAAACAAGTTCTCTCAATATCGATTACTATCAACTGAATACCATACACAAGTATCTATATCTTCGATCACCTTAAAGAATCATGATACTTGCAATACCTGGTTCTCTACTTTATTCATATACCTATAACTTCTCAAAACTTCGGACCTTGCGTTTCTACGAAACATTTGTCTAAAACTAGAGAAGTCATAAGTAAACCGAATATAGTACGAGTACCAACCCCTCTATCTTAATGGACACTGGACAACATATAATACTCTGTATAAGTACCTTGAGTCTAATAACTCAAACCCTGTGCGTCGTAGGTTGAAAACTGTACTTATGGTTAAAAAGAATTACACCACTGTTTAATGCTCCTTACCTAACCATCAACTGATATAGGTAAATGTCATGGACATAATTTCAAAAAGGTATATCTCACTCTATAAAAATAGACGTACAGATATATCAATTTGAAATTGGTGCATAACAACGGATATTCAAAACCAAATATTTGCCGTCCGGCAAACAACCCAGGTGATTTCCTCAAATATCACCAATTACAACGAATCCCGATATAATGAGGATAATCACCCAATTCCCAATAACTTACTCCCACTCATCATCTGTAAAACCATACAGATGTGAGAATCATACCTGGTAAATACATACCCTGGAGCAAGTGTCTAATTGGGAAATCAGTCTTCTTTTAACAGTACACAGTGAAACTGAAACATTGAAATGTTTCGTAGGGGTATCCGGGTATTCCTAGTAATGCCTCTTCCATTATCCAGATTCACAACTGTAACCGTATATTTCTTTGTCGTCGCTCCAAATCCCTTCATATGTCTTTAGTCGTTACCTTTTGTACACCCTCTTAGGCTAAATGGTTTTCTTCCTTCCCTACCGTTCGGCACCAGTCTATGGTTTGGAAGAAGACTATCCAATAAGCATAATGGGTGTATTGTCCTAATCCTAGGAGCACTCGCAATGCGAGAGAAAGTGAAGATAAAAGACAACCGAATAAACCTTATTCCTATTTCTCCTGAACCAGAATCCATCCCCGAACTGGAACAAGTTCCTTTCGAGTTCGTATATAACCATACGATGGAGTATCCAATAACTGTGGATCTTCGTAGTGATACGGAGTGTCCTGGAGAAATACAAAGGTGAAGTGGGAGTGGTAATGAAATACTTGGTTTGGTCATGAATAGCAGTCGCAATTTACTTTGCCCTCCTTCTAATCCCTTTATTTGTCTTAACTTAATACCTTCTGTACACCACACTTAGGCTAATCGGCTTTCTTCATTCTCTACCGGTCGGCACCAGCCTAAGGTTTGGAAGAAAACTATCCAATAGGCATAACGGGTGTACTATCCCCTAATCCAAGGAGCACTCGTAACCTGAGAGAAGGTAAAAGGAAAAGACAACTGAATAGTCCTATTCGTTTTCTCCAGAACCAGAAACCATCCTCGAATAAATTCCTTCGAGTTCGTATATAACCATACGATGGTTTTATCCAATGGAAGTGGACGTTCGTACTAATACGGGGTGTTCTGGAGAAAAGGGTAAAAGTAGGAGTGGTAATGAGGTTTGCAACTCTGACAATCCAAAAGCCATTGTTTAAGAAGGTTCGGTTAATTTTGGTCACTGAGTCATAGTCAAGGGTCGGGTCACGGTCGCTGCCAAAGAGAGAGAGAAAAGAAACACTCAGCGTGCACTCTAACTTAGATCAGAATGGTTACCAGGTTACTAATTTATCTAATCAGGAAACCTCCCACTGTACCGTCAAATTCTCCTCCAAACCTGAAAGAAGAATTAGTCGGGATCACCCGAGGAGTAAGCCAACTCATCAGTGGGAATCGGGATCCAACTATCATCGCATGATAACGTGATGGAATCCACTCACGCTATCATACTCCAGAAGGTATGCGCATACCTGGCAAGTTTCAGTTTCTTTAGAAACTCCCGATGTGATTTTTACCCCATGCTCTTATGACCTTGAATTTGGCCAACGAATCATAAGTCACATGTCAAGTTCTACCCGTCATTCTCCAGGTTAATTTAAACCCACCCGTACCTATCCTTGACTTTGGCCAACAAGGCAGTACGACTGTCCCAAACCAACGCATCTATCTATGCTGCATATGAATACCCAATAGCTACCAAACACTGTGCCTTGACTTTGGCAAACAAACACAGCTTGAATACTATTGACTATCCATATGAAATGACGGAGGGCTACAAATGGTTTTTGGCGAAAAAGCTTTAACGTAATGAACTTGATATCGTTGAAGGAACCGGATAGCTTTTTAGAAAAATATAGTGACGAAAACCTTTGCTAAAGAGGTCACTCCCGGTGAAGGGATCTCGGCTCTTTCCCCATAGAATGAGGTGCAGGATATTCCAACTGAATACCACGATGCAAAGCAAAAGTAATCGACTATAGTGAATTTATTGCCCTGACGCAAACTCCTGTCCAAGGGGTCACTCCCGGTAAAGGGATCTCGGCCCTTGCCTCGTCGACTGAGGTGCTGGATATTCATAACCGAATACCACTGTGCAAAACAAAAGAGAACGCCCTTGCAATAACAGCTTTTTGAAAAATTGTTCCAACAACATCAGAATAGGTTTGTTTAGCTTGCATTGATCCGAATCAATGCAGTCCCATCAATTGATCACACCACAAAAGAACGAAAATAATGATGTACGTATATGCCATCCGCATTCGCCACTGGGTCCCGTCATTACCCGTTAGGTTACTTAACTAACGACAGAGCGGGGACTGGACTAGCGCGGATGCAAAACATATACAACATCTATTAGTATATATATCAATATATAATAATCGCTCAAGGCGTGATAAAATGCAACATCACAGAAATGTAATAAGCATCACAGAACAATACAGATATCTGGGATCCCCGGGTTTCATAGAGCCGCTACTGAAACCCGACGTTCCCCTGGTCGTGTGGATAGCCTGTGCAATGAAATCCTAGACCCCTACGGGCGCGGCAAGTTACCCGCCAAAACCTGAAGCGAGGCAGCCCCCTTCAACAACGCAAATGGACCACCCAGCACTTCACGGAATCCGGTAACTTGGGCACCCCTCCTTGGGTCAACCTGTACCCCCTACGAGTGCGGCGAATAGCCCGCCAATTCTAGAGTGAAGCCCCCTCCGTCTCAACGCCATGAGATGCGGGCCCGTTGCCCTCTAGAACCCGGCTATCCGTGCACCCCTCCACGGGGTAATCCTAGTACAGAAAGTAAAATATATACAACGGGTACATCGACTTCAGCCCGGTCGTACCCCAAAAGAATAATATACAAACAGGCAGTGACGGCAGTCCACATGTCGGACGCTCGCCCCGCAATATCAAATGTACATAATAAACCAAACTGTACTACCATTGCAACCAGGCTATCCACCATGACAATCCGCAACATCACAGCACAACACAGAACATCAACGTGAATGTCACGTTCGCAAATCCGTCTAAAAGGGCTTTAGCAGTTAGACAGGATTTACCGATCAAATGACATTCACGGTCGCAGATATAATGTAAATACTGTGAACTAACATGTTTAAAATTTTCGATCGACTAAATTTTCCGAAGTGGGCCCCAAGTATTACTGTAGCACTCAAAATAATTCTGGGCCCAAAAATAATATACCAAAAAACCCAATTTCAATTCACAAAGCTACTGTAGAAATATGGTACATAGATGACATTTTCCTGCGGCGGAACCGCGGCCAGAGTAGGGGTATGGCCGTGGTTCCACGGTCTTACTGTGGAATCACTATATCAAATTTTTACAGAATGCTTAAAAATGCCTGCATGAATTTCTGCAACTCTCCAAATAATTTTTCGAGCCAAAAAAAATTCGACAGAAAACTGATGCTTTGAAATCGCGGTTTTGGGATATTTGTTCGATCGAACTTTTAAACATGCTAGAGCAAGCTAGACTAGGTTAATGGCGTGGCTCTGATACCAGTGTAAGTGCACGGCGGCGGCCCGGCCGTCTGAACGAGGTCAAAATGCGGAAACGATACTTTTCTTTAACTTTTGAACCGGCACCACCGCGCACTTTAAAACCCGGATCGGGCCATTAACCTACTCCTAGCTAACTAGAGAAGGGGTAGAGATATATACCGAGCGATCCGTGTCCTTCGGTCTTCTCGTCGTCGTCCCGATCTCCCCGCGGAATCTCCGGTCTTCATCTCCTCGTCGGAAGGGCACCACATCGCCGGGTTCTTTTACGGGCTCCCACCTTTGGACCGAGGCAACTCGGGCACGAAGTTGGTGAGTTGATGTGTCCAAGAATACTGTAGATGAAGTGTAGGATGGTTTGTCTCATCGGGGTTATTTGAAGTTGCCCTTTTTGATGTGGAGGTGAAAATCAACTTTGAAATGGAGCTTTGGGATTTTTGTGGCAAGCAAATGAGAATGAATTCCCCCCCAAAAAATTGGACAGCCCTCATCCCCAAGCTTGGCCGGCCTCATGCTAGGAGAGTGAGAAAGAGAGAGAGTGGATCAATCATCCAAGGAAAAATGATTGATCATGAGTCAAAAAGCAAGCCACACTCCCTCATCATAACCAATCCAATCAAGCAAAAGTCAAGTAATGATGAACATAGAAGTCAAGGGATTGCGGAACCATCATGAAGAAACAATATGCAAAGACCACCCTCCACAATGCTAATTTGCACAATTGCAAATAAGCCATCCTCCACCATTTTTCGGCCAAGGAAAGAAGCAAAGGAAAATGGCCGAAACGGAATACAAACTGGCAACTTCAGAAAAACGATCCCGTAATAAATTACAGGAAAATCTCGCGACTGTATATACATACCTGCATTTGTATTCCGACCGAATACAAATGCAATGAGACAAAATCTACACTGTACAATACTAGGATCCGGCTTAAACCAAAGCCCGCTAGTATTATCCGTCCGATCATGATCCGTGCAATACCGTACGTATATGATCGAACCCTGCCATATCTCCATACGGCCTCTACAGCGTTTCGCCCGAAACTTGAGAAACGGTATGTAGAGGACTCTAAAGACTCGTCAATACTTTGGCTATGGATTTAACCACTAGCATGTCAGAGATATTAGCCATACGTAACGGGCTACCATGTATTGACCAAAAGGGACGTCGATAAGCGAACTCATCCTGACACCCTACTGAGCCTGTCAGTGACAATATCCGTACAGTCCGGTCCGTTCGTCTATGAGCATCGCATGGCGGGCCTAGGGGGTTGGTAAAAGTCAGACCCCCAAAAGCGGTACAAGTCGTGTCGGAGTGTAGCCCAGAACACACTGAGATACTACTGGAATACCTACCAGTAAATCTCCTGCCTTGGCCAAGGACTTCGTGTAATGGCTCTCCTAAACACAGCGCGACCTCACCCCCAATACCGGGAGAGACGAACCCCTGCAGATCCGCTCACTGCCTCCATGTGGCTCGGGACTGTACCCAACTAAAACCTGTTTGCACGTCTCCTTTGAGCGTGGTAGGATAGTAATCAAAGTACAGTGGGAACTCATACGAGACAAATGACGATCTCAGGTCGATGAACTAACTTGTACACATGTCACTAGGGAACTGCTATCTGACGTCTGGTATAAGACCAACTAGCATGTTCCCGGCGAGTCATGTCCGGTGTACTCATAACCCAATGAGCACCTGTATACATCTTAGGTGAACCAACTGACACCAGTGGCTTGTGAGACCGGCCACCGCCACTCGTTGGGGTCTCGACTGTATACACTAGTCTACTCTGGAGTATCGATGCCCTGTCTCGAAACTCCCACGACTAGGGACCTTTTAAGGATGTGCTTATAAACCCCAGCTCCCACGTATATGATCGCCATCATACTGCTGGCCGTCAAGCAAGAATCCTAAGGGCTATATCAACGCGCAATAGTGACCTGTAAGGTCACCTAAAGCAGTACACGATGATAAAGATAAACCAGATAGCATACTATCATCTTGAGTAAGACTGTCCTACCGGTATTGGTCCTCCCTCAATCATTGCAATCACGTGCCTGTGATCTAATAATTGACTCTGAGGGCACTATCTCCAACAGAAAGTACAGGGATTCACAAAACTATGAATAAAATTCTCTAACTCTCTCTCTCTGCCTTCTCCACCATATCAAAGCGGCGATCTTCATGAGGAGTCGTTTCCCATCAGACAGCACCCTGCCCATCAGCGAAGGCAGACATTATGGTCCGCTGAGCCCGTATCTGGCTTAGCAGCCGAATAGAGCGACCCCTCAGAGCTGAGGTAAGCAAGAGTGCCTCATGAAAGCACTCGATCTTGTCCTCTACGGCGTCGAGCATTGCCGGAGTCATCTCCGCTGGATGAGGAGGAATGTCATCGAGCACGGACAAGAAGGCCATCCGGAGCCAAATGGAGCCGATGAGGAGGGGAGATCCCCTACGAGTCAAGAGTTCGAACAACGCCGTATCACATTGGTCATCCGTGAGAGCAGGTTTCACCAAGCGTGCGGCAAAACGAGGAACAATTTCCTCGATGAGCATCTCCCATGGCTGTCGGCGAGCACGTGGACGATTACAAGCCATAGCTCTTCTCTGTTAAGATGATTCTCTGAAAATGAGAGAAAAGAGAAGAATTGCTTCAGATTATAAAGGGGGACATTTAAGTCTAGGCACAGAAAATGCTATGAATGATGGGACTATTTCCAAGCTCTGGAAAAGAGAAGTTTGACCCTGAAAAGGCGGAGAAGGAAGAAGAAAAGACACCTTCAGTAACGAGGCAGTGCCTCACGTGCAAAGCACGAGAGCGCTTGCGCCAAGAGCGCTAAGCGCTAAGAGTCAAAGACTCTAAGGTGGAGCCTCACGTGCAAAGCACAAGAGCGCCGGCGCCAGGAGCGCCGGCGCCAGGAGCGCCTGCGCTAAGAGTCAAAGACTCCGAGGCAGCACCTCACATGCAAAGCACGAGAGAGCTTGCGCCAAGAGCGCTAAGCGCTAAGAGTCAAAGACTCTGAGGCAGCGCCTTATGTACAAAGCATGAGCGCGCTGGCACCAGAACTAAAAGTTCTTTACCGTTGGATCAAAGATCCAACGGAGATGATTAAAAATCACCAAAGTAAAGAATTAAATTCTGCTGAGGAAGTACTCCTCAAATCTTTCCAAACAAGGAAAGTCTCTCTGTAAATCAGAGCACCGTTGGATCAAAGATCCAATGGTGATTAAAAAATCACCAAGATACAGAATAATCTCTGTATGGGAAAATAATTTCCCAATCTTATTAATAACAAGAAAGATGCATTCTGTAAAACAGAAGCCCTAGGATCAAAGATCCAACGGTGGGGAAACATCCCCAAATCAATCAGAGAAAGATTTCCTTAACTGATTCAACAAATCAGTCTCCACTATATAAAGGCCTCAAGACTTCAAGTCTTGGAGAGAAGAAACTCCCCATAAATTTCATACAGAGAAGAAACTCCCCATAAGTTTCATACAAAGAGGAAACTCTCCATAAGTTTCATACAGAGGACCCCCTCCCCCACAAACATTGAGAAATTTCAAAGAGAAGAGCAACCTCTCGGAAGAAGAATTTCTTCAAGGTAAATAAAATAGAGAGATCAAAGCATCTCATCAACGAAGAATAACTTAGTTCTTTTTCTAGATCATAGATCTACAAAGACAAAAGTCTTTCATAAAAGTAGAAGAGATTGGAGTATCTCATCATAAAAAAGGAAGGAGAAGAACTTAGTTCTCTTTAGATCACAGATCTATAAGACGAAGACAAAGTCTTTCATAAAAATAGAAGAGATTGTAACATCTCCTATTAAAAGAAGAACTTAGTTCTTAGATCCATGAGACAAATTCTCTCATAAAGAAAAAATAAGAGAGACCATAGTATCTCCTCATAAAGAAGAACTTAGATCTGTGAGACAAAGTCTCCTATAAACGAGAATTTAATTCTCAGAGCACAGAACTGACCAGAACTACCAAAGGAGCGCTTCAGAGCTCCAAGTCTGGCGCTCAGCGCTAAGCGCACCACGTGCTCCTCATGTGTGCGCTATTTCACAAAGAAGCGCCTCAACGCTCCAAGTCTGGCGCTCAGCACTAAGCGCACCACGTGCTCCTCACGTGTGTGCTATTTCACAAAGAAGTGCCTCAGCGCTCCAAGTCTGGCGCTCAGCGCCAAGCGCGCCACGTGCTCCTCACATGTGCGCTATTTCATAAAAGTGCACTGCACTCATTAGTTGGCGCCGAGCGCCGAGCGCTCCATGTGCTCCTCACGTGGGCGCTTCTAACACAGAGCCCTCTGCACTCCTCAATAAGGGATTCAGTGCCATATAAAGTGTCCAACACACAATAAAAGACAAAAAGAAAAAGGGTGTCAGAACCCAAGTCAATGCTCAAGCATTGTTAAATAAAAAGGGACTGAGCCCAAATGAATGTTCAACATTCTATTCAAAACTGGGTGGGTTGTGTTAGTTATGTATATGCCCTAGAGGCCATTGTTGTACATATGATGTATATTATAATGGATGCTTAGATATATATAGAGAGGACTTTCTTGCTCGATATGAAAGTATGCTATCTTGTTTCACTTTGTCTTAATATGTTGACTTGTATTAGTTTACTGTCTTGGTCTCACATGTTGATAAAGCCCTTAGGATATGTACTCGACTACTAGGACTATGATGAGATCATACTAATAGGGCCAGGGTAGTCCACGAGTACATCTTATAACTGTTCCTAGTCGAGGGTGTATCGAGACAGGGCATCGATACTCCAGAGTAGACTAGCGTACACGCATCGTGACACATATGATGGATGATCCCATATCCATTGGTGTTAGACATCAAAGATGGTGTATGGGTGCTCAGTGGAGACTGGGTACACTGAACGGACTCGCCGAGAACTTCTAGATGGTATTATACCTATCGTCAGATAGCAGTTCTCCGGTGACACTGGTACAGGTTAGTCTGTAGACCTGAGATCGTCATAGAGTCTTGTGTGATTCCCACCGTGCTTTGATTTCCACCTTACCACGTCCAAGAGGGCATGCAAAACGGTGGCTTTTGGGTACAGTCCCGAATCACATGGAGACAATGAGTGATAGGAGGGGTTTTGTCTCTCCCGGTATTAGGGGTTGATGTTGCGCTGTTTTCGATTGGCTATAACCGGAAGTCTCTGGCCAGGGCTGATATAGAGATTTACTGGTAAGTGTTATCAGTAGTTTCTCGACCTGTTATGAGCCTCACATTGACACGACTTATCGGTTACTGGGGTCTGACGTTACCACCCCTAGACTAGATATGCGACATATCAGACGAAGAGACCGGACTGTACGGTAGTGTTACTGATTGGATTCGCAGGAGTATGTACAGGCTTGCTTGTTGATCTTCTGGTCGCTCAATACCCGGGTGGCTGTTACGTTTAGCTGACCGCTTGCAGCTTGTGGGTGTTTGATATGATTATCACTTACTGCCGGCGTATTGACGAGCCTTTAGAGTCCTACACAGAGGTTTTCTGGCTCAGGCAAAACGGAGTAGGAGCACATATGTGATATGTGCGGGGACCGAGATTAGTACAATATGTGATGCTGTATTCTATTCTCGCGATATATGATATCGGCCGGTTATATGTGATATAGCCGGGTTATTGGATCAAGTGTTGATTCGATAAAATGATATATATATATATATTTATATATATTATATGCTCATTTAACTATTTATTATTCTCACTTATGATACATTTAACATATATGTGATATATGTTTATTGTATTGTTTTCTTTTGTTACATAAATATTATATATGTGATATATAATATTGTAGCATACTAGGTTATACATGCAACATGTATGTATGAGAATTATACTATCATATATGTAATGTTTGGGTTTAAATATCTAAGTAATTCAAATTGTGGAAATGAGTCATGGATGAAACTTCATGAAGCTTGTAGATTACCATTGACCAAGTCCACCCTTTTTGTTTTGCCCTAGATATTTCTAACCCAACCATGACACATAGCCATGGTTAACTCTTTACAATGGTTAAAGATGATATACTTGACCCATGGTTGCATTTCTAATCTCAATCTCATTCATTCTTCTTCTTCTTCCTCATTCTCATTTTGCTTTCTAGCTTTTGAGATCAAGAAAAAAATAGTGAGAAATTAAATAATAAAGTGAGCAAAATTCCTACTTCATCATCCTCTTCTATACTAGCCATATAGATTAGTGTGTTAACTTCACTAATTCACAATTAGTGAAGTCATAGCTTGAGTTCGTGTTTCCTCGAAGTAGATCGTCTTGAATTTCGAAGTCTTCAAGCAAGCATGGTTCATTCGACTTATGGAGCCTTTCTAGAATTCGGGAGTTCATGGATAGTGGCGAAGAGACTACTGCTCGGAGCTTATGAAGCGAAGGAACGGACTACAAAGGTTGTAATCCCTCTCTCTTAGATGTCAAGTTCTTTACATGCAAAGTTAACCATAATTCTCTAGTTAAGATCTTGGTTAGGATTTCATAGCACCCCAAAAATTTTCAATATAGGATGTGTGATGCCTTCCTAAACATTATGGTAGTGTTACGCAACCCTACAGTGGTATCGGAGCCAAACTAGAGTATTAGGCGATGTCTAGACTAAGTTTAAAGTCCGATCGAACCCCGAAAACCCAAACGAGACCCCTTCTCTGGAAATTTTTTCAAAAGTTAAAATTTTTCATATTAAAAATACTCAGAAAATCATGCAGGGAATTATATGGACCCACCTGAAGAACGAGTCCCTAACTCGCTACAGGGACCGCGCAACCGCGGCCAAAACATAGTTTTGGCGGCGGTTCCGCGGCACCACTGTGGAGGCTTGGGACAGGCCCTTCAGCGGCGATCCGTAGGTGATAGGGCATGCTTCTGGGAATTTTTATTTTCTGCTCAAGTGTTGAGCTTACTGGGGTATTTTGGGAATTCGTTGAATCGATCGAATTGTGTAACTTCGCCTAGATATCTGTGTTGTGATACAATATATGGAATTCATTTAGTTAGGCATGAAATCCGTAATATGTGATATTTCGGGTTTACGATGTCTAAAGAGATTGTGGATTCCAAATATTGTAGTTTTACATTTTCTTTTCTGCGAGTAAGTGTAATATGTGGTATATCGCCGTTTTCGTCGCTATAGATCGACGACAATTGTGATAGACATATTTACTTACGTTGATGACATGTGTTGTTATGTGTTGCTATGATATGTTATATTGGATCGTCGTGTTTTGAATAGCCGGGGGTTTTATGTGAAATGAGAGTTTTCTTTTTCATTCATGTAAAATTCATTTGTATGTAATATTCTTTTATTGGGGCACTTCCGGGTTAAAGAGGATGTCACCATTGTATATTATTTACTTTTCCGCATTAGGATAGACCCAAGGCGGAGAGCACAAGTAACCGGGTTCTAGGGTCCAGTGGGAGGCCATCTCGAGGAGTCGAGACCGGGTCTCCTAACCCTAGAATTGGCAGGGTTACTTGCCGCTCTCGTAGGGGTCTAGGGATGTGGGTTTGGCTATTCATCGCGACTGTGGAATCCGTGTTTTATGCAGGCTCAAAATAAAATACGGACGTCCTAGTATATCCAATATTTCATATGTTGACTTCTGCTACAATGTTCTGTGATGAGATCATATTACTGCCTGAGACGAATGCTTATACTATATATATGATATATAAATATTACAGCTTTCGTTTCTTCTGTGATGCTCAAGAAGCTTAAATGATGGGATTTCGTTAATGAGATTAATGAAAAGAAAAGAAACCTAAAAGATGTTGTAGAATCAAATTTTCAAAAAGGGTGGCTACAGTTTTTGCTTTGCACAGCGGTATTTGTGAAATATCCTGCACCTTATTCGATAAGGAAAGAGCCGAGATCCCTTCACCGGGAGTGACCTCTTTAGCAAAACTGGCAGATACTACAAACTCACGGTTTAGTTTTTGATTGCTTCTATAGTTCTTGCTTTGCACAGTGGTATATGTGATATACCCTGCACCTTATTCGATAAGGAAAGAGCCGAGATCTCTTCACCGGGAGTGACCTCTTTAGCGAAACTAGAAAAGCCTCAAAAACATTCATTTTCAAAATCACTTGTTTCTACAACGATATCAAGTTCATTACGGTTATGGTTTTTTGAAAAACCTGCGTAGCCCTCCATTATTTCAGATAAGTACTACTTAGTATTCATGCTACGTTTGTTGACTATGTTAAGCCGTAGTGTGCGGTAGCTAATTAGTGCTTATCTGCTAAAAACATGAGATGTGATTGGATTAGGGTAGTTGTACGACTCTGTTGACTATGTTAAGGGTCGTGCAGGTGGGTTTAATTCAATCGGGAAATGACGGGTTGAACTTGGCTATCAATTATGATTTGTTGACTATGTTAAGGTCATAAGTTGCTAGGGGCAAAAGAATTATCGGGAATTTCAAATGTTGAAATTTGCAATGAGATTGCATACCTTCTATGAGATAGATGGATCCCGATACCCACTGCGAGTAAGAGTTACTCCTGGAAGAGTTTTACACATGACAAATTAGCCGATCAAGTAGGTGTCTAGAAAGGTGTTAATGGGGTTATGCCTCTGGGAAAACGAGGTTTATTCTAATTAGGTCCGTGCGAAAGCACGGGGAACCTCCCTCAAAGTACCAACACTGATCTGGCTGAAAGATTGAGAAATTGTAGGGTGTAATTAATCCCGGCTAATCTTACCTTTTAGGGTTTGAAGGAAGATTTGATTAAAACAGTGGGAGCCATCCTGATTAGATAAGATAATAAACAATCTAATCTTGCAAGAGCGCACGCTAAAGTGTTTTCTTCTCTCTCTCCAGGTAGTGACCATGTCAGGCCTTAATCAAGATAATAATATGGATGTATTGACCGAACCCGCTTGTTATACCGAGCAGGGGAACGTTGGTTCCGTTCTTTCTTATAATTGTTATAAGACTGGACAGGAAATAGGGGAATACCAGAATTCACACGCCGCCCAAACGAAGAATAAACATGTTGATGCATATTCTTCGGATGTGTTAGTTACCGAGAACTGTTTCTCAGTTCACTCTACGTCCTGGGAATTAGATACCGGATCAGGATCCCACATATGCAATATATTGCATGGGCTAAAGAGAGGTAGAGAATTAGGAATGGGTGATCATTCCGTAAGAGTAGGGAATGGTGCAAATGTTGCAGCCAAAGCAGTTAGCGAATATCACCTTGTATTACCAAGTGGTAATACATTGATTCTGAACGAATGCTATTATATACCGAACATGATATGCAACATTATATCAGTTTCTTTATTAAATAAAGAAAGATATAATTTTGTAATACAGGATAATATTATGAACATCTTCCTAAATCAAAAGTTGATTGGATCAGGCTCGTTACATAATGGCATATACGTTCTAAATCAAAACACAGTTCTTAATATACAGAACACACAAGAGGAAGAGTTCAGAAATGAACGAATCCTTCTTGTGGTATTGTAGACTAGGTCATATCAATGCGACACGACTAGCTAAGTTATATAAAGATGGATATTTGAATCCATTCGAATTTTCATCTTATGACACTTGTCAGTCATGTCTCAAAGGCAAAATGACCAAAACTCCGTTTAGTGGACACGGAGAAAGAGTTACGGAACTCTTAGGACTGATACATAGTGATATATGCGGTCCCATGTCTACATATGCCAGGAATGGTTCTTCGTACTTCATTACATTCACTGACGATCTCTCAAGATACGGACATGTGTTCCTGATGAAAAACAAGTCTGAAGCTTTTGAGAAATTCAAAGAATATAAATACGAAGTCGAGAACCAAACGGGTAAAAGTATTAAAATCTTTCAATCTGATCGAGAAGAAGAATACTTGAGCAATGAGTTTCTGGACTATTTAAAAGTGAATGGGATTCTCTCTCAGCTTACTCCTCCCTATACACCACAGCACAACGGCGTATCGGAGCGGAGGAATCGCACCCTATTGGATATGGTGCGCTCTATGATGAGCACCGCTGAGTTACCTATTTCCTTTTGGGGTTATGCGCTGGAGACAGCAGCATACCTATTGAATCAAGTTCCATCTAAATCTGTACCTACCACACCACATGAGATATGGAGTGGGAAGAGACCATATTTTAAACGAGTTAAGATATGGGGTTGTCCGGCCTATGTCAAAAGGCAAAATCCGGACAAACTCGAGGCACGATCAGTTCTTTGCAAGTTTGTGGGATATCCTAAGAATTCACAAGGATATATTTTCTACAATATTGAGGAACAAAAGGTGTTTGTTTCTCAATATGCCACATTTTTGGAAAAGGAATTTCTTGCAAAAGAAATTAGTGGCGAAGAGGTAGAGCTGGAAGAAGTTCCAGCAACACAAACTGCAACTGAAGATTTAATGGAACCAGAGGATTCAGTAGTTCCCGACGAACCTCAGTCGCTCCGCCGATCTAGTAGGGTTCCTTATCCACCTGAGAGATACTACGGTTTTCTCATTGATGGTGGGAGCGAGGATTGTATCATGGAAGATGATGACCCGACTAGCTTCGAGCGGGCCATCACGAGTAGGGACTCTGTGAAATGGCTAGATGCAATGCGATCTGAGATGGAATCCATATACACCAACAAAGTATGGACTTTGGAAATTGCTCCTGAAGGGGTAAAACCCATTAAGAGCAAATGGATCTTTAAGAAAAAACTTGGTGTAGATGGAAAAGTTGAGACTTTCAAAGCTAGACTTGTTGCAAAGGGTTTTCGTCAACGACCAGGTGTGGATTATGACGAAACCTTTTCTCCAGTGGCTATGCTTAAGTCTATCCGGATCCTACTTGCCATTGTTGCATTCAATGACTACGAAATCTGGCAAATGGATGTTAAGACCGCCTTTCTAAATGGTGATTTAGAACAGTGCGTGTACATGACTCAGCCAGAGGGCTTCGTAGACAGTGGGAGCAGCGGAAAGGTATGCAAGCTGCTTAAATCCATTTACGGGTTAAAGCAGGCATCGCGGAGTTGGAACATCTGTTTTGATGTTGTAGTCAAAGAGTTTGACTTCATCAAAAACATAGATGAACCTTGTATATACAAGAAGGTGGCAGAGAGTAAGGTTGTCTTCCTCGTATTGTACATGGATGACATACTCTTGATAGGAAATGATGTTCCTATGCTGCACTCGGTCAAGCTCTTCTTATCACAAAGATTCTCAATGAAAGATCTAGGTGATGCCTCCTGCATTTTGGGAATAAAGATCTATAGAGATAGATCTAAAAGGATACCGGAATTGTCCTAATCCAGGTACATTGACACCATACTAAAGAGGTTTAGTATGGAAGAATCCAAGCGTGGGAACCAACCCACGATCTCTGGACCCACTCTCTCCAAAGAGATGTCTCCCAAGATTGATTTGGAAAGAGCTCGCATGCAAGGGATACCCTATGCTTCGGCAGTAGGCTCTATCATGTATGCGATGCTATGTACCAGACCCGATGTAGCATACTCACTAAGTGTAGTAAGTAGGTATCAAGCAGATCCTGGAGAGAATCACTGGACAGCTGTGAAGAACATTCTCAAGTACTTAAGAAGGACTATAGAGATGTTCTTGGTGTATGGTAACGGAGAACTCCAGGTGGAGTCCTTTACCAATTCGAGCTTCCAAAGTGATAAGGACGACTCTAAGTCACACTCGGGATTTGTCTTTACCCTAAATGGAGGGGCGGTGTGTTGGAAGAGTTCCAAACAGGAAACCGTGGCAGACTCGATGATGGAGGCTAAATACATCGCTGCCAACGATGCTGCCGAAGAGGCTTTCTAGATAAAGAAGTTCATCACTGAACTTGGTATGGTTCTGTCTATTGAGCATCCAATACCTCTGTATTATGATAACAATGGAGCTGTGGCTTTGGCCAAGGAACCCAGGTCCCATCAGCGATCCAGGCATATTCTGAGGCGGTATCACCTGATCCGGGAGATAGTTGATCGTCGGGAGATCGAGATCAGGAGAGTTGATACGAAGGACAACACTGCGGATCCACTCACGAAGGCCATACCCCAGATACTTTTGAGAGACTCTTCGGGTTGTTGGGTATGAGATACTACAACAGCTGGCCTTAGTACAAGTAGGAGATTGTTAGTTATGTATATGCCCTAGAGGCCATTGTTGTACATATGATGTATATTATAATGGATGCTTGGATATATAGAGAGAGGACTTTCTTGCTCGACATGATAGTATGCTATCTTGTTTCACTTTGTCTTAACATGTTGACTTGTATTAGTTTACTGTCTTACTCTCACATGTTGATAAAGCCCTTAGGATATGTACTCGACTATGTAAGGTTCCTAGGCACTCTAATGGAGTCTCACAAGTGATCAAACATGGCCAATTGAAATTTTACAAGTGCCTATTAACCCTAATACGGATCGTTAACTAGATAAATAGGCGAAGCAAGCAAGCAAACAGAAATATAGCTAAAGAAAAGGGGCTACAACCTTTGTAGATCCGTTCCACCACCTCCTAAGCTCCGTGATGAAGTCCCCTCGCTGTCCAAATCATATCTTGGGCTCTAGCATCGGCTTCATCGGAGAAAAACGGGCTAGGTCATCGACGACGATGCCGAAGATGATCTACGTCGAGGCATCGCTAGATCAAGCTCCACCTTCACCAAGCCATGAAAACTTGTGAAGGAAACACCCCATACTACTTGGAAAGAGGTAGAGGATGAAGAAATAGGAGTTGGGTTCACTTTAGAATTGGATTTCTCACTCAAATACATCAATCACCATTGATGAAGAAAGCTTTCTTCTTGTGAGGAAGAAGAAGAAGAAGATAAGTGTTATGATAAGTTCTTATTAAAAGAATAATAAAAATGGAAACTTATCATAACCTTAACCTTAGTTAGTTGTAGAGAATAGACCATGGTAAGTTATGATGGTTAGGGTTAAGCAAGAGACAAGAATGGTTAACTAAGTCAAAGCTTCATGAAAGTTCATGAACAAACAAAGAAAGCCACCATTATCCTCTTATGCCAATTATTTTATTTCCAAAAAGAATAAATGAAAAAGATAAATAAATGAATAAGGAAAACCAAAACCCTAACCATTTAAATAACCATGGTTTAATTCTTTACACAAACCAAGTAAGTATGCATCATCAAACATGATACAATCATGTGCACAAAACTATATCAAATATACAATGTGCACATCCGAGCGAGAAAATCCATTTAAAGTGAACCGATACTAGTTAATGCAAAGTAATATATCAAATATATAATTATGCATTAAATCATTAAATCAACACTTGATTCAATGATCCGGTCATGTCGCATATAACCGGCTAGTATCCAATGTATCGGCTTATCGAATCAATCCTTGATTCGATAACTAGGTTATATCGCATACAACCATTCGACACATTCATCGCGAGAATGAAATACGGTATCACATACACGCATTATTCTTGGTCCCGCACATATCTCATATGCGCTCCTATTTCGTTTCGCTTGAGCCAGGAAACCTCTGTGTAGGACTCTAAAGACTCGTCAATACGCCGGTAGCGGATGATGATTATATCAAGCACCCACAAGCCGCAAGCGGTCTGCTAAACGTAACGGCCATCCGGGTATTGAGCGATCAGAAGATCGACGAGCAAGCCCGCTCACACTCCTGTGAATCCAACCAGTAACACTTACCGTACAGTCCGGTCTGTTCGTCTGATATGTCGCATATCTCGCCTAGGGGTGGTAAACGTCAGACCCCAGTAGCTTGATAAGTCATGCCGACTTGAGGTCCATAACATTCGTGAAACTACTGATAACTCTTACCAGTATATCACTGCAACCCTGGCCAGGGATTTCCTGTTATGGCCAGTCGAGCATAGCGCAACATCAACCCCCAATACCGGGAGAGACGAATCCCCTCCTATCGCTCATTGCCTCCATGTGAATCGGGACTGTACCCAAAAACCACCTGTTTGCACGACTCAGTAGAGCCGTGGTAGGGTGGAAATCAAAGCACAGTGGGAGACACACAAGACTCTATGACGATCTCGGGTCAACAGACTAAGCTGTACCAGTGTCACCAGAGAACTGCCATCTGACGTGAGGTATAATACCATCTGGGAGTTCTCGGCGAGTCCGTTCAGTGTACCCAGTCTCCACTGAGCACCCGCATACCATCTTCGATGTCAAACACCAATGGATATGGGATCATCCATCGCCCATCGCATGGGTCGAGAAGATATGCGCTAGTCTACTCTGGAATATCGATGCCCCGTCTCGATATTCCCTCGACTAGGAACATTTCAAGGATGTACTCATGGACTACCCAGGCCCCACTAGTATGATCTACATCATAGTCCTGGAAGTCGAGTACACATCCTAAGGGCTTTATCAACATGTAATCAGAGAGACAGAAAGTATACATGTTAAGATAAAGTGCAACCAGATAGCGTACTATCATGTCGAGCAAGAAAGTCCTACCTATATATGTCCCAGCATCCACTACAATATACATCCAATGTACAGTAATGGCCTCTAGGGCATACATATAACTAACAATCTCCCACTTGCACTAGGGCCATCTGTAGCAGTGGTTGCAGTATCACATACTCAACCATCCCATAAAAGTCTCTCTTTGGGAAAAGGCCTTCGTGAGTGGATCCGCCGTGTTGTCCTCTGAGTCTACTCTCCTAACCTCGATCACCCTGGAGATTAACTATCTCCATGATTAGGTGATGCTGCCTCAGAATATGTCTGGGTCACTGATGGGACCAGGGTTCCAGGGTCGAAGCCACGCTTCCATTGTCATACAATGGCAGGAACCTAGTTCATCTTATGAACCAATATACACCCAAACTTCCTCTTTGGTAGTATCTTTAATAGCGATGTTACCAGCATTTATCGTCTAGTTTGCCACGGTATCGAGCTTGGAACTCTTCCAACATACCGTCCCTTTACTGAGGGTAAAGACAGTGCCTGTGACTGACATTCAGTCGTCTTTATCACCCTGGAACACTTCCAGTGATTCTCCCCAGGATCGATTGATACCATCTCACTACATCTAGTGAGAATCCTAACATCCAATTACATCTATCTCATAGATGAAAACTCAGGATTTAGGAGGTATCACTTTGATCCTATTTGGGGAATCCTAGTGATAATAGGAGATTGACCGATCGTAGTATAGGAAACTCTTTTCCTATCAAGAGTATGTTGTCTACGTACAATACGAAGATGACCACCTTACTCTCTACTACCCTTTTGTATATACAAGGTTCGTCTACCATTTTGATGAAGTCAAACACTTTGACTATCACATCAAAACAGACGTTCCAACTTCGCGATGCCTGCTTCATTATGTAAAGCAACTTGCACACGTTTCCGCTGCTCCCACTGTTTTACGAAGACCTCTGGCTGTGTTCTTATAGACGTTCTCTTCTAAATCAGTATTTAAAAAAGTAGTCATGGCACCCAACCACCAGATATCGTAGTCATGGTATGTAGCCGTGGCAAGTAGGATCTGGATGGATTTAAACATAGTCCCTGGAAAAGGTTTCATCATTATCCGTGCCTGGTTGATGACGAAAACCTTTAACAAGTCTAGCTTTGAAAGTCTCAACCTTTCCATGTACACCAAGCAATCTTCTCAAGATATACTTGCTCCTGATGGGGATTTAACCCTTCAGTTATAGCAACCAAAGTCCATACTTTGTTGGTGTATAAGGATTCCATCTCAGATCACTAAGCATCCAGCCATTCTTACAGAGTCCCTACTCTCGATGGCCTGCTCAAAACTGGTTGGGTCATCATCTCATGATGCAATCCTCGCTCCCACTGTCATCGAGAAACCGAGGTATCTCTCAGGTGGGTGAGGAACCCTACCAGATCGGCGGAGAGGCTGAGGTTCGTCGGGGACTATAGAATCCTTTGGTTCTGTCAAATCATCTGCTGTAGTTTGTATAGCTGGAACCTTTCCAGTTCTACATTACAGCCCTTGCCTCGAGCTTGTCCGGATTTTGCTTTTGACATAGGACGGACAATCCCAAATCTTAACTTACTTAAGAGATAGGATCTTCCCGCATCATATCTTATATGGAGTGGTAGGCACTGATTTGATTCGAACCTAATTCAATAGGTATGCAGCTTCTCAAGTGCATAACTCCCAAAAGGAAATAGGTAACTCAGTAATACTCATCATAGAGCACACGATATCTAATATTGTGTGATTGCTCCGCCCCGATACACTGTTGTGCTGTGGTGTATTCAGAGGAGTAATACTGAGAGAGAATCTCATTTTCCTTTAGAATAGTCCAAGGATTCCATGCACAAGTATTCTCCTCCCTGATCTCATCATAGGACATAATACTTATACCCGGTTATTGGTTCTCTACTTCTAACTTATATTCTGTGAATACCTCAAAAGGTTCGGACTTATGTTTCAACAGGAACATATGACTGAATCTTGAGAGATTATCAGAGAATATAATGAAGTAAAAAGAACCAGTCCTGGCATGTGTAGACAGGAGACCTTACATACATCATCATGTATCAGTCCCAAGAGTTTACTAACTCTTTCTCTGTTTCCAGTAAACAGAGCTGGTGTCATTATATCTTTGTGACATGACTGGCAAGTTTTACAAGATGTAAATTCAAACTGATTTAAATATGCATCTAAATGTAACTTCAGCTAGTCGGGTCGCATTGATATGACCTAGTCTACAATACCTCAAGAAGAATTCGTTCATTTCTGAACTTTTCCTCTTGTGTGTGTTCTGTATACGAGGAACTGTAGTTTGATTTAGAACGTCAATGCTTTTAGATAACGTGCCTGAACCGATCAACTTTTGATATAGGAAATGTTCAAAACATTATCCATCAATACAAAATTATATCCTTTCTTTACTAATAAAGAGACTGATATGATTTTGTATATCAGGTTCGGTATCTAATAGCATTTGTTCAGAATCAATGTATTCGTAATACAGGGTGACAGTGACCAACAGACTTGGCTGCAACACTTGCCCCGTTTTCTGTCTCATGAAACTTATCACCCGTTCTCAGTTTTTCTACCCTTTTGTAGCCCTATGTAACAGATTACATATCTGGGATCCTGATCCGGTATCATATACCCAGGATGCAGAGGATACAGAGAAACAGTTCTTTGTAATGAACACACCCGAAGGAGATGCATCATATGCACTTTCTTCGTTTGGGCGGCATAGGAATTCTGGTATTCCCCAATTTCCTGCTCTGTCTTATAACAATTATAAGTTGGAGCAGGACCAACGTTCCCCAGCTCAGTATAACAAGCGGGTTCGGTCAATACATCCGTATTATTATCTTGATTAAGGCGTGATATGGTCGCTACCAGGAGAGAGAGAGAAGAAAACACTCTGCGTGCGCTCTTGCAAGATCAGATTGGTTATATATTTTATCTAATCAGGATGGCTCCCACTGTTTTTATCAAATCTTCCTTC
The DNA here is from genome assembly GCA_030015575.1 of Agapanthus africanus. Classification (NCBI taxonomy): domain Eukaryota; kingdom Viridiplantae; phylum Streptophyta; class Magnoliopsida; order Asparagales; family Amaryllidaceae; genus Agapanthus; species Agapanthus africanus. Next base: position 98,462,634 of record CM057337.1, read on the forward strand.
AAACCTTAAAAGGAAAGACTAGCCGGGATTAATTACACTCTACAAGTTCGCCAACCTTTCAGCCAGGCCAGTGTCGGTACTTTGAGGGAGGTTCCCCGTGCTTTCGCACGGACCTAATTACAGTAAACCTCGTTTTCCCAGAGGCGTAACCCCGTTGACACCTTTCTAGACACCTACTTGATCGGCTAATTGTAAAGTGCAAAACTCTCCCAGGAGTAACAATTACTCGCAGTGGGTATCGGGATCCAACTATCACATAGAAGGTATGCAATCTCATTGCAAGTTTCAACACTTGAAACTCCCGATAAAGGTTTTTACCCCTAGCACCTATGACCTTAACTATGGTCAACAAATCATAAGTACTAGTCAAGTTCTACCCGTCATTTCGTGATTAATTAGACCCACCCACATGACCCTTAACTAAGGTCAACAAAGTCACGCGACTGTCCTAACTAATCGCATCATATGCGGTGTAGGAAGACATCACTTAGCTACCGTACACTGTGCCTTGACTATGGTCAACAAACACAGCACGAATACTAAGTACTCTACTTCCTAAAATGACGGAGGGTTGCGGCTGGTTTTTGTGAAAACCTTTAACGCTTTGAACTTGATCTCGTTGCGGAATCAAATGGTTTTTAAATGGAATGTTTTCGAGGCTTTTCTAGTTTTGCTAAAGGGGTCACTCCCGGTGAAGGGATCGTCGGCCCTTTCCTCGTCGAATGAGGTGCGGGATATATCATATATATCACTGTGCAAAGCGGAAACTATAGAAGCGATCAAAGACAAACTGAGGGTTGTAGCATCTGCCAGTTATTGCTAAAGGAGTCACTCCCGGTGAAGGGATCTCGGTCCTTTCCTCATCGAATAAGGTGCAGGATGTTCTATAATGAACACCGCGATGCAAAGCAAGAACTGTAGCTACCTGTTTTATTTTGAAATTCGATTCCACAACATCAATTAGGTTTATTTTCTTTCATTAATCTCATTAATGAATATCCCATCATTTAAGTCCACCTAACCATCACAGATAAATATAACGTACGCTTATGTCATCCGCATTCGCCTCGATGTCCCGTCTGCACCGTTAGGTTAGGTAACTAACGCCAGAGCGAGGCAGGGCTAGCGCGGGTGTAAAACATAAGCAACGTCTATATAATATATCATATATACTATATATAATATCTGTCACAGAACATCACATGATCTCATCACAGATAAATCACAGCAGAAGAAACATATGAAATATTGGATATACTAGGACGTCCGTGTTTTCAATACGAGCCAGTATAAAACACGGATTCCACGGTCGTGATGAATAGCCAATCCCACACCCCTAGACCCCTACGAGAGCGGCAAGCAACCCTACCAATTCTAGGGTTAGGAGACCCGGACTCGACTCCTCGAGATGGTCTCCCACTGGACCCCAGAACCCGGTTACTTGTGCTCCCCTCCTTGGGTCTATCCTAGTGCAGAAAAGTAAATAATATACAAATGGTGACAACATCCGCAACCTGGAAGTGCCCCAATAAAAGAATATTACATACAAGTTTTTACATGAATGAAAATGAAAAACACTCATCTCACATAAAAACCCCCCGGCTATTCAAACACGACGATCCAATATAACATATCCAGCAACACATAACATCTCATGTCATCAACGTAAGTAAATATGCGCATCCCAATTGTCGTTGACATATAGCAACGAAACCGGCGATATCACATATTACACTTACGGTCACAGAAAAGAAAGTGTAAAACTACAACAGTTGGAATCCGCAACCTCCTCAGACATCGCATGCCTGAACAAATGAAATACTTAGACATCGCATGCCTAACAATTATAAACCCCGCATTTTAGTCTCAAAGTCGAAAACACTTTTCAATATCAAGTCGGGCAATTCAACAGGATTCCCGACATTCTGATCGAATGCTCGTCGCAAACTTTAGTAGGCGGCCGCACCCCCGACGCCGTCGATGAAGTGCACCAAGGCGGAACACCGCTGCCGCGAGCACCCGGACGGATGCTTTCGGCGACGGGGTTCTCCTACAGTCACTTGGTCGGGGCTATGGGGTGAGGCTGTCTATTAAGTTTACCCGGCGAGTATCCGCGTACACTACGTGATTGCGACGGACTTTTGATCACATCAAAATTCCGTGGCAACCGATCAAGTGAGACTAAAGTGCTATGTTTATAACATTCATTCAGTTATCTCATAACTATTTATGAATTCCAATTATTGTATCACATTCCGAATAAATAGAAAATGTTAAACTTTCCGATCGAACAATCGAACACCCAAGTTTTCCCGATACAGCTCAACACATGAAATAAGTCTAACCGCATTCAGTTCGTGCCTCAGTAGCAACGGTCCAGCCGTAGAAGGGTCAAGCCAACGCCTCACATGTGGCACGCCGTACTGCCCCAAACCCGAAGGTTCAAAGGGCAGTTCAAGACGGTCACATAATCGAGTTAAGGTTTGTTGTCTTCTAGAGGGTCCATCGCGTTACTTGCACTACTTAGAACGTCGTTAAACTACGGAAAAATCCAACAATTGGAAATTTCCCGGCGGGGGAAAAAGTGGGTATTTATATCCGGTCGAACTTTTTAACATATTCTAAAAATACCCGGAAAAGCACACCGACAAAATTAGACAGTCCGATCGAATACACCGAGTCCCCAATACAACTCAGAAAATACAACTCGTGAATAAAATATTAAAAATCCCCAGGAAAACCAGCACAGAAAGCTAAGAACTACTGTGCAAAATTGGATGCACAAAGCGACAAACGGGCCGCGGATCCGCCGCATGAGCCTCCTGTAGGGCCGCGGATCCGCGCCTCCTTTGTGGAATCAGGACCACGAATTTTACAGTATGTCTTAGATCTTCCTGCTGATTTTTCTGAATATTTTTAATCTCGAAAAAACCACATTTTACAGAAATGTCTAGAGAGCATTTTCAAAGTCGGGTTTTGGGTCGATCGGACTTCTGATTCCGTCGGGACTTCGCCTAAGGCTCTAGCTAGGCTCTGATACCACTGTAAGGTTCCTAGGCACTCTAATGGAGTCTCACAAGTGATCAAACATGGCCAATTGAAATTTTACAAGTGCCTATTAACCCTAATACGGATCGTTAACTAGATAAATAGGCGAAGCAAGCAAGCAAACAGAAATATAGCTAAAGAAAAGGGGCTACAACCTTTGTAGATCCGTTCCACCACCTCCTAAGCTCCGTGATGAAGTCCCCTCGCTGTCCAAATCATATCTTGGGCTCTAGCATCGGCTTCATCGGAGAAAAACGGGCTAGGTCATCGACGACGATGCCGAAGATGATCTACGTCGAGGCATCGCTAGATCAAGCTCCACCTTCACCAAGCCATGAAAACTTGTGAAGGAAACACCCCATACTACTTGGCAAGAGGTAGAGGATGAAGAAATAGGAGTTGGGTTCACTTTAGAATTGGATTTCTCACTCAAATACATCAATCACCATTGATGAAGAAAGCTTTCTTCTTGTGAGGAAGAAGAAGAAGAAGATAAGTGTTATGATAAGTTCTTATTAAAAGAATAATAAAAATGGAAACTTATCATAACCTTAACCTTAGTTAGTTGTAGAGAATAGACCATGGTAAGTTATGATGGTTAGGGTTAAGCAAGAGACAAGAATGGTTAACTAAGTCAAAGCTTCATGAAAGTTCATGAACAAACAAAGAAAGCCACCATTATCCTCTTATGCCAATTATTTTATTTCCAAAAAGAATAAATGAAAAAGATAAATAAATGAATAAGGAAAACCAAAACCCTAACCATTTAAATAACCATGGTTTAATTCTTTACACAAACCAAGTAAGTATGCATCATCAAACATGATACAATCATGTGCACAAAACTATATCAAATATACAATGTGCACATCCGAGCGAGAAAATCCATTTAAAGTGAACCGATACTAGTTAATGCAAAGTAATATATCAAATATATAATTATGCATTAAATCATTAAATCAACACTTGATTCAATGATCCGGTCATGTCGCATATAACCGGCTAGTATCCAATGTATCGGCTTATCGAATCAATCCTTGATTCGATAACTAGGTTATATCGCATACAACCATTCGACACATTCATCGCGAGAATGAAATACGGTATCACATACACGCATTATTCTTGGTCCCGCACATATCTCATATGCGCTCCTATTTCGTTTCGCTTGAGCCAGGAAACCTCTGTGTAGGACTCTAAAGACTCGTCAATACGCCGGTAGCGGATGATGATTATATCAAGCACCCACAAGCCGCAAGCGGTCTGCTAAACGTAACGGCCATCCGGGTATTGAGCGATCAGAAGATCGACGAGCAAGCCCGCTCACACTCCTGTGAATCCAACCAGTAACACTTACCGTACAGTCCGGTCTGTTCGTCTGATATGTCGCATATCTCGCCTAGGGGTGGTAAACGTCAGACCCCAGTAGCTTGATAAGTCATGCCGACTTGAGGTCCATAACATTCGTGAAACTACTGATAACTCTTACCAGTATATCACTGCAACCCTGGCCAGGGATTTCCTGTTATGGCCAGTCGAGCATAGCGCAACATCAACCCCCAATACCGGGAGAGACGAATCCCCTCCTATCGCTCATTGCCTCCATGTGAATCGGGACTGTACCCAAAAACCACCTGTTTGCACGACTCAGTAGAGCCGTGGTAGGGTGGAAATCAAAGCACAGTGGGAGACACACAAGACTCTATGACGATCTCGGGTCAACAGACTAAGCTGTACCAGTGTCACCAGAGAACTGCCATCTGACGTGAGGTATAATACCATCTGGGAGTTCTCGGCGAGTCCGTTCAGTGTACCCAGTCTCCACTGAGCACCCGCATACCATCTTCGATGTCAAACACCAATGGATATGGGATCATCCATCGCCCATCGCATGGGTCGAGAAGATATGCGCTAGTCTACTCTGGAATATCGATGCCCCGTCTCGATATTCCCTCGACTAGGAACATTTCAAGGATGTACTCATGGACTACCCAGGCCCCACTAGTATGATCTACATCATAGTCCTGGAAGTCGAGTACACATCCTAAGGGCTTTATCAACATGTAATCAGAGAGACAGAAAGTATACATGTTAAGATAAAGTGCAACCAGATAGCGTACTATCATGTCGAGCAAGAAAGTCCTACCTATATATGTCCCAGCATCCACTACAATATACATCCAATGTACAGTAATGGCCTCTAGGGCATACATATAACTAACAGACTATTAGGACTATGATGAGATCATACTGGTGGGGCCAGGGTAGTTCACGAGTACATCCTATAACTGTTCCTAGTCGAGGGTGTATCGAGACAGGGCATCGATACTCCAGAGTAGACTAGCGTACACGCATCGTGACCCATATGATGGATGATCCCATATCCATTGGTGTTGGACATCAAAGATGGTGTACGGGTGCTCAGTGGAGACTGGGTACACTGAACGGACTCGCCGAGAACTCCTAGATGGTATTATACCTATCGTCAGATAGCAGTTCTCCGGTGACACTGGTACAGGTTAGTCTGTAGACCCGAGATCGTCATAGAGTCTTGTGTGATTCCCACTGTGCTTTGATTTCCACCTTACCACGTCTAAGTGGGCGTGCAAAATGGTGGCTTTTGGGTACAGTCTCGAATCACATGGAGACAATGAGCGATAGGAGGGGTTTCGTCTCTCCCGGTATTGAGGGTTGATGTTGCGCTGTGTTCGATTGGCTATAACTGGAAGTCCCTAGCCAGGGCTGATATGGAGATTTACTGGTAAGTGTTATCAGTAGTTTCTCAACCCGTTATGAGCCTCACATCGATACGACTTATCGGTTACTGGGGTCTGACGTTTACCACCCCTAGACTGGATATGCGACGTATCAGACGAAGAGACCGGACTGTACGGTAGTGTTACTGATTGGATTCGCAGGAGTATGTACAGGCTTGCTTGTTGATCTTTTGGTCGCTCAATACCTGGGTGGCTGTTACGTTTAGCTGACCGCTTGCAGCTTGTGGGTGTTTGATATGATCATCACTTACTGCCGGCGTATTGACGAGTCTTTAGAGTCCTACACAGAGGTTTCGTGGCTCAGGCGAAACGGAGTAGGAGCACATATGTGATATATGCGGGGATCGAGATTAATACGATATGTGATACCGTATTCTATTCTCGCGATATATGATATCAGCCGGTTATATGTGATATAGCCGAGTTATTGGATCAAGTATTGATTCGATAAAATGATATATTTATATATTTATATATTTATATATATTATATGCTCACTTAACTATTTATTATTCTCACTTATGATACATTTAACATATATGTGATATATATTTATTGTATTGTTTTCTTTTGTTATATAAATATTATATATGTGATATATAATATTGTAGCATGCTAGGTTATACATGCAACATGTATGTATGAGAATTATACCATGATATATGTAATATTTGGGTTTAAACATCTAAGTAATTCAAATTGTGGAAATGAATCATGGATGAAGCTTCATGAAGCTTGTAGATTACCATTGACCAAGTCCACCCTTTTTGTTTTGCCCTAGATATTTCTAACCCAACCATGACGCATAGCCATGGTTAACTCTCTACAATGGTTAAGGATGATATACTTGACCCATGGTTGCATTTCTAACCTCAATCTCATTCATTCTTCTTCTTCTTCCTCATTCTCATTTTGCTTTCTAGCTTTTGAGATCAAGAAGAAAATAGTGAGAAATTAAATAATAAAGTGAGCAAAATTCCTACTTCATCATTCTCTTCTATACTAGCCATATAGATTAGTGTGTTAGCTTCACTAATTCACAATTAGTGATGTTATAGCTTGAGTTCGTGTTTCCTCGAAGTAGATCATCTTGGATTTCGAAGTTTTCAAGCAAGCATGGTTCATTCGACTTGTGGAGCCTCTCTAGAGTTCGGGAGTTCATGGATCATGGCGAAGGGACTACTACTCGGAGCTTATGAAGTGAAGGAACGGACTACAAAGGTTGTAATCACTCACTCTTAGATGTAAAGTTGTTTACATGCAAAATTAACCATAATTCTCTAGTTAAGATCTTGGTTAGGGTTTCATAGCACCCCAAAAATTTTCATTTTGGCATGTGTGATGCCTTCCTAAACATTATGGTAGTGTTACACAACCCTACAGGTTGAGCCCAAGTTAGTCATAAATCCTTAATTCAGATTAACTGAGCCCATGTGCTCATAATCTCTTAATTGATCTTGGTCCAAAACCTGACTATGGATCTCCCAACCAACATTGGTTCAAGGGTACATCTCTTCACACCTCTGATATGTGTCATTTTAATTCTTCAACGTCTTCAGAGAGGTGGCGGGTCCCAACAACCAGACACTCCATGGACCGCAACGTCCTAAAACTAACAATGGACCGTAATGTCCTTAAACTAACTATGGACCGCAACGTCCCTAAACTAAACTCTATAAACTATGAGGTCCTCAAAACTCATGGACTATGATGTCCTTAAACCCCATGGACCGCAACGTCCCCATGGACTATGATGTCCTAAAACTCCATGGACTATGATGTCCTTAAACTTATGGACCGCAATGTTCCTAAACTAATACAATAGAGTCCAAATGCTCTTTTGTTGGATCAAAAAATGATCTTGAACCCCCGTTGAGTAGATCTTAGTCTAAAATTAGACTAACGTATCCTCAACAAACGTTTTAGTTGATCTTAGTCTAAAACAAAATTGACGATCCTTAAACCAACCCAAACCCGAATCTAAGAAAATACGGATTTGGACTAATCCTTGCCCTATGGGCGACAACATAAATTAGTCTCCGTATACAATCCACGGGCAACCAAAAATAAAACAAACACACACGACACGAAGTGACCTTCTGGAGCAGGAGAAAGTGGTTACCGCGATGTGGTAGCGTAATTAACTGCAAGGGCTTGTGCCTGTAGGGAAGAGCGTCCCCACAATCAAAAACCCCTCGTAATGAGGGGGAATCTGACAAAGTCTGCTACAACGGCCGCATCCGTCTAAACCTCCGATACACGGTGCCATAAATCAACTTGGCATCTTCGGAGAGGTGGACGGATAAAACCAAATAGCATCTGTCCCCAAATTCAGGCAAGACGACTTACACGGTTCCGTCTTGCGGCTTTCGGCGGAGAACAGATTCTGGCACGCACGGTAGGACATTTTCCTCTTTCCACTCCACACTTTGTGTGTTGTGTTTTTCCGTGATCAAATAATCGTGGTATATATGTTTGTGGTTGCCCTTAGGGGAGGGGATATTGAAGCCGGCGTTTTGTCTCTATGAAGAATAGCGTTTGCTCCCACCTTAGCAACTCAGGTTCTGTCATATCCGATGGAGTCAAGTATGGGCTACTTGCAGCCTTAAATCTCTGCAATCCGGATCTTCAAGAAATCAACGGGCTTCTTTTTGGGTCGATACTCCCACCTCCCACCCTCGGTGCCTCAACGCCGATGGAGGAATCCCAGAGGAAGTCTGTCTTCCACAGGCTGGTTCCCCAAGCTGTAACTTTGCCGACAGAATCAGTTCTCCAACAACTGGCACCTGCCAAGGACCAAGGTCGATGCAGAGGGCAGAATATTTAGGCTCTCAAAGGAAACAGGGGGCAGGCTCAGCAAAATCCTGGAGCTAATCAAATCCCGGCCGTAAGAAACGGTCAGCGTCGATATCTGCATCATACAAAATGAGCTGGGGGCAGTTCTCCGCATGGTCCTGTTCCAACCCTAGTGGTGAATGTTGTTGTTCCAACTGGGAACAGCTTCAAACTGTTGTGAAGGGTCAGACAAAATTCTCCTACCGCGATATTGAAGAAGTCTCCGCAGCCCATGGAGATCCCACGAGAGCAGAAACAAGTTCGCTCCTTGAGACAACTTTCCTCATCTATATATAAGGTGTGGAAGCAGGTGAAGGGGACTCATCCCAAGACGGATCCTGATACAGCGGCTCCTCCCAAAACCAAAGCGGCTTTTCACAAAGAGAGGCTTAATAAAGCTTAAGTGCCCGAAGCAAACTCCAAAGGCCAAGACTCCAAACACCCCAAGCCTGGGGGCATGGTTGTTCACATAGTCTATGTGGTGAATTCCAAAGACGAAGTTCGAGCTTCTACTAGTCACCGGCCTCATACTCGGTCCTTGACAAAAGTTCAACTGCAACGTGAAAAGCTGCAAGAGACGCTCGCTCAGGCGGCAGCAAACGCTAATCCACCGCCTAAGGAAAATCCCGAGGACGCACCCGAAGAAAGAGTAGAGAAGGAGTCGGATATTGATTTCCTAAAGCGCGCTCTGAAAAAGAGAGATGAAGAAGCGGCAGAAATGTCCACTAAAATGAACCAGATGTCCCTTCTGATTCAAAATATGGCTGGAATGATGGTTCAATCGGAACCACTAACAAATGAACCGCCGGTAGTTGGTCTTAAACATAAGGATGACATTTCAAATCCTCTGCAAATCTCATCAATGGCTGAGGAAGAAATGATTCCAAAAGCAAAGCTGAACGAATGTGCCGCTCAGCAAACCAAAACTCACTACGCCAGTGAAGCCTCAAATAGATCAATCAAGACCGATCGATCGTATCCGACATGGTACGATAAAATACAGTACCCTCCAGAGTACACACTTCCAACGTTCCACATGCACAAAGGAACTGGGAATCCTCACTAGCACATCGCGCGATTTAAATCCATGTGCGGTAACACTGGAGAGAATGATATACTTCTTTTCTGACAGTTCGTCAGCTGTCTGGCGTGCATTTACTTCAAATGGTATGCGGAACTCTCGAATGACTCCGTGAATACCTTTGATGAAATGGATATGCTCTTCTGTCAGGGATTCTCTAATGAGAACGAACATACTACCGTGACGGCGCTGGTCAACGAAAGGGTTAGACCGAATGAGACTGGGGTTCAATATGTTACCCGATGGCGAAATCTCTAGTCAAAATGCGAGCAATGTATCGACGAAGCTGCAGCTGTAAGAATGTTCATAGCCATCCCAGACCCAAATTCAAAAGATGTTCCCATTTACGACCCTTTTCAAGCCGACGACCTTCCAAGAACTCATGGATAAAATGGCTCGATTGGATCAAATGGGTCAAGACTCCTTCTCATCCGATGATAACGAGTGAAAAGCGGAGGCAAGATGGCGTTTGTTGCCTACGCTCAACAAAATAAGCGGCTTTGAAGCAACCTGTCGCTAAAATAGCGACGACGTGGGTACTCGTCCCCCCCTCCGAGATATACACAGGGGGCATATTCCTTACTAGCGGAAGAATCTCTGTGTAGAATGGTACTTTCTTCTCAAAAAGTAGGAAGGATATTAAGGGGACTACAAACAAGTCCTACAACCTAGTGGAATGCCCCGCTAAAAAAACAAAAAAAAGGAAAAAAAAATAGGGTATGTCCACAAGCAAAATGGGCACGGATGAAAACCCGAAAGGGCGCCATGAGTAAAAACAGCAGGACTACCGGCAAGCTTGTGAAAATCCGGAAGGGCGCAACCTCGTTAAAATAAATACACTTACGAGATCCTCACGACTTGTGAGGAGAATCCCCCTGTGAGACCCTCACGGCTCATAGGATTCAAAAGCCTTAAGTTACAGGGATCTAGACATGTTCTTAAGCCGTCATATCTCTCAAATTGCCCTACAGGCGGTCCATATTGACCCTTGTATACAATTCAGGGGCACGAATAAATATTTCTTTGCCAAGTTCAACAAATGGCAAAAAATGTCCACATTTGGTGAACAACGCTTGTAAGTCCTCTCGACTTATAAGAAGAAAGCACTCTTGCAAGATCCTTACGAATTACAAGAGAACATACACTTAAGAATCCTCACGATTCTTAAGGAGAAATCGCACCTACGAGATCCTCATGACTCGTAGGGAGAAACACCTTTATGAGACACTTACGGCTCATGAAGTCAAAAGCCTTAGTCGACAGGATCCTAACCCTGTTTACTGAGCCACCTTTGTTCGAACCGACAAAGGCAAATGATGATTCGGTCCTGGCCATATCCCAGTTGTAGCGATGTTGATGCCTAAATCGGTATCAAATTCCAAGTTCATACTCGCGGCAAAAAGTCAGCGAGCCATAAATGCATATGAAATAGCCGAAATGATAGGGCAACTTGCAATGAAATCAGCAAGTAAAAGATATGCATACAAAAGTAGCCGAAATGATTGGAAAACTCAAATAAAAAGCAGCGAGTAAAAAGAAATTAGCCGAAATGATTGAGCACCGTGAAAAATAGCCGAAATGATTGGGCAATCGCAACTTTCGCGATATAAAAAGCTGAAATGATAAAGCATCGTGGAAAGAAATTAAAAAAATAATAAAATGAAACTTTTTGCCCTGCAGGTAAGTCCATACTGACTCCTGTATACAATCCATGTGCATAAACGAAAAAGGGAACCACATGTCCCAACAAACTCTGTCAAAGTGAAAGTCAGATCTCGACAGCAACATCCGCATCCCAGAAGACCAACAACGGCGTTTTTCCTCCCCTCCAGCAGGACGCAGACACGACATCAACAAACGGAGCTACGGAAAAGTCCCCTAGTTCCAAATCTCGACGGTTCACAGACAACCTAGAGACTATCTCGGAGCCATGGCAGAGTCCCTAGTTCCAAGTCTCGACGGCAACATCTACAGTCTAGAGATCAACAACAGCGTTCTTCCTCCTTCCAGCAGGATGCAGACGCGACATCAACAAGCGGAGCCACGGAAAAGTCACCTAGTTCCAAATCTCGACGGTTCATAGACAACCTAAAGACTACCTCGGAACCATGGCAGAGTCCCTAGTTCCAAGGCTCGACGGCTACATCTATGGCCTAGAGATCAACAACAGCGTTCTTCCTCCCTCCAGCAGGATACAGGCACGACATCAACAAATGGAGCCATGGCAAAGTCCCCTAGTTCCAAACCTCATCGGTTCACAGACAACCTAGAGACAACCTCGACATTTGACGCAATATTGCAGACACAATGTCAACCAACAAAGCCAAGGAAAATCCCTCGCTTCAGGGTCTTGACGGCAACTCAAATGAGACCTGAAAAGACTATTGGAGATCATCCCACACCAGCGCGGAGTGGTCATGACTCATCGGGGCTCCTAAACTGAGCCTAACCTCAAGTAAAAAGCAACATGGAATATCCCTAACGCTTGCTCTTTCGACGGTAATATCACCTGGAAGATTGCTTGAAGACGTCTTGTCCAGCCCCCGAAGGGATCAGAGACACGACAGTCGCGGGGCTACTCAAACAGCAAGATTGCATATCGAGGAATACACCAGCCAACACAACGGTGCGACGGGTAGAAAACCCTAGTACCACAGACCTTAACGGACTTCTATTAGTAGGAGTTAACTGTGACGTTAGGAAACCCTTGCGAGAACTTCTCGATTCGTCTTGACCCGTGAGGAAATTAGCGTTCTTGCGAGAACTTCTCGATTATTCTCGACTCGTAGGGAAAAGCCTTAGGCAATGGGGATAAGGACCCGTTTCCTAAGTACTGGGGCCCTGCAAGTCGGTCCAAGATGGACTATTGCATACTATTCACAGGCCACACTCTCCAAAGTCGAATCTCGACAATGAGGGAAACAACAACTTACGAATCCTTTCGACTTGTAAGAGGGAAAAATTCTTTTCTGAGATCCTTACGACTCTTAAGAGAAAACGCACTTTGGAATCCTCACGATTCCTAAGGAGAAAATATGCCTACGGGATCCTTTCAACTCGTAGGGAGAAAAACCTTCTTGAAAACCTTACGGTTCATGAAGATGGAAAACTCTTAGGCTACAAGGACCCTAAACTTGTCTCCTAAGCCCTCAATTCTATGGCCCTGCATAACTCTACAGTACTTCACCCACGTACATACCTATGTGGGCAAAGTAGTGGGGGGCATTTGTTCCCGACGAAATTTTCGGCCAAAGGATATTTGTTCCTGTTTACACCGGTTCAGGTTTCGTTTACAGATATGTGTGTGATCGGGCTCATTCATATACGCACATACACACATCAGAGGAAGAACAGGTATTAGAAAGGGAGCACTTGGTGGACAGCGACAAAAAGAAAGCATTTAATTGAACATTTTATTCTATTGGAAATAGATCATCAAACATGGGATCGAAAGCACAGGGATTCACAAAACTATGAATAAAATTCTCTAACTCCCTCTCTGCCTTCTCTACCATTTCAAAACGGCGATCTTCATGAGGAGTCATTTCCCATCGGACAGCACCGTGCCCATCAGCGAAGGCAGACATTATGGCCCGCTGAGCCCGTATCAGGCTAAGCAGCCGAATAGAGCGATCCCTCAGAGCTGCAGTAATCAAAAGTGCCTCGTGAAAGCACTCGATCATGCCCTCCGCGGTGTCGAGCATTGCCGGAGTCATCTCCGCTGGATGAGGAGGAATGTCATCGAGCACGGACAAGAAGGCCATCCGGAGCCAAATGGAGCCTATGGGGAGGGGAGATCCACTACGAGTCAAGAGTTCGTACAACACCGTATCGCATTGGTCATCTGTGAGAGCATGGTTCACCAAGCGTGCGGCAAAATGAGGAACAATTTCCTCGATGGGCACCTCCCATGGCTGTCGGCGAGCACGTAGACAATTACAAGCCATAACTCTTCTCTGTTAAGATGATTCTCTGAAAATGAGAGAGAAAAGAAGCATTGCTTCAGATTATAAAGGGAGACATTTAAGTCTAGGCACAGAAAATGCAGTGCATGATCGGACTATTTCCAAGCTCTGGGAAATAGAAGTTTGACCCTGAAAAAGCGGAGAAGGAAGATGAAAAAACACCTTCAGTAACGAGGCAGTGCCTCACGTGCAAAGCACGAGAGCGCTTGCGCCAAGAGCGCTAAGCGCTAAGAGTCAAAGACTCTGAGGTAGCGCCTCACGTGCAAAGCACGAGAGCACTCACGCCAGGAGCGCCAGCGCTAAAAGTCAAAGACTCCGAGGCAGCGCCTCACATGCAAAGCATGAGAGCGCTTGCGCCAAGAGCGCTAAGCGCTAAGAGTCAAAGACTCTGAGGCAGCGCCTCACATGCAAAGCACGAGCGCACTGGCGCCAGAACTAAAAATTCTTTACCGTTGGATCAAAGATCCAACGGAGATGATTAAAAATCACCAAAGTAAAGAATTAAATTCTGCTGAGGAAGTACTCCTCAAATCTTTCCAAACAAGGAAAGTCTCTCTGTAAATCAGAGCACCGTTGGATCAAAGATCCAATGGTGATTAAAAAATCACCAAGATACAGAATAATCTCTGTATGGGAAAATAATTTCCCAATCTTATTAATAACAAGAAAGATGCCTTCTGTAAAACAGAAGCCCTAGGATCAAAGATCCAACGGTGGGGAAACATCCCCAAATCAATCAGAGAAATATTTCCTTAACTGATTCAACAAATCAGTCTCCACTATATCAAGGCCTCAAGACTTCAAGTCTTGGAGAGAAGAAACTCTCCATAAGTTTCATACAGAGAAGAAATTCCCCATAAGTTTCATACAGAGGAAACCCCCCCCCCAAAACTTTGAGAAATTTCAAAGAGAAGAGCAAGCTCTCGGAAGAAGAATTTCTTCAAGGTAAATAAAACAGAGAGATTAAAGCATCTCATCAACGAAGAAGAACTTAGTTCTTTTTCTAGATCATAGATCTACAAAGACAGAAGTCTTTCATAAAAGTAGAAGAGATTAGAGTATCTCATCATAAAAAGGGAGGGAGAAGAACGTAGTTCTCTTTAGATCACAGATCTATAAGACGAAGACAAAGTCTTTCACAAAAACAGAAGAGATTGTAATATCTCCTATTAAAAGAAGAACTTAGTTCTTAGATCCATGAGACAAAATCTCTCATAAAAAAAACAAGAGAGATCATAGTATCTCCTCATAAAGAAGAACTTAGATCTCTGAGACAAAGTCTCTTATAAACGAGAATTTAATTCTCAGAGCACAGAACTGACCAGAACTGCCAAAGGAGCGCTTCAGCGCTCCAAGTCTGGCACTCAGCGCCAAGCGCACCACGTGCTCTTCACGTGTGCGCTATTTCACAAAGAAGCGCCTCAGTGCTCCAAGTCTGGCGCTCGGTGCCAATCGCACCACGTGCTCCTCACGTGTGCGCTATTTCACAAAGAAGCGCCTCAGCGCTCCAAGTCTGGCGCTCAACGCCAAGCGCACCACGTGCTCCTCACGTGTGCGCTATTTTACAATGAAGCGCATCAGCGCTCCAAGTCTGGCGCTCAGCGCCAAGCGCACCACGTGCTCCTCACGTGTGCGCTATTTCATAAAAGTGCACTGCACTCATTGGTTGGCGCCAAGCGCCGAGTGCTCCACGTGCTTCTCACGTGGGCGCTTCTAACACAAAGTGCTCTGCACTCCTCAAGAAGTGCTTCAGCGCCATAAAAAGTGTCCAACACTCAATAAAAGACAAAAAGAAAAAGGGTGTCAGAACCCAAGTCAATGCTCAAGCATTGTTAAATAAAAAGGGACCGAGCCCAAATGAATGTTCAACATCCTATTCAAAATTGGGTGGGTTGATCCCAAGTTAGTCACAAATCCTTAATTCAGATTAACGGAGCCCATGTGCTCATAATCTCTTAATTGATCTTGGTCTAAAACCTGACTATGGATCTCCCAACCAACATTGGTTCAAGAGTACATCTCTTTACAGCTCTGATATGTGTCGTTGTAATTCTTCAACGTCTTCAGAGAGGTGGCGGGTACCGACAACCAGACACTCCACGGACCGCAACGTCCTAAAACTAACAATGGACCGTAATGTCCTAGACCAGTATCAGTTACAGAGGTTCGCAGTTTTCTAGGTCTGGCCGGCTATTATCGACGTTTCGTCCAGGATTTCTCCCGCATTGCTGCACCATTGACCAGGTTGACCCGGAAGGGGGTTCCTTTTGATTGGACCCAGGCATGTGAGGATAGTTTCCAGCAGTTGAAGACTCGTCTGACTAGTGCACCAGTGTTAGCATTGCCTTCAGGATCAGGCGGGTTCGTGGTATATTGTGATGCTTCTAGAGTGGGGCTGGGATGTGTATTGATGCAGCACGACAGAGTTATTGCGTATGCTTCTCGGCAGCTGAGGAAACACGAACAGAACTACCCCACCCATGATTTAGAGATGGCTGCAGTGGTATTTGCACTTAAGATCTGGAGACATTACCTATACGGTGAGTCGTGCCAGATATTCACTGACCACAAGAGTTTGAAGTATATCTTCCAGCAGCGAGACCTGAACCTGAGACAGCTCCGTTGGATGGAGTTGGTGAAAGATTATGATTGCGAGATTTTATACCATCCGGGCAAGGCGAATGTGGTGGCAGATGCTTTGAGTAGAAGGCCCGGAGGTAGCTTATCTTGTTTGAGCGCAGTGCAGATGCAGTCGTCGGCGGATTGGCAGGTGTTATGTGACAGCAGAGTGCAGTTCGAGTTTACTCCTACAGGGGGACAGCTGACCCATTTCAGAGCACGCCTACAGTTACTTGACCGTATCCGCGAGGCACATTCCGGCGATGCCCGTATTTTAGAGATTATTGAGCAGATTCGACAGGGCAGAGTTTCTGAGTTCGTGATTGATGATCAGGGGATACTTCGATTTGGGACTCGACTGTGTGTGCCAGATTCAGAGGGACTGAGGCGTGATATTCTCGAGGAGGCACATAGATCAGTATACAGTGTTCACCCAGGTTCCACCAAGATGTACCGTGATTTGAGAGAGGTTTACTGGTGGGACGGGATGAAGAAGGATATTACAGACTTTGTGTCGAGATGCCTGACTTGTCAGCAAGTCAAGGCCGAGCACCAGAGGCCAGCCGGCGAGTTACAACCTTTGCCCATCCCTGAGTGGAAGTGGGAGCAGGTCTCCATGGACTTCATTGTGGGTCTACCCAGGACCAGTCGAGGGTACGACTCTATATGGGTGATTGTGGATCGACTGACGAAAGCGGCTCACTTTCTGCCAGTGAAGACCACTTTTGGATTTTCTCAGTACGCCCAGGTTTATATTGATGAGATCGTGCGACTGCATGGTGTTCCGACTTGCATCGTGTCCGACCGGGGCACCCAGTTTACCAGCCGATTGTGGCAGAAACTTCAGGAAGCATTGGGCACCCGATTGAGTTTTAGCACAGCCTTTCATCCGCAGACTGACGGTCAGTCAGAGCGTACTATTCAGACTCTTGAGGACATGCTCAGAGCTTGCGTTTTAGATTTCGGTGGTATCTGGGATCGTCATTTGCCTTTGATCGAGTTTTCCTACAATAATAGCTTCCAGGAGACGATTCAGATGGCACCTTTTGAGGCTTTATATGGGAGGAGATGTCGATCGCCTGTATGTTGGATAGAGCTCAGGGAGAGCTGTATTTTGGGGCCACAGATTGTACAGGAGACGACCGAGAAGATACAGCTGATTCGGGACAGGATGAGAGCGACACAGAGCAGGCAGAAATCATATGCTGACAGGCGCCGTCGCCGACTCGAGTTCGCTGTTGGCGATCATGTTTTCCTGAAGGTCTCTCCGATGAAAGGTGTGATGAGATTTGGGCGGAAAGGGAAGCTGAGTCCTAGATATGTTGGTCCTTTCGAGATCCTAGAGCGTGTTGGTCCAGTCGCTTATCGGTTAGCTCTTCCGCCTAGCTTCCCCGATGTTCACCCCGTATTCCATGTCTCGATGCTCCGCAAGTACCTTCATGATCCTTCCCAGGTGATTCAGCACCAAACGATCCAATTAGAGCGTGATCTTTCTTTCACCGAGCAGCCGGTTGTCATTTTGGATCGGCAGGTGAAGAAATTGAGGTCGAAGGTTATACCGTCCGTCAAGGTCCTTTGGCATGGCCCGAACAGCGAGGAGGTCACCTGGGAGACCGAGGTCGAGATGAGGAAGAGATATCCCCATCTTTTTGAAGGTACGCGTAGTTAAATTCTAAATTCGGGGACCGAATTTCTTTAAGGGGGGAAGATTGTAACCCTTCGAAAATCGTTTAGGCAATTTTTCGGTAATCGGTTAATTTTTCGGCTTTTTCCGTAAAAAGTCAAAATAGGTATTTTTCATTGTAGACCAAATTATACAAAATTTACATAAGATATTACTATAATTTTGTCACTAAAATGTCACTTATAATTTTCTAGTTAAATAAATTTTTTTCGTAATTAATTATTTTTTTTATTATTTTAAGCCTTTTTAAATACATTAAATTAGTGATAAATACAAATTTAATTAGGTAAATTTCATAATTAGGAGTCTTTATAAGCTAAAATATGGTGTTAATAAAATTGTATCATGACTTGCAACATTTTAGTTTTATGGTGTGAAAATTATGAAAAAAATGATGTAAAAAGGGGTTTTTTTGTAAAAAGTTGATGTGAAATGCATTAAATGAGATGTGAGGGATCTTTTTGACCTAGAAACTTCTCCAAAAACCCCACACCCTCCTACTCTTCACCTCTGGCCAAAAATAGCAGCAGCTCCCCCTCTTTTCACCTCAATTCTTGCTTCAAAAATCATGAAAAATCATGAAAAATCCATAAAAAATCACCATTTTCTTCTCCAATTCAATGCTAAACCCTAATCCACTCTCTCCTCAACCAAATTTAGTTCAAAACTAGAAGAAAGGAGGCTTCCTTGGTGGCTTGATCATGCTAGGGTTCCATTTGTGAGGTGAAATTCTAAACTAGTTTGTTAACTTGTAGTTTATGTGTGCTAAAATTCAATTTTGAAGTATTAATTTAGTTGTAAATTCTTGTTCATGAAAATCAAGAATGGGATTTGGTGTTGAACTAGGGTTTGAAGCATGGTTGTTAGAGTTAAGTTAGGGCTTTGGTTACCTATTTGATTAGGGTGGTTAATTGCGGAGGGTTACGCTCGCTAAGTCGTTAAATTGCGACGTTTGCATCGAATCGGTTTGAAATTTGCTTACTAGATTTTTACAAAAATTAGAATGCAATCAAATTGTGTTATGTTAGCAATATAATTAGCTTCGTATAGGACTATTAGAGTGCGCGAACGCGGGGTTTCGTCTAGTCGGATTTTAGTTTTGTCGATTTCCCCGAAATGACGATTCTAGTTAACGATTAGCGATTTTCGTGCGTTTTCCCGCGCACCGAGTGTATGTTATGTTTAATTCGAGAGCGTCGATAATTGTATATTGTGACTTGCATCGTTTTAGGTTTTGTAATCTTATGTTTGGTGTTGTGCAAATATAGGATCGGTCGGGGAAACATCGGACACGGCACGTAAAGGCAAGGCGGTGGTCAGATCGGGTTAGCGGGAATTTCAGGTGAGTAGATGTATTCATCTATGGGGGAATCGTCTGAATGGCGTGAGGCGCCCCCCCTAGTTAGGATTACCCTACTTTTTGCAAGATTTATATTGTTAGCTAGCTTATCCATTCATGTACACTACATACCCTTATAGCGAACGGTATATTAGATTGCATGGACATTCATCTATACTTATGCGATATCACTTCATAGGACACGAACACCATTACCATTGGCATCTGTTGCACGCGCACTATTCATGTGACACGCACGCCTTTGGTAATTGCCATGCCACGTGCACTATAGAACCTCTTTAACTTAACAACGCCATTTGCATTCATACATGATATATGGAATTGCATAGCATGCATATACCTCGCATTACCATCATATCTACATAGATTTCTAGCCAAAACTCACATCATATACATTGATATCATAGACATTTATCATATATAACATGTGAACATTATGATTTTCTTGAGGATTTCAGTATTGCTGCGATTTCTGGATTTTTGGGGAAAACCGCAAGAATTTAACAAAATCTTATATTCATCATTTTTAAAACAAAGTTGCAGTTTTCTCGTGATGTATGTGTCGTCCACCATGAGTTTTCATATTTTCTGTTGGATTTCGAGACCCGATTCGAGGAGTGGATGAACCGTCTCGGGTACATGGTGGGCCCGGTATGGTACCCCGGGGCAAGAAGATCGAGATGTAGACGATGAGCCTGGCAGGGGAAGACTACCTACCGGTGATGTCTGGCGCGGCGGATATCCGGAGGATACCGACCGTTGTCGTGAGATTGGATGATATGGGCCGATCCGGACTGACGGAGCCCGATATTGAGACAGATATGATTCCTATTTGGTGTCGATGCTTGACACAGGTTTTCAGATGATTTCTTGATGGTACTTAGCTATTATACAGATATTCATTTTCTAAAAGTTAAGAACGCAGTACCCTTAGCATTTAAAACACTTAAAGAGTTAGAAATGACATTGCATACATGTGCATGCATACTAGAGCTATTATATCACATATGGACATGCATGCTGTGGTGCATTGCGTGTATTCTTACGATTGCCTTATTAGATGTTATATTTACTCACGAGCTGGCAACTCACCCCCGTTGTGCCACAGTGTCTTGCAGGTCGGACCCGTCATCCTTGTAGCGGCGGGCTATCCTATCATCAGCTCCTTTTGCTCAGACTCGCGACATCGCCCGTAGGTGGGTTGCGAGCACACTTTATTTCTTTTTGCTTTATCATTGTATCTAGTATTCTCCATCTACCACTTTATATTGTATATGTGACCTAGTGGTGAGACTGAGAGATTTGTATATTTGTGGTTTCTTTTGGGTCGAGCTCACTTGAGCCGGCGTTGTGTTTTCTGATATTTTGCGTTTCTTTTATGCTCTTTTCTTGATATTGCTATTATATTGCATGTGGTTGTGATCCGCCTTGGGCGAAGAGCTAGCTCCCGCTTGGGGATGCCATTTTTATGATTACAGGTTTATTATCTTGTTGTACCCATTTTGGGGGGATAGAAAATACAGGGGAGACTCTGCCGAAATTTTCGGAAATTTTTGATGTTTTAAAAAGGGATTCTATGCAACTTAAATGATTTTTAAAAACTATTTTCATTAAAGGTTTTCCTTCACTCTCTTTTGATTTTGGTTTAGATTCTTCTGGGCTTTGGCTGACTTAGGTTACGGTACGCCTTTAGACGTCTCGTAATCTAAGTGCCAGTCGCGTTCCGTACTTTCGGGTCGTGACACTAAGCCCCAAAAACTTCGCTCTTCCACAATCGTTTGGTGGAATTGCCGTGCCGTTTTTCTTGTGCTTTCTCGTGTTCCTTTCTTATTCTCTTTAATAGGTTCAAATATGCAAAACGGTTTCAAAATATTCTCAGATTTACAACAGTCCACAATTGCAACTTTTTTTGTATTTTGGCCTTGATTTTCTTCGAGATCCGCGTTGCTACCTTGATCCTTGTGCCATCTCTCTCGTGCTTTGTGCTTGTTCCAGACATGAATGACCATCGCTGGATCATTTCTCTTATACTGGTAAGCAGCATCTGACGGGTGTGGATGTCCGAAACCCGGATTTTATCTGTTTTTGGTAGTTGTTCTGAATTTTGTCATAACTGTAGAGATTGTGCATGATTTGCGTTATTCTAGACTGAGAACCTGTAACCTATAATCATGTAGAAAACACGGATCAAAAGCACCGATCTATATACAAATGAGTATAAGAATGAGCGGTATTAAATGCAATATTCTAATGTGAACACTACTGGAATTAACCCTCTTTGGGTGAATGAATCGGTTGGTTGTTCACTTGGTTGGAAGATGGAATGATGATGTGGATCTACACGGTATTGTTTAGTTTCAACAATTTCTTCTTTTCATATTAGGCTAGAAGAAAGTACTCGGCATATGTAACAAGTCAACAAATAATTATTATGTTCATTTTATTGCTTCAATTAAAAGCCATAAACAATCTTGAAGTCGTTTCAAAAAATTGTTATAGAAATAGACCTAAAACTTTATTTCTAATGTTTATTTGTAAATATTTTGAAGAAGGAAGTAAATAATGAATTAATTTCTTATGATATGCCATAAACAGAAAAAAAAAACCTATTTCTTACTAAATAATAGTAAAATTTAATTATTGTTTTTTTGGAAGTAGACATGTCATATAGGATCCACATCATCACTTAGAAGTAACATTCAAATCTTTCTCCTATCGAAACAGATTCTTAAAGTACCGAAAGTAAACTTACTTCCAGTGCTTCCATGTTGCTTCGTACTAAACAAACATGCATTTCATTAACTTTCCGGTTTGCTTTGTTCATGGAAAAGACAGAAAATGTCATTTTATTAATTAATTTTTTCTATATAAGTGAAACAATTCAGAAAATATAAAATATTATTTTTGGAATTTAATATTAAAATAATATATTTCGCGAAAACTAGTCGATTTGCGAAATGGGGATTTTCGTAAAATGGTATAAAATAATGGGAGATTAAAATGATTTATTCATTTAAAAATATATTTATCGGATTTATAATTAATTATATGCAATTTAAATAAAAATTGATTAGTGCACTACTAATCACGATTAGGCCAAATCCATATTTCTATATTTTTCCATGGTTAGTGCACCATGATATGTTGCATGTTGTTTCAATTGTATTTGTTGATATTTGGTTTTAAAAGAAAAGGAAAAGAAAGACACTTATTGGAGAGAGAGGGGGGACACACTCTTGCTTTCGGGTGATTTATTTTGGTAGGTGGGACATATTGGATCGTGCCCACTATTGTATTATTATTCCTGTTATATCTAGTTAACTCCATCAATCAGAAACTAGTATTTGTATAAGTACTAAGAATTAGCAAGACTTGTGGTTGCGAGAGTTAGAGTGACGGTTTATATGTTCGCTATTGGGGGATTTGATGTCTTGCTTTGTTTACATTATTCTTTTGTGTTGATCTTCGCCGTTGGGCGTCGTATACATAAATTTTTCGACTTGCGTAGTTGTGATTCCGCCGATCGGCGAAGAGCTAGCTCCCGTTTGGGGATGCCTTTTATATTATCGTGTATATATGGTTTTGGTTCAAAATATACGAAGGAGGTGTTGCCCAAATTTTTAAAAGACGAAACATGTTTTTCAGCTAATATAATCCACTTGCATTTTCATGTTCCATTATCTATGTATTTAAGAAAACTTTTGATTTCATCATACCTTTATTTCAAAACTTCACATCTTTTATTTTCTTAAAAGGGTTTAGATTTTTGGGCTTCGGCTTACTTAATTTACGTCACGTCTTTAGACGTTGCGTGATTTAAGTGCCGGTCACGAACTAAATTTTGGGTCGTGACAAAGTTGGTATCAGAGTGTTAGGTTTAACCTTAGTTCGAGTCTAGGTTTGACTATGTGGAGTCTGGGGCGTAATCTATTTCGGAACCTAGGCTTAACCTTACGGAACTTAGACTTGAACAGGGGGTATTAGACCCGAACTTTCGTTACATAGGTTGACCCTGATTGATGGAGTAGGTAACTCAAGTAGAGTGACGTACCGTGCGTATATTCCGAGGCATACTTACGATACGATATTCCGCTTAAGTGACCTTAGGATGTATATATCTTGAGATCTGTGATTCTCTTCGTTCCCGTGATTATACGTTCATTTGAGATCCTTGATTCTATTCGTTCCAATGATCATACTCTCATTGATTTCGTTCCTCCTTATGATCATGTATCCATTCTGGATCTGTTGATTCCTTTCGTTCCTTTGATCTATCTTCATTGATATATGCTTGAGGTTCCTGTCACCATGGTTGGAGTGCAGATTGAGCTGCTGCTAGTGATGCGGTCAGGGCGAGCTCATCATGGACGAGGACTGACTATCGTATTTTCTGGTGACATGGGAACGTATCGATTTAGTATTTGTGTTGTGACCTCTCGTTAGAGGTGAGTGTTCGGTTTTGCACCGGATGATCGGGCCATTGTTAGAGGCTGCCAGATTGAGAGGACTGTTGATGTACAGCCTATCTCTGGGATCGTGATGTCGTCTACCTTGCAGACAGATGACCCAGCTGTTGCTGAGATTGATGGGATGTCGTTTCCAGAGCTTACGAGCTGAGATCGCTGGAGCGTTCAGGCAGAGATGCGACAGGAGATAGCTAGTCTATCTTGAGTTGAGAGACGAAGGTGATTCTTCTGATTTGATGCGCCGACGCAGGCTCAGTTGAGTTGAAGATTTCCAGTGTGGAGAATCTTATTCAGGTCTAGAGTAGATCGATCCAGAAATGACGTTGTTCGTTGGATGATCCGATAGCAGATCAGTAAGTTGACCAACTTCGGATAGAGGACATCACCTAGATGCGTTGCGAGTTGATCGAGAGCGGATGAATAAAGTATATTCCTCCGATGGTTGGGACAAGTTCCTGAGGACGTATTCGGCTAGATATCTTCTACAGAGTGATGAAGATACCGAGTTCATAATTTCTAGTCCGTGTGAGAGACTCCGGATTGACTGTAATCGAGAACAATTGCAGTACGCAGATAGCAAGACGTGACGTCGAAGTGGACGATAATAAAGACGGGTAGAACAAAAGGTTCGTACGAGATATTAACGAGCTGTTGTTACCCCCCGTTGAGATTAGAGATCTGATATGTATACAGAGGCGTTGGGATACAGCCAGTTCTCGAGGAAATGCTGTGCTTAGAACGCAGATGTCCAGAAATGAGAAAAGATTTTGTAAGAGTACCAGCCTCCGTATAGTTCGGCATAGGCGAGATCGGAAGAGGCCTTGGGCAGGTTCCTTCCAGGACACTGCTGCAATAAGATTTGCACCCAGGATCAGTTGTGTCACGTGTATTCATAGGGTCAGAGGCCGACGCCAGTGACATGCTGCTTTACGAGTGGTCATACTAATTGGCCGAGAGATGACCAGAGGAGTGTCAGAGCAGAATCATTTCCGTTATTACACCTGACAGGAACGACGAGCCGATGGATTGCGAGATTGGTAATCTATAGAGAAATGAGGATCCAGAGATAGAGGAAGCCAGACCGTGAGCTGGAGGCAAGCGGGTGTTCTTGCTCAGCCAGTTTTGGGCGCACCGACATTTTTCGACATTGTAGGAGGTGTTGCTCAATGTCATTTGTTGCAATTTGTGTTTTGTGATACGAGTATCACACTTTTATCGCTTGGATTGAGTTTCGACGATTGGGTTTCGTGATTTATGTGTTCGTGCACCATGGCTACACCTATTGGATATTTTCTTTTGTACACAGTTATTGCACTTGATTTATGTTTATACACCGCTATATCGGTTTGCGATTTGTGCATATCTATTGCACTTGATATTGATTTTGTGTCTTGGCTGCACGTACTTATGATTATGGATTTCTATACTATCGATTTGATTTTGTGTATATGATACGCGATCGATTTGGATTTTGCACTCGGTATAGCTTATATATGCTTGCAGTGCATTGGGATGGATTTTGTGCACACAGTTGCACACGCTTATGATTTTAATACACCTTGGCATGCTCGGTGTTGTTTTTGTGAACTTTGAGATATCGATGAGTATTCTATGCACTTGTTGCACCCGATTTGTATTTCGTGCATTGGTTGCACTAGAATTATACTCCGTATGTCGGTTGCACCCGATTTATATCTTTGAGCATTGTTTTCACCAGATTTATGTTTTTGTGCGCGTTGCACTTGACGTTCGTTTTCGTGTATGCTACTGCACTAGATACTTTAGACGGATCTGACGCACTTGGGTTGGATTTTGCGCATCTTAGGCGCATGGTGCGGGATTTTGTGCGCACCGGATGCACTTGATTTAGAATTTTTTTTATTCGTGCATGTTGGATGCACTTGA
Source organism: Agapanthus africanus (assembly GCA_030015575.1). NCBI lineage: Eukaryota > Viridiplantae > Streptophyta > Magnoliopsida > Asparagales > Amaryllidaceae > Agapanthus > Agapanthus africanus. The sequence goes on from CM057337.1 coordinate 98,488,374, forward strand.
TTTAGATTTTATTCGTGCATGACGGATGCACTTGATTTGAATTTTCGCGCATGTTGGACGCATGATATGAGATGTGATTTTATGCACATCGGATGCACTCGATTGGGATTTTCATTCGTGCATGTTAGTTGCACTGGGTTGAGATTTTCGTACACTCTAGATGTACTTGATATTATTGTCGTGCACATCCATTGCACTGGACAGATACTTTCGTGCACACCCGTTGCATTTAGTTTTGCTTTTGTGCATATCGTAGCACTTATATTTGGCTTTGATTCCGTGCGCACCAGACGCACGTGATTGTTAGATACGCCTTTTGATACTGATTTTGCCCTTGAGCACTTTGTTTTCATGATGGGCACTATATTATGTAGTAGCCGAACATGACTGATCTGAGAACAGTAGCTGAGTACTTTGCATGCATAAAAAGTTTATCAAGAGATTTTCAAAAAGGAGCTATAGTCTCGCTATTTCCTACGTGTCCGTGAGTAACACGAAATTTTACAAAGAAAACCTCCTGGCTATTTCAAAAGACGGGACGTATAATTTGAGCAAAAACATATATAGGTATATTTACTATTTTACAATTGAGCGTCCGTCACTTGTGCCGTGAGTTACGCATCACACGGCGATTCAGAAAATTTTTTGTTCAGTTTTAGGAGATTTTTCCAAGGATGCGTACTATACACGTATTATAGTATTTGACTAGTGCATATTAGATTTCAGTAATGAATTTCGAGATCTGTATCTCCATTGTAATTTCGATGATCTGCGTGATGCTTGACGGAGTTCGATTTTGAGTTTCGTTCTCGTTTTCAGGCGCACACGATGCGCTGTGGTATTTCTGTATCTTCTGTGATTCCGGAGCCCCGTGATTTGAGCTGATTATTGAAATGTTTTAGCATTTGGGAGTTTAAATTTAAATTCGGGGACCGAATTTATTTAAGGAGGGAAGATTGTAACATTTCAGAAAATATAAAATATTATTTTTGGAATTTAATATTAAAATAATATATTTCACGAAAACTAGTCGATTTGCGAAATGAGAATTTTCGTAAAATGGTATAATTATATACCAATATTTGGAAAATAATGGGAGATTAAAATGATTTATTCATTTAAAAATATATTTATCGGATTTTGGCATTTTTATAATTAATTGTATGCAGTTTAAATAAAAATTGATTAGTGCACTACTAATCGCGATTAGACCAAATCCATGTTTCTACATTTTTCCATGGTTAGCCATGACATGTTGCATGTTGTTTTAATTGTATTTGTTGATATTTGGTTTTAAAAGAAAAAGAAAAGAAAGACACTTATTGGAGAGAGAGAGAGGGGACACACTCTTGTGAGAGGGTGAGATTAAGAGAGAGGGTGAGCCTAAGAGAGAGAGGATAAGAGAGGGAGAGGGCTGCCCTCATTCATTTTCCCCTATTATTTTTCTTCTCCTTTTTCATCTTCAAGGCCCCTCACTTCTACCCTCATGTCTCATCTCAATTCCTTCACTAAAACCCTACACTCCCTTCACTAAAAATGATCTCCACCTCTCTACAAACCCATTGGACCTTTCAAAATTGGATTTTGAAGACCTTGAGCAACTCAAGAAAATTCTTGAGTTGCCAAATGAGGTATAATTCTAAACTTTAGTTAATATTGTGTTTAGTTTATCCTATTGTTAGTTTAGAGTTAAATCTATATTGATTAGTGATGTTTGGAAATTCCTAGAGAGCGTTTGGGTGATTGTGTAGACTTATGTTGTGTAGTGAGTGTTGTAGAACCTTAGTGATGATTTTCCTGACCTAGGCCATAGAATCGAACCCAATACATGAACTTAGAAACTTTCCGTGTCGGTTTTATGATATTTTTGGAGGTCTATAGGGAATCTAGAGCAAGCCGGGACCTTTATAAAAAAATCAAATATATACATTAACTTGGTTAGACCAATAGGAGACCACCACGAGAAGACGAGACCCAAATTCCAAGGTGGGGCCGGCGGGGGCGGTTACTGTAGCAGTTAGGCCGACCAAAATTTAGGCATTGGTGTTGGGGTTTTGCCTGTAGCTCACATATCTTATAACATAGCTACTGTATTTTTTGTTTTGTCTCAGATTACCTGAGCTAAAATCTGGGAGTATATTGGGATGGTTTTGGTTATGTTTTCCGATATTTGAAATTCTTGGTTTTGGTATTTGATATTGTATTGGGTCGTTGGATATTTGTACGTCAACAACGAGAGTTGTTTGGTTGTTTTTGCATGCGTAGGTTATAGGTTCTAACCTATGAACGCACCGTGTGCCGTATCGGTTTTCCGGATTTGGTTTTTATAACGTTGCGATATGTGTTGATTTGTAGGTACCTTCGCGTGGATTCTAAAACGACGAAGCATCTCAACTACGGCTGAACAAGGAGTTGCGCATGTGAGTATATTTATATTTACGGGGGAAGTCGGGTGGATAGCGTATAGCACCCCCGCAAATATTGATTTATAGTTTGGAGACAAGATATGCCACGACTTAAGCTTATAGTTAATGGTTTAATGTGAAATGATGTGATAGAAAGGATGTCTCGAATTGATATATAAGGATATGAAACGTGAATGTAAATCATGATATATATATATATATATATATATATATATATATATATTTGCAAGAGAATCAGTTTGAGATTATAATGGCATGTTATGAGGTCGATAAATACGACATGAAATTAATAAGATGACTTGATGTGAGATATTGATGTGGTGAAAAGAGTATACGATGAGATATGATGACTTAGTTTGATATGTCGTTGTGGATGCGAGGCGATATGAGATAATTGATACTTTTGTCGGTCCCCTGATATGAGATTGATACGGATATGACCTGATATATATATATATATAATTATATATAATTATGTGAATGATGAGTGAGATGCCGTATGGGACTTTAGATCCGTACTCTCATCGTTGTATAGGTCGATAGAATTCCTATTCTGTTTGTTGTCGCCGCACACGATACTTTACCGGATGATTGATCCATACTCTTGAGTAGAGAATGCCGTACGAGGATTATACCGTACGTGATGTTGTGAGGCGGGATACCGATTGATAGATTCACCGACTCGGAGATGTTATAGATATCTAATCCCTGTCTACACCGCTTAGTTTAGCCTTTACGTAAATGTTAGATTAGATACGTATACCCTATAACATTTTGCGTACGATGTACTTTATGGTTCGTTCATGATATTCTCACTGCATTACATATACCTGTGCTAGTACACCTACACAATTATCGATGATGCTTATGTTACACTTACACAGAATGCGGCTCACACACTTTCATCATCGATAATTGCTATGTCACTTACACAGTAGAATTGCTACATCATGCTATTACTCTTAATTATTCAGTACTGTCACATGACTCGTTGGCATGATATAGTTGCTGTGCTCACATCATTATGCTATTTTGCATGATATACTTACTATACTCACATCACTATACTATGTCGCATGATATACTTGATATGCTCATATTTCTATTCTATATTTGCATACATCATGCTTTATGATTATACGCATTGAGATGTTGTTTTCATGAGATTCTGGATTTGAGAACCGCGGTTATATTTCAAAAGAAAGCATGTATTGTTTTAAAAACCTGATTTCTCTTGATATGATATTTCGAGACGTCCACCATGAGTTTTCTCGGTTCTGAAATTGGTATATGAAACCCGATTCGAGAAGCGGTAGGCACCGTCTGCGGGTACACGGTGGACCCGGTAAGGTACTTCGGGGCAAGAAATGTTTGTCGTGGAGTAGCCAATGAGCCCGGCGGAGGGAGCACTACCTACCGGTGATAGCATTTGGACTCGGCGGTTATCCGGAGGATACCGACCGGAGTCGTGAGATGGATGTGGGCCGATCCGGATTAACAGAGCCCGAGATATGAGAATTTACGTGTCGATGCTGGACACGGGTTTCATGATGTTTCGAGTGTCGCTATTGGACACTCAGGTTCCATGATTTTGATGTGTCATTGATGGACACACGTTAGTTGATATCCTCATATTTATATACATACGCTTTCATTATATTTCGAGTGTCGATATTGGACACTCAGGTTCCACGATGTTGTTGTGTCATTGATGGATACGTGGATGATATTCACATGCATACAAGCATTGATTATATTGTTGGCATATATGCAAACACGGTCGCCCTAAATATCATAGTATTACCTTTATGATATACTTGACCTAGGAATCGTTGTTTTATTCGATTTCTACCTGCTGATATTTTCTACTCACGAGTTGGCAACTCACCCCCGTTGTGCCACAGTTCTTGCAGGTTGACTGCATGGATCAGCAGCGGTATCACTGGCACACAGCTTGTTTTTGGGTGATTTGCTTTGGTATGTGGGACATATTGGATCGTGCCCACTATTGTATTATTATTCCTGTTGTATCTAGTTAACTCTATCAATCAGATACTAGTATTTGTATAAGTAGTAAGACTTAGCAAGATTTGTGGTTGCGAGACTTAGAGTGACGGTTTATATGTTCGCTATTGGGGGATTTGATGTCTTGTTTTATTTACATTATTCTTTTGTGTTGATCTTCGCTGTTGGGTGTCGTATACATAAATTTTTCGACTTGTGTGGTTGTGATTCCGCCGATCGGCGAAGAGCTAGCTTCCGTTTGGAATGCCTTTTATATTATCATGTATATATGGTTTTGGTTCAAAATATACAAAGGAGGTGCTGCCCAAATTTTTAAAAGACGAAACATAATTTTTAGGTGTTATAATCCACTTGCATTTCATGTTCCATTATCTATGCATTTAAGAAAGCTTTTGATTTCATCACGCCTTTATTTCAAAACTTCACATCTTTTATTTTCTTAAAAAGGTTTAGATTTCTGGGATTCAGCTTACTTAACTTATGTTGTGTTTTTAGATGTTCCGTAATTTAAGTGCCGGTCACGAACTAAATTTCGGGTCTTGACAATAAGTAAACTTCTTTTTTCCCCATCATTTCCCAAGATATTGAACTTTGAAAGGCTAGAAACACCGACCATATATGACCTTATCCATTCTATGCATCAATTTAAGAAAATAAATATCTTGTGGATTTAAAAAAGAAAAGGAAGGGACGGGGCGTGTGGGTGAGGGGTGGGGTGGGGGTTTCGGGGTTCCATTGAGAATATCCACGTCTCTAGCAGATAACGAGAAAATAAGGCTTGCGGTTGTGAATTTGTGTCATCCTCGTGCTGCTCACGTTTCCTCTCTTCTTATTTATTATTATTATTATTTTTGCTTCGTTCTCAGCTCAAAACAAGCCAAAGAAACAAACTTTAAAGCGAAGACGAAGATGATCTCAGCAGCAGCAGCCTCGTCCTCTTCGTCTCGCAACCTCTCCCTCTTCTCTCCCCCCAAACCCACCAACACCTCGAGGTACAATCTCCTCTCTTGATTCGATAGATTCATTCATCTGGGAATTTTGTCAAACGCCTTTGTGATAGATATGTGATTTTTCAGAAGGAAATTCTCAGTGGTGAAGGCATCGCGAGTCGATAGATTCTCCAAGAGTGACGTAATCGTCTCTCCCTCGATCCTGTCTGCTAATTTCTCCAAGCTCGGCGAGCAGGTGATGCGATGCTTCAAATTCTAGGTTTTTTAGGTCAGATTTTATTGATTTTATAGTTCCCACTTATGGCATTCAGTGTGTGTGTGTGTGTGTGTGTGTGTGTATCGTTGACAATTATAAGATGGGATCGCTTTTATAAATCAGAATGCTGAATATGTGTCAAAAATGCCCAAAACATGAGTTAAATTGAAAGGAGAATGTTGTGATTGATGAGTAGAATACTCCAGAGAGATAGGATAAGAAATGAGTGCAGCTTAATATAAAATGATAAGATAGCGGATCGATTGAGATAGCTTGGGCATCTGCAAACTTAGGCCAACAAATGTACCAGATAGGAAGAGAGACAAATTGTAGTTAAGCGAAAAATTGTAGTTAACCGAAAAAAATGAGAAGCAGACGTTCGCCTAAATGAGCGGAAGACAATTAAAGAAAGATATGTTGGTCACTAATTTAGTTGAGAAGACGGTCCTTCATGAAGCTAGACAGTAGAAATGGGCGTAGGTGACTCCGGAAGTTTGGGATAGAAGTTTGCTTGCTGCTGCTGCTATGCTTCTCATTTTGTTTTATTATTTTTGTAGTTTGGTTGGCCTTTGATTATTGCTTTAAATCATTAACAAATTGTATATCGGCTATCATTTTCCACAACATAAACTTTTATCTAGATCGCTTTTGGGGATAACGCAAACTGATTTAGCATTAGATGTCATAGTTATTCCTTAAGAACATTCGTACAGGATCTTTGAAGAGTTAAAATTTTGTAAAATGCATGTAGATTTTGGAGGCATCATTTACATGGAGGATTTACATTTCTTATCACGAACTGTGTCATAGTTTTGGCCCATCATATTTGAAGCAAACGAAGACAAAGATACACCTCCATTAATTCACCCTAATAAAAAATTTAACATTTACACATTTACATTAAGAAGAACGGGTAACAAATGCTAAATTACATATTTGAATCCTTATAAAGGTGTCATGATTCCATCCTCTGGTTAATGGTTTTGGATCAAGAGATTTTTTTAAAGTACTTGCATGTAGTCTATTGTTTGCTTGTATAATATTTTCACCTCGGAATGCAACAAACCATCATTACCCCCTTCTGCTAGACTTTTGCTTCTTTAGTCTATAATAATTTTTGGAGGGTTGCCCCACATGTCATATTCAATGTTTAACCCACGAATCCTAGGACTATAACTCATACCATGCCATATGACCATATTGTCCAAAACTGTAGAGTGATAGGCTTCAGGCTAATGAATATATATCACACAATCTTGGATTCCGTACAAAGAGATTCTATCTTCATCCTTTGATCAATATGGCTTCTGCTTTAAGATATACTTACACACTTACCTTAGTTTTGTAGTTTGCTTGCTTGGCTTTTTCCTCCCGGAATGAAGTTATGTTTGAGGTAGTCGCAGCACCATGGAATGCCAGTTTGAGGTGTCCTTCTCAGCTGCAGCTAGCTTAAATTGCAGGACCAATAAAGTAGGTTTTAATGCTTCCCGTCTCTTTCAACGATTTCCTTGGCCAGGAATCCTGCTCCAATTTAGAGGTGGTGTCGAGTTGATAGCTGGTCAGAAATTGCAGGACTCCATTTGTTTATGGCAAGACGGATAGATGATAATAGTGAAGATTGCATGATTGTGTTATTATATAAGGATTAGAAGAAATAACTTTTATTTAGATAGGGTACAAGAGCAAGTTGCTAATAGACTGCATGCTTTAGATCTCATGTACAGACATAAAGCAAAAGTTGATATTTATTGCTTGAAATTAAGGTATAAAAGTTATTGTTCTTTGTGGTTTCATGAGTTATGTTTTTTATGCTGAATGTTGCACAACCTCTTAGTTACTGAAACCCTGGTAGTACTGATTCTTTTCTTTCGTTCTCGTGACTTTGTTGAAAGAGGGCATAATAACAGCCCATGTTTCTTAATATTTAGAAGACATCTATCCAGGGAAGTACATCTATACATACCCCACAAATATAATATGTAAAACATGTACTACTCATCTTGTATTGTGGAGTTATTTGTGGCTTCACTTTTAAAAGACCATTAAAATGTGTGCGCGCGCGTGTGCGCATGTGTGCGTGTGTGTGTTATATCTTTATCTTTATATATACCTTGAACTATGGGGTTTTTAGGTGAAAGCAGTGGAAGTGGCAGGATGTGACTGGATTCATGTTGATGTGATGGATGGCCGTTTCGTGCCAAATATCACCATAGGACCTCTCGTTGTTGATGCCTTACGCCCAGTGACTGATCTACCATTGGATGTTCACTTGGTACATGATTTTCTCTCTGTTTCGCTTGTATGTCCTGACATGATTAAAAGCTGTGTGTTCTTTCCTTTGGTTTCACAGCTCTTGGTGCTGCTTTGTAGTTTTAGAGTAACTTTTATATCCAGTTTTAAGGATATGATACAAAATCATGCTCTTGAAAAATATTGCAGATGATTGTGGAACCTGAACAGCGAGTTCCAGATTTTATCAAGGCAGGTGCAGATATCGTCAGTGTTCATTGTGAGCAAAAAGCTACTATCCATCTGCATCGGACAATTAATCAAGTGAGAGCCTAACATAGAAACTCACTTTTGAAGAGTTTGGAATGATAAAAAATGGTTCAACTGTTGGCATTCTTGTGTAGACATAATAGATATTACTGGAATTTAATCTTGATAACTATATTTACATTGAAAACAATACTATAATATCACTGCTTTTTATACCATTTTATTGAGATTATATTGCATATCAATGAGTTGTTACATTAATTCCCTTTTTAACGGAAAGAGCCATTCTTGTATGTGACCATAAATGACATCTCTTGTACTTTCAGATAAAAAGTCTTGGAGCAAAAGCTGGAGTTGTCTTGAATCCTGGGACCCCGTTAGCAGCTATAGAATATGTGCTTGATGGTACACAATATCAAACATACTTATTTTGAAGTATTTTATTTGATTCAGCGATACAACTATGATTTATTTTTATTTTTGCCTTTCGTTAACCTGGTTCTTCTGAGAAGTACTTAATGACATTTTGGCTTTTTGACGGGAATTTGTTGCATAGTTTCAAGAGTCATTTAAAGTTCATGTTGCGAAGTATGATACGGTTGTAAGTTTAGATCTAGGAATGCCTATGACATTTTAATAGAGCACTAGGAATGTCTAAGGAAACCAGTCTCTTAGGACATTTGGTTTTCTACTAATTACTAAATGAAAGAATTAAAAATCCTTTGTGAAAATGGCGGCTAAGCTCCAACAGAGTGGGTGATGGTGGCTAAGATCTAACTTTTTAGCTTCGTAATCCTTTTCGAAACCTAGACAATGGAGATTCTGACACCAAAACCATAATATTTCACTCCAGTAATGACTATCCTGAACATAAACAACATTTTATAGTGAAATTTCTTGCACATTGTGACTTCACATATCTTAGCAAAAAGGCGAAAACTTTTACTGTTTTCCTCCCTCCCTCCCCCCCCCCCACAAAAAAAAGGAGAAAAAAATCCCTTTTCAATTATTGTAGATTTTTGCTCATTGTTCAGAAAAATTCCTACTGATCATTATTTCTATTATTATTGGTAGGGTTATTGCATACACACACCTCATGTTTACCTCATATAGCACCCTTCAAATGGTTTATTAGCACATGATACCCCTGGGGTTAATCAATAATCATGCCATTCCTCCTCAAGTATAAAAAGACCAATTATCACCTCTAAACTTGTTTACTAACACATAACAATGATGAGTTGGTTGGTGAAATTAATTTTCCTCTTGAAAGTCATATGAAGGCTAAGACCAAGGGCGTAAGTGCTAATTTATTGGTTGAAGGGTGATAATGGCTCTAAGAGGTATATTGAGGGGTGCTATATGCATGATCCATGCTTATCAACTAATATTATCAGTTCTGGTGTAGATAAACCTATTTTTATCCTGACTGGAGTTTCCTTTTGTATCTGGATAGTGGTGGACCTGGTCCTCATCATGTCAGTTAACCCTGGTTTTGGTGGTCAGAGCTTTATTGAGAGTCAAGTTAAGAAAATATCAGATTTGAGAAGATTATGCGCAGAAAAGGTAACAGGAACTAAATGGAGCCTGTAGACTTTTGGCCCTAATTTGGAGTGAAAAGAGAAATAGTTTTATGCTGTTGCATCATTGCAGGGTGTGAATCCTTGGATTGAGGTGGATGGTGGAGTTGGTCCCTCCAATGCTTATAAGGTGACTTTCTTTGAACCCCCCCCCCCACCCACCAAAACAAACAAACACACACACACACACACACACACACACACACCAAAAAAAAGAAAGAAAAAAGAAAAGAAAAGAGGCTTTCCGAAAATAGTTTGCAATGGCTTTTCTAGAATGACAAGTTTTTTGCCAAACCTTCGTTATTTGCCTGCCTTGAATAAAAATCACTAGATTCCTCTGTTACCTTTTTTGGGGGGGGGGGAGGGGGGAGGGGGAGGGGTTCAATTTCAACCCTACTCTGACATTGATGTGCTGCTAGCTAACCTTTTTTAATTGCATTCTGTTGAAAGTTGTGGTATGGGGATAAATTGGTTGGCTGTTTTAAGCATATTTTGGTCAATCACTTAATCTCTTAATCATAATGCTCCTCTTGATAGTATAGACTACATGATGATACTATTATTTTTTGGTGGCCCTTCTCCTGGCCGATCTTTAGATTGTGATCCATGCCTTATCTGTTATTTTTGCTCTCCCCTTTGCCCGGATATGATGGATGCCCGGATATAGGAGAATCAGGCTGGTTATGAGATTTTGACCGATAAGATACGAAACAAGAAAACAATCATGTTTTTTGAGATAAGAGCTACATAACACATGAAATGTGTGTCCATTGCCAATCTATGGTCTACATTTTTCTGATCTTTTTCCCCTTTCCTTTTTTTTTTTGCAATTTCAGGTCCAGTCCGCAGTTGGATAAAGCTGTTGACTTTTGATTTGTATATTTTATTAATATAATCTTACCGAGCAATGCTTGGTATAATGATAAAGAGAATGATTCACAAAGGAGAAACCAGGAACCAAATCCTGGAAAGGGCAAATAGTGTGCCTATTTTGCAAAAGAAATATATCTTACGCGTCCTTATCATCTTATGTACAATACAACATTCAGCCCAAAAGATTCGGGATGTGAACTGTCATATTCATATCTTTCGGTGCCAAAATTTTGGGATAAAGCTTGCCATTGCTGTCTTAGTATGCAAATGCAGATTATGTAGGTTAATTAGGAAAAACTTCTGTTAGATGCTAGGAAGTTCTTGTTCTTATCTGTATGTTTTCGTGCACAAATTCACAACTCACTCTTCCCGTGAAGCGTTGCATAGTATTATAAACTTTTCTTCCTTATCTAAATGTTGATAATCCTGTTGATTCATGTGTTTTGTTGCATTGTCACAGGATAAAATAACCATATTTAGTCAAAGAGCACAGCAAACCTGTAGTTTTAATTGTGTTTGTGAGCACTTGACTTGAAAAATTATATGGCAGGTGATTGAGGCTGGAGCTAATGCCCTGGTTGCTGGTTCGGCAGTTTTTGGAGCTAAAGATTATGCAGAAGGCATGAGTTTTAATTCTTATCGTCTCCTTTCAATATTTTTGAATTTCATTTCCTATTAAATTAAAGTGTGTGCATTCTTTTTCCTTCAAGAATCTGTGTTTTATCGATCTTTGATCAACAACAACTATTTGGTCTTGCAGCGATAAAAGGCATAAAGACTAGTAAAAAGCCTGAAGCAGTTGCGGTGTGACGGCCATATGAACAACTGCAGAGATCTTATCTTTGGATTCCCTTTGCTTTAATGTAAGTTACTGTTGCATTTTGTCGAATTATAGATATTCATCTGTAACTGACATAGAAAAACATTTTCGTTCATACACAAGTCCATAACCAAATTAACTAGTATTTGATATTCATATAACTGATATTTAATATAGGAATAGATTCTTGTGCCTCAGTGCAGATTGTCAAGAGATTAAAAAAAATTGTTTAATGCAGTAGGCAAGTCCAAGAGTAGGATTTGCAGCTTCCGAAGGTTATTTGTATACTGTGATTTTTTTTTGCTGTTTCCACTTGTTTGGTGTCACTGTGTCTTATCTTTATGCTTTGCTCTAGTTACTTTTTTTCCCCTTTTCTTGTTCAACACTTTGTAATGCATATCTTTTAAATTTTTTTAATTAAAACTTACTTGGTTCAATGCTCTTTGTTTGCAGATAAACGAAAATTAAAAAGACAGAAAAAGGGCAGCATCTCTCGGAACCTGGAAGCTCTTCTTCCATAACCTGTGAATTATATTATTTGTAGCTGCTTGCTACTTCTGAAACAGTTGCAGATAGGAGATTGTTCAAATAATAGATTGTTTAGACTGGAACCCGTGTTCGCTGGTGTTAATAAAATATATATGCTGTCATTGTCTTGTGTATCAATTATAAAAATAACAGGTTGCCAATCTCATGATGTGAAGAGCTGCAGTTTTTATTTTTAGAATTGTTGTTGTTATTTTGGGTATGTTGCAAATGCTATGACCTTTCAATATTTATCAGACAAAGACCACATAATTTATTTTTAATGAATAAATACCATGAACATTTCAAGTTGGTTACATGAAAATACCATCAGTTGTTTTTTCGTCCAGTTTTGTTATATTAATGAGCATTCGACTGTCAAATGCCTAATTATTTTCTCAATTTGCACTTTTGCGCTTGTTTTAGGTAACACATGATTGCTATATTAAAACACATGTTCCTTCTTTTGAGTTTGTTTTAGACAACACATGTCGATCTAGTTTTAGATTTATTTATTTACTTAAATATATAGGTTTGAAAGAGAGAAGAGGTAAGGGATTAGCACTGGAATGTTGGGAGAAAAGAATTTTTTTATAATGAAAAATAGTAGTCCATGATGAGCTTAAAAGTGATAACATTAAACAACAGGATGCAGCGATCATGAGAAAACTGTCAATGCTGGTGGTTATGTTGAATCACCGTAAATAAAGCATGTTGTATTTATCTGAAAAATGATGAAAGACACGGTATTTTAGCGAAATTTAACCTTCATTTTTTGTGAGTTAGAGGGCCTTCTTGATGTCAATTCCGTGTATGATAACAAGACGAACAGATAATAATGACAGTGTATTCCGACGAACTGTTATTATTTCTTTATCTTTGTTTTAGTTTTGTTTCATTAGTTGTTAATTTTGTTTTGTTTTGTTTTGTTTTATCAAACTACAACTTATGATGATCAGGGAACATACGATCAAGTCAACCATCATAAATTACTGAACAACGTATTCAATCATCTGTTCCCAATATGATCATTCTCAGTTCACAACACTGCGTCTCATTGAATTTGCCAATGAGAAAATGGCAAAAAAAGAAAACAAAAATACCCTTGAACCCTTCGAGATCTGCAGCATATCTGATACATTTAAATTTCAGATGCTCCCATGGTCCCACCCCTCCTAATTCACTAAAACCATATCTTCGCCTGCAGATTTAGCTTGAACCACGTCTTCGAGTCTTCTCCAAGCCATCTCCCTCTGCTCTTCCAAAGCCTTTGCCTTGCATTCTTTATCGATGTATTGCTGCTGGCACACCTCAAACAACTCGCTGTCCATTTCGAGAATCATTTTGCGTATGTTCCCTGTAAGTCCATGCACTGCTTGGTTCCAGTGGCTTTGCATGTTCTTCTCTAGGGCTTCAAATATAATGGGGAAGATGGCGTTTCGGTTTTCAGCTATGAGGCTTACAATGCGGTCGTTGTTCCATAGAAAGAGGGACCTTTCAGCAACCTGCCATTCATCATCACACCTTAATTGATTTAGTTAGATAGAAAAACAAATTGTATTTGAATGTTCAGTAAAAACTTGCAAAAAGATTTAAAAGCAGCAAACGGAAGAGGAGAAAGAACCAATTCCAGGAACAAAGAGTTTTAGAGGGATAAACATCGTGCAAATTTGCCACTCTTCTCAGTCATAGGGATTACTGATTAGACTATATATAGGGCTAGAAAAAAGGCGTTAACATTTTCTTCGATTAGCATTTGCAATGGTGAGAACTGAATGAAGTACTGGAACACTTGGGGTACATAGATATATTCTCATCTTTTTTTCCAAGATTTAATTTGTACAGCAGGATATAGGAGGAGGAACTAGAACAAGGTACTCAAATAGGCATAACCAAATATATTCGTATCAAACAAACAAGAAGGCCTCTAAGACGATAAACAAAAAACTGTTTTTGCTTTTAATATATTAAAAAAACTGGTTTTGTTTTATCCAGTGATGCATGCCGGACAGGGGATAGTGCAGGAAATTTAGCTGAGTCGGGTTAAAAACATATGGAGACCATTCAGATGGTTGATTCACACTAGCCATCATTATCTTCACCCTTTTAAGTATCACGATCCAAATTAAAGTGATTTGAAGATATTTAACTCAATTGATGCTAATGGGGGAAGGACATTCTTCGACAATGACACTGATGGATCATAGGCCACTTGGAGGCCACATTAAATTGCATATATCGTCTAACCATTCAACAATATGCAACGAATTTGTCAATAGTGAATCATGATGATGATGCTACAAATGGCGAGGCATCCATTTGTTGGTTTATCCATGTTAACTATAGGTGGAAACAAATTTCTTACTCCACCTTATTTTAGTGGTCATTTTATGATTATGCATTTGTGTCAAATTATATTTATATTATTCGAAACATTGTTGTTGTTGTTGTTGTTATTAGGCATCAATTCAGACCATATCAAATTGTTATTATATTATTGGAAACAAATAATTATTATCATGTATCAATTCAGACCATCATTCCTGAATATTCTCATTCAATTAACATGCATGTATAAAAATTGGGCTAAAATGCAGGAAACCCCCCACAACCCCCTCACTTGCTCGAAAAGCAGGAAACCCCTCTTAATTTCAAAGACATGCACTTTACCCTATAAACCTTAGCACCATTAGTTTTTCCATCTATAAGAGTCAAGATTATTTTATAACAAAAACACCATTCTGTCAATTCTAAATGACCAACTCAATTACTTCATTTTATTTCACAAATCATTTATGAATATTCTTTTTCTTTCCTAAATAACAACCATTATATTCTAGAGGAGGCACGTAGCGGTGTAAACAAGAATTGAAGATTTTGAGGAAGAAAGAAGGGAAAGGAATTTTTGGGAAGGGTATAAATTGAAGAAAGAATGGAAGTCCATTTTGGGGAAAACACACCGAAAAAACTAATGGTCTTAGATTTAATGGGAGGGACTTGCGATTCAAGAAAAAGCCAGGGGCTGCAATTTACCCTAAATATTACCGGATACATTGCTATTATAGAAAAACATCTATGCCAAGATTATTGAGCAAATAAAAGAAGTATGAATCGAATCATGTATTTATCCAAATGCAATGTATTATATAGTAAGGATTCCAAGGATTCGACATGAATTTTTTTTACATATTCCTTGCCAATGATATCATTTTATTGCCTATAAAATAAAAGCATAAGCATATATGATTGTATTGAGTGAGATTAAAAATGTCAATGGTACAATTGTGGAAATGGTGAAATAGCGAGCAACCAAGAATGAAAATGTTTCTTCTTAGAATCATTTTCCTTGAGGGCCCGGATCTGATCCCAAAAGTCTACCATGTGAGCTCTTTATCGAGGATGAGAGTAAGTATAGTCATGTCTAAATCTAAGTGTTTTACCTTCTCGAAATCTTTAGTTCATTTAGTTTTTTTGCTTTAAGTGAATTGTATACAACAAGCACTTATCCTAAATTTTTTGGGCTGGCTATATGAATCATTTTCTTTCATTCTGTTATCTTAAGACCGTCTCTTCAGTTAATTAACAATTAACATATTGTTTTTAATTTCCTCTATCCATGTTCGTTTAGTTCTAACCTTACCCTAGTTGTGCCATTAACTGCAATTTTGTCGCTTCTCCTAACCGTGACATTGTTGAGGTGAATTAAGTGATAATATAATTAGAGGTGATTCCGTTTCAATATGACAAATCTACCTCTTTAGCTACCTGCAAAACTTAAAATTTTAACTTTTAACAATCCAGTCACTCTTTAATATCTCTAATCTCTTTTGATAAAGCATATTGCCAGTGCCAAAAAAAGAGTATATTGTATAAATCTCATCATTTAATATGAAATAATATTATTAAACCTCTTTGAAATATTTTATGCCATCAAACATCTAGATGCTCATTTAGCAAGTTTAAGGGTTTAGAAGCTGATAAATAGGGAATGGTTTTTATGATCCATCTTTGGATTAAATAGAAAAAACAAAGTTAGGAGCATATTCTTCTATTAGATAAAGGAATTAGATTGTTTTGGGGTTATGATTTCTTATATAAGAACGCTTCAGGGTAAGGGCTTGGGTTATAGAGTTTGGGCTTAGGTTATAGGGTATGTGTTTGGCTATTAAGTGGTAATTGATTACCTGATGTTTATCTGAGGAATACATGGAAAATGCATGTAGAGCTCTCATAAAAAAGGAAAAAATTCATATTTTTGCAAAACTATAGCTGAAAATCAGTGCTATCAGAGAGATCATAGAAGAATGAAGTACTCGAATGAAGTAAAAGACCACACAACTGCAAAAGTTGGGATTTTTTTTGCTGCTGAGGATTACCAGTGCAGATTGTAGTATAAAATAGTAATATGAAGCTCAAGCCGAAAGAAGTTGTGAGCTTTTTGATCTCATGAAGCTTACCTTTGAAGATCTCGGGGGAAAAAAGAAGTTTAGGTGGAGTTCTTCAATCTCAGCTGAATTGGAAAAAAATCAAACTTGATCTTTGAGCTAACCGGGTAAATTTGATGGTAGATCTCGGAGTAAATGCAACTTTTCTGTTATATGATTTGCAGCTGAGAAAGGCGCCGCTCTGAAGATGTGAGAGAAGAGACTGAGATATTTTGAGATGGCTAGGGTTTTAAAACCTTAACGATGTATATATACTTAGTCTTTTGGGTTGAGTTGTAGGGTACGGCCCATAATAGAGTGTAGTTATATTGGGTTAAGCCCGGTTGTTGTAAAACTCTGATTTTTTGATGAATAAAAAGACAGGTTGCTGGGGGGCCTTGATTCCTCGAAGAAAAAAAGTAATAACTGATTATATGATTTGGATTATTAAGTGGGTAATGGGTTATAAGGTTTTTGGGTTTGGTTGGGCTTGGGTTATTTAGTTTATTTATACGTAAATACCGAAACCGAAACCTGAACCGAAACCAACGAAACTTAACGAAACTTTTTAAAAATGAAAAGGACGAAACCGAAACTGAGTTCTCGAACCTTGATAATAACTCAACATAAAATATTTATATTTTGATATTTTAATTTTTATAAAACTCGTAAAACAATAAATAACGTGGATAGATTGCATGTATTTTCAAGTACTGAAAACATTGCAAAAATAATTAGAGATTTAAACAAACACAACTCTACATTTTGATATTTTATAACAAAAATTGTTAGTAACCAAGATCAATTTCATAGTTGGCATGAACGTTATATCATTCCAGACTTTCGAGATGATTTCCTTTCTCGAATACCATAAAGAATTATATTTTAATAATTCATTTATACTTTGTTAGTCTTATAATTAAGGAAGTATTTTTCAATAATTCATTTATACTTTATTGGTCTTATATAATTTGAATTATAGTATAGGGATGTGATCAATGAAAATAATTACAATTTAAATTTACTTATGTCTTTAGCAAATATAAATATCCACTATCCATTAGACTAAATAAATTATAAACAATTGCTTT
The DNA here is from genome assembly GCA_030015575.1 of Agapanthus africanus. Lineage (NCBI taxonomy): Eukaryota > Viridiplantae > Streptophyta > Magnoliopsida > Asparagales > Amaryllidaceae > Agapanthus > Agapanthus africanus. Next base: position 98,505,843 of record CM057337.1, read on the forward strand.
AATTCGATAAATGCATGAATATGCATCCATAGATGTTCTTTGCTTCTAATAAAAATTACAAAACAAGCTATAATTAATGCTCTTAAAAATATATGTTGTACTTTTACAGCTTTTATATTTAAAATGACCTCTTTTCTTTTTGAAAAAATCTCTTTGATGGAAAATTCTACGTATGAACTTAAAATTTGTAGTTATAATATATGATTTTTCTAATTTGCGTCATGAAGCATGAATGTTCTACAGGAAATTATCTCCTTAACTCGTGTGTTTTACCGATACAAATCCAAAGTCCTGCAATGCAGTTCAATTTCTCTGTGTATATGTATTGGTTGACATCTATTGACTTGTCTTTGTTATCAAAGAGACAAAAGTTAATAGTTACCATTTATCCTCTAGACTAAAATTATGGACATTTATAAATTTGCGCACACATTTCAATAGATTTTTACTTGAGTTCGATGAATTTACATCAACTCTCACAAAAGTTAACCCAAATAGAAAATTAAATGAATCAAATATTTATTGTGTCTTAGGGTTATGTTATTTTTAACTGAATAAATCGGTAGAGTTCCACTCTCTTCCTAAATTAGAAGACAGTTTCATGTTATTTATCCTAATATGTATTAAAAAATCATGTCAGTATACCGTACTAGCACATTGTATATTTTGCATAATTGTTTATTCTCTAAACAAGTATAAGGATCATCAATTTATTTTGGTCTACGTGCAGAGGATTATGTTGGACCCAGGGTTTCGATTTCATCCAACATAAGTTCTTAATATAGAATTGGAGTTGACATGAAACAAGAAAGATCATGGTGGACTTCACAGCATTTGCAGTAAAACGGTAAGACTTAGGAACCAAATATTGTACGTTAGTGCATTTTTCACTCCTATTATCCAATAAACAAAATTTTTTGGTTGTGCTATGTCATATTATTTTAAGTAGTTCTCTTGTAATAGATTTTTGCTACTTGTCTCTTGAACACGTCAATAAATTGTATAAAATTTGGTGTAATCTTAAATAAGATATGTAATAATTTTCGTGTATTGTTCTTAAATTTAATCTATACTTTATGCCAGTTCATTATTATCGTCGCTTACAAACTAAACCCATTAACTCCCATCCTAAACCAATCATTTACAAAGCAGAATAAGAGTTGCAGTTGTTAGATATATACAAGATACATCTTTCAGGAAAGATGATTGATTCGATTATTCCAACGAGTTTACAATTTACACATTAAAAAAAATACAAACATTAAGGAAAAGAATAGGAAAAAGAATATATGCAAATGTCTGATTATGAATATGCATCTGAAATTGAATTATAAGCACATTTTAGCAGTAATATTACCCACCAAAAAGTATGGCTAAATTGCACCGAATGCCCTCAAAGTTTACCCAACTTTGCGCTTTTATAACTCAATGATTGTTTAGTCGCTCTTAAATTCCTTAAAATTTTGCATTTCAATACTATTGTTAACATATCATTAAAGATGACCAAAACACCCTTTTATCATCTTACTCCCTAAGATTACCGAAAACGGGGAGGTAAAGAAGGAACCAACATCATAGCACAAAGGTGGGTCCAATTCTTTTTATCGCTAGTACCTCGTCAGCCATGGCAATATAACTTTTAGATAATGATAAGAAAGTTTATATATGACCGATGGGATTTAGTTCTTATAACTGATGATGATAATATCATCCAAATGGAGAGGTGAGATGGAACCGATTGCCTAACAAAAAGATAGATATGGATAAGATAATGTAGCTACTAGCTTCTCACTAATTCCTCATCAGCCTAGGTCACATAATTTATAAGTAAGAAATCATCTTTTTATAGTATCATCACAATACGAGCACAAATAACCAAATACCAATGCAATGAGACATGCTTTGTCACTGATACGCTAGGAAATTTGCCTACAACCTATTAAGTTTCATGTCATTGAATAACTAAGGAGGCGCATCACATGTCAAGAGAGCTCTAGTGCACTTCTTTTCAGCACCCCCAGGTTTTATTAGTTAATTTTGACAATATTTACTCACTTTTTACTGCATAACAAAAAGGTCGACAATCGATCTAAACAAAACTAAGAATTGGTTGAATGAATCATAATATGGGAATTGTTACATCAATATGAGTCTTCATAATGGCAACCATAAAACAATCAATTACACTAAAAGTTCAGTACTTCAGTTAGAATTTTTTTCTGCCAAATACTTCAGTAAGACTCATGAAGAGGAGCTATGGATATGCCAACTGAGAAACAAAAGCGTTGTATATGCATATTGCGACAATGAAGAGAATCAATGGGCATGTATACTGAGACACACTCAGAAACAACAGTGCATGTCATACAAAGTACTAATTTCATAAGCGAAAATAGAACCCTTCCATAGTTACTGCCTTTCATTTAATATTTGTTTTGCATGGGAATGGTATATGGTTTGTGTTAATTATAACATTGGTACATAGCTACACATGCAAGAAACAATACCCACTGCATCTGTGAGTGTGTATATATTCATTATCTAAAGGCACGTCTAAGTTGAACCTATAGGAACTAGAGCATGCAACCTGCGTAAAGTCTTCCTTTGTAAGGACCCTATATCACAAACTAAATACTGTAATGCCACGGACATGCACATAACAAAAGCTCACATAAATCCGATACCTGGAAATGGGAGCTATTAAGGCACCGTCCGATCTGTTTAAACAGCGGGACCATGCACTTTTGAAACTCCGCCGACTGCGTGGCCTCGAGAACCTCCTCGAGCTCCCCTAAGAAAAGCACCCCCTTTTGACAATTCGTAACTGGCCAGTACTTCAACAGCCCCCTTATCACCGTATCTGCAAGCTTATAGTCCTTCTCTACTAACTGCGTGATGCAATACGCCAGCTGCTGGTGATAAACCCCCACGCCCTTCGGCTTATGCAACGGAATCAAAGCCCTCACCAGAAACAACTTATGCTCCTCCTTCATCGGCAGCGTAAACCCATTAATTATACTCCCTAAAATATCCAACAGCTCCCCGATCCCGGAATGCCTCTCCGTCTCGAAAATGAACCTATAAAATATGTTATTGATCGCCTTCCTTATGAAGGGTCGATGCACCATAAACTTCCCGTAAATCCGATGCAATATAGTCTTCAAGTACTCCCGTTCCCTCGGATCCTCGTAATCAAACAGGTCCATCAGCCTAAGCACAAAGGAGTGGTCGATGTATCGCTTCGCGATCTTGGTGTCGGTGTCGGGCGACACAATGTAGCGCAGCAGGAGCTCGTAGATGATCTGGAGGTGAGGCCAGGCGGGGTCGATGTAGGGGTCTTCTTCCTCGCCGCCGCCGCTGCCATTGGCGTCGTGGGAGGAGGGAGGGAGGCAACGGAAGATGTTGATGGAGACTGTGCGGATGAGGTGCTCCTGGACCTCCTCGGTGATGCGGCCGGAGCCGGACTGGACGAAATCGACGAGCTCGAGCAAAGTTTGGCGCTTGGACTCCTTCTCGCGAGCGAAGCGGAGGGAGTCGGAGAATTCGAATACGATGGAGCAGATCTGGAGCTTGCGGAGGAAGAGGGCTTGGCGGTCGCCGTCGGGGACGTCGCGGAACAGGGGAAGGGCTTCGATGGCGGCGGAGGGGGCAGAGGAGGCGGAGGCCAAAGGGGCGGCGGAGGAGCGGGAGACGTGGCTGATGGCGGGTTCGTTGGCGTCCGATTTGGGGACCTTGCGATTCCCCTTCTTCATGAATTTGTTCAGCATTTTCTCTCTCCAAGAAATTAGGGTTAGGGTTTGGGCGAAGGACACCAGGGATTGAATTGGGAGGGGACATGGGGACAAAATTTGGGATTTAACCCTAATCATAAACTAATTAGAGATTTAGGCTATTTTAAAACTATTTAGACATTTAGCACATTTGGATCAAATCAATGACACCTAAATGTCTGTTTCCGTCAAAATTTTCTGCGCAAAAGAGCCTAAAGTATCAAATAACAGCGATGTGTTTAAGAAAATGCAAAGCAGTATTTTCCGGGCTGTATTTTGACAAACTTCCGAATGAGAACCAGCTAAATTCTGATGGTATCGAAAGCGTCTTGAAAAATCCTTCGATTTGATATATTATAGGCCTCATAATTCATCCGGGATCAAAAGTTATGAGCAAATGTGCTATGCACGTGTAATCTAAGTAATGCTCTATTACATGGGGGATGCATTTTTTAGTCGGAAAAAGAGAGATCTCTTCTCTACCACTCCCATATAAATAAGAGGGGATAGCTCTTAGAAAAGAAAAGAATTCAATTCTCAAAGGAGCTTAGTGTTCCAAGTTAGGGCCATAGCTACCCCCATAATGTGCATATGCGTAAGCGCCACGTGCAACGCACGTGCGCACCACGTGCAAGGATTCAATCCTCAAAGGAGCTTAGTGCTCCAAGTTAGGACCATAGCTGTCCCCCCATAATGCGCATATGCGCAAGCGCCACGTGCAACGCACGTGCGCCGCTACGTGCGCACATCCTCAAAGGAGCTTAGTTCTCCAAGTTAGGGCCATAGCTGCCCCCCATAATGAGCATATGTGCAAGCTCCATGTGCGCTGCGTGCAAACATGTGCGTCCAATATGTGCGACGCACGTGTGCGAACACAAAGAAACCTTTTTCAGCAGCGAGAAGCTTAAGCTCCAACCTGTTCTTCCCCCCTGATGAGTGGGACATGGTTCAAAGGGTACATCCCTCCACACCTTCGATATATGGCGCTCTAATCTCTCAGTGTCGTCGGAGAGATGGTGGGTCCCAACGACCAATGATCTTTCTTTCCAAAAAAAGAAAGAGAAAGAGAAAGAGAGGAGACCCCCTATAAACTTCAAGTTCTGAGAAAAGAAGAAATTTTCTTCAAGGTAAATGATAATAAGTAAGATCATAACATCTCTTCGATTTTTGAGAGTTTAACTCTCACATCATAAGAACTTAGTTCTTTTTCTAGATCACAGATCCATAACACAAGGTTTTTTACAAAAACAAAGAGATCATAGTGTTGGGGTCGAAAATTGCACTCCGGTTGACCAAGTTAAAGTCAAAGTCAACCCTAAGCCAGCTGGGCCCAAGCCCAGATCAAGTGGGCCCATGCTCGAGTCGAGCCGGAACATGAAGCGGCCGGCCTCCCCATGCAAATCATGTAAAAAATAATTTTGATGTAATTTTTATGGGCGTAAAGCCAAATTTTTGTAAGCCCATGGCTTATGTGCAAAAAGAAATGGCACATGAGCCATGGGATGGGCAAAATGTCATTTTGTAAAACCCAAGGGGCTATATGTAAATATGTAAGCCTATATAAGGCAACATGATGATGAATAAAGCAGAGACTTTTCCATTCCCCTCAAAAATCTAGGGTTTGTGCCTCTTTCCCCTTTCTGAAGGTTCTAAAACCTTCTTCTTTCTTTTGAATTAAATCAAAAGTTTTACTCTTCCTTTTGTAAAACTAAAGAGTTTTTTACCAAAAAATCCACAAAGGGGAACTAAGATCCGCCATCAGATCTTAGAAAGGAGAGATTTTTAAAATCTCATATTTCTTGATCTTCAAGATCCAGACAACAAAGGAAGAAGAAGGAGACCCATCTCCGAAAACCCCATTTTTGGGAAGACCCAGGGCTCCAAAGAAGAACCCCTTTCATCAGCTTCAAAACATCCTTAGAGTTTAACTCCTCATACACACACACACACACACACACACACAAAATAATAAGTGCTCCTTTCTGGGAGTACAACTCCTATTGCAGGGACCGAGTCCCTTTTGCCGCTCGAGTGCCCACGTGCTGACATGTGGTGTGCTGACACGTGGTGCGCTAGCACTCAAAGCGCTAGCGCTCTTGTGCTCAGAGTGTTAGCGCCCAAAGCACTAGCGCCCGAGCGTCCACGTGCTGACACGTGGTGCGCTAGCGCTCAAAGCGCTAGCGCTCTTGCGTTCAGAGCGCTAGCGCCCCAAACGCTAGCGCCCGAGCGCCCACGTGCTGACACGTGGTGCGCTAGAGCTCAAAGCGCTAGCGCTCTTGCGCTCAGGACGCTAGCATCCGAGCGCCCACGTGCTGACACGTGGTGCGCTAGCGCTCTTGGGCTCAGAGCGCTAACGCCCGAGCGCCTACGTGCTGACACGTGGCGCGCTAGTGCTCAAAGCGCTGGCGCTTTTTCCCACGCATCCTTTGGATGCCCTTTCCTTTTTTTTATTTTATACATATGTATATACACACACATACTCTACCACGCTGTCCCTCTCAAAAAAAATTGGGCCGGGGCGCTGTCCCGCACCCCGCACTCCGCAAGGGGGCTGCTAGCCCCCTTGACCCCCAGCCCACTATCCGGGTAGCGGGCCCCCCGTAAAAACTCTGCGTGGCTCTCGATATATCTAAGCCCCTTCCAAAACAAAACACACGTACACTGCACATTGAGTTCGCATGACCAGTTTAACCCGTCAATCGGAGGTTTTCTCGCTCCAAAGGCGAGGAGTAATTAACGACAGCTTAGTCCGCGGCTGCCGGAGATTCAGATCCCCACAATCATTAAACCCCGTCCTACCCTAGGCAGGGAAATCTGTAGTACGCCTGACAAGCGCGCGCGTATTCCCATCTCAATGGGGTGACGAAAAACACCCTACACATAGCATCTCATCAGAAAGAGAAGAACTTAGTTCTTAGATCCATGAGACAAAGTCTCTTATAAACCGAGAGTTTAATTCTCAGAACACAAGAACTGATCAGAGCTGCCAAAGAAGAGCCTTAGCGCTCCAGTTTTAGAAGAAGCGCTTTAGCGCTTCAAGTCTAGCGCTCAACGCCCAGCGCTCCAAGCGCTATTTTAAAAGAAGCGCTTTAGCGCTCCAAGTCTGGCGCTCAGCGCCCAGCACTCCAAGCGCTATTTTAAAAGAAGTGCTTCAGCGCTCCAAGTCAAGCGCTCAGCACCAAGCGCTCTACGTGCTCCTCATGTGGGCGCTGTTTTTATAAGGAGCGCTCCATACTCATTGGTTGGCGACAAGCGCCAAGCGCTCCACGTGCTCCTCACATGGGCGCTACTTTATAAAGAGCGCTCTGCATTCATTGGTTGGTGCTCAGCGCCAAGCGTTCCACGTGCTCCTCACGTTAGCGCTATTTTATAAAGAACGCTCTGCACTCATTGTCTGGCGCTCAGCGCCAAGCGCTCCACGTGCTCCTCACGTGAGCGCTAGAGAATTACAGAAAGCGCTCTGTACATAAGGCCCCAACGTCATAAAGAGTGTTCAATACTCAGCAAAAGACAAAAAGAAAAAGAGTGTCAGAACCCAAATCAATGCTCAGAATTGTTGAAAATAAGTGGGCCGAGTCCAAACAAGTGTTCAAACACTTTATTCAGAACTGGGTGGACTGAGCCCAAGTTGGCTATAAGTTCCTAATTCAGATTAACTGAGCCCATGTGCTCACAATCTTCTTGCTTATTTTTAGTCCCAAACCTGACTATAGATCTCCCAACCAACTTCGGTTCAAAGGTACATCTCTTTACACCTTTGATACACGTCGCTGTAATTTTTCAGCGTCTTCAGAGAGGTGGCGGGTCCCGACAACCAGACATTTCATAGACTATGATGTCCTTAAACTTATGGACCGCAACGTCCCTAAACTAAACTCTATAGACTATGACGTCTTTAAACTATGGACTATGATGTCCTTAAACTCCATGGACTATGAGGTCCTTAAACTCATGGACTACGATATCCTTAAATTAAACCCCACAGACTATGATGTCTTTAAATTCCATGGACTATGATGTCCTTAAACCCAATGGACCGCAATGTCCCTAAACCAAAACGATAGAGTTCAAATACTCTTTCGTTGGATCTAAAAGATCCAAAATCCTATTGAGTAGATCTTAGTCTAAAATTAGACTAACGTATTCTCAACAAACGTTTGAGTTGATCTTAATCTAAAACAAGATTAACGGTCCTTAAACCAACCCAAACCTAAATCTAAGAAAATACGGATTTGGACTAATCCACGCTCTACGGGCGACAACACAAATTAGTTTCCGTATACAATCCACGGGCAACCAAAAACAAAACAAACACGCACGACACGAAGTGACCATATGGAGAAGGAGAAAGTGGTTACCGCGATGCGGTAGCGTAATTAACTGCAGGAGCTTGCGCCTACAGGGAAGAGCGTCCCTACAATCAAAAACCCCTCAAACGAGGGAGAATCTGACGAAGTCTACTACAACGGCCGCATCTGTCTAAACCTCCGATATACGGGCCATAAATCAACTTGGCATCTTCGGAGAGGTGGACGAATAAAACCAAATAGTATCTGCCCCCAAATTCAGGCTAGACGACCTACGCGGTTTCGTCTCTGTTTTCGACGGCGAACAAATTCTGGCATGTCCGTGGGGACCTTTTCCTCTTTCCACTCCACACTTCGTGTGTCGTGTTCACGAACGAATCGCGGTTTAATATGGTTGCCCCTGGATTCGAGGTACTAAGATTTGGTGTCTTGCTCCGTGCAGAAGAGAAAATGGCTTCCCACTGCACCAACTGCAAGAACAACTCTCACTCCGTTCTCGCCGGAGGAGTGACCCATGGGCCCCAAACGGCCTCCATCTTTGTCATGCCAGTGGAACAGGTGATTCAGGTCACCACTGGACTGTTCTTTGGGACCATGATCCCACCGGCAAGCTTCAGCGTCCCAATACCGTCACAGGAAGCTCCGAAGAAGTCGGTCTTTGATCGGCTTACCACTACCACGGCCCCTCGCAACGGGCCGTCCAATTCCAAGTCTACTGCATCAGTCTTCGACAGGCTGAGCCTGAGCTCCAGTGGGTCCATGAAGAAGCCTGCAATACCTGAATGAGTCATCCCGAAGCGGATAGCCATTCCAACTCCGACGGAGGAAGTCGTCAAAGGGGCTTCTCTTGCTAAGGGATCGGTCTTTGCGAGACTGGCCACCCTAATTCCTGCTTCGGGTCAGGTCGTCCAAATTACTTCCCCTGCCTAAAGGTCAGTCTTCGACATGTTGGACGTTTCTTCTCAGCGAACGTCAGTCTTTAATAGGCTGGCACCAACAACAACCCTTCACCAGAACAGGGGGCATGATGAAGCCACCCCCGTAACTGAGCCAGTACTGTCAGCAAGACATGCTCGACGTCGTCACTGGCGCCAAGTGAGGAAAGCTGGGGGCAGTCCCTTTCTGGATTGAATCCACCAGCTCCGATGGTGGAAGTCGATGCTGCTGTTTCAACTGTGAACAGCTTTGAGCCGCTCAGGATGGTGCGCAAGAACTCTCCAACTGCCGTATTAAAAAGGTCTCCTTCACCTATTGAAAATGTTACAAAGGCGGAGCTGGAGTAGCCTCTTCAGCGGCTGCCCTCTAAAATTCATAAGGTCTGGCGGAGAGTCCAAGACTCCATAATCGATAAGGACTACTCCCACCGACAGAAGAAAAAAAGATTCAGCAAAAGGAGGACCATCCCTCCGCCACGCCACGAAGGTGTCGTCTGCACGGATGCCTACATCAACAGCCCCCTCAACTTCAATCGTCCATAAAAAGAGGAGGGCGGAGAAGATCCCTATGCCTGCAACGAATTTCAAGGGCACTGAACCCAGACACTCCAAGTCTGGGGGCATGGTGGTGCATGCTGTTTATATGGCTTCCGGGAAAGAGGAGAGCCGAGCTTCCGGGGGTCACCGACCACTCATCCGATCCGTAACAAAGGCCCAGGAGCAATAACAGAAGCTCCAGGAAATGTTAATAAAGATGGCCGCGCTCACTGGGCCAAAAGAAAGCCTGGAGAAATCGTCAGAGCAACGCCAGGAGCAAGAAACCGATGCCGAGTTCCTCCGCAGAATACTCGAGAAGAAAGATAAAGAAGCTGTGGAACAAGCGGCCAACATAAAAAATGGCGCTATTGTTCCAGGATATGGTGGGCATGATGATCCAGCCAGACCCTCCAGCGGAGGAGCCTCCGGTGATCATTGAAGACGACAGAGGGGAGACATCAAACCCTCTTCCGGCCTTTTCAGCAGCAAAGGAGGAAACAATCTCGAAAGCTGCGCTCGATGATTATATAGCTCAACAGATACGAGCCCATCAAGCGAACGAAGCTGCTGGCCAAGTCGTCAGAACATGACGACCCTATCCCAGCTAGTACGATCAGATTAAGTACTCGCTAGGATATACGATCCCTAAATTCCATGTGTATAAGGGGACGGGTAATCCACACCAGCACGTTGCTCAATTCAGAGCTATGTGCGGTAATACTGGGGGTGACGACAAACTGCTGCTTCGCCTGTTTTTTGGCAGCTTATCGGAGACATCGTTTGAGTGGTACTCTGAGCTCCCGAATGACTCCGTTAAGACATTTGCAGAAATGGAGCTACTATTTACACAAAGGTTCATAAGCGCCAGCGAACGCACCCCAATCATGGCGTTGATCAATACCCGGGTGAAGCCAGGTGAAACATGGGTTCAGTATGCGATATGGTGGCGGAACCTATGGTCGAAGTGCGAACATCGCATAGAAGAAGCCCTTGCAGTGGGCATGTTTGTGGGAACCCTCGATCCGCAGGCGACCATATCTCAATTCATGATGTTCTTCAAGCCGACCACCTTCCAGGCCTTGATTGACAAGCTGACCCAAATGGACCAGATGGGTCATAGGCCTTCCTCTTCAAAGACGGAGTTTCGAAATGAAAAGGTTAAAGGGAAAGCAACCTTCGTCACTAAAGCTCAACAACAACTGAGTGGCCCGAGACCGGTTGTTCGCCAAAGTAACAAGCGGTGATCCCTCGATGAGAAGTTGAGACGTCTTTACTCGTTTCCCCGAGATAAAACAAGGAGACTTTTTGAACTGGCAGTGCGCAACGGGCTCATCACTCTACCGGAGTCGAGACACCCACTGCAACCGAACGACGTCAACAATCCCAATTACCGCCCCTACCACCGAATATTGGGTCATCCGATCGAAGACTGCTATGTCTTCAAAAACTGGGTTGAAGACCAGTACCAACAGGGCAAGTTCGCGCTTTCCGAAAACTGGAAGGTAAACCCGCCGCAGCCGCACGCTCCTAAAAGGGTAGACACGCCGGGGGCATCATGCTCATTTATAGAAGAAGCTCCATGGGAGGTCGCTCTTTCAGCCAAAACAAAAAGAATGCTGAAGGATCTTCAAACATGCCCCGCGATTAGGTGGAAAAGCCTGCTGGAACCCGAGATCATTGAGGGAATGCTGAAATCGCGCCCGACGCCAAGAATTGGTAGCAATGGGCAAAACCCCCAGGCCCAGCCGTCAAAATCTTCGAAAAGGAAGAAGAAGACCAAAAAGCCCGTGAAGCCCGATGACAAGCGCACGGACCTACAAAAGCATATTGACACGCTGGAGGAATACAACCAGAAGGCGTGGACCCCAGTCACACTCCATGAGTTTCTCAACCATATCCTTGAGAACATAGGCAATAACAATAACGAGGGAGACGACGCGTCAGAAGAACCCAAAGATTACGTGGCAAGTTGTCACATGATCTCTCACTTGTCAATAGATGATAAAGAAGCTCCTGATGCAGAGAAGATGGGGGCAGAATCGTCACCAAAATCCTTGGAACCGTCCGATGAGCCGATTGACGTGCTGCTAAACGAAGCCCGTCAGAAGAGAAAAGTTGATCGAGAACGCAAAATGGCCATATTCGAAAAAGCCAGGTGTTGACGTCAAGTGGAAGAAGTCACGGTAGAGATGGATCACAAAACACCCCAACCAAACCAACTCACACCCTAAATGGATGTATCCCACTTTATCGTTATGTATCCCGTCGTATGATAAATACACGTGCATACAGGATGAACAATGGACTGAAACGTCCCTAAACTAACAATGGACCGCAATGTCCTAAAACTAGCTATGGATCGTAATGTCCTAAAACTAGCAATGGACCGAAACGTCTTTAAACTACTACGAACCGCAGTATCCTTAGGCTAACACGGCACAAAAAAAACGGTACGTCCATAAGCAAAATGGGCACGGATGAAAACTCGAAAGGGCTCTGTGAATAAAAACAGCAGGGCTACCGACGAGTTTGTGAAAACCTGAAAGGGCGCAGACTCATTAAAAAAAATTATACACACTTGCAAGGTCCTCTCGACCTTGTAAGGAGAAAATACCTGCGTGAGATCCTTACGACTCACAAGGGAGAAACACACTTAGGGATCCTTATGATTCCTGAGGAGAAATTACACTTACGAGATCCTCAGGACTCATAAGGAGAACCCTCTTATAAGACCCTCACGGCTCATAAGATTCAAAAGCCTTAAGCTACAGGGATCTGAACCTGTTCTTAAGCCGTCATGTTTCCCAGATTGCCTTATAAACGGTTCAACGTTGACCCTTGTATACAATCCACGAGCACAAATAAACGTCTCCCCCACCAAGTTCCACCAATGGCGCGAAATTTCCTTATATGGTGAATGACACTTGTAAGTCATCTCGACTTATAAGGAGAAAACACTCTTATAAGATCCTTACAACTTATAAGAGAACACACACTTAAGAATCCTCACGATTCTTAAGGAGAAAACACACCTATAAGATCCTCACGACTCGTAGGGAGAAACACTTTTATGAGACCCTTACGGCTCGTGAAGTCAAAAGCCTTAGTCGACAGGATTCTAACCCTGTTTGTTAAGCCATCTTTGTTTAAATCGATAAAGGTAAATGATGATTCGCTCCTGGCAATATCCCAGTGGCAGCGATACTGATGCCTAAATCGGTAACAAATTCCATATCCTTTCAAGGCAGATGATGATTCGCTCCTGGTAATATTCCAGTCGCAGCGATGTTGATATTAAGATTGGTATCAGGTCTTGAGTGCCATACTCGCAACAAAATCGGCGAGCCAAAAATTCATATGAAATAGCCGAAATGATGGGGCAACTTACAATAAAAATCAGCGAGTAAAAGACATGCAAATAAAAATAGCCGAAATGTTTGGGCAACTCGCAATAAAAAGCAGCAAGTAAAGAAAAAGAAAAATAGCCGAAATGATTGGGCACCGCGAAAAATATCCGAAATGGGCAATCGCGACTTTCGCGATATAAAAAGCTGAAATGATAGAGCATCGCGGAAAGAAATAAAAAAAATAAAATGAAAGAATGAAACTTTTGCCCTGCAGGTAAGTCCATACTGACCCCTGTACACTATCCATGGGCATAAACAAAAAGGGAACCACATTTCCCCTCCAGAATCTGCCAAAGGGAGAGTCAAATCTCGACGGCCATATCTACAGCCTAGAGACCAACAACAACATTCCTCCTCATTCCAGCAGGATACAGACGCGATGTCACCAATTGGAGCCACGGCAGAGTCCCCAATTCTAAGACTCTATGGTTCACAGACAACCTACAGTCGAAACCCTGACACCGCAGAAAGCGGAGTACATTAACCCCGACACCACAGAAAGTGGAGTACGTCAACCCTGACACCACAGAAAGTGGAGTACGTCACCCAATGACCCCGTCGCGGAAATACGACATCCAATGACCCTGTCGCGGAAATACATCAACCAATGACCCCATCGCGGACACACGTCATCCAATGACTCCGTCGCGGAAATACGTCATCCAATGACCCCGTCTTGGAAACAAGTCAACCAACCCTAGGGAAATCAGTGTCCTTGGCAAGAGCTCTCGATTCAGGGAAATCAGCGTCCTTGGCGAGAACCTCTCGATTCGTATCGACCCGCAAGGAAATCAGTGTCTTTGCAGGAATCTCTCGATTCGCGTCGACCCGCAAGCAAATCAGTGTCTTTGCAGGAATATCTCGATTCGTCTCGACCCCAGGGAAATCAGTGTCCTTGGCAAGACCTCTCGATTTAGGGAAATCAGCGTCCTTGGCGAGAAACCTCTCAATTCGCGTTGACCCGCAAGGAAATTAGTGTCTTTGCAGGAATCTCTCGATTCGTCTCGACCCCAGAGAAATCAGTGTCCTTGGTAAGACCTCTTGATTCAGGGAAATCAGCATCCTTGGCGAGAAGCTCTCGATTCGCGTCGACCCGCAAGGAAATCAGTGTCTTTGCAGGAATCTCTCGATTCGTCTTGACCCTAGGGAAATCAGTGTCCTTAGCGAGAACCTCTCGATTCGCGTTGACCCGCAAGGAAATCAGTGTCTTTGCAGGAATCTCTCGATTCGTCTCGACCCCAGGGAAATTAGTGTCCTTGGCAAAAACCTCTCGATTCAGGGAAATCAGCATCCTTGGCGAGAACCTCTCGATGCGCGTCGACCCGCAAGGAAATCAGTGTCTTTGCAGGAATCTCTCGATTCGTCTCGACCCCAGGGAAATCAATGTCCTTGGCAAAAACCTCTCGATTTAGGAAAATCAGCGTTCTTGGCGAGAACCTCTCGATTCGCATTAACCCGCAAGGAAATCGGTGTCTTTGCAGGAATCTCTCGATTCGTCTCAATCTCCAGGGAAATTAGTGTCCTTGGCAAAAACCTCTCGATTCAGGGAAATCAGCGTCCTTGGCGAGAACCTCTCGATTCGTGTCGACCCGCAAGGAAATCAGTGTCTTTGCAGGAATCTCTCGATTTGTCTCGACCTCCAGGGAAATCAGTGTCCTTGGCAAAAACCTCTCAATTCAGGGAAATCAGCGTCCTTGGTGAGAACCTTTCGATTCGCGTCGACCCACAAGGAAATCAGTGTCTTTGCAGGAATCTCTCGATTTGTCTCGACCCCAGGGAAATCAGTGTCCTTGGCAAAAACCTCTCGATTTAGCGAAATCAGCGTCCTTGGCGAGAACCTCTCGATTCGCATCGACCCGCAAGGAAATCAGTGTCTTTGCAGGAATCTCTCGATTCGTCTCGACCTCCAGGGAAATCAGTGTCCTTGGCAAAAACCTCTCGATTCAGGGAAATCAGCGTCCTTGGCGAGAACCTCTCGATTCGTGTCGACCCGCAAGGAAATCAGTGTCTTTGCAGGAATCTCTCGATTCGTCTCGACCTCCAGGGAAATCAGTGTCCTTGGCAAAAACCTCTCGATTCAGGGAAATCAGCATCCTTGGCGAGAACCTCTCGATCCGTTTCGGCCCGCAAGGAAATCAGTGTCTTTGCGAGAATCTCTCGATTCGTCTCGACCTGCGGGGAAATTAATGTCCCTACGCTTAAAGAAAATTCTCTTGTGGGATCCTTACGATTCTCGAGAGAAAACGCACTTAGGAGTCCTCACGACCCCTAAGGAGAAATTATACCTATAAGATCCTCTCGACTCGTAGGGAGAAAAGTCTTTATGAGACCCTTATAGCTCATAGAGTTGAAAAGTCTTAGGCAGCCGACCTGAACCTGTTTCCTAAGCCATCGCTACCCCATAAGGAGGTCTAGATGGACTATTGTATACCATCTACGGGCCACATTTGCCAAAGTTACATGCCACTAAAATGAAGAAGCTACTTACGGGTCCTCACGATTCGTTAGGAAAAAATACGCGAGTGAGATCCTTACAACTCACGGAGGCGATGACAGTGCGAATCACAGGATATTCTCAAAACCTCCCAATACAGAACCGCTACGTGGCGACCATGCCAACACTTACATGCCCTTAGGCGGTCAATGGGAGTCGGAACGACGCGAACCATAGAGCGCCGCGCCTTGCCTGTGCGTTTCTGCCACGTGTCGTTTGCGGCTGTCACTCTTCCAGATTTTTCGGGTCAAGGAGATTGAATGACGCCCCATAAAGGCGAAGAGCGGATTCAAAATCCCTCCTCTCCATGGGGCAACCGAGCAGCTTACCTGCTCGGCCAATCTTTCTATGCGCTCCGTGTGAACGATAGCCACCTCGACTCCGGTGGCGAGAGAGTACCGACCTCCTTGCACTCGGCGATTAATCGACTTGCACTTAACGGGCGATCGTCATCTAAAAAACCGGTCATCGATCTGCGGCTTAACGCTTGATTCGAGGAAAAGACTGACAAACTCAAGTACTCACGCAGGAAAGACATTGTCATGCAGAGGAAAAAGAAACTGAGTTTTTCATATTCCAAAATCTTTTACAAAGTATTCGGGGCTCCCCAGCCTTACAAAATTGCCCGGAGGTTTACAAAAAAAAAAGAAAAAAAAGAAGAAACATAAAAAAGCGACAAGGCAAGAAAGCTCAAGCCGCAGGCTCTGCGGGGATCTCGCCTTGCTCAGCACCGTCCTTAGGGGCCGGAGCTTCTACCTCGAAAGCCGCCCCTCCCCCGGCACTAGCCGCTTGGGGCGTGTCCCCCGAAAGCGGGACCCGAGCGCGGGGCTCACCATCGGCAAACTTCGGCATCACCGCCTTGACAACATTAAGAGCTTCATGCCAGACGATGGCAGAGGCTTCGCAGATGTCGGCATAGAACTGGTCCGACTCCTTGTATGCAGCCACCGACTTTTTAGCTCGGAGCTCGGTGATCTTCTCCGCCTCAAGCGCAGCCTCGGCCTCCCTCCTGCTGGCATCCCTCGCATTCTTCATTGCTGCATAGCGCTCGGCCAGCTCCCCTAACTTGGCCTGGACGGCTCGGTGGGACTCGCTTAGTAGGTGATGGGACTCCTGGCACTTCAAGACGGTGAGCTCCCCTGCGGCCAACCGGGCTTCGAGGGCGGCTGTCTTTTCCCTCTCCTGCCACAGTTGGAGGTGCAGGTCCTCCGCCTCTGAAGACGATTCCCCCGCCTTCCTCATGGCCGGGGCAATCTCCTCGGCTTCCATGTTGACGATGAGGGCGCAGTGTTGGAGGACTTAATGAAAGCAGCAGATGGACTTAGAGATGCTCAGACTAAAAAAAGGGCGCTTAAGATGATACCTGAATTGCCTCCTGAGCGATAGCGGCCACTTGGGCCTTCAGGGTCCCCAGGGGAATCTTGCCCTCGGCCGACTGCTTCATGTCTACGAGCAAGCTGTCGGCGACGGAAAGCCCCGAGGGGACAACGAAGCAGGCGTCCTCCTCCTGCACAGGAATCCCCTCGGGGATCTCAGTCGGTGGTGCGCGGGAGACCTCTTCTTCCTCTTGAGGGGAACCTCGGCTTCCTCCTCTTCCTCCTCCCTTGCCCGAAGTCCGGAGTCTCGCTCGTGCTTCTGGCCACCCCTGCGGCGGTCGCCGGGGGCTCGGGTCGAGGCAGACGGCCTTGAATGTGGTGACGGCCTCGGTGTCGAGCTGGGGCCATCTCGAGATAGGGTCACACCCTCGGCCCTCTTCTAGGATGTAGCAGCCATGGCAGCAAGGATCCTGGATCGGTCCATTTGTTTTGCCAAAGGAAGATAAACAGAAAAGTTAGTGATGCAAAATGGAAATTACTCAAGTCTAAATAGGTCATCCAAACTCCTAATTTACCTACGAAGCACGCGGGGCTAAGCCCGGCCCAGCTAAGGACCTGCTCGGAAAGCAACATGTCGGTCCGCTGGATCAGCTCCCACTGGGACACAGCCATCACCTCGGGTGAGGACGACTGTTTCACCCGCGGGAAGTTGGCCCTATGCTACTGTACAGGCACAGGCCAATCCTCACCCTCGGGTGGCCCGATGAATATAAACTTCTCCTTCCACTCATGAATGGAAGAAGGAACAACCACTACTCCCTCCCTAGCCGCCCCTTCCCGGCGTTTTTTGAAAAAAATATACACCCAGCTTGGCTTATCCTTGCGGGTGTCAGGGTGGTTTTTGTAGCATAGGAAGGAAGTAAGAAGGGTCGGGCTGAAGGGATGTTTTCAAGTTTCAACCGGACCGGGAATCAGAAGAGGATTCTTTACGAATTCGGCATTAGCTAGCCCGGGGCGAGTTGAAAGCAACGAAGCACCCCACATACCTCGGTAGGAAAGGGCAGACGCATTCCAGCCCAGAATGGTACAAGGCAATCTCATTGCCCCGCACCTGATCCGCCCTCTCACTCTCCCTAGCTAAACGAGGTGAATAGCCAGGGAGAATGTGGAAGTGAGTCCGGATCTTGGTGAGCTCATCCACATTTTTTAAGATGGAGGGCGCATCGTGGGCGTTCCCGATGCGCACCTTAGAGGCCTTCACCGCATCCTGACGACGAACGGCACGGGTAACCCTAACTTTATAAGGGGAACTTGACAGACGAGGCGGCAGAGGAAGCTGAAGAAGACGCCCTGGACTCAGCTCCAACAACTGGAACCTCATCGCCCGACTCAACCCTAACTACTTCTACGGACTCCTGAAAAGAGGATATCTAACCCGATTCAAAGGAGGTTTCGCCGAGGAAAAGATGCAGGAGATCTGGCCTAGAAAGAAAGAGGAGCGCTGAGCAATCTCTCGCAGCAAAGGAAAAATATCAGAAGTGTAAACCCTAGGGGGATCCCACCTTATTTATACTACTCTTGAAGATGCATTCGATGGCCCATATCGATTCTCGCTAAATCGAAGCATCGTGTTTGCCAGCCGTCGTATCCCACGTGTCGAACGACCATTAAAGACGTCCCCTCGGCCGCAGGCAATAGCGACAGCTTGTCGCATCCGCCAATCGGCATCGGACACGTGGCCTGCACCTCAACAGACGTGTGAACGAATCGGCGCCCCCTCTTTAATGCACGATCTTTTCCCTGATTCGCCGATGTCATCAAAGATGCCCCCGGGAATCCGTTCCAAATGATTCCTGACGATGAGCTGTGCCCAAGGAAACCGGTCAAACCACTTTCGCACTGATCCATAAATAGATCGGAACGAGAGTGGAGGGCTAATGATGATACTCATAAATGGAACTCCCCCCAGATCATGATACGTGGCAGATGACGTGTCCCGGGGCTTACGGGTCACGTGTAAACATGACGCGTTGAAGACTTTCCCTGGGACATCTACCCAAGGAATGGATCGACCTTTGATGGCCTCTCAGGTTATTCTTATGTTCGCCTTACGAACAAACACCAGCTCGCCGCCGAGCCTTCTTACACTCAAAGCTACCTCGGCCTCCCAGCTCTCCCTCGAGCTATTACAGAACCAAGCTTCCTCGGCCCCCGCTTGTCTCCGAGCCTCCCGCCGAGCTAAGCCTCCCCGATTCTGCTGAGCAGACGAGAGCGCAGAGCCCCATGCTTCTCCGCCACGGCTCCGCGTATCTCACCAGAAGCGAGATATCCGCCACCCAACAATCCCGCGTTCCATGCCGTCGTATACCCCCATTAACGAGCGTATCTCGTCATTATTGGGGAGATCCTGACAATCACGATGGCGTAACGTCAGAGGCGTAACTAACGACGTGGATCTCGCGCCAGCTCGCTCCATGTAACCTTTATAAAAGCCCCTCTTCCAGACGACTCAGGTAAGTCAATTGTAATCCACTAAGCCGCTACTCTGCCCAAATACCTCGGCTAACTTGATCGTCGGAGTGTTCATGGTAGCATAACCACCCCGGGACTTCTTTACAGGTAGCTTGGTTTCACATCAAAACAAAGCCCATTGAGATCCACACGCTGAAGGAGATAACCTCCAGATCCAATCTCAACCCTTCATCAACACTCACTCAAGATCGACGGAAGACAACAACTGAAGGAGATCAGAACTTCCATCATACGGGCTTTATCAACATGTACAAGAGATATGAAATAACAAGTAAAATATATCACATGTTAAGGTAAAGGCAAACCAAATAGCACACTATCATATTGAGCAATATTTTTCTGTACATACATATCCCTAACATCCTATACAATGAAGGCTTCTAGGGCATATATATCCAACAGTGTGGACTGAGAAGTGTGCGTTAGCTTTTGAAATGCTTAAGCAAAGATTGACAACCGCTCATATTCTGACAGTACCAGATGGTTCCGGAGGACTAGTTATTCACAAAGACACATCTGGGAAAGGCTTGGGATGTGTTCTGATGCAGCATGGGAAGGTTATATCGTATGCGCCGAGGCAATTGAAGACCCATGAGAAGAACTACCCAACAAATGACTTGGAGCTAGCAGCAGTGATCTTCGCGCTGAAGATTTGGAGACACCAACTATTGGGCGAAGAAGTTGAAGTGTTTACTGATCATAAGAGCCTAAAGTACATGTTCACACAGAAAGAGCTCAACATGAGACATCATAGATGGTTAGAGCAGATGGCCGACTATGATCTTGATCTAAAGTACCATCCGGGGAGAGTTAATGTAGTACCAGATGCTTTAAGTCGGTTTCCAGCGATACGGACGTTGACTGCACAGAAGGAAATTATAGCCGAACTTTAGAGGTTCGAGTTGGAGATCGTACTACCAGATTCTTTGGGACAGTTGATGCAGTTGCAAATATAGTCATCCTTGATCGATAGCATTAAGGCAGCACAGTCGAATGATTCTAGATTACAGAAATTTCGAGGAGAAGTGGAAGCGGGACTTCGAACAGATTTTTTGATTCATGAAGATGGTTCGTTACGATATGGAAGCTGTTTATGTGTGTCTAAAGGAGATGTTCATGAAGAAGTCATGAATGAGGCTCATAGTTCTGCATATTCAGTACATTCGGGAGGTACGAAGATGCATAGAGATTTGTGACAACATTTCTGGTGGGAAGTCATGAAAAAAGAGATTGCTCACTATGTATCGAAGTGTTTGGTGTGTCAGTAAGTCAAGGCTGAACTTCAAAGAGTAGCTGGTTTGTTGCAACCACTTCCGATTCCTCAATGGAAGTGGGAGCATATAACCATGAATTTCGTGACAGCCTTACCACGAAGTCTGAAGGGCAATAACGCAGTTAGGGTGATTTTCGATCGATTGACAAAGGCAGCTCATTTCATACCATTTCGAGTTGGTCAGTCGACGAAGGCTTTGGCAGAATGGTACATGCAGGAGACTGTGAGATTGCATGGAGTACCAGTTAGTATCGTTTCTAATCGTGATACTCGGTTCCTATCACACTTTTGGAGGAGTATACAGGAAAGTTTGGGAACTCGCTTGAAATTTAGTACGGCCGACCATCCTTAGATAGATGGACAGTCCGAGAGGACGATCCAAACTCTTGAAGATATGTTCAGAGCTTGCATGTTAGACTTCAAGGGTTCATGAGAGGATCATTACATTTAGTGGAGTTTTCATACAATAATAGTCCATAGGCAACTATACAGATGGCCCCATTCGAAGTATTGTACGGTTGTAAGTGTCGCTCATCTGTTTGTTGGGACGATATTGGAGAAAGAAAATTATTGCGACCGGAACTCATTGTGCAAACTGTAGAGGAAGTTAACTTGATTTGTGATCATATGAAGGCGGCACAAGATTGACAGAAGAGTTGGACTGATACTGGAAGAAGAGCTTTGGAGTTCGCTGTTGGTGATCTTATATTTTTGAAGATATCAACGACTAGGGGAGTAATCCGATTGGGTAGTCGAGACAAACTTAGTCCTCGATTCGTGGGGCTTTTCGATATCATCGAGCGTGTTGGAGAGGTAGCTTATCGATTAGGTTTACCACCATCCTTGATGGGTGTTCATGATGTGTTTCATGTATCTTAACTCTGCAAGTATGTTTGAGATGAGACGCACGTCCTTGATCATTCGGAACTGACAGTGAGAGAAAATTTAACTTATGATGAGCAACTAATGCTATTGTGGATCGACGAGAAAAGGTTTTTGAGAATAAAGTAATCCCTCTAGTACTCGTTTCATGGGGAAATCGTTCGCACAGAGAATCTACTAGGGAACGTGAAGACGAGATTCGACAAAAGTTTCTACATCTTTTTTCTTAGATTCGTATCTTCTTGTCTTTTCATGTTCCATGAATTTTGAAGACGAAATTCTTTTGTAGTTGGGTTTAATGTAACACTTACTAATATATTTATACAATATAACTTAGTATTTTAAGACTTGTTTTATAATTCTTTTATTTTATCTATTGGGCTGCGAATGATTCGAATAGTAGTAGTCATTATCCGACTTGACCCGCATGTTTAGAATCCAATATGGTGCAAGATTATATCTAATATTTACTAGTACAGTGTATCTACATGAATCTAATATAATCAATACATTATATATATTTAAATCTTGATATATCTATTTATAGCCACAAGTTATGAATAAATAATATTTTTTCTAACTGACATTGCATGGCATATCATCTCATATTTTATTTCGCTCTTATCTATTATATGCAAATCTTAAAATATAAGATAACAAATAATTATTAATCTTTATATATTTATTAAATTTTTATTTAGATCTTTTTAGGAGGCATATGTATTTAACATTAGATTATCACATTATGGTTTAAGATTTTACGTATGTATATTATTCTCAAAAATATATTTTTTAGAAAGATTCGGGTAAAGTTTGGTAGCATTTGATATTATCTGTAAAACCCTAAAACCAAAATACATATTATACTATATATATATATTATACTATATATATTATACCAAACATTCTATATTAAATTAAACCCTCTCTCTCCTCCCGTTTATTCCCTTTCTTTCTCTCTCCTCTCGATCACCATACCCATACCAGACCACCACTATATCCAGACCACTACCATACCCAAACCATATCACCATCATACCCAGACCATGCCACCACCGTGCCATCTCCGTACCTAGACCGTGTTATGCCCTGTGCCCTACTCCTGTGCCATGCCATGCCCGCTTCATGCTCAGCTCATGCCCACTTATGTGCTACCGTCGCATCAGCCCTGTGTCACCGCAATGCCCAGCATCGTGTCATGTCATGCCGGGCCACTACACACCTTCATATTTAGTGACGTTGTTGCTTCTTACATCACCGATGTATACTGTATTCGTGACCAACGAGCTTTCCTCTGCTCATTGCAATCAAGTTTCGCCACCATCGCACCCTCCACAGTATCAATCGACGTTAAATTGAGCCATGGCATTTCGTCGAGCATTTATAAACGTCACAATCTCCACTGTTCCAGTCATCGTGTCATCTTTCCCTCTGTCTTGATCATCGTCATATATGAGGCAAGTTTCTAAACTTGCAACATGCTATAAAACCATATACCAAACCATATATATTTATTATACATATATTTATAATTTGCAAACTATTATCGATATACAATTTTATAAAATAGTTTGTATTATATTATCTAGTAATGCTGATATGTTTGTAGTTGCAACTCATATTACCGACGTGAACTATTCTAGTAGATATCGTTTACTTTGTAATAATTAACAGGCGATAAATAAATACGGTTAGATATTCATGTTTAAACAAGTAATACAGAGTGTTTCCATCCTGTTATAGCGAGATAACCATGACAATTATATTATTGCTTTTATTGTGATTGGTTACGCAATCAGGTATTTATCGTGTTAACACACTACCTGATATGTTCACGACACATTACTAGACCTGCTACTTGGATACGAATGCCGACAATCCTGACTTGTTGTTCTGATAGACGTGACTTGTTGTCTAGTTAGACAAGACTTGTACTTGTTTGATCCTATGTTGGCATTAGGTAGATATCGTCAATACCTGACTTGAACACGAAACCTAGGGGAAAAGGGAAAATCAATAATGAAACCTGACTTGTAACTCAACAGTTCTATACTTTCCAGAGATTGATCAGTCGATACGGGTTTCGGGCCCCGGAATGATGATGCTGACATCATTCATCTGTGCATGATACCCTGGTTTTACTGCTTAGCGGTACGTCTCAGATTCATCCTTGTCACGCCCTGCTTTCCAAAAGAGTAGTAACTGCACGTGACGAGGCCTGCGACGTATTTATTCCGAGGTGGTCATTTCTCGAAATAAATATGCACAACGTTTATAAACAACATAAATTAACAAGAATAAACAAAATAATGAAATCCAACTTTGATTTATTACATTCAAGATTCACAATTGACAAAATATCTGAATACAAGATACAGTAACATGATAAGCCTTAATAAGGAGGCATACATAAATAAGCTGAAAAGAAATGAAAAGATGAATGAAACTAGACGTCCGGTTTTGATGCGAACTAGTTGTACTCCTCTTCGACTGTTTCTATCTCCTCTGTCTCAATACCACCTGACGAACATTCCAAGAAAGAAAGAAAGATGAATGGAATGCCCGTCAGCGAACTAACGTTCGGTAAGTCCCCGAAAGGATGGTGTGATATAAATGTATATAAATAAAATGTAAGGTGTAATGTGATATATGGTATAGTATGGATATAAATCATGAACATGTAAACAAGTATAGTAGCATGCATGGTAATATGTATGTCAACTATATCAGCATGGCAAACAAGTATAACATGGCCGTGGAGTGTAGGTGTAACAACCCTAAACATTCTGTACAATTTTTTTTTTCAAAATACAAAAAGGAGTACCTAATCCCGAGCACAAGTTATAGGTTTGATTTGCTTTTGAACAGCAAGAACGAGCTTGTAGCTCACTGGTAAGACCTTGCACTGCTGAACCATAGCACTTGAGTTCAAATTCTCCCAGCCACATTATCTTTTTATTTTAATTTCTTTTAATCTTTTTAGAAGCCTAAGAGTCTACACGTGCACTACACGTAATAGGGTAAGTTACAGAATAATCAAACATGTGCACTGAAGAATACCAATCGACTCCGACACGTGGCGAAAATCCCAAGACCCACCACCAGATTCCGACCGGTGAAACTGTTGCTAAAATCGGCACCGCCGGGTCCCCCGTCACCAATAACCCCTAAATTTTTCCCCCTGCACCTCTTAAGCTACCCCACTCCTCTCATACTGTTTGTTTTCCCTGAATTTTTCCAGAGAACATTGAATCGCCCATTTAATTCCATTTTAATGCATTTTTCCTCACCCCTAAACCCTAATTTTTCCTATAAATATCCACTCCATTTTACACCCCTCTCACTCAGAATTTTATTACAAAAACTATACCAAATTCCCAAGTTTTTAAGTGTACAAGTGAAGTTAGCAAAATGGTGAAATTCCGGCGACGATCCAAGGAGTTTCCGGCGACGAAACGACGCCCTGAGACCTCCCCAAGCTTCATCTCTTTCTTCTCTCTGATTCTAGTCAGTAAGTCCTCCCCTTTTCACTCTCTTTCACTATTCCCAAACTCTGCATTCTTAAAACGTGTCGGAAGCGGAGTTATCCGGCTTCCGATTCTCTTTTCTTTAAAAATACAACTTTTTTCTTGATAACAAACCCACAAATTTTGATATATTGTTTGGTAATCATTAACAAAGGCAATAGAATAAATTTGACATCAAAATGATAACCATAGAAAGTTCTTATTCACTTTTACATCAAATTACCTTCATGTTTAATTTCGACAATGCTTATACCTTTTAACCGTATTATCTTTCAAAAGCGCACGAGGTAATGACCTACCTCATCACAACACACAATACTTGACATAGCACGACATCTTTTGGACATTAGTTTGTGGGAAAATACATATTGCAATAAAATACCCTAAAGTAATTGTTCATATCAGATTTTTGCATTTTTATACCGCCCAATTTTTATCATATTGCTTATCGGTAGGTACTCTTGAGCCGTGTTTGCCAGTCAATTGCAGGATACAGGTTTTCGGCTCTAAACGATAAAATTCATGGAAAAGCATGATAAAATCCGGACTCCTTCCAACCACAGATAAAACACGGGTCTCCGCTCTCTATCCGTATGTTGCCACACACCAGTTTAAGAGACAAAATGGCAAATCGATTGTCACCTTCATGCACAAAGCACAATGGCAACACCAAGTCCAAGAAATCTATGCGGAGCTCGAGAAAATCATGACAAAAAGATCCACATCCAATCACCTTTCTATCTACTAAAATTCTGGAAGAAATGTGGAAAGATTATCAGAAAAAACATATGCCAAACTACAGAGAAAAGCAGACCAGGACACCACACAAAACCCGATGGGCTAACTCCTCTATATGGCCGCGGTTCCGCGGCCAATAGGGGGTCTAGGCCGCGGAACCGCGGCCGTACGGACTTATCAGACGAAGAATTTTCAGGGGTATTTTGGTCTTTTCAATGTGGTTCAGAATGTTACCCTAATTTTCCAGTTCCCTGCCTATAAATAGTCCAGAACTTGCCAAAGCCAAGGGTCCATAATCTTGTATTTAGATTTTAGGTTTTAGTTGTTGTTCTTCTTCCTCCTCTCATCTCTTCTCCATTAAAAAACTTGTAGTGAGCTTTTGTGAGTGAAGAATGAATAAAGGAGTTCTTTTTACTTATCATGCTTGTCTTGTTCTTTAGTTAAATTATTATTGCTTGTAATTTTCATTTGTTAACTTAGTTTTTGTTATTTGTGTTTGTTTCTTTCTTGTTCTCTTTTCCTTTATCCTTAAACAACCATGATGCTTACGCTTGATCCTTGCCGAGGTGAGGTCGCAAATAGCAAGTTGTAATCTTCTAACCTCTTTCTTTCTATCTTCCTCCTTTGTTTTATTTTTCGTTCTTCTTGTAATGGGTGAGTAGTTTCCATACTTGTTAGGGTAGGATAAGGGAAGTTTGAGAGAAGGAAATCTCTCTCACTCTTTCCTTGCCCAACATCTTAAATCGAATTCCCGTTAATTGAAGCACAATCCGCTCCCTACGGCACCCTATCCTACATGATAGCGGTGATTCCGTAGTAAGACCAGTTGTGGTTGAATTAACCGGAGGTTATGACTAAGAGCTAAGAACGGACGGACAAGCACCAAAAAGAAGAACTTATGCGTTGGAAAGCCTAGCTTATACTCGCAAGTTCCTTCCTAGTCGTGCTAATCCCGGTTGTTGCCGATTACCGTAACACCGATATTAAGAGTGGCAACGAAAGAAGTGAGCGACTCCTAACTCAAACTAACCTAATCCTAACCCTAACAAGCTCTCTTTACATATCATTTTAACACTTAGTTAATCACAAACAAATCTGGACTTTTGGACTTAACTCGTTAAAGTACATAGAAAAAGATTCCTATCTCCCTGCGGACGACCCATACTCAACCGGTTAGCTACAAGCGAAAACGTTTTGATTGCGGTAATTAACTAAACTTGAACACGCAGAAACTCTAACAATCAAATAGCGCCGTTGCCGGGGAGATGGTAGTTTATTTCTTTATGTAATTTCGGGTTAACTTGTGAATATAAATCTAACCGAAAAACAAAACAAAAAAAAATACATTGTAAAAAACCATCTTGTTATTTTTGATTAGTTTTTGTGCAAGTGTGCAGGAACAAAAGACGGTCGAGTTCAGTGCTAAAGACGTGGGAAGTTAGACCCACATCTCGCGGCTACACCGCGACGGATCAAAACGAAGCAACGGTCTACTGTAAAAATCTGGAGCAGATACAGTGAGCAAATCAAGATTCAGCAAATCCAGACAAGCAGAGGACAACCACAGCAGCACACCCAAAATTTTTGGAAGCCCAATCCTTCCTTACAGCCGCGGAACCGCGGCCTTAGCACGTGTTTGGCCGCGGAACCGCGGCCATTTGTTGGCTTCAGTGGCCTAAATTTTTGGTAACTCTCTCTCTCCTCTTCCCCACTCCTCTGGACTCCACTAAACTGTGTTTTCTACAGCATTCTTTGCGCAAATTCTCTCCCCCCTTCCAATAAACTGTTCTTGTGCAGGATTCTTTGCGCCGCGCTAAAAAAATAAAAAATTGTTTGCAGTTGATTTGTTACTGCTTTGCATTTATTAATTCGGACTTAAGGGGCTTGAAACCAATTCAGATTGGGTGGGGATTTCATCACCCTTTCCAGGACCCCAAAAATCACAAAAAGCATATGCATTGACCATTGTTAATTAAAAAATACTAGACTCAGCCCTAAGGACTTCGCGCTCAATAGGACAGAGGACTAGTTACAGGCATCGGCCGTTTATCCTATCCTGACTTTGCGGTGTCTAGGCAAGTGTGTCGAAGGCAAGTGGTTACTTAATTAGGACCACTACTTACGTAGTGGGGAGCCTCCCACTTACCTGGCACTTACGTGGCCACAATTGGCGGAGAAGAGGCGGTTTGAGGTCCTGTTTCTAGCCTTTTGGAACAGTTAGGAGCTGTCTAGCTGACCTAGGTGACCCTAGATCCAGGTGTGATTGTGCATATCTTGTTTGTGATTGCTTGAAGCCGTAAGTCCGTACATATTTCTGTAAAGCTCTTTCTAAAAAAAAGGAAAAAATCAAAAACTTTTATAAAAACTTGCCCTTTGTCACCAAAATCCCATTTTTCACCCACCACCCATCGTATTTCTCCATTGACGTTTTCTTACCCTCACCTTCTCCGCTTTGACTATACTAAACTCATTTAGTGTATGTCCGCTTGGACTCGGGACACTAGCGCCCGTTTAGTCCGCGTTACGTTAGTCGCTATCGACTACGCGATCGACTCAGACGTCGAAACTCCGTCCACGCCTCTTTCACCCTTACCTTTGCCGGCCAACTCCGACGTTGACCGGAATTCTGTTCATACATCTTCACCTTCACCTTCACCAACCTCTTCTTCCGCGATGTCAGAATTTAATCCAAACATCTCTTTGACTCCCCCGGGATTGACTCCACCTCCTATGGAGGCAAATCACCCACCACTACCGCCTGTTGTAGCGTCGCAGCGAATCGCGCTCCAGGATCGTTTCTATCCCACCCGTTCTGCACTTCCCACCGGTCTTTCTCTTCTACCGGCCAATGGGGATAATTTTGAAATTAAGCCCCATTTCATTAATATGCTTCCAAAATTTCATGGGCTTGAATCTGAAGATGCCTATATCTTCATCAACAAATTTCAAAACGTGTGTTCCATGATGAAAACCACCCAGCTGTCGGACGATGCCATACGGCTACGGGTCATTCCGTTCACTTTATGCGATCTTGCTGAAAAATGGCTGTATAGCACCGCTTCCCACTCCATAACCAGTTGGGATGAGTTTGTTAAAGCGTTTCTCAAAAAATTCTATCCGAATCATAAAACCGCGAGGATTCGTAACGAAATCAACCAATTCTCCCAGCTTCCTACTGAACCCTTCTGGAAGTGCTTTGACCGGTATAAAGACCTTCTTGTTCAGTGCCCTCACCATGGTATTGAGAAATGGCAACTTTGCCAAACCTTATATGAGGGCCTGAACCCAGCAACGAAGCAGTTGTTGGAAACCATTTGTCAGGGCCACTTCCTATCGAAATCTGATGAGGAAGTGTGGCAATTCTTCGACGACCTTGCGGAACAAACGCTACAATGGGAGAGCACCAGACCGACTTCTTCTTCTTCTACCTCCACTTCTACCGGTCAGTCTAGGGTAGGAATTCACCAACTCGATGTCTCTATTGCGATGAAAGCTGAAATGGCTGCAATAACGAGAAAACTTGAAGCAATAGAGAGCAAATTTTCTTCTCCTGCTCCTGCCCCTGTTCTTCCCCTTCGTACCATTTGTGCTTGTTGTTCCGATCCTTCTCACTTAACCGAAGAGTGTCCTTACAATCCACCATCGCAAGGACATGATCAGGTTAATGCTGCATTTCAGTAAAGACCGAGGAATGATCCATACTCTTCCACCTACAATCCCGGTTAGAGGAACCACCCCAATTTCGCCTGGAATCAGAAACAGCATCAATTCCATGGCAACAATTTCCAGAGACCCCCTCCGCCGCAACAACAAGCGCAACAACAAACTCAACATCAATTTCAGCAGCCCTTCCAACCCCAACCTTTTCAAAATCAGACGAACAACTTTGCACCCAACAATTCTTTTCCCCAAAACAACTTTGTTCCGTCAAACAACGATAAGGTTTTCTCGCTCGAACGAAGTCTGGAGGCGTTCGTTAAACAATCAACTCAGTCCACCGCCAACATCCAGTCTTTCATTCAGTCCTTAGTGCAACACACTGCCGCTCACGGGCAAAGCATCAAGAACATCGAGGCCCAGATTGCACAGCTGAATGCGGCCTTAAGCGAGCGAGAGAAGGGGAAGCTCCCGTCCCAGCCACTCCCAAATCCCAGTCACCCACATAATGTACATGTTTCTCTTGAACAACAGAACCATAATGTGAGTGCCGTGACCACATTGAGATCGGGAAGGATGCTGCAAAACAACATCGGCACACGGATCAACAATGACACCCCGGCCACTTCTTCTTCTTCTCCTGCTTCTTCGTCTTCTGAGCCTATTCTCTATTCTTCAAAAGGCTCTTCTTCTTCTTCTTCTTCTTCTTCTTCTTCTGCTCTGAACGGACCCACTTCTCACTCCATGAAAACACCAGCTCTGGGATCCGTTCCAACTCCACAATCTCCTCCACAAGCATTAGACTCAACCAATTTTAAAAACGTCCCATTTCCAAACCGGTTGAGGTCTAATAAACAAAATCCACAAATGGAGAAGATTCTGGAGTTATTTAAGCAGGTTAACATTAACATTCCTCTTTTAGATACTGTCCAACAAGTCCCGTCCTACGCGAAAATCTGAAAGGACTTGTGCACCAAAAAGAGGAAGTCTCAGGTACCCAAGAAAGTTTTCTTGGTTAGTGCTGTGAGTGATGCTCTTACCCAATCTTTACCACAAAAATGGAAGGACCCTGGCTGTCCTACGAAATCTATTACCATTGGAGATAAGAACATCAACCGCGCACTATTAGATCTTGGTGCCAGTGTTAACCTGCTTCCGTACTCAGTATACGAGCAATTAGGCGTAGGAGAGCTGAAACCCACACACTGTACTCTCCAAATGGCCGACCGATCGATCACCCATCCTAGGGGTGAGCTAGAGGATGTGTTAATCAAAGTCGGGGACTTCATATTCCCCGTTGACTTCATTGTATTAGACACATAGCCTGTAGCTAACCCCCGGATTCAAATTACGGTGATACTCGGTCGCCCATTCCTTGCAACCTCAAATGCTGTGATCAATTGTCGCAATGGTTCGATGAACCTCTCTTTTGGAAATATGACGATTGAACTCAACATTTTTAGGTTGGGGAATCAGCCCACCGAACCTAATGCTCATATACTGGACGTTTGCTCGATCCAGGAGATCACTCCAGAAGAGTGTGAATTCGAGGAGTTTCTGTTCGATCACGATAACCTTAACGCCACTAGTGCGTTCCTCTTCGAACCAGCTGCTGTTTCTGCGCCCGACAATGACTACGAGTGTTTCACTTTCTCGAACGATCTTAGCCACTCACCACCCGAGTTTGAATCCTTCGAATTTCCGGATGAGTTACCTGAACCATCCAACTCGGTCGCTTACACTCGTTTTGAACCTTTGCTGGAGTCCTTTGAGTTCAAGACCTCTTCACCAATCTTGCCTTCCATCGTTTCACCTCCAACGCTCGAACTCAAGCCTTTGCCGTCTCACCTTAAGTACGCTTACTTAGGTGAGAACGAGACCCTCCCGGTTATCATCTCGGCTTCTCTAGCACCAGAGCAAGAGAAAGCCCTTCTTGCGGTCTTGCACAGCAATAGGCAAGCTTTTGGCTGGTCCATGGCGGACATCAAGGGGATTAGTCTCCTGATCGTTGAACATCACATTCATCTGATGGATGATGCCAAACCAGCCAGAGATCCACAAAGGCGACTCAACCCAGTCATGAAGGAGGCTGTGAAGAAGGAGATCGTAAAATGTCTGGATAGTGGTATCATTTACCCTATCTCTGATAGCTAGTGGGTTAGCCCCATCCATGTTGTCCCCAAGAAATCAGGTATAACGGTCATCACTAATGAAGCGAACGAGTTAATCCCTACTCGCACCCAAACTGGGTGGCGAGTATGCATCGATTACAGAAAACTCAACGCCGCAACGCGGAAGGACCACTTTCCGCTACCTTTCATTGACCAAATGCTTGAACGATTGGCCGGACATGAGTACTACTGCTTTCTTGATGGCTACTCCGGCTATAATCAAATTCCCATCGCCGAAAAAGACCAGGACAAGACCACATTCACTTGTCCTTTCGGCACGTTTGCATATCGTCGCATGCCCTTTGGGTTATGCAATGCGCCCGCTACCTTCCAGCGGTGTATGATGGGAATCTTTTCAGACACGGTGGAAAAATTTCTGGAGATCTTCATGGACGATTTCTCCATCTTCGGCGATTCCTTCAACGAGTGTTTGCTGCATCTCGACGCTGTCCTTACCCGATGTAAGGACAAGAATCTCACTTTGAATTGGGAGAAGTGCCACTTCATGGTGTGCGAAGGTATTGTCTTAGGACATATCATCTCGCAAAACGGTATCGAGGTTGACAAAGCAAAGATTGAGGTCATTTCCAATCTCCCTCCTCCCAGATGCGTCCGAGACATCCGAGCCTTCCTTGGCCATGCCGGTTTCTATAGACGGTTCATCAAGGACTTTAGCAAGATTGCTAGGCCCTTGACTCTTTTGCTGGCCAAGGACACGCCATTCGACTTCAACTCGAGCTGTGTGACTGCGTTCGAGTCATTGAAAAGCTCACTCACTTCTGCTCCCATTCTTTCTTCACCTAACTGGACGCACCCATTTGAGATTATGTGTGATGCATCCGACTTTGCCATCGGTGCTGTTCTTGGACAACACATCAACAAGATGCCGCACGTAATCTATTACGCTAGCCGAACCCTGAACGACGCCCAACTCAATTATACAACAACTGAGAAGGAATTCTTAGCTGTTGTATTTGCTTTAGAAAAGTTCAGGCCCTACCTCATCGGCTCTCCAGTCATTGTCTACACAGACCATTCTGCTCTGCGCCATCTTTTTGCGAAGAAAGATGCAAAATCTCGGCTAATACGTTGGATCCTCTTGCTTCAAGAGTTTGACCTTGTCATTAAGGACAAAAGAGGATCTGAAAACGTAGTTGCCGACCATCTCTCACGACTTCCTTCTTCGCCGTTGCTTCACATTCCGATCAACGACGTCTTCCCGGATGAACAACTCTTGACAGTATCTTGCGAACCCTGGTTCGCAGATATTGTGAACTATTTGGCCACAGGGTTACTACCGACTGAATGGTCAAGTCAGGACAGACTTCGATTCTTATCCCAAGTAAAACACTTTTACTGGGACGAACCCTATCTGTTCAAGTACTGTCCCGACCAGATTATTCGTCGGTGTGTCCCTGACGATGAATTCAAGAGTGTGCTGTCGTTTTGCCACGATCAAGCGTGTGGCGGGCATTTTGGCCCCAGAAAGACAGCTGAGAAGATCTTGCAATGTGGTTTATACTGGCCACAACTCTTCAAAGACGCTCATGACTATTGCAAGACTTGCTCCCGGTGCCAACACTTGGGCCGGATATCCCGGAGGAACGAGATGCCGCTCCAACCAATCTTGGTTGCGGAGATTTTTGACGTTTGGGGGATAGATTTCATGGGGCCGTTTCCCAGCTCTTTCGGGAACTTGTACATCCTTCTCGCTGTTGATTACGTCTCTAAGTGGGTCGAGGCTGTGCCCAGCCGGACTAACGACAACAAGGTTGTTGTTAGGTTTCTTAAAGAAAACATTTTCTCCCAGTTTGGGCACCCCCGAGCGATCATTAGCGACAATGGAACTCATTTATGCAACAAGACTTTCGAGGCCTTGATGCGGAAATATTCCATTAATCATAAGCTATCTACGCCCTACCACCCCCAAACCTGTGGGCAGGCCGAAGTTTCAAATCGGCAAATCAAGCAGATACTGGAGAAGTCGGTTTCCAAGAACCGTAAGGATTGGTCGCTGAAACTCACTGATGCCCTTTGGGCATTTCGAACCGCTTATAAGACCGACCTTGGCATGTCTCCCTATCGGCTTGTGTACGGAAAGGCTTGCCACCTCCCTGTCGAAATAGAGCATCGCGCATTTTGGGCGATAAAGGAGCTGAATCTGTCTCTCGAAGATGCGGGCAGCCATCGGAAGCTGCAGTTGAACGAATTAAGCGAGCTTAGGGATGGGGCTTATGATAACGCGGTTGTCGTTAAGAACCGAACGAAGGTGTTTCACAATAAACAACTTTTGCGCAAGACATTCGTACCTGGTCAATAGGTACTGCTTTACGACACCCGGCTACATTTCCATCCAGGAAAGCTCAGATCTCGCTGGAAAGGGCCGTATTTTGTGCGGAATGTGTATCCTCATGGCGCTGTGGATTTGGAGAATCCAAAAGACGGTTCATTTTTCAAAGTAAACGGACATCGACTTAAACCGTATCTTAGCGCCGAACCAACAGAGGAGCTCCTGGTCTTACAGGAGCCGGCTTACCCTGCATAATCTTCCTCTGCCTACCTCCAAACTTCGGTTATCCAGCCAAGAACAGTGGACACTGTTCCAAATAAGTTTGGGGGTATGTATATACCATTTTTGTATATATTTGTGGATATTCTTTTCTTTCTTTTTGCTCTTTTTCTTTTCTTTAAAAATAAAAACCAAAAAAAATTGTGTATCTCTAACCGACAATTTTTATCTTCAATGATCTCTTCATGCAAAGACAGTGAGGACACTGTCCAGTTTAAGTTTGGGGGTACGCTCGGTACGCATTTCTTACCTTCACATTCATATGTATATTTTGCATCTGCATATTAAAAATCCATAAAATCCATAAAAATCAGAAAATTTTCTAAAAACATAAAAACTTTTTGTCAAGTTAGCTAGTGGGAGGACTCTGATTCAACATTTCGACGGTTTTGTTTGATAAGATAAGAATAACTAAATCTTATTTTTAGATTTTGAAAACCTGAAAGATAACTCTCCTTTGAAGTTAACTATAGCTGATATACGTCTTTACATCACACTACATGTGTTGTGAGTTTTGGAAATTAGATGACAAATCTTTTATGTCTAAAAACTTTTAAATGGATAAATGATTTTCTGAGGATCAAATAGGTTTGTTCTGAAATAAGTAATATCAAGAATAGTTTATGAAGTAAGTGAATATGAAGGAATGTTATTGATGCCTTAATTGGAACTAAGTCTGAAAAATAACCCCTCTGAAACTTGATTGGAATGATTACACACCAAAACCCACTAAACACGTCTTTTATCCAAAAAAATAATTGAACTGCCAGTTATATCTCCGTTCGCATTAAATCATCATGATTTTCACGCCAAACTGTCTTTTGTTTTTGGACCTAAGTAACTTGAGTAATTAAGTCCGCTGGGGTGTTTCTACACCTAATGCCCTAAAGTCAACTGGTTTGGGTGCATTGGCCCAAAGCTCGCTAAGAAGCCTAGAAAGTCCAGATTAAAACAAAGTCAAGCAAGTGTTTTCTCCGAGTTAAAATTCCTAACGGTTCTTTGTGTGAGAATAATCTTGATAAAAGACAGGCTTTTATAAAAAAATTTAGCGGAGATATGAAGGTTTTATTCTATGATAAAGACTATTGCACGTTCACAGAGGTGTGTATGAAATGAAAACAAGAAAAAGGTGGAGTGAAATATAAAACCTAGTTTCCTGTTAAGGAAGATAGAAATTCTGAAGTTGAAGCCTTACTGGAAAACGAAGCTTGAAAAATGCTTAACTCTTTATAAAACTTATGTGATCCTTTTAAAATTTTTATCCGGGCTTAATTGTGTGACATGATGACTTTATTCGACCCTTCTGGAACTTAACGACACTATTTGCACGGCACGTAAAGACATATAAAATCTGTAGTTAAATAAGAAGCGAGGTGTGAAAAATAAGGGTTCGATAGTCTAGACTTAGGATAATAGAATTGTTATTTTCTGAAACAAAACTTTAGGGTTCGAAGCATAGTTATTTTGCAAAACTAGCTTGACCGGATTTTGTGGGTAGTATCCGCTGAAAACCCTCAGGAGACAACACTCCTCCTACTCGGGACACCTAGAGGTTTAACGGCTTGTTGTACATGCTCAGTGCAACCGCGTTCCATGCGAAAGTGAGGTTAGGAAATTTTTTGTAAATAAATTGGCTTTGCTCGGGACGAGCAAATGATAAGTTTGGGGGTATTTGTTCATATTAGATTTTTGCATTTTTATACCGCCCAATTTTTATCATATTGCCTATCGGTAGGTACTCTTGAGCCGTGTTTGCTAGTCAATTGCAGGATACAGGTTCTCGGTTCTAAACGATAAAATTCATGGAAAAGCACGACAAAATCCGGACTCCTTCCAACCACAGATAAAACACGGGTCTCCACTCTCTATCCGTATGTTGCCACACACCAGTTTAAGAGACAAAATGGCAAATCGATTGTCACCTTCATGCACAAAGCACAATGGAAACACCAAGTCCAAGAAATCTATGCGGAGCTCGAGCAAATCATGACAAAAAGATCCACATCCAATCACCTTTCTATCTACTAAAATTGTGGAAGAAATGTGGAAAGATGATCAGAAAAAACATATGCCAAACTACAGAGAAAAGCAGACCAGGACACCACACAAAACCCGAGGGGCTAACTCCTCTATATGGCCGCGGTTCCACGGCCAATAGGGGGTCTAGGCTTCGGAACCGCGGCCGTACGGACTTATCAGACGAAGAATTTTCAGGGGTATTTTGGTCTTTTCAATGTGGTTCAGAATGTTGCCCTAATTTTTCAGTTCCCTGCCTATAAATAGTCCAGAACTTGCCAAAGCCAAGGGTCCATAATCTTGTATTTAGATTTTAGGTTTTAGTTGTTGTTCTTCTTCCTCCTCTCATCTCTTCTCCATTAAAAAACTTGTAGTGAGCTTTTGTGAGTGAAGAATGAATAAAGGAGTTCTTTTTACTTATCCTGCTTGTCTTGTTCTTTAGTTAAATTATTATTGCTTGTAATTTTTATTTGTTAACTTAGTTGTTGTTATTTGTGTTTGTTTCTTTCTTGTTCTCTTTTCTTTTATCCTTAAACAACTATGATGCTTACGCTTGATCCTTGCCGAGGTGAGGTCGCAAATAGCTAGTTGTAATCTTCTAACCTCTTTCTTTCTATCTTCCTCCTTTGTTTTATTTTTCGTTCTTCTTGTAATGGGTGAGTAGTTTCCATACTTGTTAGGGTAGGATAAGGGAAGTTTGAGAGAAGGAAATCTCTCTCACTCTTTCCTTGCCCAACATCTTAAATCGAACTCCCGTTAATTGAAGCACAATCCGCTCCCTATGGCACCCTATCCTACATGATAGCGGTGATTCCGTAGTGAGACCGGTTGTGGTTGAATTAACCGGAGGTTATGACTAAGAGCCAAGAACGGACGGACAAGCACCAAAAGGAAGAACTTATGCGTTGGAAAGCTTAGCTTATACTCGCAAGTTCCTTCTTAGTCGTGCTAATCCCCGTTGTTGCCGATTACCGTAACACCGATATTAAGAGTGGCAACGAAAGAAGTGAACGACTCCTAACTCAAACTAACCTAATCCTAACCCTAACAAGCTCTCTTTACATATCATTTTAACACTTAGTTAATCACAAACAAATCTGGACTTTTGGACTTAACTCGTTAAAGCACATAGAAAAAGATTCCCATCTCCCTACGGACGACCCGTACTCAACCGGTTAGCTACAAGCGAAACCGTTTTGATTGCGGTAATTAACTAAACTTGAACACGCATAAACTCTAACAATCAGTAATATAAAAACCGTATTTCTTTAAAGTATAGTAATTAATTCCATACAATCCTCGTCCTTACAACCTTTCTTTGGGGAAATCCGATCGGTATGGTGTGGATTATCGCACATCCTCGGATATAGTAGGGCGGAAATTTAGACCTCCGCAAGGAGCATTCGAATTCCGATGGAATTAATATTGCAATTTTAAGAAAAACGAGATTTTTAGAAAATAATAAAATTATATTTTTATAAATAATTACATATATAAATATTATCAAAGTATCTATACAAAATATTTCATATTTCCAAAATCCAAGAAAAACAACATCCATTACATGAAACTACCATGATAATTTAAACAATTACAAATAAATACCATATATTATTAAATTAGGTTTTACTCACTAGGAAATTTCACTTGTATAAAAATATATATCTATGAAAAACCCTATAGATGATAATTAAATACTTGAGGTGTATTTTGAAAATTATATAAACTATTTTTACATAAAACCCCTCAAGTTATACTAAATTACAATAAGGACCCTAGTAAACATAGGTTTAAGCAGGACCAGTTCTTGAGCCTCAGGGAGCCAGAGATATGGGTGCTTGCCTGTTTAAGGTAGACAATCTAACAAACGGTTTTATCAACACGGTAATTGTCTTGGAAAAAGACACAAATCCTGCCGTCCATGTGCAACAGTTACCCATAACATCAAAACTAATTCAGGACTTCAATTTCTTTTTAAAGTATCTGACTCAGACTGAGTCTTAATCTAATCAATCTGACTTGAATATGATTCAAATATATATTGCAATACAATATTCAACATGAATACATGAATCCGTACATTCAAACTACAACAATCTATATCGACTGACCGAACCATGGATATACTCTATTTACATGTTCATCCATTATATCCGTTCCATTACTGATATCATGGTTTCGGCAAGTCATCCATCTATACAATTTATAATACAAGATAAGGCAATACAATCAATACAATCAATACATCGCGAGGTTTATAAGGGGTAGATTGGTACGGAAGGTGTTAAAAGTGGCACGAGACAGTAACCATAATACACCTAACCTGAATATCCATTGCCGTTGTACCGTGACTGAACGGTTCCTTGTGCTCCTTCTACCATAGTCCACGGGGAAAGTTGGACTCCTCTCGTATACACTGGTATTTTCTGTACCAAGCTATAAACAACTACGTTAATATAACAAACAAACATTATAACAAATATAACCTCTTTTCTGTCTATTCTACTTCTCTCCTTCTTTGGGACTTACCGAGCGATTGTTCGCTGACAACATTCCTTTCTTTTTTCTTTGGAATATTGTCAGGTGGATCGGACCTTCTGGAGACAGAGCCCACCAGCGTGGACTTGGATCAGCTAGCCTCGACCCAGAGCTCTAGATTACTTGTACATTTCATTTCTGTTATGTCATTGTTTAGGCATCGCTCTCATTCCGTGTATTTACATTTCAGTTGCATTGTAAAAAAAAATGTTTAATAAATAAAGTTGCTGTTCAATCATATCTATTGACATTCTTCTTGTGTATATTTACTTTATATTGCTTAGATACGCTTAGCGTGTTTACTTCAGAGTAAATACGCAACGGGCCTCGTCGCGTCCCCTTCACCATACACCGGGAAGCGGGGCGTGACAGGTTTTGTTGGTGGCCCATGCAGGCCAGTTCTGTGTGGAAACCTACATAATCATGCAGGTCAATACTGTATGGAACCCTACCATGCAGGTCAGCTCTATATGGACATACATGTCAGTTCTGTATGGACATGCTGGTCAGTTCTGTATGGACAACCTAAGCAATATAACACAAGAATCAACAACTGAAACATTCTTTACATTACTTGAATCTTACAATTTCATCATACTCTTTGAATCCATCCCAACCCTATTTTTTTTTCAAGGTTATGGATTCTCCCAACAACACCCCATCCTTCCTACCTTTCAATCTTCAACCTTTACAAATACTTTTCTTCCTTAATGATCATCATTCGATTTTTGGATCCTTAATGATTGTTCACATATTCCTTTTGGTCTTTCCTACATGAACATTTTCCTGACACTTTCAGTACCATACCAGTAATTCCTCCACCACCACTACAGTCATATTTTTCTTGAATCTGTTACACTTTCCTTCTAAAAATTTCGAGGACGAAATTTTTATAAGGAGGGTAGAATGTAACAACCCTAAACTTTCTTTATATTTTTTTTCAAAATACAGAAAGGAGTACCTAAGCCTGAGCACAAGTCATAAGTTTGATTTGCTTTTGAACAACAAGAAAGAGCTTGTAGGTCACTGGTAAGACCTTGCACTGCTGAACCATAGCATCTGAGTTCAAATCCCCCCAGCCACATTATCTTTTTATTTTAATTTCTTTTAATCTTTTTAGAAGCCCAAGAGTATACACGTGCACTACACGTAACAGGGTAAGTTACAGAATAAATAAACATGTGCACTGAAGAATACCAATCCACTCCGACACGTAGCGAAAATCCCAAGACCCACCACCGGATTTCGACCTGCGAAACCGTCGCTAAAACCGGCATCGCCGGGTCCCCCGTCAGCAATAGCCCTTAAATTTTCCTCCTTGCACCTCTTCAGCCACCCCACTCCTCTCATACTATTTGTTTTCCCTGAATTTTTTCAGAGAACATTGAATCACCCATTTAATCCCATTTTAATGCATTTTTCATCACTTCTAAACCCTAATTTTCCCTATAAATACCTTCTCCATTTTACACCCCTCTCACTCAGAATTTTATCACAAAAACTATACCAAATTCCCAAGTCTTTAAGTGTATAAGTGAAGTTAGCAAATTGGTGAAATTCCGGCGACGATCCAAGGAGTTTCCGGCGACGAAACGACGCCTCGAGACCTCCCTTAGCTTCATCTCTTTCTTCTCTCTGATTCTAATCAGTAAGTCCCCCCTTTTCACTCTCTTTCACTATTCTCAAACTCTGCATTCTTAAAACGTGTCAAAAGCGGAGTTATCCGGCTTCCGATTCTCTTTTCTTTAAAAATACAACTTTTTTCTTAATAACAAACCCACAAATTTTTATATATTGTTTGGTAATCATTAACATAGGCAATAGAACAAATTTGATCTCAAAATGATAACCATAGCAAGTTCTAATTCACTTTTACATCAAATTACCTTCATGTTTAATTTCGACAATGCTTATACCTTTTAACCATATTATCTTTAGAAAGCGCACGGGATAATGACCTACCTCATCACAACACACATTACTTGATATAGCACGACATCCTTTGGACATTAGTTTGTGGGAAAATACATATTGCAATAAAATACCCTAAAGTAATATAAAAACCGTATTTCTTTAAAGTGTAGTAATTAATTCCATACAATCCTCGTCCTTACAACCCTTCTTTGGGGAAATCCGATCGGTATGGTGTGGATTATCGCACATCCTCGGATCTAGTAGGGCGAAAATTCAGACATCCGCAAGGAGCATTCGAATTCCGATAGAATTAATATTGCAATTTTAAGAAAAACGGGATTTTGAGAAAATAATAAAATTATATTTTTATAAATAATTACATATATAAATATTATCAAAGTATCTATACAAAATATTCCATGTTTCTAAAATCCAAGAAAAACAACATCCATTACATGAAACTACCATGATAATTCAAACAATTACAAATAAATACCATATATTATTAAATTAGGAACTAGGAAATTTCACTTGTATAAAAATATACATCTATGAAAAACCCTAAAGACGATAATTAAATGCTTGAGGTGTATTTTGAAAATTATATAAAATATTTTTACATAAAACCCCTCAAGTTATACTAAATTACAATAAGGACCCTAGTAAACATAGGTTTAAGCGGGACCATTCTCTTGAGTCTTAGGGAGCCGGAGATATGGGTGTTTGCCTATTTAAGGTTGATAATATAACAAACAGTGTTATCAACACGGTAATTGTCTTGGAAAAAGACACAAATCCTGCCGTCCATATGTAGTAGTTACCGATAACATCAAAACTAATTCAGGACTTCAATTTCTTTTTAAAGTATCTGACTCAGACCGAGTCTTAATCTAATCAATCTAACTTGAATATGATTCAAGTATATATTGCAATACAATATTCAACATGAATACATGAATCCGTACATTCAAACTACAACAATCTATATCGACTGACCGAACCATGGATATACTCCATTTACATGTTCATCCATTATATCCGTTCCATTACTGATATCATGGTTTCGGCAAGTCATCCATCTATACAATTTATAATACAAGACAAGGCAATACAATCAATACAATTAAGATATCGCGGGTTTATAAGGGGTAGATTGGTACGGAAGGTGTTAAAAGTGGCACGAGACAGTAACCATAATACACCTGACCTGAATATCCGTTGCCATTGTACCGTGGCTGAACGGTTCCTTGTACTCCTTATACCATAGTCCACGGGGAAAGTTGGACTCCTCTCGTATACACTAGCATTTTCTGTACCAAGCTACAAACAACTACGTTAATATAACAAACAAACATTATAACAAATATAACCTCTTTTCTGTCTATTCTACTTCTCTCCTTCTTTGGGACTTACCGAGCGATTGTTCGCTGACGACATTCCTTTCTTCTTTTTTTGGAATGCTGTCAAGTGGATCGGACCTTCTGGAGACAGAGCCCACCAGCGAGGACTTGGATCAGCTAGCCTTCGACCCAGAGCTCTAGATTACTTGTACATTTCATTTCATTTTCATTTCTGTTATGCCATTGTTTAGGCATCGCTCTCATTCCGTGTATTTACATTTCAGTTGCATTGTAAAAAGAATGTTTAATAAATAAAGTTGCTGTTCAATCACATCCATTGACATTCTTCTTGTGTATATTTACTTTATATTGCTTAGATACGCTTAGCGTGTTTACTTCAGAGTAAATACGTAGTGGGTCTCATCGCGTCCCCTTCACCATACACGGGGAAGCGGGGCATGGCAGTAGGTATAGTGAACATGAAGGGAATATAAGTATCCTAAAAGGTCTCTAAAAGGGTAAAAGTAACTAACGTGAGTTTAAGGTGTGAGTATCAACCAAATCTTAAGAGTGTTCTCGAACCCAACAGGCTGTAATTCAGGGGTAAGGAACCACGGACCCTCATGAAAGTTAGTAACAGGATTTCGACCGTCGTCGAAGTATTCCAAACTCAACAGATTATAATCCAGGAGCAAGGATACACGATCCCTCATGATTGTTAGTATTCGTGATTTTTTATATTCGTGATTGTTAGCATCGGACTCTTGAGATTTCATTGGACTCACAACTCAAACTACCTCAACACCCGTGTATATTATTCTATAGTTAAAATTACAAGTCTTGCCGAAATACATGAATATATCAAGTTTTCAAGATTGAGTTCATGTCAAGATCAAGTATTCATGTCATGTTTCAAGTATTCATGTCAAATTGTATTCGTGGTTTGGGTCAAGTCAAGTCAAGTGAAATCTAGTATTTAATTGGATTATGTCAAACATATAATATCTAATTATGTCTTCATGTACATACAAAAATTTAAAGATCAGAATAAATAAGGTATATATGTTCGAATAGTATGAAATGAGTTAAGTATATTATTCAAGTAACGGGCATAAACAATACTGTTAAGTAGTGTTGTGTACGGCTAATCAATCAAGTCAATTAATTTTGAAATATAAACAGAAATATAGATCTAAGTGTT
The DNA here is from genome assembly GCA_030015575.1 of Agapanthus africanus. Taxonomy (NCBI): domain Eukaryota; kingdom Viridiplantae; phylum Streptophyta; class Magnoliopsida; order Asparagales; family Amaryllidaceae; genus Agapanthus; species Agapanthus africanus. The sequence continues at coordinate 98,548,967 of CM057337.1, forward strand.
GTGCACGCGTGAGTTCCAGTCGCACCTAAATATGCCTAAATACGGCTACCCATTTTCGTTTTGTCATGCAGAACAAATCAGAATCTGTTCAGCACCTCGCATATTTTTAAAACACAGTTTGAGTTAATTTCCATCAGGTTTCAGGTTACGATGATTATTAGAAAATTGTAGGTTTTTTGATGTACTTATCCAAAACACTAAGATTCGCTCGATTTGGATTTCTGAAGCTCTAGTTATGATTAATTTTAATATTAGCATTTAAAACAGAAATTCAGATTTCTGAACAGCAACTATATGTTATATTGCACAGTCTATATCGAGTTGTTTTATACGTTTATAAGAAATCTAATATATATAAAATTATAGATCTATCAATTGTGTATCTACACATCTAAATTTTTTGACGAACGGACATCGAGAGTTCGAGTTATGTCCTATTTAAAAACAATGTGTGAATCAGGACAGATATCATCACTTAATATTGTAACGCGGTTTTCTATATTTTAAGTCTATTTTCAGTAAAAACTTAAAACTATGAAAATCTAGATCTTTTGATGAAGATGTCCAAAACACCTGAGTTTGCTCAATTTGGACATCGGTATACCAAGTTATGTGTCTTAGAAGTTGACCGATAACTGCAGTTTTCTGTTTTACGAACAATGAATAAAAACGATATAATTCCTAAACCGTTATGCGGTTCGATCTAAAATTTTTACAGCGTGTACACCAAAATATATTCTATAATATTTAAATTTCATAAAATTTTCATAAGTAATAATTAATTTCTAAAAAATTATTTTAAAGATAAAGGTATTGATATATATACTAAAATCAGCAAAAAGATTAACTAATATTTTTATGCAAGCTTCTCCTTTTCTTTTAATAAGCAAACCGATTGCATGAGATATCGTAGATATATTGTGGCATGAAATTTATGTTCTCACAGCTCATAATAAACATTCGTAGTCATGAACAAAGAATTGAAAATACTTCAATTTGAATAAGAGGCAATAAGGTATTATTAAACCATATAAATCATATGTATCTAGACTTATATATATGTTTGTGTTTTTCTTCTCTTACGGATTACGATATGAAATGAATAGCGGGTTTACGAGATATGACAAGAAAAGAATAAAGAGATGGAGGAAGGGAGAGAGAAAGGACTTACGGGTCTTGCAATACGGTATAACAACCGTATTGCCGATTGATGAAGAAATCTTGACTTGATCGAGACTTTGAAGGCTTAAGGAAATTGATGCTTCTCCAAATCTCCAAAGGAAAAAAAAATAAAATTGATGAAGAGAGAATAGCTAAGATAGGATGAAGAAGAGAGTGCTATTTGTATTAAAAGAGATATTAAAATAGGTTTAATAGTGATAAAAAAACTCTTTATAATAATTTTAATTTATTATGAATTCATTTTAGCAGTAAAAAAGAATCTGAAAGGATGCCTATTCATTTGGAAGTTAAAGAAAATGAAAGGTCTCATTTGTAGGTTATGAAAGAGTTTAAAAAAATAGATAAAAATAGTTGCAAGAATGGAGATTTGAACGTGTGACCTATAGAATAATAATGCAAGGACTTAACCAATGAGCTAAAAATTTGTTCATGCACATATTTAATTAGAATTAAATATATGCTATTACTTGAAAAGAAAGTGGGCTTTTGGGCTTATAGTTTTATAAAAGAAAATGAAAATGAGATTGGATTTGGGTTATAGGCTAGGTTTGGTCTTGTGTTTAATTTGAAAGAGATTAAGATTTTGTTTTAAAGAAATGGGTTTGGGAAAAATAGATGGAATAATAAAATAATATATTTAATAGGAAACAAAATATACAGAAAATACTAAGAATAAATAAATACAATATTTTACTAAACAAAGAAAACATGAAGGTATAGTAATATTGGGGTCGTTACAAGCCCCGACGGTCTTGACCGTGGTCCCAGGCACACACGGGATACTATTGAGTTACATCCATGATTCCATTAATTGATTTTAAATACTTGTAGAATAGATAAGCTAGAAGTATAGACTTTAGGATACACGTGACATACCTATAACTCACTGTTTTACACCCGTGTTTATTATTTACACTCATATTTTCTTTATAGCATTCTGTTCTGGTTATTACTATTGATATTTATGACGCACTGACGTCTAGGTTTTACATGGCCCAGATACTTGACTTAGCACGTGAGTACTTCGACAGGATTGCCGGTCAGTGAGGACCACCTCGTTGATATAGTTTTTATGCTGGTTAGTTATTCCTTAGATCTTTATTACTTCTGTTATCTTTTCCAGTTATTATTTTTATGGCTATTGGACATGTGATAGATAGATTTAGTAGTTTATCGTTCTTGATTACTGATTGACATCCTTAATATGATTATGGAAGGATGTTTCCATACCATAGGTAGCATGGATGGCTTTGTTACGTCCCGAAATTTTGGTATTTTGGGAAGCGAGACGTGACAAGGTTTGGTTGGTATCAGAGCATAGGTTTTAGGTTAGCTGGGTTTGGTTTCTTTTGTAGTTGGGTATTGGACCCAATACACTAACCATGAAACCCAGAATTTTAGGAATATGTCCTGCTACATTATTGTCTTGTCATTCAAATTCTTGAATCTTATATTTCCCTTAACTCTTTTATCTTGATGATATGGAAATGATATTGCATCTCGGCTTGGAATCCTTTTGGTTCCTTATCGTTTCTCCTATCTTATTCTCTCGATTCTGATAGTAGGATTTAGGCGACTTGAATGGAGTTATATAGTTGTAACTATGTACCGTGGTATGGTTACAATGCGGTACTTTATTTAGGTAATCTGGAGTCCTATATTGATTCATTTCCTTGATTTATGGTCATTGTATTACCTTGTTTCCTCTCGGCGTCATTGCTTACGAGTTTATGTTTTATCGCGAGCTTGAATCCAACAACCATGTTATATCTTTTCTCTCATCTCGTAAGAACTAATCCGTTTGCGTTTCGAAGAATAAGGAGAAACACAGGAGAAGCTTTTGATGATTGCGGTAGTTCGAGATTAACCCCAGCGGGAGCTGGTACAGACCGCTTCAAACTGAATATATGATATAATACATCAACGAATACAATACATAACTGAATATATGATACAATACATCATTTCGGTTGATTCTGAAGTTGAGGTGGAAGGTTAGGGCATCGTGATTTTTTATGACCATAGTTTTTGTAATTACTGCACCTGTTTTGTCCTTTTACCCTTTCACGCCCTTCATCCATAACACTCTTGATACGACAGTTTCGCGGCCTTTCTTTCTTTCTCGTATTGCTGGGTGGAAATATACACGGCCCACGAAATTCTTTCCAGTGTCTATTATCTAGAGTAGGGCTAAATACAGGGCATACGACTCTCGATAATATTGTGCTAAATACCATGAGGCGCATAAGTGCTTGTATGATAGGTTTGCTTCCCCAGAAGATCATGAACAAGCTGCTAACACATGTTTGCATGGAATCTCATATAATAAAGGTATATTACAACTGCAGCGACACCCATTATCATCTATGCCGACGTCATACGCCATTCCATTATTATCTGCCACTTCCCAATGATACTTAGAGAATTGACGAAGTTGGCAATGTCTCCCGCCGGCATTTTTTGTTGTCAATATGCTTTTATTTGTTGGAGTGAAAAATTTGTCCTATTTAGGTGCTGCTTCATGACGTGTGAAAAAGTACGTGTTTAGACGGTAGAAGGTTCTAGCAATTAATGCCTGTATAGGTAATGCACAGGTTTCATTAAGAACACCATTAAAGCTCTCAGAGCAATTCGTAGTCATAATACAATACCTTACACCGCCATCCTTACATAACGCCCAACGATCTTCGTATTCATCTAAACTTACATAACGCCGATGGATTTATTTCTTTCAAACGGGCTCTTTTTTGAGCATAAATTAAAGGATCCGAAGCACGGTCGGCTTCATACAACAAAAGCTATAATATTTTATCTTTGAATATTCTTAAGAAATTAGCTCTGATATACCTCAAACAACAGCGATGATAATGGGGCGTACGCCAGCCCTGAGCTAGTGCCCTTGGAACTCCTTTTATCCGATCAGACAACCAAGTAATAACGCGATGGCGTACACTGGGGATATATTTATGAATACATGCCAAAAACCATTCCCAATTTGCTGATGTTTCACCGCCAACAACCGCAAATGCCAAAGGATACAAACCTTCATCCGCATCCACCCTGGCAGCAACAAGCAAAGTCCCATGATATTTACTGTATAAGTTTGTGCTATCAATGCTCAGAACTAGACGACAGTATGCAAATCCCTTAACTGATGGTCCAAATTCCAAAAACATGCCGGTATACTGGACTGCGGTTGGAGTCAGGGTATCCCAGGTGATCTTGTAGACTGTGCCGTGATTGCTTTTTTTAATTGCCTCTATATACCGTGGCAGAGTTTGATATGGTTTCTCTCAATCCCCAGATATCATGCACAAAGCCTTCCTTCTCGCCTCCTATGCTTTGAAATAAGAAATGTCAATATGATATGCCTCTTTCATTTGATCTTGAATCGTAGCCAGTATCATATCAACCCACATTTTCAGCAAAGGCAAGATGCATTGCCATATAAATGTTGATGTGGCATGTTTGTTCCCCACATCCCCAGAAGCATTTCGGCACCGATGCTCCAGATTATATTCTTTTATAGTGAAGTGTGTCGAAAGCGCCCATCGTTTTAAAATTATTACATGAAGTTTCCAAGGGTATTGTCCAGGGGTTGTACCTGGATTGTCAGCATACACTATAGTGTACATTGATTTGGTACTCCTCGTTGTTTTGAATGACACACACCTTTTAATTGACCATGCACTGAGTTCTTGAATCAAAATTTCCTTCGTCGCAAACATCTGTTCAGCTTGAAATCCGACATTATCATCGTTTCCCGTCGCTCAACGAGTGTCATCGATGATCATATCCTCAGCAATATATGCTTGTACTATGGCATCATCGATCGCCTCATCAGGATGTGGCTCTTCGAACTCAACATATTCATTGTTAGAATATGCTTGATGCACCCATTGATCGTCTACTTCATCTTGGATTGCGTACTGCATACTATCTTCTTGTATACCACCACCTCCTTCATGATTAGTATCTTCTTCATCATCACCATCTCCCTCGTTTTCGGGGTCCTCTCTTTCTTCAACATGATGTAAGAAAGATGGTCCCGTATAAGGTGTTGCACCTAAAGATTTGTAGGGTGGCAAGTCATGAACTGCATAAGGTGTTCCTCCTCTTAAAGATTGCACCGTCGCTAAACTCCACTTGTATCGAACTTTGTGTTCGCATATTCTCCGGTACAAAAAATGAAGACCTACGTGACATATAAATTTAAAAATCACATGTCAATTAACCATGATCCGATATATGAAGAGTATCGTCAATTTTATTTAATATAGTATGTTACTTATTTGCTCTAACCATACCCATTGTGCAATCCATATTGTACGGATTTGACATTGTCTGACTATACAAATCCCAACCATAGTTAACATATTTGCGTCAACCTGCGTGCCATGGAATAGAACTTGCATGGAATTGAATCCGTCATCAGGCACGTTCGGCTCTCCAGGATTGCACATAGCCGTATTGAGTATGCGTGTAAATTCCCCTTGTGGTGTAACACCTTAGAATGCGATTAGTGTTAATTAAGCGTTAATGCGGGTTTTTAAGGAAAAGTTTATAAATCGGTTTCCTTACATTTTATAACAATTAATTAATATTTTATTATTATTTGTTATGGCTTGCACACACTTGTGCATGTTAATGTAAGGGTTAGTTAGTGTTAATCTTATTTAATAACCAAAACACCTTAAGCTAATCCATGTCTTGAATTAACATTGCCTTGATATTTTGCGTAAGAAAATATCTAGTTATTTTGGATTGAGAGAGAGAGAGGTGGCTAGGTGAGTCATGAGGCATTAATGGTGGCATTAATGAGGTGAGGGAGAAAGTGAGTGTAAAGCTAAGGTTCACCCTACACTCACCTCTCATCATTATCTTTCCCTCACTCTCTCATTCTTCTCTCATTCCCAATAATTGTTCATCCCCTCAACTCTAAACTGAACCCTCACTATCCCTTCACCAAATCCTTGCAAAACTTCATAAAACTTCATGGAAAACACTTCACATGTCATATTTAGCCACTAGGTTGCCTTGGAGCTGGGAAAGATTGGATTTTTGAGCAAGAGTGGCTAGGTAATGATCTCTAACTGATAATTGGTGGTTATAATGTTGTGTTGCCTAGTAGTTGTGGTCTAGAACACTAAAGGTAGTGTTTTGTGAAAATATCGTATTTTTATTGTCATATTAGAGTCTCTGTGATCTGCTATGACCTGGAAATTTTACTGTAAAATCTAGCAATGTAGTAGTGTTGTACAAGTGACCCTAAGTTTACACTTGAAGCACGAACCCCATCCCATCGATTTTGGCCGGCGACGTTAAGGGAAAATCCGGCGACCTCGGCCATTTGGGGGAGTTAGGGCTTTGTTTTTGTAGGGTAGCTGTCTGCAGTTGTTTAGAGGTGTTTGGTACTGTTTGATTTTTGGGTTTTGACAATATACAAAATCTGGGATCACTTTGCTATAATCTAGTGTTTTGAGTACGCGTGTTATGTTATCCGACACGGTTCGTGATCTTGTGTAGCTGCGGCACCTGGGTTGGTTTAGGAGCGTCACTACACATATTAACCATTAGACGGACACTTGAGAATTGGTTTGGAGTTGGTGCGTCGGTCAAACGTAGTTTGTACGTGATATTGGTCGATTTCTGAGATTTTGCACTTGTTATGTTTGTGTTAATAGGATCGCAGGCGGGGACTTCGAACGCTGCGAAAAAAGGGAAGCACGTGATTGGATCTATCTAGCCGGAGTTTGTCGGTGTGTAGATTTAACATCTACGGGGAAATCGTCCGTATGGCGTTAAGCGTCAGGGATAGATATGATATGATATGATATTAGCTGCATGCTTATATGCACATATAGAGATTGTGCATGTGTTAGTGTATATGCCCCAGGGGCCATTATTGTATCATACTAGCTTGTATATTACTTAATGGAAGCTTGGGATATTCACAGTTATATTAACAGTCTTGCTAAACATGGTAGTATGCTACTTGGTTTATTTCTATCTTAAATATGTGTATATGTTAGCATATTGAGAATACATATTGATAGAGCCCTTAAGATCTTGCTTGACTACCAGCGTTGTGATGGCAGTCATACTAGTGGCGGCTGGGTAGTCTACAAGCACATCCTTTTTCAGGTGCCTAGTCGTAGGATTATCGAGACAGGGCATCGATACTCCGGAGTAGACTAGTGTGTACGCTTCTCATCCCAGCAGGGGAAATAGTTTGTCCCACAGCCATTAGTACGTTGTACTGGAGATAGTATACAGGTGCTCTTTGGGTTATGGGTACACCGGATAGGACTCGCACGGAACTGTTGGTTGGTATTATACCCGTCGTCAGTTAACAGTTCCCAGGTGACATGAGTACAACATAGTCCGCAGACTTGACACTGCTGCTTCGCCTCGAGTGTGTTCCCACTGTTCTTAGATTGATACCCTACCACGGCTCAAAGGAGTCGTGCAAACAGGTAGCACTTGGGTGCAGTCCCGAAGCACTTGGATGCAGTGGCGGTTAGATAGGATTCGTCTCTCCCGGTATTAGGAGTTGATATCGCGCTGTGTTTGGAAAGCCATTAAGCAAAGTCCCTGGCCAGGGCAAACGAGATTTACTGGTAGGATTTCCAGTAGCTTCTCAAGGTGTAATGGGTTTCACTCCGACACGACTTATACAGCTTTTAGGGGACTGACGCTTGCCGCCCCTAGGCCAGATATGCGATAGTCTTAGACGAACAGACCGGACTGTACGGAGATTGTCACATCAGGCTCAGTAGGAGTTCGGATGGGTTTCCTCATCGGCCTTCTTATCGACATCTACCTGGGGACCGTTACGTACAGCTAGTGCCGCTTGCGGTCTGTGGTTAAACCCACTGCCAGCGTAGTGTCGAGTCTTTAGAGCCCCACACAGAGAGTTTCCCTTCTTCGGGCGAAACGATATAGAGGTCGTATGGTTTTACGACAGGGTTCGGACACATACGTGTTTTTACGCACGTATGATGTTCGGACAGTTTATACTAGCAGGCTTTGGTTTAAGCCACATTCTAGTATTGGATTATTGGATTTATACAGTCTCAGTATTTCCGTGTTTTCACGGATGGGAGGGGCATTCTCGTAATTAGTCAAGAAGCTTCTAGAAGATTGATGAGTTGAAGGCTTAGGTGTTATTTGCATTAAATGGATTAGTGACTCATGAGATGAATCATCCAAATGAGTTAATGAAGCATTTATTGCTTAATGACCGATGAGATGATTCATTGTATGTATTAAATGAAGCATGGTTGTTAATATCAAATAATGATTTATTTGATATTCTTTATGCTTCATCATATATAACAAATGAGACATAATTCATATCATGCTCACTCTCACCTTCTCTTTCCTCAAGCTCTCTCTCTTCAAAGAACTAATCCTAACCTCTCATGTGTTGAGATCAAAGGGTTAGCAAGACTAATAGATCTCTAATCCTATTCTATATCCTCTAGGTTACTTTGATTAGCACTCATAGCAACCTAGTTACCTCAAGTGAGAAGTTAAGCTTGGAGAAGTAGCTCTCGGGTGGATCTTCTATCACAACGAGGAGGCCGACGAGGAGGTGGTCTACGAGAATAAGAAGGACTTGATTCATTAGGTATAATCATCTTTCATAGTAACTAATCACTTCTATATTGTTGTTAGTTAGGGTTTAGCAAAGATCCGTAAACTTAGTCGATGTTAGTTTAAACAAAATGATTGTTTTACCTATTCCGCCTCCCCGCATCATGTGGGGTGTCTAACGTCGACTTACAGTAGTATCAGAGCCTCGCTAAACCATAACTAACTTGTTAGCAAAGTCGTTAGAAATTCGATCGCAAAACGAATCCGAAAAAATATCATTTTCACCATGTTTCTGCCGATTTTAAAACGGGGTCTAAAATTTTTTCAGGGACCCTTTAAAATACAAGCAGGGAATTATAAGATTACTGGAGAAATTTGGGATCATGTCTCGGCCAAACCGCCGCGGAACCGCGGCCGATCCAAGCGATCCGCCGCGGATCCGCGGCCGAGTTGAAGCCGAGTCAGCCTAAATTTGCCCAGTAACTCTTCTGTGTTGATTTTGTATTTTCTGGGATGTTTTGTTTCTGCTCAGTTTCAGGTGCACAGAGAATTATTTGGAGTAGAATAATTTTTGTTTGCTTGATCGAAATTCTAAGTTGTTTGGCTAACTTGATTATATCTGTGATTTGTTTAATGTGTTCGTAAACCTCCCATAACTGCTAGTATGTCGGTTAGCAGGGGGTTCACATTTCTGTAATGGTTTTTACTGGTTTGTGTTTATGGACTTGTTGGATTGTCGTGAATGGATAGCCGGAGATGTGAGATGAGTGTTTCTTTCATTCAAATGTAATTTGTAAATTGTTGTAATATTCTTTTGCGGGACACATCCGGGTTGAGCTTGTAGCCACCGTTGTATTATTTCATTTACTGTTTTCTTCTCCTAGGATAGACCTAAGATGGGGTGCACAAACTACCGGGTACTTTGAAGTGTTTAGTGGCCTACTCTCGTTGTTGAGGGAGACCTCTTCACTTCGGGTACTTGGCGGGTAGTTTGCCGTACCCGTAGGGGTCTAGGGTGGGGTTTTGGCTATTCATCGCGACTGTGTAATCCGTCTTTCTTTGCAGGCTCAAAAGGAATGCGGATTCGTAGAAAATCCAATATGTTCATCTGTGATCTGGAATGTCTATTATTGCGTCTGACGAATGTACAATATCTATATATGATATCTATTAGGCGTCACCATAATCACATAATTCGCGAATTATTCGGCGAATTCGTGAATAATTCGCGAATTATGTGACTGCCGATTAAATCTGCGAATTATTCGCCATCACCGAACGCGCCGAATTATTGCTGAATTATTCGCGACTAATTTCTGAATTATTCACGAATTATTCAAAAAACAGCAAATAATTCACGAAATCAAAATCTAGCGTCTCATATATTAATTTTATATTAATTTTTTTCTCGAAATCCTTCCCAAACATTTCCCGAACACTTACCGAATCTTTCCCGAATACCTGCCGATTTTTTCCGAATAGTTCTCCGAATCCGAATTTTCGACCTCGCCGAATTATTGCCGAATCACGAATTTGTGACTATGGGCGTCACTTATGTTTTGCACCCGCGCTAGCCCAGCCCCCGCTCTATCGTTAGTTAAGTAACCTAACGGGTGAATGACGGAACCCAGTGGCAAATGCGGATGGCATAAGAGGACGTTGTATTTTCGTTGTTTTCTGCAATGATAGGTTAATTGATGGGGCACATTATATTAATGCAAAGAAAATAAACCAAAGTTGAATCGTTGGAACAGTTTAAAAGAAACCACTCGGTTATTTTAAAACAGAAGATATTTTTTAAATTGCGGAGCTTAAGCCACTCCTTTTAAAAGCTATCAGGTTCCTTCGATCATATCAAGTTCACTATGTTTACGGTTTCGCCAAAACCATTCGTACCCCTCCGTCATTTCATTTGGGTATTTAGTAGTATTCAAGCTATGCATTTTGACCAACGCCAAGGCATAGTGTTTGGTAGCTGCTGGGTATTCATTTGTTGTATAGATAGATGAGTTAGTTTAGGACAGTCGTATTATCATTTGGCCAACGTCAGGGGTATGTATGGATGGGTTCAAATTAACAAGATAATGATGGGTAGAACTTGATATGTGACTTATGACATTTTGACCAACGCTAAGGTCATAAGAGCATGGGGCAGAAAAAGATATCGGGAATTTCTAAAGAAACTGAAATTTTGCTAAGAGTTGCATACCATTTAGAGTGTGATAATTCTGGTAGGATTCCTTCAACTTTATCACACGATGATATTTGGATCCCGATCCTACTGTGAGTATCCGCTACTCATCAGGAGATTCGTCACTTAACGATCAATGCTATAAACCAAGTAGGTGTCGAGAAAGGTGTCAGCGGGGCTACGACCCCAGAGAAAAGAGGTTATTTAATTAAGGAACTTCGCGAAAACGTCGTAAAACCTTCCTCGAAGTACCGACACCGACCTGGCTGAACGGTTAAGCAAGTATTGTACGGTGAGAATAGTCCTGACTAGTTCTTCCTTTTTGGTTTGAGGAGGGATTCGAGAAACAGTAGGAGCCATCCAGTTTAGATAAACTAAAAACCACTCTAAACTTGCAAGAGCATCATGCTAAAGTGTTCCCTCTCTCTCTCATTGCAGCGACCCAGAACATGACAGGCCTTAAGTTACTATTAGATAAAAATATTTTGACAGGGCCAAACTATAAAGATTGGTTCCGGAATGTTATGATGGCAATTACTTATGACAAATTGGAATATGTCATTACCACTAAGGCACCTGCTGTCCCTGGTCCAGAATCCAGTGTCGCGGATAAGGAAATCCGCAAGACCTCGGAGATTGATTGCGCGAAGGCCAAATGCATCGTGCTTGCCTTTATGAATAATGAACATCAGAGGAGGCACGAGAATATGGATCTTGAATCCATATTTCTCCATACAAAGGATCTGTATGGAGAGCAATCTCGTATAGCTAGATACGAGACCTCGAAAAACTTGTTTCAGTCGAGGCTGGCCGTCGGGTCATCTGTAGGAGAACATGTCCTTAAGATGATTGGCTATATAGAAGAGCTCGCGGACCTTGGGACTTTAGAGAACGAGCTATATACAGACTTGGTTCTTCAGTCCCTTCCTTCCACCTACGCCCAGTTTATTCTGAATTTCAATATTCAAGGAAAAAAAGTCGAACTTCCAGAACTCCTTAACATGTTGAGGAGTGCAGAGGGCACCTTGCAGAAAGCAAGGGAAACACCCACTATGTTTGTTCGCGATGCTTCCTCTTCCAGGTCCAAGGCTAGGGCCAAAGGAAGGAAGAAGAAGGCCGCTACCAAACCAAGAGGTGGTGTTGGTAAGGTGGGAGTTAAGGGAAAGATAAAGGTTGCGGTGCCAGTAGTGGCAAAGGACGAGTGCTTCCACTGTCGTAGGAAAGGACATTGGAAGAAAGACTGCAAAGCTTGGATTGCCAAGAACCAGGATTCGAAGCATGTTGTGGCTTCGGCCTCGGGTGTGTTTGTTATTGAAAACTGTTTGTCAATTAACTCTACTTCCTGGATACTAGATACCGGAGTAGGATCTCATATCTGTAATTCATTACATACTTTGAAAAACCATAGAGTTATTAGAGTAGGCGATTTTTCTCTCAGAGTTGCGAACGGAATGAGCGTGGACGCTGAATCCGTGGGGGAATATCGCCTAGGTTTGACAAGTGGGCAGATATTGATTCTACGTAACTGTTTGTATATACCCAGTTTGACTTGTAATATCATATCAGTGTCCTCACTTTCATGAGAGGGATATGATTTTACATTCGTAAGCGATGTAGTAAACATCCACCTAAATCAAGTTCTGATTGGGTCCGGTACATTAGATGACGGTATATACGTATTAAATCAAGCTCAGGTTTTCAATGTCCAGAACACACTAAAAAGAAAGTCTTCAGATATAACTCATGCTTTCTTATGGTATTGTAGACTGGGTCACATCAATGAGACAAGTTTAACTAAGTTACATAGAGAAGGATATTTGGATCCGTTCGAATATCAATCTTATGCAACTTGTCAATCATGTCTCAAAGGAAAGATGACAAAGACTCCATTCACTGGACATGGAGTAAGAGCGAGCGAGCTCTTAGGACTCATACACAGCGATGTATGTGGTCCAATGTCTACACATGCAAGATGTGGTTTTTCATATTTCATTACTTTTACGGACGATTACTCTAGGTATGGATTCATTTTCTTAATGAAACATAAATCCGAGGCCTTTGAGAAATTCCAAGAATATAAGAATGAAGTAGAAAACCAAACCGGCAAAAGTATCAAGACACTAAGATCCGATCGAGGTGGTGAATACTTAAGTGCCGAGTTCCTAGGTTACCTAAAAGAGAAAGGAATTCTCTCTCAGCTTATTCTTCCATACATTCCACAGCATAATGGTGTATCGGAAAGACAGAACCGAACCCTATTAGATTTAGTACGTTCCATGATGAGTAATGATGAGTTACCGCGATCTTTCTGGGGTTATGCGCTAGAATCAGCAGCATATCTTTTGAACATGGCTCCTACCAAGACCGTGCCTACCACGCCAGATCAGATGTGGAGTGGGAAGAAACCCTATCTTCAGTATCTGAAAATATGGGGATGTCCAGCTTTTGTTAAAAAGCAGCATGCGGACAAACTCGAGGCACGATCAGTACGGTGTAAGTTTGTGGGATATCCAAAGAACTCCAAGGGGTATTTCTTCTATTACGCAAAGGAACAAAAGGTTTTTGTTTCTCGTAATGCCCATTTTCTAGAACAGCAGTTTTTAGAAAAGGAAACAAGTGGGAGTGCAATAGAACTGGAAGAAATTCCAGAACCACAAACTACTACAGAAAGTTTGGTAGAACCAGTAGTTCCAGAAGAACAGGACATTCCCGCACCCCTCCGCAGGAGCAGTAGGCCGTCTCATCCGTCTGAGAGATACTACGGTTTTCTTATAGATGGGGATAGAGAGGATTGCATCATTGATAATGATGAACCTACTAGCTTCCAGCAGGCCATCCAGAGTGGCGACTCGGTAAGATGGCTGGATGCAATGCGGACCGAGATGGAGTCTATGTACACCAACAAAGTATGGACTTTGGACTTTGCTCCAGGTAGGGTAAAACCCATAAGATGCAAATGGATCTTCAAGAAAAAGATTGGTGTAGATGGACAGGTGGAAACCTATAAGGCTAGACTTGTTGCAAAGGGTTTTCGTCAAAGACCTGGTTTGGACTATGAAGAAACTTTTTCTCCAGTGGCTATGCTCAAATCCATTCGGATCCTTCTTGCCATTGCCGCCTTCCATAATTATGAGATCTGGCAGATGGACGTAAAGACGGCTTTTCTAAATGGTAATTTAGAAGAGTGCGTCTATATGGATCATCCAGAAGGTTTCAATCAGAGTGGTGTTCCCCTCCGAACACAGAGACGCGACCGCGTAGGTTCTTCTTCCCTGAATTTCGGGGCAGATGCTAATTGGTGTTATCCATCCACCTCTCCGAAGATGCCAAGTTGATTTATGGCACCGTGTATCGAAAGATTAAACGGATGCGACCGATGTAGCAGATTTCGTCAGATTCCCCCTCGTTTGAGGGGTTTTTGATTGTGGGGACGCTCTTCCCTATAGGAGCAAGCCCCTGCAGTTAATTACGCTACCGCATCGCAGTAACAACTTTCTCCTTCTCCAGATGGTCACTTCGTGTCGTGAATGTTTGTTTTGTGTTTGGTTGCCCGTGGATTGTATAAGGAGACTAGGTTATGTTGTCTTCTGTAGGGCATGGACTAGTCCAAATCTGTATCTTTCTTATTGGGGGTTTGAGTTTAAGGATACGTTAGCCTCATTTGAGACTAAGATCAACTTAAACGTTTGTTAAGGATACATTAGTCTATATTTTAGACTAAGATCAGCTTAACGGGACCATTTAGATCCGACAAGAGAGCAATTGGGCTCTATTGTTTAGTTTAGTGACATTCTGGTCGATTGCCAGTTTAAGAACATGGGGGTCCATTGTTAGTTTAAAGACATCGCGGTCGAGGTTAAGGACATCATAGTCCGTGGATTTAAGGACTCCACAGTCCGATGTTAGTTTAAAGACGTCGCGGTCGAGGTTAAGGACATCATAATCCGTGGATTTAAGGACTCCACAGTCCGATGTTAGTTTAAAGACATCACGGTCGAGGTTAAGGACATCATAGTCCGTGAGTTTAAGGACCTCACAGTCCGATGTTAGTTTTAAGACATCACGGTCGAGGTTAAGGACATCATAGTCCATGAGTTTAAGGACCCCACAGTCCGTGAAATGTGTGGTATCCGGGACCCGTCACCTCTTTGAAGACGTTGAGGAATTACAACGACAAATATCAAAGGAATGGAGGGATGTACCCTTGAACCAAGTGAGTTGGTTGAAAGAGCAGATATGCTCAGTTCAAGATAAGTTGATGACTTATGGCCAGAATTGGGCTAAGTCCAATTAAAATGTTTTAACATTTTATTTTTTGTTCTGGCTATTAAGCCTTTATTTTGGCTCGGCCCTTTTAATAATGCTAGGCATTGGGCTCTGACATTTTTTGTCTTTCATTAAATGCATAGCATTCATCAGAACAAAGTGTATTCTGACAGTGCACCATGTGGCGCGCCAGGCGCTTTGCGCAAGTCAAACAGCGCATTGCGCTTCTATCAGGTAGCACACACAAAGAGGACACGTGTCGCGCTTAGCGCTAAGCGCTAGTTTGTTAGCGCATTGCGCTTTTAATTTATGAACGCGTTGCGCTAGTCTGTTGGCGCACCAGTGAGTGACACGTGGCGCGCTTGGCGCTGAGCGCCAGCCCATGAACGCAGTGCTCTGTTTTAGAAGTGCAAAGCACAGATTGTGTCTCTGGTTGACACGTGGCGGGTTTTGACGCTGAGCGCCAGTCCAATGAGCACAAGGGCATAATTCATGAGTGCAAGACACTTTTCAATAGCGCAAAACGCATTTGATCAATTTTAAGATCAAAGAACAAATTTTATGTTCTTCAAAAGAGGCTTTTTCCTCAAGATCCAAGAACAAAAGTTCTTGTTTTTTTATAAAAGGCTCTGTCTTTGTAGATCAAAAAGATCTGTGAATGAAGTAAAATACTTCTTTATTATTATTTTATAATTAGATCTTTGATCTTTTCTTGTTTATTAAAAACCTTGGTCTTTTTCTTTGATCTCTGATCTTTTTAGAAGATGGTTCTTCTTTTTACGAGATGGTTGCATCTCCATTATTTAAGAACATAGTTCTTTTTACCTTGAAGATAAAGAAAAAATCTTCTTTTTTCTGAAAGCTTTCTCTTCTTTTGCAGAGGGTTTTTCTCTCTCTTTTCTGTATGTTTTTTTAGACTTGAAGTCTAGGGTCCTTTATATAGGGCCAAATAATTTGTTAAATCATTTTTAAGAGATCTTTCTCTACTTGATTTGGGAATATTTCCCACCGTTGGATCTTTGATCCTAAGGCTTCTGTTTTACAGAAGATAATTTTCTTGTTTTAATAAGATTGAAAAATCTTTCCATAATAGAATTTTAGTTCTGATTAATTAATAATTTATTATTAGTAGATCTTTTGATCTGACGGTGGGGAATTTTTAATCCCAGCGCTGGCGCACCTTGCGCTAGCGCACTTATGTTTGACACGTGGCGCGCAGCGCAGAGCGCAGCGCAACTGAGCTAGCGCACCCGTGTTTGACACGTGGCATGCAGCGCAGAGCGCAGCGCAACTATGCTAGGCACCTGTGTTTGACACACGGCATGCAGCACAGAGCGCAGCGCAACTGCGTTAGCGCACCTGTATTTGACACGTGGCGCACAACGCACAGCGTGCGGAATCTGTAGCGTTACTTCAATTTAAATTTTTAATTTTGAAGCAGAGCTTTGCTCTGATTGGGGTGCGCTGCCTAGGGCGCAACGCACCTGGCGCTAGCGCGTCTGCGCTTGACACGTGGCACGCAGCGCGCAGCGCACGGGATCTGAAGCGTTGCTTCAATTTTTGAATTTTGAAATTCAAAACAGAGTTTTGCTCTGATTGGAGGAAACAAATGCCCCCCCACCGTTGCGCTCACGTGGCGCACACGTGAGTGCAGCGGTGGCAACATCTGAGCCCTTGGATCAACTCAGAAGTTGAAGAGGCGGTTCAGTGCCTATAAATAGGACCTTTGGTCCTCAGATGATTATCATCTTCTTCCCAAGAATTTTTATTTCAGAGCCTTGCTCTTTTGTTTAAGAACTTCACAAGAGTAAATATATATATATATATATATATATATATATTTAAACTTAGGTAAAAATTTTAATAACTTTTAATGAGTTAGGGTTTTACCCATTAGCAGAGCCTTGCTCTTAATAGATCTTTGATCTACAGAAAACCCTTTTAGGGTTCCATTAATAGAGCTTTGATCTCTAAAAGGATTTTACTTATGATTTCCTAATTCATTAATGGAGCTTTGCTCCTTTCAAATCATATAGGAGAACCCTTAAGAGTTTTTCATGGATCTTGGAGATTAAAAAAAGGAGTTTTATTTTTGATGAATTATATCATCTTCAAGGCTCTCGGTGTTCTCGGGGAATTTCTTTAAATTCCCCTCATAATTGATTTTGACGGGTGTCACTCCTGTCTGCGAAGCATTGCTCTCGAGGAGTTAACTCTTTGTGCCTGTTTTTAATAAGAATTCGCTTAATCAGTCTGTCCACTAATTTTTGTTGATTTTCTTTTCCAGGAGTAATGGACGCTCATATGTATGATCTCGACGAGATTATCTCTTACAGAGACATCCTCTCTCTCGGCCGTTCTCAGAATCGAGAATTCACAAACGCCGAGTGTGCCGAAATCATGAGTCTCTTCGACGCATACAACGGTCGGCTACTTCCTCGACGTTCCTCTCTCCTGAAGCTTATTATGGGAGCGATTTGGGAAGCGCTTCCTTTATTCTGTACCGGTGTGCCGCTTAGGGAATTGGATGCTGCCGAGGATAAGATGCACTCGGTGTATCTGATGAGCCTGATCTCAAAGAGAAGGTGAGATAACCTTATCGATCTTCTGCATCAAGCTTTTCAACAGTCTGCAATACTTGCTGCTTATCGGAGGGAGGAGGACATCTGTGAGGATCCCGATGCTTGTGATCGTGAAAGAAAGCATACCAGGATGGTTCGAAAGGCCTGGAAGATTCTGGACAAGGTCACTTTTGAATTCCACAACCCATGCCCTGGGTCTGAGGTTTTGCCCTTGTAACCATCTCGATAATGTTTTTGTTTACTGCTTTCATAATTGTAAGAACTTTTTCGCAGTATGAATAGAAAATTTCTCATTTCAGCGTGTTTTATTTTATGTACTAAATCTTTTGCACATGCCTAAATGAGTATGCCTCGGACGCTTAATTAAATGCAAATCAGATATTCTTTCTGTCGCTTTCTTCTCCTTGCTGCGTCGTTGCCATGTGATTTTAGCCAGTGCAGTATGTAGATAGTATATAGCTGTCATTCTTGTGCTCTTTGTAAGATGGTGATGGCTTAGAAAACAGGGTTAGGATCTGTCACCTAAGACTTTCCAATTTTATGAGCCGTGAGGGTCTTATAAAGAATTTTCTTCCTACCGGTCGAGAGAATCCCGTAGGTGTAATTTCTCCTTAAGAATCGTGAAGATTCCTAAGTGTGTTTTCTCTTGAAAGTCGTAAGGATCTCATAAGAGAATTTACTCCCTTACGAGTCGTGAGGACCCGCAAGTGATGGATGAAGTTGTCCTTATCCGCATTTCACGGAGCTAGGGGTTGCTCTGGATGCTTCCAACGGGTTCATTGCTGTGTTCTGCGAGGACCAGGATCCGCTCTAGACATTTTCCAGGATACCGTAGTTTAAAGACATCGCGGTCGAGGTTAAGGACATCATAGTCTGTGGATTTAAGGACCCTACAGTCCGTCGTTGTTAGTTTTAAGACATCAAGGTCGAGGTTAAGGACATCATAGTCCATGAGTTTAAGGACCTCACAGTCCAATGTTAGTTTTAAGACATCACGGTCGAGGTTAAGGACATCATAGTCCGTGAGTTTAAGGACCTCACAGTCCAATGTTTGCTCTGGATGCTTCCCACGGGTTCACTGTCGTGTTTGGTGAGGACCAGGCTCCGCTCTGGATGCTTCACACGGGTTCACTGCCGTGCTCTGCAAGGACCAGGATCCGCTCTGGACGTTTTCCACGGGGTCAGAAGTGACATTATCTGCGTTCCACGTAGCCAGGAATTTTGCTCTAGATGCTTCCCACGGGTTCACTGCCGTATTTGGCGAGGACTAGGCTCCGCTCTGGACGTTTTCCACGGGGTCAGAAGTGACATAATCCGCGTTCTATGTAGTCAGGAAATTTGCTCTAGATGCTTCCCACGGGTTCATTGCCTTGTTCGGCGAGGACCAGGCTCCGCTCTGGACGTTTTCCACGGGGTCAGAAGTGACATAATCCGCGTTCCACGTAGCCAGGAATTTTGCTCTGGATGCTTCCCACGGGTTCACTGCCATGTTCGGCGAGGACTAGGCTCCACTCTGGATGCTTCACACGGGTTCACTGCCGTGCTCTGCGAGGACCAGGATCCGCTCTGGACGTTTTCCACGGGGTCAGAAGTGACATAATCCGCGTTCCACGTAGCCAGGAAATTTGCTCTGGATGCTTCCCACGGGTTCACTGCCGTGTTCGGCGAGGACCAGGCTCCGCTCTGGATGTTTTCCACGGGGTCAGAAGTGACATAATCCGCGTTCTACGTAGCCAGGAATTTTTCTCTGGATGCTTCCCACGGGTTCACTGCCGTGTTCGGCGAGGACCAGGCTCCGCTCTGGATGCTTCATACGGGTTCACTGCCGTGCTTTGCGAGGACCAGGATCCGCTCTAGACGTTTTCCACGGGGTCAGAAATGACATAATCCGTGTGTAGGGTTGCTAGGTACGCGCACAAGGGTCTACGAGGCATCAACCATGCCCGATTAAAATTTTAGCCGTGCCGAACAACCCGAAGCCGGATCTTTAAACTAGGGTTTAGGTTAAAACAAGCATGTTAAACTGTTTAACACTAAGTGAAAGGGATTACAACCTTTGTAGATCTGGTCCTTCACTTCATTAGCTCCGTGTAGATGTCCCCATCGCTGCGATCGTGAACTCCAGACTCTAGAAAAGCTTCATAAGAAGAACGAACGTGTTTTCTTCGATGACTTCGAGGCCGAAGATGATCTACGTCGGGGAGACACTAACTCAAGCTATTCCTTCACTAGGTCATAAACTTTGTGAAGAGAACATACTCTACTACATGGCAAGTGGTAGAGGATGAAGAAGTAGGAAGTGGGCTCACTTTAGAATTGATTTTCTCACTCTTTTTCTCATGGCACCATTGGAGCTAGTAAGCTTTTCATGGAGCTTGATGAAGAAGAAGAAGAAAGAATAATCTCATCATATCAATTATTCTCCTCTCAATAATGTAACCATGGGTGAGTTAAGCTATCATGCTTAACTCATGTAGAGAATTAACCAAAGCATGAGGTTAAGGGTTGGGTTAACTAAATATCCTTAAGAATGACAAAAGAGTTGATTTTGTCAATGTTTCCACAAGCTTCATGAAAGCTTAAGAACTTTGACAAAGTCTTTCTCTTTTGTTATTCTTAAGATATAAACAAAACCCTAATCTTTATCCTAATCTTGGTATAAGTCTCATACACCCATCTTTGATGTATCATCAAGCATGATACAATCATATGTACACAAATATATATCACATATACACTTATGCACAATCAAGTGAGAAAATAAATCTTAAGTGAGCTAATACTAGTTAATGTAATGTAATATATCAAATATATAATTATACGTTAAATTATTAAATCAACTCTTGATTTAATAACCAGGCTATAACCGACTAATATCATGTGTAACAACTTATCGAATCAACACTTGATCCGATAACCCGGCTATATCGCATACAACCGATCAATGTCACGAATCGCTAGAATAGAATACGGTATTTCATATCGTGTTAATCTCGGTCCCGCACATATCACATATGTGCTCCTACTCCGTTTCGCTTGAGCCAGGAAACCCCTGTGTAGGACTCTAAAGACTCGTCAATACGCCGGCAGTAGGTGATGATCATATCAAACACCCACAAGCCGCAAGCGGTCTGCTAAACGTAACGGCCACCCGGGTATTGAGCGATCAGAAGATCAACAAGCAAGCCCGCTAGTACTCCTGTGAATCCAATCAGTAACACTCCCGTACAGTCCGGTCTCGTCGTCTGATATGTCGCATATCTCGCCTAGGGGTGGTAAACGTCAGACCCCAGTAGCTCAATAAGTCGTGTCGATATGAGGTCTATAACAGTTTGAGAAACTACTGGTAACACTTACCAGTAAATCTCAGCAACCCTGGCCAGGGATTTCCAGTTATAGCCAATCGAACACAGCACAACATCAACTCCCTATACCGAGAGAGACGAATCCCCTCCTATCGCTCATTGCCTCCATGTGATTCGGGAATGTACCCAAAAACCACCATTTTGCACGCCCTCTTGGACGTGGTAAGGTGGAAATCAAAGCACAGTAGGAATCACACAAGACTCTATGACGATCTCGGGTCAACAGACTACTCTGTACTAGTGTTACCGGAGAACTGCCATCTGACGTGAGGTATAATACCATCTAGGAGTTCTCGACGAGTCTGTCCAGTGTACCCAGTCTCCACTGAGCACCCGTACACCATCCTTGATGTCAAACACCGATGGATATGGGATCATCCATCGCCCATCATATGGGTCAAGATGCGTATACGCTAGTCTACTCTGATGCATCGATGTCCTGTCTCGATACACCCTCGACTAGGAACAGTTATAGGATGTACTCATCGACTACCGTGGCCCCACTAGTATAATCTCATCATAGTCCCAGTAGTCAAGTGCATATCCTAAGGGCTTTATCAACATGTATTAGAGACAATCAGAGTACATGTTAAGATAAAGTACAACCAGATAGCGTACTATCATATCGAGCAAGAAAGTCCTCCCTATATATGTCCAAGCATCCACTACAATATACATCGTATGTACAGTAATGGCCTCTAGGGCATACATATAACTAACAATCTCTCACTTGCACTAGGGCCATCTGTTGTGGTATCACATACCCAACAATTAGCTGTGGTTGAAGTATCTCATACTCAACCATCCCATAAAAGTCTCTACTGGGGAAAAGGCCTTTGTGAGTGGATCCGCGCTGTTGTCCTCTGTGTCTACTCTCCTTACCTCGATCTGCCTGGAGATCAACCATCTCCATGATCAGGTGATACTGCCTATGAATTATATCTGGACGTTAGTTCCTTGGCTAAAACCACAACTCCATTGTCACACAATGGTAGGAACGAAGTTCATCTCATGAACTTATATATATATCCAGACTGCCTCTTTGGTAGCATCCTTTGTAACGATGTATCTTGCCTTTAATCGTCTAGTAGTCACGATATCTAGCTTGGAACTCTTCCAACATACCGTCCCTCCACTGAGGGTAAAAACAATGCCTGCGACTGACATTCAGTCGTCCTTATCACCCTGGAACCTTTCCAGTGATTCTCCCCAGGATCGATTGATACCTTCTCACTACAACTAGTAAGAATCCTAACATCCAATTAGATCTATCTCATAGATCCAAAAACCTAGGATTTAGGAGGTATCACTTTGATCCTGTATGGAGAACCCTTGTGATAAGCGGAGATTGACCGAGCGTAGCATAGGAAACTCCTTCCCTATCAAGAGTATGTCATCCACGTACTCTACGAGGACCACCATACTCCCTACTACCTTTTTGTATATACTTGGTTCATCTACCATTTTGATGAAGTCAAATTCTTTGACTACCACATCAAAACAGATATTCCAACTCCACGATGCCTGTTTTATCACATAAAACATCTTGCACACGTTTTCGCTGCTCCCACTGTGTACGAAGCCCTCTGGCTGTGTACTTATAGACGCTCTTTTCTAAAACATCATTTAGAAAAGCAGTCATGACACCCAACCGCCAGATATCATAGTCATGGTATGTAGCCGTGGCAAGTAGGATCTGGATGGACTTAAGCATAGCTACTTAGAAAAGGTTTCATCATAATCCATACCTGGTCAATGATGCAAACCTTTAACAAGTCTAGCTTTGAAAGTCTCAACCTTTCCATGTACACCAAGTAATCTTCTCAAGATATACTTGCTCCTGATGGGGATTTAACCCTTCAGATAAAGCAACCAAAGTCCATACTTTGTTGGTGTATAAGGATTCCATCTCAGATCGCTAAGCATTCAGCCATTCTTACAGAGTCCCACTCCTGATGGCCAGCTCGAAACTAGTTGGGTCATCATCTCATGATGCAATCCTCGTTTCCACTGTCATAGAGAAACCGAAGTATCTCTCAGGTGGGTGAGAAACCCTACTAGATCGGCGGAGAGTCTGAGGTTCGTTGGAAACTATTGAATTCTTTGGTTCTACCAAATCATCAGCTGCAGTTTGTATAACTGGAACCTTTCCAGTTCTACATAACAGGCCTTGCCTCGAGCTTGTCCGGATTTTGCTTTTAGACATAGGCCGGACAACCCCAAATCTTAACTTACTTAAGATATGGGTTCTTCCCATTCCATATCACATATGAAGTGGTAGGCAACTGATTTGATTTGAACCCTATTCAATAGGTATGCAGCTTCACAAGTGCATAATTCCCAAAAGGAAATAGGAAACTCAGTAGTACTCATCATAGAGCGCACCATATCACATAGGGTGATTTTGCTCCGCCCCGATACACCGACGTGCTGTGGTGTATACGGAGGAGTAATGCTGAGAGAGAATCTCATTCTCCTTTAGAATAGTCCAGAAATTCCGTGCTCAAGTATTCTCCTCCTTGATCTCATCAAAGAACATAATATTTATACCCGTTTTTGGTTCTCTACTTCTAACTTATATTCTGTGAATATCTCAAAAGTTTCGAACTTGTGTTTCAACAGGAACATATGTCTGAATCTTGAGAGATCATCAGAGAATGTAATGAAGTACAAAGAACCGGTCTTGGCATGTGTAGACGGGAGACTTTCATACATCAACATGTATCAATCCCAAGAGTTCACTAACTCTTTCTCTGTTTCCAATAAACAGAGCTATGGTCATCTTATTTTTGTGACATGACCGGCAAGTTTCACAAGATGTAAATTCAAACAGATTTAAATATGCATCTATATGTAACTTAGCTAGTCGTGTCGCATTGATATGACCTAGTCTACAATGCCTCAAGAAGGATTCGTTCATTTCTGAACTCTTCCTCTTGTGTGTGTTCTGTATACTAAGAACTGTAGCTTGATTTAGAACGTCAATGCTTTTAGATAACGTGCCTGAACCGATCAACTTTTGATATAGAAAATGTTCAAAACATTATCCATCAATACAAAATTATATCCTTTCTTTACTAATAAAGAGAATGATATGATGTTGTATATCAGGTTCGGTATCTAATAACATTTGTTCAGAATCAATGTATTCTGGTAATACAGGGTGATAGTGACCAACAGACTTGGCTGCAACACTTACACCGTTTTCTGTCTCATGAAACTTATCACCCGTTCTCAGTTCTCTACCTTTCTGTAGCCCATGTAACAGATTACATATGCGGGATCCTGATCCGGTATCACATACCCAGGACGTAAAGGATACTGAGAAACGGTTCTATGTAATGAACACACCCGAAGATGATGCATCAGCATGCACTTTCTTCGTTTGGGCGGCGCGGGAAATCTGGTATTCCCCAATTTCCTGCTCTGTCTTATAACATTTATAAGTTGGAGCGGGACCAACGTTCCCAGCTCAGTTTAACAAGCGGGTTCGGTCAATATATCCGTTTTATTATCTTGATTAAGGTGTGATATGGTCGCTACCTGGAGAGAGAGAGAAGAAAACACTCAGCGTATGTTCTTGCAAGATTAGATTGGTTATCTAATATATCTAATCAGGATGTCTCCCACTATTTTTATCAAATCTTCCTTCAAACCCTAAAAGGAAAGACTAGCCGAGATTAATTACACGCTACAAGTTCGCCAATCTTTCAACCAGGCCAGTGTCGGTACTTTGAGGGAGGTCCCCCGTGCTTTCGCATGAACCTAATTAAAGTAAACCTCGTTTTCCCAGAGGCGTAACCTCGTTAACACCTTTCTAGACACCTACTTGATCGGCTAATTGTAATGTGTAAAACTCTTCCAGGAGTAACTCTTACTCGCAGCGGGTATCGGGATCCAACAATCTCATAGAAGGTATGCAATCTCATTGCAAATTTCAACACTTGAAATTCCCGATAATTTTGCCCTTAACGTGCTATGACCTTGACGAAAGCCAACAAACCATAGCCCGCTAGTCAAGTTCAACCCGTACATTTCTTGACTGAATTAAACCCACCCGCACGACCCTTGACGAAAGCCAACAAAGCCGTACGACTACCCTAATCCAATCGCATCGTATGCAGCAGATAAGCAGCATATAGCTACCGCACACTACACCTTGACGAAAGCCAACAAATGTATCACGAACACTATATACAACTTATCTGAAATGACGGAGGGCTACGACAGGTTTTTCAAAAAACCTATTGCGTAATGAACTTGATATCGTTGTAGAATCAAATGATTTTAAAATGGAGTGTTTTTAAGACTTTTACTAGTTTCGCTAAAGAGGTCACTCCCGGTGAAGGGATCTCGGCTCTTTCCTCATCGAATGAGGTGCAGGATATATCATATATATCACTGTGCAAAGCAAAAACTCTAAAAGCAATCAAAAGACAAACCGAGTGTTGTAGCATCTCCCAGTTATTGCTAAAGGGGTCACTCCCGGTGAAGGGATCTCGGCCTTTTCCTTATCGAATAAGGTGCAGGATGTTCTACAAGGAACACCGCGATGCAAAGCAAGAACTGTAGCTACCTTTTTTTCGAAAATTCGATTCCACAATATCTTTTAGGTTTCTTTTATTTCATTAATCTCATTAATGAAGTCCCATCATTTAAGTCACCTAAACATCACAGATAAATACGACGTACACTTATGCTATCCGCATTCGCCTCGATGTCCCCTCGTGCACCGTTAGGTTAGGTAACTAACGGCAGAGTGGGGCAGGGCTAGCGTGGGTGTAAAACATAAGTAACGTCTATATAATATACCATATATACTATATACAGTATCTATCACAACATATCAAATGATCACATCACAGATATCGCAGCAGAAGAAACATATGAAATAATGGATATACTAGGACGTCCGTGTTTTATTTTGAGCCTCTATAAAACACGATTCCACGGTCGTGATGAATAGCCAATCCCACACCCCTAGACCCCTACGAGAGCGGAAAGCAACCCTACCAATTCTAGAGTTAGGAGACCCGGACTCGACTCCTCGAGATGGTCTCCCACTGGATCCTAGAACCCGTTTACTTGTGCTCCCCTCCTTGGGTCTATCCTAATGCGGAAAAGTAAATAATATACAATGGTGACATCATCCTCAGCCCGGAAGTGCCCCAACAAAAGAATATTACATACAAGTTTTTACATGAATGAAAATGAAAAACACTCATCTCACATAAAAACCCCCGGCTATTCAAACACGACGATCCAATATAACATATCCAGCAACACATAACATCACATGTCATCAACGTAAGTAAATATGCCCATCCCAATTGTCGTTGACATATAGCAACGAAACCGGCGATATCACATATTACACTTACGGTCACAGAAAAGAAAGTGTAAAACTACAACAGTTGGAATCCGCAACCTGCTTAGACATCACATGCCTAATCAAATGAATTCCTTAGACATCGCATGCCTAACAATTATAAACCCCGCATTTTAGTCTCTTTATCGAAAACTCTTTTCAATATCAAGTCGGGTAATTCAACAAGATTCCCGACAATCTGATCGAATGCTCGTCGCAAACTTTAGTAGACGGCCGCACCCCCGATGCCGTCGACGAAGTGCACTAGGGCGGAACACCGCTGCCGTGAGCACCCGAACGGATGCTTTTTGGCGACGGGGTTCTCCTACAGCCACTTGGTCGGGGCTATGGGGCATGGCTGTCTATTAAGTTTACCCGACGAGTATCCGCGTTTGCTACGTGATTGCGACGGACTTTTGATCACATCAAAATTCCATGGCAACCGATCAAGTGAGACTAAACCGCTAGATTTATAACATTCAAATTAGTTATCTCATAACTACTTGTGGATTCCAAATATTGTATCACATTCCAGATAAATAGACAATGTTAAACTTTCCGATTGAATAATCAAACACCCAAGTTTTCCCAATATAAATCTCAACACTTGAGGGGAGTTTAAAAAACATTCATCACATGCCACAGTACCAACGGTCCAGCCGTAGAAGGGTCAAGCCAATGCCTTACATGTGGCACGCCGTACTGCCCCAAACCCTAAGATTCAAAAGGCAGTTCAAGATGGTCACATAATCGAGTTAAGATTTGTTGTCTTCTAGAGGGTCTATCGCGTTACTTGCACGACTTAGAACGTTCTTAAACTACGGAAAAAGTGAGTTATTGATATCCGGTCGAACTTTTTAACACGTTCTAAAATTACCTGGAAACACACAAAGACGAAGTCAAACTTTCCGATCGAATCAACGAGTCCCCAATTCAACCAAGAAAACTCAACTCTTGAGTAAACTTAAAAATACTCAGAAAGAACAGAAAATATAATAGGGAAATTACAGTGCAAAAAGTAAAGGATGACGTCATCGTTTGGCCGCGGAACCGCCGCAGGAGCCAAGAACATGCCGCGGTTCCGCGGCGCTTTGGGCGCCAACTTTTGTCGTTTTGCACAATTTTCCTTATAATTGTCTGCTGAATTTTTTAAGCATTTTTAATTTGGAAAAATCCACAATTTCAAAAAATGTATAGAGAAGGGTTTTATCGGGGTTTTCCGGGTTTGATCGGACTTCTAACTTCGTCTCCACTTCGCCTAAAGCTCTAGCTAGGCTCTAATACCACTGTAGGGTTGCTAGGCACGCGCACAAGGGTCTACGAGGTATCAACCATGCCCGATTAAAATTTTAGCCGTGCCGAACAACCCGAAGCCGGAAGTTTTAAACTAGGGTTTAGGCGAAAACAAGCATGTTAAACTTTTAACACTAAGTGAAAGGGATTACAACCTTTGTAGATCCGGTCCTTCACTTCATTAGCTCCATGTAGATGTCCCCATCGCTGCGATCGTGAACTCCGGACTCTAGAAAAGCTTCACAAGAAGAACGAACGTGCTTGCTTCGATGACTTCGAGGCCGAAGATGATCTATGTCGGGGAGACACTAACTCAAGCTATTCCTTCACTAGGTCATAAACTTTATGAAGAGAACACACTCTACTACATGGCAAGTGGTAGAGAATGAAGAAGTAGGAAGTGGGCTCACTTTAGAATTGATTTTCTCACTCTTTTTCTCATGGCACCATTGGAGCTAGTAAGCTTTTCATGGAGTTTGATGAAGAAGAAGAAGAAGAAAGAATAATCTCATCATATCAATTATTCTCCTCTCAATAATGTAACCATGGGTGAGTTAAGCTATCATGCTTAACTCATGTAGAGAATTAACCAAAGCATGAGGTTAAGGGTTGGGTTAACTAAATATCCTTAAGAATGACAAAAGAGTTGACTTTGTCAATATTTCCACAAGCTTCATGAAAGCTTAAGAACTTTGACAAAGTCTTTCTCTTTTGTTATTCTTAAGATATAAACAAAACCCTAATCTTTATCCTAATCTTGGTATAAGTCTCATACACCCATCTTTGATGTATCATCAAGCATGATACAATCATATGCACACAAATATATATCACATATACACTTATGCACAATCAAGTGAGAAAATAAATCTTGAGTGAGCTAATACTAGTTAATGTAATGTAATATATAAAATATATAATTATACATTAAATTATTAAATCAACTCTTGATCTAATAACCCGGCTATAACCGACTAATATCATGTGTAACAACTTATCGAATCAACACTTGATCCGATAACCCGGCTATATCGCATACAACCGATCAATGTCACGAATCGCGAGAATAGAATACGGTATCTCATATCGTATTAATCTCGGTCCCGCACATATCACATATGTGCTCCTACTCCGTTTCGCTTGAGCCAGGAAACCCCTGTATAGGACTCTAAAGACTCGTCAATACGCCGGCAGTAGGTGATGATCATATCAAACACCCACAAGCCGCAAGCGGTCTGCTAAACGTAACGGCCACCCGGGTATTGAGGGATCAGAAGATCAACAAGCAAGCCCGGTAGTACTCCTGTGAATCCAATCAGTAACACTCCCGTACAGTCTGGTCTCGTCGTCTGATATGTCGCATATCTCGCCTAGGGGTGGTAAACGTCAGACCCCAGTAGCTCGATAAGTCGTGTCGATATGAGGTCTATAACAGTTTGAGAAACTACTGGTAACACTTACCAGTAAATCTCAGCAACCCTGGCCAGGGATTTCCAGTTATAGCCAATCGAACACAGCACAACATCAACTCCCTATACCGGGAGAGACGAATCCCCTCCTATCGCTCATTGCCTCCATGTGATTCGGGACTGTACCCAAAAACCACCGTTTTGTATGCCCTCTTGGATGTGGTAAGGTGGAAATCAAAGCACAGTGGGAATCACACAAGACACTATGACGATCTCGGGTCAACAGACTACTCTGTACCAGTGTCACCGGAGAACTGCCATCTGACGTGAGGTATAATACCATCTGGGAGTTCTCGGCGAGTCCGTCAAGTATACCCAGTCTCCACTGAGCA
Source organism: Agapanthus africanus (assembly GCA_030015575.1). NCBI lineage: Eukaryota > Viridiplantae > Streptophyta > Magnoliopsida > Asparagales > Amaryllidaceae > Agapanthus > Agapanthus africanus. The sequence goes on from CM057337.1 coordinate 98,578,614, forward strand.
CCCGTACACCATCCTTGCTGTCAAACACCGATGGATATAGGATCATCCATCGCCCATCATATGGGTCAAGATGCGTATACGCTAGTCTACTCTGGTGCATCGATGCCCTGTCTCGATACACCCTCGATTAGGAACAGTTATAGGATGTACTCATCGACTACCGTGGCCCCACTAGTATGATCTCATCATAGTCCCAGTAGTCGAGTACATATTCTAAGGGCTTTATCAACATGTATTAGAGACAATCAGAGTACATGTTAAGATAAAGTACAACCAGATAGCATACTATCATGTCGAGCAAGAATGTCCTCCCTATATACGTCCCAGCATCCACCACAATATACATCATATGTACAGTAATGGCCTCTAGGGCATACATATAACTAACACCGTGTTCCACGTAGCCAGGAATTTTGCTCTTGATGCTTCCCATGGGTTCACTGCCATGTTCGGCGAGGACCAGGCTCCGCTCTGGATGCTTCACACGAGGTCATTGCAGTGCTCTGCGAGGACCAGGATCCGCTCTGGACGTTTTCCATGGGGTCAGAAGTGACATAATCCGTGTTCCACGTAGCCAAGAATTTTGCTCTGGATGCTTCCCACGGGTTCACTGCCGTGTTCGGCGAGGACCAGGCTCTACTCTGGATGCTTCACACGGGTTCACTGCCATGCTCTGCGAGGACCAGGATCCGCTCTGGACGTTTTCCACGGGGTCAGAAATGACATAATCCGCGTTCCACGTAGCCAGGAAATTTGCTCTGGATGCTTCCCACGGGTTCACTGCCGTGTTCGGCGAGGACCAGGCTCCGCTCTGGATGCTTCACACGGGGTCATTGCCGTGCTCTGCGAGGACCAGGATCCGCTCTGGACGTTTTCCACAGGGTCAGAAGTGACATAATCCGCGTTCCACGTAGCCTGGAATTTTGCTCTGGATACTTCCCATGGGTTCACTGCCGTGTTCGGCGAGAACCAGGCTCCGCTCTGGACGTTTTCCACGGGGTCAGAAGTGACATAATCCGCGTTCCACGTAGCCAAGAATTTTGCTCTGGATGCTTCCCACGGGTTCACTGCCGTGTTCGACGAGGACCAGGCTCCGCTCTGGACGTTTTCCACGGGGTCAGAAGTGATATAATCCGCGTTCCACGTAGCCAGGAATTTTGCTCTGGATGCTTCCCACGGGTTCACTGCCGTGTTTGGCGAGAACCAGGCTCCGCTCTGGATGCTTCACACGGGGTCATTGCCGTGCTCAGCGAGGACCAGGATCCGCTCTGGACATTTCCCACGGGGTCAGGAGTGACATAATCCGCGTTCCACATAGCCAGGAATTTTTCTCTGGATGTTTTCCACAGGTTCACTGCCGTGTTCGGCGAGGACTAGGCTCCGCTCTGGATGCTTCACACGGGGTCATTGCCGTGCTCAGCGAGGACCAGGATCCGCTCTGGACGTTTCCCACGGGGTCAGGAGTGACATAATCCGCGTTCCACGTGACCAGGAAGGGTTGACTTTATCCGCATTTCACGGAGTCGGAGTGTGACTCTCGGCCAGCTGTACACTGCCGAGCCATGGAACTGGGAATTGCCGCTGTTTCGCTTTGCTTGATGTTGTGTCTATTGTAATGAGACGAATGTCGAGATGATCTCCAGGTTATCTGTGAACCGTTGAGATTTGGCTTCTTCCGCTGATGAAGCCTGGGGAGGAAAGGCATGATTCCTTTTTTGTTTGCGCCTCTGGATTGTATACAGGGATTGATGTGATATTACCTGTAGGGCAATCATTTCATTTTTTTTATTTCTTTCCGTGATGCTCTATCATTTCAGCTTTTATATCGCGAAGGTCGTGATTGCCCAATCATTTCGGCTATTTTTCGCGGTGCCCAATCATTTCGGCTATTTATTTTTATTTTTACTCGCTGCCTTTTATTGCGAGTTGCCCAATCATTTCAGCTGTTTTGCATGCGTATATTTTTACTTGCTGATTTTGTTGCAAGTTGCCCCATCATTTCGGCTATTTCGTATGCACGTGTGGTTTGCCAGCTTTTTGCTTGCAAGCTTGGAATTAGACACCGATTTCGGTATCAGCACCGCTACAACTGGGATATTGCCAGCAGCGAATCATCATTTGCCTCTGTCGATGTCGAACAAAGGTGGCATAGCAATCAGGGTTAGGATCCTGTCGACTAAGGCTTTTGACTTCATGAGCCGTAAGGGTCTCATAAAGGTATTTCTCCCTGCGAGTCGTGAGGATCTCGTAGGTGCGTTTTCTCTTTAAGAACCGTGAGGATTCCTAAGTGCATGTACTGCTGTAAGTCGTAAGGATCTTACAAGAGAGTTTTCTCCTTATAAATCGAGAGGACTTATAAGGGTTGTTCACCGTGTAGACATATCCCTACTCACGGATGGGACTTTGTTACGGAAATGTTTATTCACGCCCTTGGATTGTATACAAGGGTCAGTACTGAACCGTTTGTAGGGCAGTATTGGAAGTTGTGGGGGCTGCTTAAGAACAGGTTCAGATCCCTGTAGCTTAAGACTTTTGAATCTTATGAGCCGTGAGGGTCCCATAAGAGGGTTCTCCTTACGAGTCGTGAGGATCTCGCAAGTGTAATTTCTCCTTAGGAATCGTGGGGATCCCTAAGTGTGTTGCTCCCTTATGAGTCGTAAGGATCTCACGCAGGTGGTTTCTCCTTACAAAGTCGAGAGGACCTTGCAAGTGTCTTTTAACGAGATTGCGCCTTTTCGGGTTTTCACAAAACTCGCCGGTAGCCCTGCTGTTTTTACTCACGGAGCCCTTTCGGGTTTTCATCCGTGCCTATTTTGCTTATGGACATACCGCTTTCTCCTTTTCTCTTTTTTTTTATTCTAACGAGCTTGCGCCCTTTCGGGTTTTCACAAAACTCGCCGGTAGCCCTGCTGTTTTTACTCACGGAGCCCTTTCGGGTTTTCATCCGTGCCCATTTTGCTTATGGACATACCGTTTTCTTTCTTTTTTTTTATTTGTTGTACCAGCATTGGGATGCTGCAATCCATCGTAGTTTATCGACACCTCGGTCAACGGCTAGTTTTAGGACGTAGTGGTCCGTTGTTAGTTTAAGGACGTTTCGGTCAATCGTTAGTTTAAGGATGTTTCGGTCCGCTGTTAGTTTAAAGACGTTTCGGTCCGTTGTTAGTTTAAGGACGTTTCGGTCCACTGTTAGTTTAAGGACGTTTCGGTCCGTTGCTAGTTTAAGGACGTTTTGGTCCACTGTTAGTTTAAGGACGTTTCGGTCCGTTGCTAGTTTAAGGACGTTTCGGTCCATTGTTAAGGAAGTCGGTTACGACTTGTAGAGTTTGGGCTTAGGAAGATAGCGAGCGGACATAGACGTCGTCATCTATCGTTGACCCAGGCCGTGACTCGTCAGGCGTAGTATTTCTTTAGGAAGCTACCGTTTATTGGCCTGAAAGGTCTTTCACCATGCATGTCTATGAGTAGATAGGCTCCACCCTGATAGACCTTGTCTATGATATACGGGCCTTCATAGTTTGGCTCGAATTTCCCCCGCTTGGCATGATTAGGGATCATAGGTCTTTTGACTACTAGCACGAGTTCGCCTTGGCGAAATGTTCTCGGCCTAGTTAATCTTTCGTATGAGCACGTCATCTTTGCTTTATAAGCCTCCAGGTTTTGTTGCACTATGAGCCGGGTTTCATCAAGGGCGTCGAGCTCCTCAAGCCGGAGGTGAGCATTCTCTTCGTCCGTTAGCTCGTAATGAACTACCACTCATAGAGAGGGTAGTGTTCATACCATAATATTGCATTATTATATTCCCCATTCTTATTCGTTTTATAAATAAACAGGTGCTTTTGACGCATGTCTGCTACATATTACAGGTTACAGGTTCTTGGATCTAAAACAGTGAAAAAGATAAAAGATGATGCAAAAGTGGAACTACAACTAACAAATAGAAGGATCATGATCAAGCCTACATAAAAGATAAAGTTCACAAAGTACAAGGCAATACAAGGTCCAAGATCGCGAAGCCACGGTTAAAGTCCACCACAATTATTCACTGGAGATCTGGAAGAAATCTAGAAGCCCAATTGAGAAAAAAACCAAAGAAATAAGAAGCCCAAAAAGCCCACCACCAGCACATAAATTTGCAGAATATGATCCAATCATTGGGCTGTGGAACCGCGGCCCAACCCTTGCTGTAGCCGCGGTTCCGCGGCCATATAGAGCCTGAAGATAAAATATTTTTTACCCAAATTCCAGAGGCGGCGCGGATCATTGACTAGGTCTTTTCTTAGAGGGCATTTTTGTAAAAACAGATGTGCGAATCAATTGTAACCTAGGGTTTCTATGAATCTATAAATAGAACCCTAAAAACCTTTTCTAGTGTATGCCTCCTTTTAATAATAAAATTCAGAATTCTTTATGGAGAGTATCGGTGCCTCTTTTCATTTCATGAATTCAGATCTGACAACCCTGTGTTGATGTTTGGAGAGAGCCATCTATAAAGTAGGTAATTTTTCATTCTCTGCCCTAGTTTAGATTTAATTCTTTGCCCTAGATAATTGTTAGAGTTAGCATTGGGGAAGACTTTTGAGAGATGAGATCTCTCATCCCTTTCTTACCCATCACATATAATCAATAGGACTCCATGCATACACGCACACACCGCGCCCTACGGCACCCTATCCCTCGAGGTAGCGGTGATACCGTAGTATAAAGGCCCGGTTGCGCGTGTTTTCCATGGAGGTTAGGGTAAGGATTGATAAAGGAAGGACAAGAACCTAGAGGAAGGAACAACTTCCCGAATGGATCTAATCCCCTTTACTAATAATTACCATAACTCCTCTTAGATCCTAATTTGGGTATAGAAAGCGTTGAGATTTATTTACATTTCCAAACCATTCCTAAACCTAACCCTAGCAAGATTTAGATCTAGATAATCTTAGTATAGATAGATTTAGTTTTTAGATTTAATAAATCAATCCGATTCCCATCGGAATTAGCTCGTTTGAGCGATTAGGAAATTCACAACATCCCTGTGGACCGACCCGTACTCACCGGCTAGCTACCAAGCGACGCCATTCTTGATTGCGGTTATAGATATTTTTGAGACAAATCAAATGACTCACCACCCGAGACCTCTTTTGCCGCGGAAACGCTGCGTATAGGTGACGTCATCCTCTGGAATTTGCACTGTAAGCTTCCTGTTATTTCTCCTCTGCAAATTTCAATATATCTTCTGAAAAATTCCTGCAGGATTCTGTACGCTTTAAAAATCTTTCTCTTTCCAAATAACAAGTCTTGTACAGGATTTGTGCGCTTCGCTTGAAATAGAAATTGATTGCAAGTAATCTTTTCTGTTGCATATCTTTTCTCGAAAATCTTTTTGCAACAATTTTTCCAAATAAAGAGAAAAAGAAAAAAGGAAAATTTTTATTAGAAAACTTGCAAATTTCTTTTGCCGCAAATAAATCCTTGCACCACCCAACCTTCTTTCTTTTCCCTTTTCTTCTAACATGAGTACCCCACATGATAAATCTCTTGCCGAACTTTGGTATCCCGAACCTAACTTTGCGTCATACGTCAATTGTTTCGGTCGATTTAAGGAAGATCCCTCCGTGCCAAAAATTTCTTTGAAAGATCAAATAGAAGCGTCTAGGAGAAACAGTTTGACTTTGCAACCCACTTTGTGTCAACCAAGTCATATGTTGATACCACTTTTTCAAGTCCTGCTCTAACTCCTAAACCGATGTCCATTGCTGAGCATATTGCTCAATCTCGTAGCCGATCTTTCACCCCTTTCCACTCATCTAGTTCTAGGGATCCACAAGACTATTCACCTTTTTATCCACATGTTGACCCTACCCCTGTCCAACCACCTATTTCCTACCAGTTCTACCCGACTTTCCCACCGTCACTAGACACTGTTTCTACACAGCCTTTTGGGAGTTTCATATATCCAAACAATTTCGAATCTTTTACCGAAACCCCCTTACCACCTGTCACGACCTGCAGGGTACGGAACGTGACTGGCACTTAAGTTTACGAAACGTTTCAAGACGTCCGTAAAATAAGTAAGCCAAAGCCCAGAAACCAAAACCAAATAAGCAAAAGAGTGAAGAGAACCCAATCAATTTAAAGCGAGTTTATCAAATAAGTCATATAAAACCTTTTTAAAAACAATATCAATTTTTCCGAAAATTTCGGCAGAGTCTCCTTTGTAAATACTGGCCCCCAAAATGGGTACAACAAGAATATATATGAATCCAACAAATAAGGCATCCCCAAGCGGGAGCTAGCTCTTCGCCACAAGGCGGTCATAAATCCCACGCAATATAAAGCAACAACATGCGAAATAATCATAAGAAAGCATGAGAAAAACAACATGTCGACTCAAGTGAGCTCAACCCCAAAATACAGCATAAAAAGTCCACAAATCTCACAGTCTCATCTCTAGGTCAATATACAACAATACTGGTAGATATCGTAGATGGAGTACACTAGATACAAAGAATATACAAGGTGGTACAAAATAATAATATAACCCACCTAAGAGCAAAACCTCGAGTCCAGGCAAAAGAGGCAAAAGAAGCAAGTGCGCCTGCCGCTACTGTACTGACGGAGCGGACCTGCAAAAGGCTGTGGCACAACGGGGTGAGTTGCCAACTCGTGAGTAATAAATAACATCTACACAGGCTATCGAAAGCATGCACACAAGCATCCTAGCATCTAAAATACAGGTAAGGCAGGACATAATAGCAGGTATGTATGCAATATGAATATACTAGCAGGTATGAATGCAATGCGAATCAACTCATGATCTGAATGTGTAAGTATAAGAATCATGTTTTTTCTTTAAGAATCTCTTTTGAAATACCAGCACAATACCAATAGAATCAACAAGAACCTGTGTCCAGCAACGACACCTCAAAACTATCATAAATCTCATATATCCATGTCATAGTATCTCTGGCCTCAGCCATCCGGCTGACCCATCTCAATATCAATGTCTCATCATCTCGCGGCCACGGTCGGTATCCTCTGGATATCTGCCGTTCCAAACAGTCACCGGTAGGTAATCCGCCCCCTGCCAGGCTCATCGTCAGCAACACGAGCTTCTTGCCCCGGGGTACCTTACCGGGCCCACCATGTACCCGAGACGGTTCATCCAACTCCTCGAAACGGGTCTCGAAAACCACAGCAAACTCATGGTGGACGACACTTACATCATTAGAAAACCGCAATTTACATATTTTAAAAATATAATAAGTTTAGAAATTTTGCGGCTTTATCCCGAAATCCAGAAATATCATAAAATCTCAAGAAATCCTCATAAGTGCATATGTCAATGATAATGAATGCATATGGTATCAATAATCATGTTGCGATGTGTGATTAATAGACTAGGCATGAACAAATAATATGACGAGGTACATGCACATGAATAGCAATCCTACGATTTCATTTTAAGGAATTAAAAGCAATAGCACATGTTTAAGTATCAATTATAGTAAAAGGTTTCAATTTATAGGTTATCTAGTGTGGTGGCATGGCAATTACCAGGGCGTGGGTGTAAGCATGAATAGTGCTCGTGCTGCGTATAAAAACCCTGGCAATGGTGCAGGTGTCCTATAGAATGGGTTCGCATATGTATGTCGATATAAGGCATGAATATAGCAAATAATGATACAAGTATTACACCCCTAATTACTAACATTACTAAGAATCTTTTTAAGCTACTAAAACTATCGGGCGACCTGCGTCATCCAACGATAGCCCCCCGTAGATGTTACATCTACTCACAGAAATCCTCAGCTAGCTACGTCCGATCACCGCTTTCCCTTTTCGTGCCGCATCCGAAGCCTCCGCGACCGAACCTGGAATTTACATCAATACAAGACATAAGGTTACATATCATGAAACGACACAAATCCCGAACGAGAATATCTACGTTCACAAGCTAGGCACAACGTGCACAGGGTGCGCGGAACACACACGAAAACCGCAAAAACTAACTAGAATCGCCGATTTGGTCGCCCGACAAAGCTAAAACCTGATCACTCAAAAATCCGCACTCACACATCCTAAATGTCGTAGGATATGTTGAAAATATAATCAAGTTATCATAATAATTCATCACATAATTTCATAAAAAAAAACTAGTAAGCATTTACATTCCAAAATCGGTGCAAACATCGCCGATTTGCGATAAAGTGCACAAAACATCGCGCAACCACCCAAGTCAACCATAGATAGCCACTACACTAATTTCCAACACGCTAGCAATGCTTCAAAACCAAATTTCCATAAGCAACCCTTTCTTGATTTTTATAAATAGCAATTGCAATCAAAATTTCACACTAAAATAACTTAGATTAGCATAATTTGAAGCCATATAAGCAAAGTAACCCCATTGATTAGGTTAGTAAAACACTAGATAGCAAAATAAATTAATTAATCCAATAATGGTTTTCTAAACCCTAATTAAATTTTCAAGCCATGAACTTTTAAAACCTAGACTAGAAATTAACACTAATATTTACACTAAAACAACTCAATTAAAGAAATCTAACCAAAAGAATTTAAATGGGTAAGGATTATACCTCTAGATCTAGAGATCTAGCAAGAAATTTTGACTCCAAAGATGGTCTCCTAGCATCCAAGATCCATGCAAGAAAGGTTAAGAAGAATGGATGAAGGATTTGGTTTGAATTTTGAATAAATTGTGGATTTTTGGAGCAAATTTTGGATGAACTTTGATGGAAGAAGAGTGGAGATTTGGGGCTGTTTTTTTCTGCAGGAATTTAGCAGTGAGGGAGTGGGGAGAAGTGTGGGGAAGTGGGGAAAAAAGTCCAAGTCAACCCTCTCATATTACCATAATACCCTTACCCTTTAAATATATATATATAACCATTTTTAACCCATTTCTCACATGATTTAAGGTCAAAAAGAGGGAAAGAAAATTCTTGGGCTGATACAACAGTGTGGGGCTGGACAAGGGGAGTGAGGGTGAGTGTGAGAGATTTTACAAAAAAATTCTATGCAAAAAGACCCCCTACAAGTCCAAAATTGCAAGTTTTAGCTTAAATTCAATAAATTTCGTTTTCCATAATAAAAATTAGTTAAAACTTAAAATAAAATACTAAAAATTTATGTTACAACTAGATTTTAATTAACATGATTTTAAATCTTAAATTTAGCCCATTTAAATTTGTATTTATCGCTAATTTAATGTATTTTCTTACCGGCTTAAAATAATATTAAAAAATTGAAAAATAGGGAAAAATTTTTAAATGACCAAAAATTAATAATTAACTCATTAGCTACTAAAAACTAGCAATTACCTATCCAAATTAGGTATAATTAGTCCTAAACTGCAAAATAACAAAAAAGACGGTTTTCGGAAAAATACCGAATTTTCACCGATTTTCAGGAAAACACCAAAACGACTTTTCAAGGCGCTACAATCTTCCCCCTTTTAAAGAAATTCGGTCCCCGAATTTAAAAATATAACTACGCGTACCTTCAAAGAGATGGGGATATTTCTTCCTCATCTCGCCCTCGGTCTCCCAGGTAACCTCCTCGCTGCTCGGGCTACGCCAAAGGACCTTGACGGTTGGTATAATCTTCGATCTCAACTTCTTCACCTGCCGATCCAGGATGGCCACCGGCTGCTCTGCAAATGAAAGGTCGCGCTCTAGCTGGACTGTCGGGTGCTGAATCGCATGCGAAGGGTCGTGAAGGTACTTGCGGAGCATCGAAACATGGAAGACGGGGTGAACATCGGGAAAGCTGGGTGGAAGGGCCAAACGATATGCAACAGCGCTGACACGCTCGAGGATCTCGAAGGGACCTACGAATCTAGGGCTAAGCTTCCCCTTTCGCCCAAAATGCATCACGCCCTTCATCGGAGAGACTCTCAGAAAAACATGGTCGCCAACTGCGAACTCTAATCTGCGACGGCGCCTGTCGGCATACGATTTCTGCCTGCTCTGAGCTGCTCTCATCCGGTCTCGGATCAACTGTATCTTCACTGTCGTCTCCTCAACAAGCTGAGGCCCCAAAATACTGCTCTCGCTGAGCTCTGTCCAACAGACGGGCGATCTGCATCTCCTCCCATACAATGCCTCAAAAGGTGCCATCTGAATAGTATCCTGGAAGCTGTTGTTGTAGGAGAACTCCACTAGAGGTAAATGATGATCCCAGCTACCGCCGAAGTCTAAAACGCACGCTCTGAGCATGTCCTCGAGAGTCTGAATGGTCTGCTCTGACTGTCCGTCGGTCTGCGGATGAAACGCTGTGCTGAAGCTCAAACGAGTGCCCAAAGCCTCCTGAAGTCTCTGCCAAAGTCGGCTGGTGAACTGGGTGCCTCGATCTGACACGATACAAGTCGGTACGCCATTCAACCGCACGATCTCGTCGATGTAAAGCTGGGCATACTGAGCGAAGCTGAAAGTCGTCTTCACTGGCAGGAAGTGAGCCGCTTTCGTCAATCGATCTACGATCACCCAGATGGAGTCATACCCTCGACTGGTCCTGGGTAGACCCACAACGAAATCCATCGAAATCTGCTCCTATTTCCATTCCGGAATGGGTAACGGCTGTAGCTCTCCTGCGGGCCTCTGGTGCTAGGCCTTGACTTGCTGGCAAGTCAGGCATCTCGATACAAACTCCGCAATGTCCCTCTTCATCCCGTCCCACCAGTAGGTCTCTCTCATATCATGGTACATCTTGGTGGAACCGGGGTGGACACTATACACTGATCGGTGTGCCTCCTCAAGAATGTCGCGCCGTAATCCATCAGCATCTGGTACGCACAGTCTAGATCCATAGCATAAAATCCCCTGATCGTCAATCACGAACTCGGAAAATCTGCCCTGTCCCATCTGTGTCATGATCTCTGAGCAACGGTCGTCACTGCGCTGTGCCTCATATATACGGTCAAGCAATTGTGGGCGTGCATGAACATGCGCGAGTTGTCCCCCTGTTTGAGTGAACTCGAACTCAACTCGGCTGTCACATAAAATCTACCAATCTGCTGACGACTGCCTCTGCACTGCGCGCAAATAGGATAGACTACCCCCGGGCCTCCTGCTCAAAGCATCTGCCACTACATTCGCCTTGCCTGGGTGATATAAGATCTCGCAGTCGTAGTCTTTCACTAACTCCATCCAACGATGCTGTCTGAGGTTCAGGTCTCGCTGCTGAAATATGTACTTGAAGCTCTTATGGTCTGTGAATATTTGGCACGACTCGCCATATAGGTAATGTCGCCATATCTTCAGTGCAAAGACCACTGCAGCCATCTCTAAATCGTGAGTGGGGTAGTTCTGTTCATGCTTCTTCAACTGCCGAGAAGCATAAGCGATCACCCGGCCACGCTGCATCAATACGCATCCTAACCCCACTCGCGAAGCATCACAGTAGACCACAAATCCGCCTGATCCCGAAGGCAAAGATAATACCGGCGCCGTAGTCAAACAAGTCCGTAGCTGCTGAAAACTGCGTTCGCACTCTTCTGTCCAAACGAAAGGAACTCCCTTCCGGGTCAAACCGGTTAAAGGTGCAGCTATACGGGAGAAGTCCTGAACAAAACGCCTGTAGTAGCCTGCCAGGCCTAGAAAACTACGGATCTCAGTAACCGATGTAGGTCGGGGCCACTGCTGAACAGCCTCAATCTTCTTCGGGTCCACACATATGCCGTCTCTCGTAACCACGTGACCCAAGAATCCGACGCTGTCCAGCCAGAATGCACACTTGGAGAACTTTGCGAACAGCTGGTGCTCCCTCAGAGTCTGTAACGTAATCCGCAAGTGCTGCTCGTGCTCCTCTCTGCTCCGGGAGTACACCAAGATATCGTCGATAAACACGATGATGAACAAGTCAAGATACGGCCTGAATGTACGGTTCATCAAATCCATGAATGCTGCTGGGGCGTTGGTGAGTCCGAACGACATCACCAAAAACTCATAGTGGCCATAGCGTGTACGGAAGGCTGTCTTCGGTATATCCTCCTGTCGGACTCGCAGCTAGTGGTATCCTGATCGTAAGTCGATCCTCGAAAAATATCCCGCACCCTGAAGCTGGTCGAACAAATCATCAATGCGTGGCAACGGATATCTGTTCCGCACGGTAACCTTGTTCAGCTGGCGGTAGTCGATGCATAAGCGCAAACTTCCGTCCTTCTTCTTGACAAACAGGACCGGAGCACCCCACGGAGAAACACTAGGTCGAATAAGCCCCTTATCTAACAAATCCTGCAACTGATCCTTCAGCTCTCGAAGCTCTGCCGGGGCTATCCGATAAGGCGGTATTGAAATAGATCCCGAGCCGGGAATCAAATCGATGCAGAACTCAACGTCGTGCTCAGGTGGTAGCCCATGTAGCTCATCAGGGAAAACATCCGGGAACTCACAAACAACCGGGACCCGGTCTAACGGAACCTCTGCAGCTCGAGTATCACAAATATACGCTAAGAATCCCTGACATCCCTTCCGCAAGAGCTGACCAGCGTGAAGAGACGAAATCAAGCTGGGAAGGGTGACCCTGCAGTCTCCCTGAATAACAAGGACTGGCTCTCCCGGAACGCTAAATCTGACTGCTTTCTCACGGCAGTCCACTGAAGCATAACATGTGGCTAGCCAATCCATGCCCAGAAGCACATCAAAGTCCAACATATCGAGGAGAATCAAATCAACCGATGAATCCCTCTCCCCGATACGAACGGAACACAATCGAAACACAAAACGAGCGACAAACGACTCGCCTACCGGGGTAATAACAACAAGCGGATGATCTAACGACGACGACTCACGGCCCAACATCGGTGCAAAGTGTGTAGATACGTACGAATGTGTGGAACCTGGGTCGAATAATACCCGTGCGTCGAAAGAGCAAACTGGCAAGGTACCTGTCACAACGGCATTGGATGCCTGCGCATCCTGCGGTGTCAAAGCAAATACTCGGGCCTGTCCTCCACCGATAGCGGGCTGACTTCGACCTCGGCCTATGCCTCCTCGTCCTCTCTGAATAGGACCGCCGCGTCCACGGCCTCTGGGTGCACCTAACTGGCATGGAGCATCGCCTGTGGTAGGAAGTAGGGCTCTCTGAGGAGGGGGTGGTGATGGTGGTAGGGTCACATGCGGAACTGTCGCTGCTCCCTGTCGTCTCGCCGGACAGTCTCTGACAAGATGGTGCGGACTCTCGCACCCAAAACACCCTGGCGACGGCTGCTGTCCCTGGGGATAAAACCATATAATTGTCCCCGTCCAAATCCTCTGCCAGGCCTATCTCTCGGAAAGAATCTGGCGCGCTGCCTCTGAGACGGTACATCAGTGCGAATCCTCTTCGGCCCAGAAATGGCCGAAGTCTGTGATATGTGTGCCTCCATCCGTAATGCCGTATCCATAGCAGCTGAATAAGTGTCGTAGTGCCGGGCGCCAATGGCAAGATATAGCTGGGCATCAAGTCCCTGTACGAACCGCTTCACCATCTTCTCTTCGGTATCCACCAAATACGAAGCATATCGGGATAACTATGTAAACTGGATGTCATACTCAGACACCGTCATCCCAGGTGTCTTGACTAAGTCCTCGAAGCTACGAGCTCTGGCGTCACGAACGCTCTCTGGGAGGAAACGAGCTAGAAAGACCGCTGTAAACTCGGCCCAAGTCATAGGCGGTAGACCTGCAGCTCGACCTCTCAAGACTGACTCCCACCATGTCTGCGCGAGACCCTCTAGTCGGAAACTCGCAAGCTCTACCCATCGATCATCCGAACATCTCAGCGAACGACAGATCCTGGCTAAACTGTCAAGGAACGTCTGTGGGTCCTCCGCTACCTCGGTGCCGGTGAATACTGGGGGTCTCAGCCTCATGAAATCCTGTAGTGAAACCGGGATGGTCACGGCGGTAGTAGTAGGAGCAGGTATTATAGCAGTCTGGGATGTAGTAGGTGCGTCATCCGGCCTCGGTGTACGACTGGCTGCAACTAGGGATCCTACCATCTGACGTAGCTCCTGCATGCCCCCCATCATCTGTCGCAACTCCTCCATACCAGTCTCGAGCCTATCCATACGGCCTGGGGAAGGTGGATCGGTCTGTCCCTGAGGCGTAGGTATACCACCCTGCTCGGTCCTCGTCTCGGACGAGCCTGCTCAGATCTCATCTCGGGCGGCAGCCCTCTGCGCTCTCATAGCCTTCGGTGGCATAGTGGCTATTCGGAGAATAGGATGATAAGAACAGTGCAATAGAATCATAGGATACACGGAATTGAAGAAGGAATTTCAAGCAAGTATATCCTAAAGTCACTTAGGCGGAGTACCGTAGCGCAAGTATGCCGCGGACATACACAGGCTACGTTACCCTACTTAAGTCACTCACTCCATCTACCAAGGGTCATCCTACACTCAAAAAGGTAAAACCTATCGCTCTGATACCAACTTTGTCACGACCCGCAGGGTACGGAACGTGACTGGCACTTAAGTTTACGAAACGTCTCAAGACGTCCGTAAAATAAGTAAGCCAAAGCCCAGAAACCAAAACCAAATAAGCAAAAGAGTGAAGAGAACCCAATCAATTTAAAGCGAGTTTATCAAATAAGTCATATAAAACCTTTTTAAAAACAATATCAATTTTTCCGAAAATTTCGGCAGAGTCTCCTTTGTAAATACTGGCCCCCAAAATGGGTACAACAAGAATATATATGAATCCAACAAATAAGGCATCCCCAAGCGGGAGCTAGCTCTTCGCCACAAGGAGGTCACAAATCCCATGCAATATAAAGCAACAACATGCGAAATAATCATAAGAAAGCATGAGAAAAACAGCATGTCGACTCAAGTGAGCTCGACCCCAAAATACAGCATAAAAAGTCCACAAATCTCACAGTCTCATCTCTAGGTCAATATACAACAATACTGGTAGATATCGTAGATGGAGTACACTAGATACAAAGAATATACAAGGTGGTACAAAATAATAATATAACCCACCTAAGAGCAAAACCTCGAGTCCAGGCAAAAGAGGCAAAAGAAGCAAGTGCGCCTGCCGCTACTGTACTGACGGAGCGGACCTGCAAAAGGCTGTGGCACAACGGGGGTGAGTTGCCAACTCGTGAGTAATAAATAATATCTACACAGGCTATCGAAAGCATGCACACAAGCATCCTAGCATCTAAAATACAGGTAAGGCAGGACATAATAGCAGGTATGTATGCAATATGAATATACTAGCAGGTATGAATGCAATGTGAATCAACTCATGATCTGAATGTGTAAGTATAAGAATCATGTTTTTCCTTTAAGAATCTCTTTTGAAATACCAGCACAATACCAATAGAATCAACAAGAACCTGTGTCCAGCAACGACACCTCAAAACTATCACAAATCTCATATATCCATGTCATAGTATCTCTGGCCTCAGCCATCCGGCTGACCCATCTCAATATCAATGTCTCATCATCTCACGGCCACGGTCGGTATCCTCTGGATATCCGCCGTTCCAAACAGTCACCGGTAGGTAATCCGTCCCCTGCCAGGCTCATCGTCAGCAACACGAGCTTCTTGCCCCGGGGTACCTTACCGGGCCCACCATGTACCCGAGACGGTTCATCCAACTCCTCGAAACGGGTCTCGAAAACCACAGCAAACTCATGGTGGACGACACTTACATCACTAGAAAACCGCAATTTACATATTTTAAAAATATAATAAGTTTAGAAATTTTGCGGCTTTATCCCGAAATCCCGAAATATCATAAAATCTCAAGAAATCCTCATAAGTGCATATGTCAATGATAATGAATGCATATGGTATCAATAATCAAGTTGCGATGTGTGATTAATAGACTAGGCATGAACAAATAATATGACGAGGTACATGCACATGAATAGCAATCCTACGATTTCATTTTAAGGAATTAAAAGCAATAGCACATGTTTAAGTATCAATTATAGTAAAAGGTTTCAATTTATAGGTTATCTAGTGTGGTGGCATGGCAATTACCAGGGCGTGGGTGTAAGCATGAATAGTGCTCGTGCTGCGTATAAAAACCCTGGCAATGGTGCAGGTGTCCTATAGAATGGGTTCGCATATGTATGTCGATATAAGGCATGAATGTAGCAAATAATGATACAAGTATTACACCCCTAATTACTAACATTACTAAGAATCTTTTTAAGCTACTAAAACTATCGGGCGACTTGCGCCATCCAACGATAGTCCCCCGTAGATGTTACATCTACTCACAGAAATCCTCAGCTAGCTACGTCCGATCACCGCTTTCCCTTTTCGTGCCGCATCCGAAGCCTCCGCGACCGAACCTGGAATTTACATCAATACAAGACATAAGGTTACATATCATGAAACGACGCAAATCCCGAACGAGAATATCTACGTTCACAAGCTAGGCACAACGTGCACAGGGTGCGCGGAACACACACGAAAACCGCAAAAACTAACTAGAATCGCCGATTTGGTCGCCCGACAAAGCTAAAACCTGATCACTCAAAAATCCGCACTCACACATCCTAAATGTCGTAGGATATGTTGAAAATATAATCAAGTTATCATAATAATTCATCACATAATTTCATAAAAAAAAATTAGTAAGCATTTACATTCCAAAATCGGTGCAAACATCGCCGATTTGCGATAAAGTGCACAAAACATCGCGCAACCACCCAAGTCAACCATAGATAGCCACTACACTAATTTCCAACACGCTAGCAATGCTTCAAAACCAAATTTCCATAAGCAACCCTTTCTTGATTTTTATAAATAGCAATTGCAATCAAAATTTCACACTAAAATAACTTAGATTAGCATAATTTGAAGCCACATAAGCAAAGTAACCCCATTGATTAGGTTAGTAAAACACTAGATAGCAAAATAAATTAATTAACCCAATAATAGTTTTCTAAACCCTAATTAAATTTTCAAGCCATGAACTTTTAAAACCTAGACTAGAAATTAACACTAATATTTACACTAAAACAACTCAATTAAAGAAATCTAACCAAAAGAATTTAAATGGGTAAGGATTATACCTCTAGATCTAGAGATCTAGCAAGAAATTTTGACTCCAAAGATGGTCTCCTAGCATCCAAGATCCATGCAAGAAAGGTTAAGAAGAATGGATGAAGGATTTGGTTTGAATTTTGAATAAATTGTGGATTTTTGGAGCAAATTTTGGATGAACTTTGATGGAAGAAGAGTGGAGATTTGGGGCTGTTTTTTTCTGCAGGAATTCAGCAGTGAGGGAGTGGGGAGAAGTGTGGGGAAGTGGGGAAAAAAGTCCAAGTCAACCCTCTCATATTACCATAATACCCTTACCCTTTAAATATATATATATAACCATTTTTAACCCATTTCTCACATGATTTAAGGTCAAAAAGAGGGAAAGAAAATTCTTGGGCTGATACAACAGTGTGGGGCTGGACAAGGGGAGTGAGGGTGAGTGTGAGAGATTTTACAAAAAAATTCTATGCAAAAAGACCCCCTACAAGTCCAAATTTGCAAGTTTTAGCTTAAATTCAATAAATTTCGTTTTCCATAATAAAAATTAGTTAAAACTTAAAATAAAATACTAAAAATTTATGTTACAACTAGATTTTAATTAACATGATTTTAAATCTTAAATTTAGCCCATTTAAATTTGTATTTATCGCTAATTTAATGTATTTTCTTACCGGCTTAAAATAATATTAAAAAATTGAAAAATAGGGAAAATTTTTTAAATGACCAAAAATTAATAATTAACTCATTAGCTACTAAAAACTAGCAATTACCTATCCAAATTAGGTATAATTAGTCCTAAACTGCAAAATAACAAAAAAGACGGTTTTCGGAAAAATACCGAATTTTCACCGATTTTCAGGAAAACACCAAAACGACTTTTCAAGGCGCTACACCACCCAAGTCTAATTTGGAAGAGTCGTTGGAGGCTTATATCTTAGCAACAAACAAAATGACTAGGAATGTGGAAGCGTCCGTGGCCGCCCTTATGCAACCTAGTGAACCGGTAGCTAGTTTCCCGCTAGCTTCAAATTTTTCAATGTATAAGGAGGCGGTTGGACAGAGTGAGAATTTGAGAGGATTTCCAAATCAAACCTACCCTTACCCAATTGAAGCCCACAACTCCAGTTTTCCATCGACTGCCCTAAATAGTTCACCTGTTGAAAATAAAAACGAGTTGTGTGATTTTGTAGTGCTTGATTTGCCAAATTGTGAAAACCCCCTTTCGAGTGAAACCACACCCAATCCTTTTGACCTTTACACCTCCCCTATAGAACCTAAATCGATAAATATCCATGCTTTTGATGAGGTGTCTAAAGAAATTGATTTTCACTTGACTGAGGATATAGACGCGGGGAATATTTCGGATGATGAACCTGTCGATTTGCTTGAAATTTTATGTCCAATTCATCATCCCGAGTTATTATATGCTTCTCCCGAACTTCATATGCGTCTTGATTTTGATGATAATGGCATGGATAGGCTAAATTTTGAGGAGAATTATGAGGATAGTATTGAGGAGAGTATTGAGGATAATATTGAGGTTGAACCATTTTTGTTTGATATGTCGGATTTTCCAATTCATCCTCTTGAACCGTTAACTAAATCACCCTCCCTCCTTTCCATCGTTCCGACCATGCCTAATATCACGCTTGAAGACTGAGCTTGAAATTTTTTCCTTTGAATCTGACACAGTTCTCACAGACGAATGTTTCACTTTTTCGGACGATGTTGATGTCTCCCCGTCCGAGTTTGAGTCCTTTGAATTTTCAGATGAGTTAGTTGAACCATCAAACTCGGTTGCTTACAGTCATTTTGAACCCTTGTTGGAATCTTTCAAGTTCGAGACAGTTTACTACGGTGAGAATGAGACTATCCCTAATTCACTCCCTTTCGTCCTTCCTATTGTTCCGACCGTACAAGAGACCGTTACGCTTTCATCTCCAATACCAAGTTCGGCGTACCCATGCTTTCTTGCGAATCTTGAGGGATTTGACCCCATTTCTCGACGGGTTGATAGATTAGCACAATCGCTTTTAACACATTGGTCATCACAAATTGCGCTAATTTATTCACTCGATTTACACCCTCAAGATCGTACTCCTCTTCTTTTTCTTTTCCGCCATTCTCCTCCCCCACCGAGACCGTATCCCGTTTCTACCTCCACATGGTCTCGTGTGCTTCTCATCTCTTTTCTTTCCACTCCATTCTTTCACCAACTCGACCATTACCACGATAAGATTTTTGAATGGTTGGTGCTAACCTTTGGCTTGTGTAAGGCCAAGCTTAAGTTTTGGGGGAACCTTGTTGTATATATGTATATATATTTTTGTTTTCTTTTTCTATAAAAAATAAAAACATAATTTTTTTTTTCAAAACATTAAAAGATATAAATTTTTTTATAAATAAATAAACATGGGAGTGTCGGCATTTTGACCCTCTTGGTGTAGCATGACAGTGAGGACACTGTCAAGTTTAAGTTTGGGGGTATGCTCGGTAAGTCTTCTTCCTTCGTATTCATGTGTATATTTTTGCATTTGCATACTTATTTTAAAATCCATAAAAATTGAAAAATTTCAAAAATTATAAAAATTAATGTATTCAATTTTGGCCGTATTGACTTGAGTTTGACAAATATGTTAACTGGTTAGGAACAACTAGATCTTAGACTTAGTAAATTAAAAACCCTAAAAATAACCTTCCTTAAGGTTTAATAGTAGAAAGTATATGCCTTTGTAGTTTATTTAGAAATAGGCAAATTTTGAGTTCAATTCTTGGGCTAAGTCAAAACAAAGGAAAAGTATTGATATCTTTATCAGAGTATAAGTTTGAAAAATAATTCCTAGCTTAAGTCTAGATTCTGAAAATGTATACCCTACAATTTGCATAATCACGCATCTTGAAACTTGGAATAGTAGAGGAGACCTTGAAATGCTCTTGTCTAAAGTCCTTAGTACGATGAAAATAAAATCAAAGAAAAAAGTGTGAATAAAGAAAAAAAAATGAACACTGGTTTTTGTGATTACTTAAGGCTGCAAAAATAGAAAAATATTTAGCGAGGGTGCTTCATCACCTAGTGCCTTAGACCAACTGGTTTGGGAGTCACTGCTAAAAAAGCCTTGGGTGTTGCAAGACTAGAAAGTACGTTTTAATGAGCAAACACATCTTGTAATCGGTTGTTGGTACCTCAAGAAGTATTAACGGTCGCATGAAGGATGTGTAAGCAAAATTCAATTAAAAATTCACCTACTAATAAGTACTTTGGATAACGGACAAGGGTATGATTGCTTGATTTGAATTTCCAAGTGTAGGGATGATTTATACACACACGTGGGGGTATGTGATTGGGATTTAGATGAAAGAAAGAAGTGAAGAATATAACTTGTATCTTTAATAGAGTTGATAAAAATTCCTAAGTGGAGATGGAACCCTAGAAGGAAAACTTAAGAAATGCCGAAAGCTAAGTAAGTCTGCAGAACATATATAATCTTAAGTTAAATAATGAGGAAGCGTGAAGAATATGAGTGGATAATTTACAACTCGACGATAATAGAATTTCTTGTTAGAAAACCTAATTGGAGAATTAAAGTCGAAAAAGCCAAATTGATAGGATTTTGTGGGTGTAATCCGCTGAAAACCCTCAGGAGACAACACTCCTCCTACTAGGGACACCTAGAGGTTTAACGGCTTGTTGCACGTGCTCAGTGCAATCGCGTTTCCCTGCGAAAGTGCGGTTAGGTTTTTTTGTCGAGAATAAAAAAATAAATAATAAAATAAGTTTGCTCGAGGACGAGCAAAAGATAAGTTTGGGGGTATTTGTTCATACCATAATATTGTATTATTATATTCCCCATTCTTATTTGTTTTATAAATAAACAGGTGCTTTTGACGCATGTCTGCTACATATTACAGGTTACAGGTTCTTGGATCAAAAACAATGAAAACAATAAAAAGGCAATGTAAAAGTGAGACTACGAATGATAAATGGTGAAATCGTGATCGCGCCTACATTTTGAGGAACAATGAACAACAGTTCACCGAGTACAAAGGCAACGACACGAAGAATAAAAGTCCGCTACAATGTTCACTAGGAGATCTGGAAGAACATAGAAGCCAAATTGAGAAAAGACATACATAAACAGGAAGTAAAGGTCAAGAGAAGCCAGACCAGAATTTTGCACAGCCCAAACCATCAGGTTGGCCGCGGAACCGCGGCAAAACCCTGGCTGGGGCCGCGGTTCCGCGGTGGTTATAAGGATTTATTGGGCAGAAAAATTTACCAATTTGTGTAGAAGCTTTGACCGGTCTTCCTAGGGGTATTCTTATAAATGCAGACATGCGAATCAATTGTAACCTAGGGTTTCCTATCCTCTATAAATAGGAACTCTAAATCATTGTAAAGGCTATGCCTCCCTTCATTAATAAATTTTAGAATTCTTTTGGAGAGCATCGGTGCCTCTTTTTATTTCATGAATTCAGATCTGATAACCCTGCGTTGATGTTTGGAGAGAGCCATCTGTAAGTAGTTTTATTTAATTGCTCTAGTTTAGATTTTAATTCCTTGCCTTAGATGTTAGCTTTGGGGAGGGCTTTTGAGAGATGAGATCTCTCATCCCTTTCTTACCCATTACATACAATCAATAGGACTCCATGCATACACGCACACACCGTGCCCTACGGCACCCTATCCCTCGAGGTAGCAGTGATACCGTAGTATAAAAGCCCGGTTGCGCGCGTTTTCCATGGAGGTTAGGATAAGGATCTCTAAAGGAAGGACAAGAACCTAGAGGAAGGAACACCTTCCCGAATGGATCTAATCCCCTTTATTGATAATTACCATAACTCCTCATAGATCTTAATTTGGGTATAGAAAGCGTTGAAATTTATTTACATTTCCAAACCATTCCTAAACCTAACCCTAGCAAGATTTAGATCTAGATAATCTTAGTATAGATAGACTTAGATTTTAGATTTAATAATCATTCCGAACAACCATCGGAATTAACTCGTAAGAGCGATTAGGAAATTCACAACATCCCTGTGGACCGACCCGTACTCACCGGCTAGCTGCAAAGCGACGCCGTTCTTGATTGCGGTTATTAGATAGTTTTTGAGATCAATCAGGTAGCTCTATCTCGAGGGGGAGTGCCGCCTCTGTACCGAATACCAATGCGTACGACGTTGTGCTCGTGGCTGTTTTGAACGTCGTTCGGTACGCCCAGAGAGCTTCGTGCAGTCTCTTATGCCCGTCCTTCTTATTTCGGGACACCGTCTTCTTCAGGATCTTTGTCAATGTCTTGTTGAAAGTCTCAGCTAGACCGTTAGCTCGGGGATTGTAGACTGAGGAGTATCTCCAGTCTATGTTGTGTTGTTGTGTGAAGCGGCTGATCTTGTGGCTTCTGTAGGCTGGCCCGTTGTTAGAAATAATCCGTGGTGGAGTTCCAAACCGATAAATGACGTGTGTCTTGAAGAAATGGAGGATATTCTCCGTCTTCACCTCCCTCAGCGGTACTGCTTCTGCCCACTTAGAGAAGTAATCAGTTGTCGCCAAAATGAACCGATGTCCTCTGGACGATACTGATTCGATGGGGCCGAGTATGTCAGTCCCCCACATTTCGAACGGCCAGCTAGCTACAGTCGGATGTAATGGATTCGGATGTTGGTGGATAAAGTCGCCATGGATCTGGCACGAGTGGCATTGCTTCGCATACTCGAGGCAGTCTTGGATCATCGCGGGCTAATAGTAGCCCATCCGTTTGATCTTCAGCTTCATCTTCGGCCCGGCTTGGTGAGAACCACAGAGTCCGTCATGAGTTTCTTGGACGACTCTCTTTTCCTCTTCAGGTCCCAGGCATCTTAGCCATAGAGAATCGAATGACCTCTTGTACAGAGTATCATTGACGAAGGCAAAATATAGGGCTCGCTTCATGAGCTGATGTTTTGAGGACGCATCTTCAGGCGTTCGACGGGATTTGAAGTAGTTTATGAAGACTTCTCTCCAATCTTCAACCTTCTCTTGGTGTTTTATTTGTAGTCATTTGCTCGGTCGCTCCCTTTTCCTTGGACGACTTTGGAAATATTTCTGCTAGTGCGAGGACCCGACGGTTTTGCACAACGATCCTTATGTCATCGAGGTTCTCATCGGCCAATTCTTTAGCAAGCTTGGCTAATGCATCCGCTTTGCTATTTTCCGCACGCGGTATACTTTCCAAGGTGTAGGAAGGTATTTGGGTTAGCAGTTGCCGTACCCTCTCGCCGTACTTCACCAGTTCTGGTTTGCACGTTTGATAGTCGCCGTTTACTTGACTAACGACCAGTTAGGAGTCTCCGTATATGAGGAGGTTCTCAATTCCCATGTCGATGGCGATCTCGAGACCTGCTATCAAAGGTCCATACCCGGCTTCATTGTTCGTCCTCGGCTCTGTTAAGGAGAAGGCAAAGCGCATTATCCCCCCTTGGGGAGTTACGAAGATGAGGTCTACCCCTGATTTGATTATGGGGGTGTTTTGTTTGCGCTTCTTCATGAAGGATGCTCCATCGAAGTAAAGTTCCCATCGGGTATCACTCCCATTAATCGTGTCAAACGCATGCTCGTATGGCAGTTCGCAATTCAGGGGAGAATCGGCGGGTATCGGATGCTCAGCGAGGAAGTCGGCGATAGCCTGGCCTTTCATTGCCTTAAGAGGTTGATAAGTTATTGAAAAATCCATTAAGAGCAAGGCCCATTTAGCGAGCCGCCCTGTCAATATGGCCTTCGACATCAAATATTTGAGAGGATCTACCTTCGAGATGAGGCGGACTTCATGTGCTAACGCATAGTGCCTGAGCTTCGTTATCGCGAAGATTAATGCCAGGCAGTGTTTTTCGATGGGGGAGTAATTGCTTTCTACCCCCAGTAGAACTCGACTCAAATAGTAGAGGGCTCTCTCCTTCCCTTGGTTGTTCTCTTGTGCCCATAACGCGTCTAAGGAACCTTCAAGGGCGGTTGTATACAGAATGAGAGGCTTTCCCTTGACCGGAGCAGCCGGCACTGGCGGGTTCTGCAAGTATTGCTTGATTTCGTCCAGCGCGCTTTGGTATTTATGATCCCAGACGAACGGGGTTCCCTTCTTCATCAGGTGACTATAAGGACGACATTTCCCTGAGAGATTGGTTATAAATCATCGGATATACGCGAGCTTCCCTTGGAGAGACCGCAATTGCTTGAGAGTCCTTGGCGGAGGCATTTCCATGATCGCCTTAATTTTCAACGGATCTATCTCGATGCCTCGGTGTCGGACGATGAAACCGAGGAATTTTCCTGAGGAAACTCCGAACGCGCATTTAAGAGGGTTCATCTTTAAGTTGTATTGTCGGAGGCGTTGAAACACGATCCTCAGATGCTCTAAATGTTCCTCATATGATTTGCTTTTCACCACGAGGTCGTCGATATAACATTCGACGATTTCATGTATGAGGTCATCGAAGATCTTCGTTATGGCCCTCTGATAAGTGGCACCAGTGTTTTTTAGACCGAAAGGCATCACCTTGTAGCAGAATATACCCAAAGGGGTTCGAAAAGTGGTGTGCCTTTGGTCCTCGGGATGCATCTTTATCTGATTGTATCCTGACGAGCCGTCCATGAAGGAGAAAACCTCGTGGGTGGACGTATTGTCTATCATTAGCTCGGTGACCGGTACCGGAAAGTCGTCTTTTGGGCAGGCTTTATTGAGATCCCGAAAGTCCACACATATGCGCACTGTCCCATTTTTCTTCATCACCGGGACGATGTTGGCGATCCAGTCAGGATACTGAACCTCTTGGATGAAGCCAGAGTCGATCAGCTTCTTGACCTCGGCGTTGATGCTCATCTCAAGCTCGAACCGCATTCTTCTCGGCGCTTGTTTGATTAGCTTAACATCCGGGGATATGGCCAGTTTGTGAATCGCAATCTCTGGGTCTAGTCCTGGCATCTCGGAATAATTCCATGCGAAGCAATATTTATGCTGCATGAGCACGTCCTTTAGTATAGCCACCCTTCCTTCAGACAGCAATTCGCTGACGAACGTCGGCCGCGGGTCACTTGCCGTCCCCAAATCAATTTTCTTGAGGTTATCTACAGTGGTATGTATTCCATCTTCAAGCTCTTTCGGTGCCGGTGGAAACTCTGAGATCACCTCGTCATCATTGTTTTCGAAGCACCAGGGGAGATTATCCACACCGTCGGGGTCTTCTTCTGATAGCGTTATCACGTGGCAGGTACGAGCTCGCTTCCAAGACCGATGTTGATCTGGTTCTACCCTCGTGGATTTGGGTTCATGCTTCTGCGGCGGGGTTACCCTCCAGCTGCTGGATAGAGCGAACCTGCCCTGTCGATATTGATCTTCGACCCAGTTCTTGAAGGTGAAGCAGTCTTCAATAGGATGTCCTATTGCCCTATGATAGGAGCAATAGTCCGGATGAGAGTCTTCGCCTGCTTACTCGGGGTGCTTGGACTCCGGGAGTATAATCAGTTGATGTTTTATGGCAAGATCAAGTATTTTCTTCGTCTTGTCTTAGGCAAAAGAGTATGCTCCACCCATCTTCTTTATAAGAGATGAATCTGTATTGCTTGACTCCTGATCGCGTGGTTTCTTGGACCCGCTTTGTCGCTGTCGAACGCCTTTCCCGTTCTTTGGTTTGTTTCTGCCTCTGCGTCGTGCCTTTTGTACAACGGGTTGACAGGGAGGAGCATTTTCATCTTTCGCAGCCTGTTGAAGAAGGCGTTGCGTCCTGGCTTTCTCGTAAATGGCCATTTCGCGATTATGGTCGTCTCGAACCTTTTGACCCGCTTCCCTTATAAGCTTGTCTATTTGTTCTTCGAACGACGGACTGGGCATTTTCATGTCGGGAGCTCTTTCTGGTTCAGGGTTAACATCTTCCCATAGAGCAGCCCCTTCTTCATCAAAGTCATGTATGATGTAGCAGTCGTGGAGTAGCTCCCGTTTCTTGGATTGAACATACCCTTTGATTTGGCAGGAGTATCTTGACTCTTTCGTCCAGTCGCCGGCGTTTGGCCTTTTCAAATATAGCCATCTCACGCTCCCGATCAGCTTTACTTTTCAGAAGAGCTTCATTCAGGAATGCGTCGATTATTTCGTCTGATGGCCCCGGAAGTTCCAGTTCAGGACCTACCCCCAGTCTCTCGGTACAAGGAGCCTCTTCATCGTCTATCAATGAGTGAGAGATCACATAACAACTTGCTACGTAGTCCTCAGATCCATCTGATGAGTCTTCTCCATCCTCTCCATCTTCAAGGACGTGGCCGAGGAATTCTTGCAGCGTGATCGTAGTCCGCACCTTCTGGTTGTACTCTTCCAGTGCGTTGATATGTTTCTGGAGGTCCATGTGCTTGTCATCAGGCTTCACGGGCTTCTTGGATTTCTTTTTCTTCTTCGGAGATTTCGACGGCTGGGTGTGTGAGCCTTGGCTATCACCACCAATCTTTGGCGCTGGGCGCGGCTTCAGCATCCCTTTGATGACCTGGGGTTCCAGCGGATTCTTCCACCTGATTGCCGGGCATGTCTGGAGATCATTCAGCATCCTTTTGGTTTTGGCCGAAAGAATGACCTCCCATGGAGCTTCTTCAACAAAAGGGCACGTTGCCCCCGGTGTGTCCGTCTTCTTACGAGTGTGTGGCTGTGGTGGATTTACTTTCCACTTCTCCGACAGCCAAACTTGCCTTGTAGGTACTGATCCTCAATCCACCCCTTAAAGACGAAGCAATCTTCGATTGGATGGCTCACCGTTTGGCGGTAAGGACAATAATTGGGGTTATTCGCTTCGTCGGGTTGCAATGGCTGCCTTGGATTCGGCAGATTGATAAGCCGGTTGCGCATCGCCAGGTCGAAGAGTCTCTTCGTTTTGTCCCGTGGGAACGAGTAAGGACGCTTCATTTTCTCATTATAATAGCGCCGTCTCTCTTCCAATTGATCCGTTAGTTTTGAGGCACTGGGCTGTTGTTGGGTGTTTGCAACGAAGGTCGCCTTCCCTCTACTCTTTTCGTTCCGCGGCTCCGGCTTCGGAGGAGACGGTCTATGACCCATCTGATCTATCTAGGCTAGCTTGTCGATTAAAGCCTGGAATGTAGTCAGTTTGAAGAACATCATGAACTGTGAAATAGTTGCATGAGGGTCTAGGGTGCCCACGAACATGCCCACCGCTGGTGCTTCTTCGATGCACTGTTCGCACTTCGACCACAAATTCCGCCATCGGATTGTGTACTGAACCCACGTCTCGCCCAGCTTCACCCTGGCATTGATTAATGCCGTTATTGGGGTGCGTTCACTGGCGCTCGCGAATCGCTGGGTGAACAACAACTCCATTTCCACGAAAGTTTTGACGGAGTCGTTTGGAAGTTCAGAGTACCACTCAAACGCCATCTCCGGTAAGCTGCCAACGAACTGACGGAGAAACAGTTTATCATCGCCACCGGTGTTGCCATAAAGAGCCCTGAACTGGGCGACATGTTGATGAGGATTGCCTGTCCCCTTGTACACATGGAATTTGGGGATCGTGTAGCCTGGCGGGTACTTTATTTGATCATACCAGGCTGGATACGGTCGCCCAGTTCTAACAATTTGCCCAGCCGCTTCATTCGCCTGGTGAACTCGTATCTGCAGAGTGATGTAATCATCCAGGGCGGACTTGGAAATAGTTTCCTCCTTTGCTACTGAAACAGCCGGAGGTGGATTTGATGTTTCTCCTCTATCATCTTCAATTATTACTGGAGGATCTTCGGCTGGAGGGTCCGGCTGGATCATCATGCCCACCATATCCTGAAATAGAAGGACCATTTGCTTTATATTGGCCGCTTGTTCCGTGGCCTCTTTGTCCTTCTTCTCAAGCATTCTCCGAAGGAACTCGGCATCGGTTTCCTGCTCGTGGCGTTGTTCCGAGGCATGGGCTTGCTTTCGGTCCTGTGAGCGCGGCCATAGCAGTCAGCATCTTTTGAAGCTTCTGCTGTTGTTGTTCCTGAGCTCTTGTTATTGATCGGGTAAGCGGTCGGTGGCCCGTCGAAGTACGGCTTTCCTCTTTTCCGGAAGCCATGTAAACAGTATGTACCACCATGCCCCCAGACTGAGGGCGTTTAGGCTCAGTGCCTTTGACATTTGTCGAAGGCATGGGGATTTTCTTCGGCCTTCTCCTCTTATGAGCGGTCGAAGTTGAGGGGTCCGCTGCAGTGGGCACCCAAGTGGTTGTTGTCTTTTGCGGCTTAACGAGACGGTTTTCTTCCTGTCGGACTTTCAGCTTCTTCTGCCGGCGGGGATAGTCTTGATCAACCACCGACTCTCGGACTTGTCGCCAGATTTTGTAAACTTTAGAAGACAGTCGTTGAGGGGACTGTTCCGGCTTCATTTCTGTGACAGTCTCTACCGGCGGCGGAGATCTTTTAAGTACGGCGGTAGGCGAATTCCTGCGCACCTTGTTCAGCAGCTCAAAGCTGTTCCCGGTTGGAACAGCAGCATTAATTTCCACCATTGGAGCCGGTGGAGTTAGCCCAGAGGGGGAGTTGCCCCCGGCCTTCCTTATTCGGCGCCAGTGGCGACGTCGAGCGTGTCGAGCTGTTGGGGCCGGTTCGGCGATGGGGATGGTTTTGTCTTGCCCCCTGACCAGATGAGGCACCGCTGGTGCCAGCCTCTTGAAGACTGACGTCTTTTGAGTAGCGGTATCCAATCTGTCAAAGACAGACCTTCGAGCAGGAATGGGAGTCGGAATAGTCAGTCTTGTAAAGACCGACTCTTTGGCAGGAGAAGCCGCCTTGACGACTTCAGGAGCAGAGATGGTTATCTTTTTAGGGATGGCCACTTCAGGTATCATGGGCTTCTTGGCAGGCCCATCGGAGTTCAGGCTCAGTCTGGCGAAGACCGAGGAGTTGGAGTTGGATGACCCATTGAGAGGGGCCGTGGTAGTAGCAAGCCGATCGAAGACCGATTTCTTGGGAGCTTCTTGCGATGGCATAGGAGCACTGAAGCTCGTTGGTGGGAGCATGGTCCCGAAAAACAATCCAGTAGTAGCCTAGGTGATCTGTTCTACCGGCATCGTGAACAGGGAAGCCGCCTGGGGCTCGTAAGCTATGCCCCCAGTTGAGGCAGAACGTGGGTTGCAGTTGCATATGGAACACTTCGAGCAGGTGAACACCATTGATCTTTGCTTTCTGCACCAAGCAAAACGCCAAATCTCAGTACCTCGAACCCAAGGGCAACTATCACCAAACCACAATTGGTTCGCGAACACGACACACGAAGTGTGGAGTGGAAAGAGGAAAAGGTCCCACCGGGCGTGCCAGAATCTGTTCCCCTCCGAACACAGAGACGCGACCGCGTAGGTTTGTCTTGCCTGAAATTCGGGATAGATGCTAATTGGTGCTATTCGTCCACCTCTCCGAAGATGCCAAGTTGATTTATGGCATCGTGTATCGAAGGCTTAAACGGATGAGACCGATGTAGCAGACTTCGTCAGATTCCCCCTCGTTTGAGGGGTTTTTGATTGTGGGGACGCTCTTCCCTTCAGGCGCAAGCCCCTGCAGTTAATTACGCTACCGCATCGCAGTAACAACTTTCTCCTTCTCCAGATGGTCACTTCGTGTCGTGGGTGTTTGTTTTGTGTTTGGTTGCCCGTGGATTGTATACGGAGACTAGGTTATGTTGTCGCCCGTATGGTGTGGACTAGTCCAAATCCTTATCTTTCTTAGTTTTGGGTTTGGGGGTTTGGGTTTAAGGATACGTTAGCCTCATTTGAGACTAAGATCAACTTAAACGTTTGTTAATGATACATTAGTCTACATTTTAGACTAAGATCAGCTTAACGGGACCATTTAGAT
The DNA here is from genome assembly GCA_030015575.1 of Agapanthus africanus. Classification (NCBI taxonomy): domain Eukaryota; kingdom Viridiplantae; phylum Streptophyta; class Magnoliopsida; order Asparagales; family Amaryllidaceae; genus Agapanthus; species Agapanthus africanus. Next base: position 98,608,458 of record CM057337.1, read on the forward strand.
CCGACAAGAGAGCAATTGGGCTCTATTGTTTAGTTTAGTGACATTGCGGTCGATTGCCAGTTTAAGAACATGGGGGTCCATTGTTAGTTTAAAGACATCGCGGTCGAGGTTAAGGACATCATAGTCCGTGGATTTAAGGACTCCACAGTCCGATGTTAGTTTAAAGACGTCGCGGTCGAGGTTAAGGACATCATAGTCCATGGATTTAAGGACTCCACAGTCCGATGTTAGTTTAAGGACATCACGGTCGAGGTTAAGGACATCATAGTCCATGAGTTTAAGGACCTCACAGTCCGATGTTAGTTTTAAGACATCACGGTCGAGGTTAAGAACATCATAGTCCATGAGTTTAAGGACCCCACAGTCCGTGAAATGTGTGGTTGTTGGGACCCGTCACCTCTTTGAAGACGTTGAGGAATTACAATGACAAATATCAAAGGAATGGAGGGATGTACCCTTGAACCAAGATGAGTTGGTTGAAAGAGCAGATATGCTCAGTTCAAGATAAGTTGAGGACTTATGGCCAGAATTGGGCTAAGTCCAATTAAAATGTTTAACATTTTATTTTTTGTTCTGGCTATTAAGCCTTTATTTGGGCTCGGCCCTTTTAATAATGCTAAGCATTGGGCTCTGACATTTTTTGTCTTTCATTGAATGCATAGCATTCATCAGAACAAAGTGTGTTCTGACAGTGCGCCACGTGGCGCGCCAGGCGCTAGTCAAAGAGCGCATTGCGCTTCTGTCAGGTAGCGCACACAAAGAGGACACGTGTCGTGCTTAGCGCTAAGCGCTAGTTTGTTAGCGTATTGCGCTTTTAATTTATGAGCGCGTTGCGCTAGTCTGTTGGCGCACCAGTGAGTGACACGTGGCGCGCTTGGCGCTGAGCGCCAGCCCATGAGCGCAGTGCTCTGTTTTAGAAGCGCAAAGCGCAGATTGTGTCTCTGGTTGACACGTGGCGGGTTTTGACGCTGAGCGCTAGTCCAATGAGCGCAAAGGCGCAATTCATGAGTGCAAGGCACTTTTCAATAGCGCAAAGCGCATTTGATCAATTTTAAGATCAAAGAACAAATTTTATGTTCTTCAAAAGTGGTTTTTTCCTCAAGATCCAAGAACAAAAGTTCTTGTTTTTATAAAAGGTTCTGCCTTTGTAGATCAAAAAGATCTGTGAATGAAGTAAAATACTTCTTTTTATTATTTTATGATTAGATCTTTGATCTTTTCTTTTTTATTAAAGTCCTTGGTCTTTTTCTTAGATCTCTGATCTTTTTAGAAGATGGTTCTTCTTTTTACGAGATGGTTGCATCTCCATTATTCAAGAACATAGTTCTTTTTATCTTGAAGATGAAGAAAAAATCTTCTTTTTTCTGAGAGCTTTCTCTTCTTTTGCAGAGGGTTTCTCTCTCTCTTTTCTGCATGTTTTTTTTAGACTTGAAGTCTAGGGTCCTTTATATAGGGCCAAATGATTTGTTAAATCAGTTTTAAGAGATCTTTCTCTGCTTGATTTGGGAATATTTCCCACCGTTGGATCTTTGATCCTAAGGCTTCTATTTTACAGAAGATAATCTTCTTGTTTTAATAAGATTGAAAAATCTTTCCACAACAGAATGTTAGTTCTGATTAATTAATAATTTATTATTAGTAGATCTTTTGATCTGACGGTAGGGAATTTTTAATCCCAGCACTGGCACACCTTGCGCTAGCGCACCTACGTTCGACACGTGGCGCGCAGCGCAGAGCGCAGCGCAACTGCGCTAGCGCACCCGTGTTTGACACGTGGAACGCAGCGCAGAGCGCAGCGCAACTGCGTTAGCGCACCTGTGTTTGACACGTGGCGCACAGCGCGCAGCTCGCGGAATCTGAAGCGTTGCTTCAATTTAAATTTTGAATTTTGAAGTAGAGCTTTGCTCTGATTGGGGTGCGCTGTCTAGGGCGCAGCGCACCTAGCGCTAGCGTGTCTGTGCTTGACACGTGGCACGCAGGGCGCAGCGCACGGGATCTGAAGCGTTGCTTCAATTTTTGAATTTTTAAATTCAAAACAGAGCTTTGCTCTGATTGCGGGAAACAAGTGGGAGCAGCGGGAAAGTGTGCAAGTTGCTTAAGTCCATTTATGGACTGAAGCAGGCATCGCGGAGTTGGAACATCTGTTTTGATGAAACGGTCAAGGAATATGACTTTATCAAAAATCCAGACGAACCATGTATATATAGTAAAATTGTAGCACGAAATGTCGTATTCCTCGTCTTGTACGTGGATGACATTCTATTAATAGGAATTGATATTCCTATGCTACAATCTGTCAAAGGATTCTTGTCACATAGGTTCTCCATGAAAGACCTGGGTGATGCCTCTTATATTCTGGGGATCCAGATCTATCGTGATAGATCTAAGAGAATGTTGGGAGTTTTGCAGTCCAGGTATATCAACACTATACTGAAAAGATTCAGTATGGAAGATTCTAAGCGCGGTAATTTACCGGCTTGTCATGGAATCACCCTATCCAAAGAGATGTCTCCCAAGACTGAATTGGAAAGGGATCGCATGCCAGTTATACTCTACACTTCTGCGGTAGGCTCTATAATGTATGCGATGTTGTGCACCAGACCAGATATAGCTTACGCACTGAGCGTGGTAAGTAGGTATCAGTTAAACCCAGGGGAGAAGCACTGGATAGCAGTAAAGAACATTCTCAAGTACCTGAGAAGGACTAAGGATATGTTCTTGGTTTACGGCGGAAAAGACCTCCAGATCGAGGCTTTTGCCGACTCCAGCTTCCTGAGTGACAAGGATGACTCCAAGTCCATATCAGGTTATGTCTTTACCCTCAATGGAGGGACGATGTGCTGGAAGAGTTCCAAGCAAGACACCGTTGCTGACTCGACGATGGAAGCGGAGTATATCGCTGCTTGCGATGCCGCAAAAGAAGCGGTCTGGATGAAGAAGTTCCTAACAGAACTTCAGGTGGTTCCTACCATTGTTGATCCAATACCGCTGTATTGCGACAACAATGGAGCTATAGCTTTAGCGAAGAAACCCAGGTCCCATCAGAAGTCCAGACACATCTTGAGGCGGTATCACCTGATCAGGGAGATTATAGATTGCCAGGAGATCAAGGTCCGGAGTGTTCCTACAGAGGAGAACACTGCAGATCCATTCACTAAGGCCTTACCTCAAATTCAGTTCGAGAGGCTACTCGAGATGATAGGTCTTCGATACGCCAGTACATGGCCCTAGTGCAAGTGGGAGATTGTTAGTGTATATGCCCTAGGGGCCATTATTGTATCATACTAGCTTGTATATTACTTAATGGAAGCTTGGGATATTCACAGTTATATTAACAGTCTTGCTAAACATGGTAGTATGCTACTTGGTTTTATCTATCTTAATATGTGTGCACGTATTGATAGAGCCCTTAGGATCTTGCTTGACTACCAGCGTTGTGATGGCAGTCATACTAGTGGGGGCTGGGTAGTCTACAAGCACATCCTTTTTCAGGTCCCTAGTCGTAGGATTATCGAGACAGGGTATCGATACTCCGGAGTAGACTAGTGTGTACGCTTCTCATCCCAGCAGGGGAAATGGTCTATCCCACAGCCATTAGTACGTTGTACTGGAGATAGTATACAGGTGCTCGTTGGGTTACGGGTACACCGGACAGGACTCACAGGAAACTGTTGGTTGGTATTATCCCCGTCGTCAATTAACAGTTCCCAGGTGACATGAGTACAGCATAGTCCGCAGACTTGACACTGCTGCTTCGCCTCGAGTGTGTTCCCACTGTTCTTAGATTGCTACCCTACCACGGCTCAAAGGAGTCGTGCAAACAGGTAGCAGTTGGGTGCAGTCCCGAAGCACTTGGAGGCAGTGGCGGTTAGATAGGATTTGTCTCTCCCGGTATTGGGAGTTGATATCGCGCTGTGTTTGGAAAGCCATTACGCAAAGTCCCTGGCCAGGGCAAACGAGATTTACTGGTAGGATTTTCAGTAGCATCTCAAGGTGTAATGGGTTTCACTCCGACACGACTTATACAGCTTTTAGGGGACTGACGCTTGCCGCCCCCTAGGCCGGATATGCAATAGTCTTAGACGAACAGACCGGACTGTACGGAGATTGTCACATCAGACTCAGTAGGAGTTCGGATGGGTTTCCTCATCGGCCTTCTTATTGACATCTACCTGGGGACCGTTACGTACAGCTAGTGCCGCTTGCGGTCTGTGGTTAAACCCACTGCCAGCGTAGTGTCGAGTCTTTAGAGTCCCACACAGAGAGTTTCCCTGCTTCGGGCGAAACGATATAGAGGTCGTATGGTTTTACGACAGGGTTCGGACACATACGTGTTTTTACGCACGTACAGACAGTTTATACTAGCAGGCTTTGGTTTAAGCCAGATTCTAGTATTGGATTATTGGATTTATACAGTCTCAGTATTTCCGTGTTTTCACGGATGGGAGGGGTATTCTCGTAATTAGTCAAGAAGCTTCTAGAAGATTGATGAGTTGGAGGCTTAGGTGTTATTTGCATTAAATGGATTAGTGACTCATGAGATGAATCATCCAAATGAGTTAATGAAGCATTTATTGCTTAATGACTCATGAGATGATTCATTGTATGTATTAAATGAAGCATGGTTGTTAATATCAAATAATGATTTATTTGATATTCTTTATGCTTCATCATATATAACAAATGAGACATAATTCATATCATGCTCACTCTCACCTTCTCTCTCCTCAAGCTCTCTCTCTTCAAAGAACCAACCCTAACCTCTCATGTGTTGAGATCCAAGGGTTAGCAAGACTAATAGATCCCTAATCCTATTCTATATTCTCTAGGTTACTTTGATTAGCACTCATAGCAACCTAGTTACCTCAAGTGAGAGGTTAAGCTTGGAGAAGTAGCTCTCGGGTGGATCTTCTATCACAACGAGGAGGCCGACGAGGAGGTGGTCTACGAGAACAAGAAGGACTTGATTCATTAGGTATAATCATCTTTCATAGTAGCTAATCACTTCTATGTTGTTGTTAGTTAGGGTTTAGCAAAGATCCGTAAAGTTAGTCGATGTTAGTTTAAACAAAATGATTGTTTTACCTATTCCGCCTCCCCGCATTATGTGGGGTGTCTAACGTCGACTTACAGCATGGACATCATTGCATATTATTACTTGTTGTGCCTGGACTTGTACCCATTGGACACTGCACTATTATTAACAGTTCATGTTGCATGAGGATTAATTGTATGCTATACACACACTGTCGGTAATTGCATGATTACGCACGACACACATACATACATGATATTGTATTGGTTAGGGATATTGAGACATGATCCTTATTTCCATTGTGCATATGAGATATAGCTGACACACATACATACGTAATATTGTATTGGTTAGGGACATTGAGACATGATCCTGATTTCCATTGTGCATATGAGATATAGCATACATGTATACTTATATGCTTACACATATGCCTTGCTATATCTACATGCTTACATCTATCTTGCTATAGCTACATGTATATCGTGCATACATACTTACATGTACATCCATATACCTTGCTATAGTTATATATACCCCTATATGGTATTATATTGTCATTGATATTGAGACGTTGATTATTGTGTTATTGCGCATATGAAATACATCATACATACATGCTTACATGTAGATACACATATACCTTGCTTTAGCTATATGTTCACTTTATATGATATTGCACTTGGTTTCGGAGGAATTGGGAACCGCATGATATATTTAATAACTGGATGCATTTAAATATTGGTTTTCCCTTGATATGCTCATATTACTGTTTTATGTTGCATACATCAGTTTTCATAGATTTACGTATTGAGCTATGGATTTCATGTGATTTATGGATTTGAGAACCGTGGGGGTATTTCAAGAATTTATGTATTGTTTGAAAATCCGGTTTCTCTTGATATTATATTTCAGTGCGTCCACCATGTGATTTCTCGGTTCTGAGATTGGCATGTGATACCCGATTCCAGGAGCGGGAGGCATCGTCTGCGGGTACATGGTGGACCCGGTATGGTTTCCCGGGGCGAGAGGTGATTTCGTGGTGTAGACGATGAGCCTGGCAGGAGGCTAGTACCCACCGGTGATTGTATAGAACTCAGCGGATGTCCGGGGGACACCATTTTGGAGTTATGATATGAGATAGATGTGAGGACCGATATGAGGATGAGGCTCCTGAGATATGAGGATTTATGTGTCGATGCTGGACATGGGCTTCATGATGTTTCGAGTGTCGATGTTGGACATTCAGTTCCATAATTTGATGTGTCAGTGATGGACACACGTTCTTAATATCCTCATATATTTACATGTATATGTTTTCATGATGTTTCGAATGTCGATGTTGGACACTCAGGTTCCATGATTTGATGTGTCATTGATGGACACACGAGGTAGATATTCTCATATATATATATACACATGCATATGTTTTCATGATGTTTTGGGTTTCGATGTTGGACACTTAGATTCCATGAGATTTACAAATTTGAGGGCCGGTTTGGGTGACGACGTCTGAGAATTTTGGGATTGGGGTGTCATTGATGGACACCAGGTTTTTCTATGCTAATGATTTATGCATGAGATTTATATCTATCCCACACTCAGGATTTATTTGATATGCATTGCTTCATGTATGTGTAGTATCTGATAGAATACCTTTCATGATTGTTGCATATCCATATTGCCATACTTATGCTATCAGATTACATGTGATAGATTATCGCTGTTATTGCATACTTGTGATTACAGTATGATGTTATTTGCTATTCATGAGTTGGCAACTCACCCCTGTTGTGCCACAGTGTTTTGCAGGTCTGATCCTCAGAGTAGTCGCGGCAGGGCGCCTTATTATCTCTACTTTTGCGGATACCGCTACGGTTGGCTGTGAGGCCTTTTGCTATAGGTGGGTTTGCGGTTATCCGAGGATGTTGTTGTATATCTTTTGTGTCTAGTACTCTCCATCTACTACCTTCATGTATTGACTTAGAGACGAGTTGTGAGGATCGGTGTTGTATATTTTTATGACTCTGGTTATTGTGCTTGTGTGAGCCAGCCTTTATTTATGTTGATTATCTCATTTCTTCGCTACGGCGTCATATATATGTTGTGGTGGTTGTTTCCGCCTTTGGGCGAGATTTGCTCCCTTTTGGGGATGCTTTACTTATATCTTATATTTGTACCCGTTTCGGGGCTAGATTTTACAAAGGAGGTGCTGCCGAAATTTTTATAAAAACTAACTTAAGCTTTAAGTTCTTACTTGAGATTTTAATGTGTTTCTATCCTTTACTTCTTGTAATGGTTTAGATTGCTGGGTTTTTTGCTTACTTAAATTGCGTTACGCCTGTTGACGTTACGTAGTTTAAGTGCCGGTCATGTGCCACATTTTGGGTCGTGACAAAGTTGGTATCAGAGTGCTAGGTTTTACCTTTCGGAGTATAGCATGACCTTGGTATGATGGAGTAGGTAGCTTAAGCAGAGTGACGTAGCGTGTGTATGTTCCGCGGTATACTTACGATACGGTACTCCGTCTAAGTGACCTTAGGACTTATTGCTTGAAATTCCTTCCGTGATTATATACATCCTTGAGATTCGATTTCTGTGTTCTTATCGAATTATGTTTCCATTTCCAGCCTTTATGCCGCCAAAGACTACGAGGACGCATAGAGCGGCCGCGAGAGCCGAGGTCAGAGTTGACTCGTCCGAGACGAAGACTGACCCGGGCGGTACGCTCATTGTGCAGGAGCAGATTGATCCACCTTCGATAGATCGTATTACTAGGCTTGAGGCCGGTATGCAGGATATGCGCCAGATGATGGGGATATTGGTTAAGGCCAGTCGAGCACAGCGATAGGAGGTTGTCCTACCTATTACGGGGACTGTGTTGGTGCCCACTGTTCAGGCAGTTGTACCTGCAGCCACAGAGGTGATTACCGTATCGTTATCAGAGTTCATGAGGCTGAGGCCTCCGGTTTTCACTGGCACTGATGCAGCTGAGGATCCGCAGTCGTTTATCGACCGGATGGCCAAGATATGTCGTTCGCTGAGATGCTCCGACGCGAGATGGGTAGAGTTCGCGAGCTTTCGTCTGGAGGGTTTGGCCCAGAAGTGGTGCGAGTCCTTAGAGAAGGTCAGAGCCGCGGGTCTTTCTCCTATGACTTGGGTTGAGTTCCTGACGGGGTTTCTTGCGCGTTTTCTTCCGCAGAGCGTTAGAGGTGCTCGAGCATGCAATTTCGAGTCGTTACGCCAGACTCAGGGTATGACGGTGGCCGAGTACGATATGCAGTTTACCGAGCTCGATATGCAGTTTACCGAGCTGTCTGTGTATGCTCCGTATTTGGTAGCTACCGAGGAGATGCGGGACAAGAGGTTTGTTCGAGGTCTGCTTACCCAGTTGTTCCTCGCTATCAGCGTACATCATTGTGACACGTATGCAGCAGCTGTGGACGCAGCCCTATTGGTTGAGGAGCGTCTTTTCGAGACGTCGGTTGTTCCGGAACCGAAGATGGCTCGTACTGGTATATCATCCCGGAGACGGATGTTTAGACGCCGCGAAAGCGTTCGATCAGATACGGGGAGTAGCAGAGACTTGGGAAGAGGCCAGTTATTCAGCACTTATCCCCAGGAGGGTCAGCAGTCGACATATGGGTGTTTTGGGTGTGGCAGTCTACATCACCTCGTCAGAAATTGTACCGTGATACGCCAGAGAGAGGCAGTTGTACCGCATGTTGCCTTACCACCTTCTCCACCTTAGAGAGCATTGCCTCTTATGCTTGTAGTTGCCCCGCGTCAGACTCATGCCCAGAGAGGTCGTTGTCGTAGTGGTTTTGTTCCGAGAGGACGGGGTTGCAAAGGCAGAGGGCAGCCAGTTGCCAGTAGAGGGCATGCTCGGGTGTTTGCCTTGACTCATTAGGACGCGAAGGCGTCCAATGCAGTGGTTTCAGGTACTCTTTCGGTATGTTCTTTTGATGCACGTGTTTTATTTGATCCGGGATCTACGCATTCGTATGTTTCTACACACTTTGTGCCGAGATCGGGCCGAGAGTCGTGTTTCCTAGATCAGCCGCTTGTTGTGATTACTCCTGTTGGCGATTCTTTTGTTGCGCGACATGTGTTTCGGTCCTGTGTCGTTCAGATTGGAGATAGAGATTCATCCGTCGATTTGATCCTTCTAGATATATTGGACTTCGACGTTCTCCTTGGCATGAACTGATTAGCAGCTTGTTATGCATCGGTGGACTGCCATGAGAAGACAGTCAGTTTTTGTTTTCCAGGCGAGTCTGTTCGGGTTATGCAGGGGGACCGTGGTGCCGCCCCTACAGTTTGATTTCAGCCCTTTTACGCTAGTCGGCTTTTGAGGAGATGATGTCGAGAATTCTTGGCTTTCATTTGTGATACCGGAGCCATAGTAGAGTCGTTGGACCGGGTTCCTATCGTGCGAGAGTTTCCCGACATTTTTCCCAATGAGTTACCTGGTTTGCCGCCATAGCGCGATATTGAGTTTTGCATTGATCTGATTCCTGGAACGGGGCCTATTTCTATACCGCCTTACCGGATGGCTCCGGCAGAGCTTTGTCACGCCCCGCTTCCCAGAGTGCGCTAAGATAGGCACGTGACAGAGCCAACCATGCTACCTGTGGATAGGAAACATCCCTCCACAGTCACATTACGGCTGTCTAGAGATATCAAAAACAGTAGAAATAAAATAAACTATCTAGTACATGTCCATGAGCCAGAATAAACGAGTCAAGAAATAATATGCGGAAGCAATAAATCCAATAAACAGTAACATCTGGAAAGTACGGAAATAACTAAACTAACTGAATACTAATAGGATCCTCACTGCTCGGCCTGACGGCGGAAATACTCCTGCTCAGCCTGCGACAAAGGTAGAGGATCTGGGCCATGCAAAACCCAGACGTCAGTGCGTCATAATATCAACAATAATATAATCAGGGGGTAGCAATACATGCAGACACGAGTATAAACAGTAATAAAAGTAGAACAGTAACAAGTCATAAGTAAACCGTAACATGAATATAGATCAGTGGACAGGATATAAACAGGTGAAGTGCAGTGAGTAGTCTAAACTGTGCTATGGGGTTATCTACTCTAAAGTTATTCGAAATCAATTAATGTAATCCTCATCGTAACCCATCGGTCTATGCCCCGTTCATTCCCCACGGGACCACGGTGAAATGATGTAATAGACTGTGAGTCTATGTCCCGTTCATTCCCCACGTGACCACGGTAAAATGATATAATAGCTCTTTGAGTTATGTTCAGCTACATTCTTGATTTCCCCATACCCCCAAGTTATGTGTGTAAGTCAGGTATTTATAAATCTGAGACTAATACCAACACAGGATCAAGCAGGAACAGGTTTGTCTGTACAGACAACAGGATATGTCCATCGGGATAACATGTCAGGATTGTCGGCATTAGAAACAGGATCAGGTAACATGTCAAGTAGTGATATATCAGGTCATATCAGGTAGTGTACATGTATCAAGTCATGTTAAGTAGTGGTGTATCAGGTATCAAGTCAAGCAGTAGTATATCAGGTCATGACAGGTAGTGCACATGTGTCATGCGGATGCTCATACTAAAACTGTAGCAAGTACGGATGCACGGTAATGTATGGATGCACAAATATTTTGTCAGGGGTTACATCATGACTGTTCCCCTCCGAATCACGGAGACGCGATAAACGTCTCGCCTGAAATTCGGGGCAGATGCTATTTGGTTTTATCCGTCCACTTCTCCGAAAATGCCAAGTTGATTTGTGGCACCGTGTATCGAAGGTTTAAACGGATGCGGCCGATGTAGTAGACTTCGTCAGATTCCCCCTCGTTCGAGGGGTTTTTGATTGTGGGGATGCTCTTCCCTGCAGGCGCAAGCCCCTGTAGTTAATTACGCTACCGCATCGCGGTAACAACTTTCTCCTTCTCCAGATGGTCACTTCGTGTCGTGGGTGTTTATTTTGTTTGTGGTTGCCCGTGAATTGTATACGGAGACTAATTTATGTTGTCGTCCGTAGGACGTGGATTAGTCCAAATCCGTATTTTCTTAGATTTGGGTTTGGGGTTTTGGTTTAAGGATACGTTAGCCATATTTGAGGCTAAGATCAACTTAAACGTTTGTTAAGGATACGTTAGTCTAATTTGAGACTAAGATCAGCTTAACAGGATCATTTAGATCCTACAAAAGAGCATTTGGGGGCTCTATTGTTCTAGTTTAGGGACATAGTGGTCCATTGCCAGTTTAGGGACACGGTGGTCCATTGAATGTATGGCCGTCGGGACCCGTCACCTCTCTGAAGACGTTGAAGGATTACAATGACAGATATCAGAGGAGTTCAGAGATGTACCCTTGAACCAAAGTTGGTTGGGAGATCTATAGTCCAATTTGGGACTAAAGTCTGTTTGAAGGTTTGTGAGCATATGGGCTCGGTTAAACATTTTATTGTTCTAGCTGTTGAGCTTTTATGTGGGCTTGGCCCTTTTATAATGCATAGCATTGGGCTCTTTAATTAAATGCATGGCATTTATATTAGGCCTGTTAGGCTTTACTTGGGTTCTGCCCTTCTTTAATAATGCACAGCATTTAATAATCTGACAGTGCGCCACGTGGCCTGTTAGGTGCTTTGCGCCAATTTAAGAGCGCAAGGCGCCAGCGCATGTGGAGGTGACACATATCACGCTCTGGTGAGCGCAAGTTGCAATGCGCTGCGCCAGTGCGCCGCGCTAGTGCGTTGCTGACACGTGGCGCGCTCTGGTGACTTACGCCAATCCAAGAGCGCAACGCTCTGTTTTTAGGAGCGCAAGGCGCAGACTGACACATGGCGCTCTCTGGTGACTTGCGCCAGCCCAAGGAGCGCAACAGCTCAAATTAAGAGTGCAGGGCACTGTTCAATAGCGCAGAGCGCATCTTGATCCAATTTAGATCAAAGAAACAAGATTTTCTTGTTCTAAAGAGGTTCTACCTCAAGATTTAAGAACCAATGGTTCTGATTCTCATCCAAAAGGCAATGCCTTTATATAGATCAAAAGATCTAATAATGAAGTAAATTACTTCTTTTATCTTTTATGATTGGATCTTTTGATCTTTTTCTTTTTATTGAAGATCTTGATTTTGTTCTTAGATCTTTGATCTCTTTTAGAAGAAATTCTTCTTTTTTCAAAGGTTTACCTTTTTTTCTCTTTGAGTTTTTCTCAAAGTTTTTAGAAAATCTCTGTATATCTGAGACTTGGAGTCTAGAGGCCTTTATATAGGGCCAATTAGTTTGTTAGGTTAGTTACAGAGATCATTCTCTGATTGAGCTGGGGATATTTCCCCACCGTTGGATCTTTGATCCTAAGGTCTCTGTTTTACAGAAGATAATTTTCTTGTTTTAATAAGATTAAAAAGATCTTTCTAGAATTTTAATTCTGATTAATTAAATAATTTATTATGTTTTAGTGCTGGCACAGTTGGCGCAAGTGCACCTGTGCTTGACACGTGTCGCGCAGCGCAGAGCGCAGCGCAACTGCGCTAGCGCACCTGCGCTGACACGTGCCGCGCAACGCAGAGCGCAAGTTATCTGAAGCGTTGCTTCATTTAAAATTTGAATTTTAAAACAGAGCCTTACTCTGATTGGGGGAAACGGAAGCGTTGCTTCATTTCCCGCCCTGGAATTTGAACAGAGCTTTGCTCTAATTGGGGGAAACAAATGCCCCCCACCGTTGCGCTTACGTGGCCCCAGACGTGAGCGCGGCGGTGGCAGAATTCTAATCGTTGCGCCATCTTTTGGAAGTTGAAACGGCTCTCAATGCCTACAAATAGGACCTTTGGTCCCTTAGATGATTTTCATCACCTCCTTGAGAATTATCTCTTATTCAGAGCATTGCTCTTAGGCTTTAAGAACTTTTCAAGAGTAAGACTCTGTTAAAACTTAGGTATAGTTTAAAACTTTTAAGAAACCAGGGTTTTACCCATTAACAGAGCTTTGCTCTTTATAGATCTTTGATCTAAAGAGAACCATTTTAGGGTTCCAATAATAGAGCCTTTACTCTCTAAAAGGATTTTATTTATAATTTCTTGATTCATTAATGAAGCTTTGCTCCTTTTAAATCATATAGTAGAACTCTTAAGAATTTTTCATGGATCTTTGAAGATTATAAACGGGATTTTATTTTTTGATGAATTATATCATCTTTTCAGAGCAAAGCTCTCAATGTTCTCGGGGGATTTCTTTAAACTCCTTTCATAACTGATATTGACGGGTGTCACTCCTGTCTGTAGAGCATTGCTCTCGGGGAGTTTAATTTCCTGCGCCTGTTTTGAATCAAAAATTGCTTAATCAGTCCGTCTGCTGATTTTGTTGATTTTCTTTTACAGGAGTAATAGACGCCCATATGTACGATCTCGACGAGATTATCTCTTACGGGGACATCCGCCGACTCGGCCGTTCTCAGAATCGAGAATTCACAAACGCCGAGTGTGCCGAAATCATGAGTCTCTTCGACGCATACAATGGTCAACTGCTTCCTCGACGTTCCTCTCTCTTGAAGCTTATCGTGGGAGCCATCTGGGAAGCGCTTCCCTTATTCTGTACTGGTGTGCCACTCAGGGCATTGGATGCCGCCGAGGATAAAGTGCACTCGGTGTATCAGATGAGCCTAATCTCAAAGAGAAGGCGAGATAACCTTATCGATCTTCTGCATTAAGCTTTTCAACAGTCTGCAATACTTGCTGCTTATCGGAGGGAGGAGGACATCCGTGAGGATTCCGACGCTTGTGATCGCGAAAGAAAGCACACCAGGATGGTTCGAAAGGCGTGGAAGATTCCGGACAAGGTCACTTTTGAATTCCTCAATCCATGCCCTGGGTCCGAGGTTATACCCTTGTAAACATTTCAATAATGCTGTTTTTGTTTATTGTCTTTATTGATGTAAGAATTTTCCAAGTATGAATGACAAATATTTTGCCTCCTTCCTTTTATTTTCTGCTTTGTTATTGGCGTATTCCTTAAGTAAGCATAGCCTGTAGGTGATATAGAACATTCCGTCTTGAATACTTTGGGGAGTAGTGATGGCTTAGGAAGCAGGTTCAGATCTGCTACCTAAGGCTTTTCAACTTTATGAGCCATGAGGGTCTCATAAAGAATTTTCTCTCTACGAGTCGAGAGGATCTCGTAGGTGTATTTTCTCCCTAGGAGTCGTGAGGACTCCATAGTGTGTTTTCTCTTGAGAGTCGTAAGGATCTCACTAGAGAATTTTCCCTCTTACAAGTCGAGAGGACTCGTAAGTGGTTATTTCCCTCCTTGTCGAGATTCGACTTTGGAGAGTGTAGTCCGTGAATAGTATGCAAGAGTCCATTTTGGACCGACTTGTAGGACCCCAGTACTTAGGAAACAGGTTTTTTAATCCCCGCTGCCTAAGGCTTTTCCTCACGAGTCGAGACGAATCGAGCATTTCTCGCAAGAATATCCTAACGTCACAGTTAACCTCTGCTCTTTACGACAGAGGTCCGTTAGGGTCTGTGGTACTTAGGGTTTTGTCCGTCGTACCGTCGCGTTGGCTAATATATTCCTCGATAGGCAATCTTGCTGTTCGAGTAGCCTTGTGACATGTAGTGTCTTTGATCCCTTTGGGGGCTGGACAAGACGTCTTCAAGCAATCCTCCTAGGTAGTTTGACCGTCGGAAGAGCAAGCGTTAGGAATTTTGCCATGCCGCATTTTACTTGAGGTTAGGCTCATTTTGGAGAGCTCCGATGAGTCATAACCACTCCACGCTGGTGTGGGATGATCTCCGATGGTCTTTCAGGTTTTATATGAGTTACCGTCGAGACCCTGAAGCTAGGAATTTGGCCTTTGCTTCGTTTGATGGCATTGCGTCTGCTGTATCGAGACGAATGTCGCGGTTGTCTCTAGGTTGCTGGTGAACCGTCGAGGTTTGGAACTAGGGATTTTGCCGTGGCTCCGTTGTTTGATTGTCGCGTCTGAATCCTGCTAGAGGAAGAAAGCTGGGGTGACATCTCGTCTGCTGTATCGAGACGAACGTCGAGGTGGTGACCACTCCACGCTGGTGTGAGATGATCTCCAATGGTCTTTCAGGTTTTATATGAGTTACCGTCAAGACCCTGAAGCTAGGAATTTGGCCTTCATTTCGTTTGCTGTGGTGTGTCCGAATCCTATTGGAGGAAGGACGCTGTAGTGGCATTTCGTCTATTGTGTAGAGACGAACGTCGAGATGGTGATCACTCTACGCTGGGGTGAGATGATCTCTGGCGGTCCTTCAGGTTTTATATGAGCAACCGTCAAGACCCTGAAGCTTAGGAATTTGGCCTTCGCTTCGCTTGCTGTGGTGTGTCCAAATCCTGTTGGAGGAAGGACGCTGTAGTGACATTTCGTCTGTTGTATCGAGACGAACGTCGAGGTGGTTCCTACATTGCCTGTGAACCGTTAGGACCTAGAACTAGGGACTTTACCGTAGCTCCGTTGTTTTAATCTTGGATTGTTGATGTTGTATCTGCATCCTGCTGGGCTGCGAAGGAACGCCGTTGTTGACATTGCGTCTGCTGTATCGAGACGATTGCTGAGGTGGAGCTGGGATTTTGCCGTCGCTTCGCTTTGTTTCGACCGTAAGGTCTTTTTTTGGCGTTGTATCTGCATCCTGCTGGACTGCGAAGGAACGCCGTTGTTGACATTGCGTCTGCTGTATCGAGACGAATGCTGAGATGGAGTTGGGATTTTGCCGTCACTCCGCTTTACTGACCGTGGGGTCTTTTGTTGATGTTGCATCTACATCCTGCTGGACTACGAAGGAATGCCGTTGTTGACATCTCGTCTGATGTATCGAGACGAATGCTGAGGTGGAGCTGGGATTTTGCCGTCACTCCGCTTTACTGACCATGGGGTCTTTTGTTGACGTTGTATCTATATCCTGCTGGACTGCGAAGGAACGCCGTTGTTAATATTGCGTCTGCTGTAACGAGACGAATGCTGAGGTGGAGTTGGGATTTTGCCGTCGCTCTGCTTTACTGACCGTGGGGTTTTTTGTTGATGTTGCATCTGCATCCAGCTGGACTGCGAAGGAACGCCGTTGTTGACATTGTGTCTGCTGTAACGAGACGAATGCTGAGGTGGAGCCGGGATTTTGCCGTTACTCCGCTTTGTTGACCATGGGGTCTTTTGTTGACGTTGCATCTGCATCCAGCTGGACTGCGAAGGAACGCCGTTGTTGACATTGTGTCTGGTGTAACGAGACGAATACTGAGGTGGAGTCGGGATTTTGCCGTTACTCCGCTTTGTTTGGACAGTGAGGTCTTTTGTTGACGTTGCATCTACATCCTGCTGGACTGCGTAGGAGCGCCGTTGTTGACATTGCGTCTGGTGTAGCGAGACGAATGCTGAGGTGGAGCTGGGATTTCGCCGTCACTCCGCTTTGTTTGGACCGTGAGGTCTTTTGTTAACGTTGCATCTACATCCTGCTGGACTGCGAAGGGACGCCGTTGTTGACATCTCGTCTGCTGTATCGAGACGAATGCTGAGGTGAAGCTGGGATTTTGCCGTCGCTTCGCTTTGTTTTGACCGTGAGATCTTTTGTTGACGTTGTATCTGCATCCTGCTGCACTGCGAAGGAACGCCGTTGTTGATCTCTAAGTTGTCGATATCGACGTCGAGACCCTGAAGCTAGGGATCTTCCTTTGCTTCATTTGTTGACATTGTGTCTGCAATATTGCGACAAATATCGAGGTTGTCTCTAGGTTGTCTATGGGCCGTCGAGATTTGATTTCGCTTTCTGGTGGAGCCTGTTGGGAAGGTATGGTTCTCTCTTTGTTTGTGCCCCTGGATTGTATACAGGGATCGATGTGATCTCACCTGTAGGGCAAAAGTTTCATTCAGTTTTTATATTATTATTTTATTTCCGCGATGCTCTATCATTTAAGCTTTTATATCGCGAAGGTCGCGATTGCCCAATCATTTCGGCTATTTTTCGCGGTGCCGGCTATTTTTCTTTTTACTCGCTGCATTTTATTGCGAGTTGCCCAATCATTTCGGCTGTTTTTGTATGCATATATTTTTACTTGCTGATTTCGTTGCAAGTTGCTCCATCATTTCGACTATTTCATATGCATTTTTAGCTCGCTGATTTTTTATCGCGAGTGTGGAACTTGGAATCTGGTGCCAATCTCAGCATCAGCATCGCTACAACTGGAATATTGCCAGGAGCGAATCATCATTTGCCATGAAAAGACTTGGAATTTGATACCGGTTTAGGTATCAGCATCGCTACAACTGGGATATTGCCAGGAGCGAATCATCATTTGCCTCTGTCGATGTTGAACAAAGATGGCTTAGCAAACAGGGTTAGGATCCCGTCGACTAAGGCTTTTGACATTATAAGCCGTAAGGGTCTCATTAAGAATTTTCTCCTTACGAGCCGTGAGGATCTCGTAAGTGCGTTTTCTCCTTAGGAATCGTGAGGATTTCTAAGTGTATATTCCCCTGTAAGTTGTAAGGATCTTACTAAAGGGTGTTCTCCTTATAAGTCGAGAGGACTTACAAGGGTCGTTCACCATATGGACATATCCCTAGTCACGGGTGGGACTTGGTTAGGGAAATGTTTATTCGCGCTCATAGATTGTATACAAGGGTCAGTATTGAGCCACTCGTAAAGCAATATCGAAGGTTGTGGGGGATGCTTAAGAACAGGTTCAGGTCTCTGTAACTTAAGACTTTCAAATCATATGAGCCGTGAGGGTCCCATAAGAGAGTTCTCCTTACGAGTCGTGAGGATCCCACAAGTGTAATTTCTCCTTAGGAATCATGAGGATCCCTAAGTGTATTGTTCCCTTGTGAGTCGTAAGGATCTCACGTGGGTGGTTTCTCCTTACAAGGTCGAAGGGACCCTGTAAGTGTCTTTTAACGAGGTTGCGCCCTTTCGGGTTTTCACAAACACTCGCTGGTAGCCCTGCTGTTTTTACTCACGGAGCCCTTTCGGGTTTTCATCCGTGCCCATTTTGCTTATGGACATATCGTTTTTTTTATTCTCTCTTCTTTTTTTTTATTCTTTTTATATAACGAGGTCGCGCCCTTTCGGGTTTTCACAAGCACTCGCCGGTAGCCCTGCTGTTTTTACTCACGGAGCCCTTTTGAGTTTTCATCTGTGCCCATTTTGCTTATGGACATACCGTTTTTATTTTTTTGCTTTCTTTTTCTTTCTTTTTTTTTACCACGTCAGCCTGGGGATGCCGCGGGTTGGTAGTAGTTTAACGACGTTTCGATCATAGGTCAACGTACGATTACGCAGCTAGATTTTGTCGCAAATCTTCGCATGTTTTGTGCCGGATGTGGATTCCTTGAAGAGAGGGCTGAGGGAGATTTCTTCGTCAGAGCCGCTTCCAAAGGTGATAACTTGCGATCCCTTGGTGTCGGCTATGTGACAGTTGCCAGCAGCTCTTTCGTGCTCATCTGTCGTGCTTTTCTGTTCCCGACGAGCCTTGCGCTTCACTCGTTGAACGTGTTGTCGATGGGCAACATATCCCTGCCATCAGTTTTTAAAGGATATGCACTCCTCAATAGGGTGTTCAATCCTCTGATGGTATAAGCAGAAGTTAGGATGTATATCCGCTTCATCAAGATGTATACCTCCAAGAGAATTTTCTTTGAAAGAGGGCAACTTCATTCCTATTGCCAGGGCCCTAGCGAATCGCTTCCTTACTTTAAACTTGCTTTTGGCGATAGGGATGCTTTGCTCCGGATGGGGAACCTCGACTTTTTCATCCAGTCGTCGGCGTTTGGCTTTTTCAAATATGGCCATCTCACGCTTCCGATCAGCTTTGCTTTTAAGACGGGCTTCGTTCAGGAATGCATCAATCGCTTCGTCTGATGGTCCTAGAAGTTCAGGCTCAGGATCCGTCTCTAGTTTCTCTATGTAAGGAACGTCTTCATTGTTTATCGATGAGTGAGAGATCACATGGTAACTTGCTACGTAACCTTCAGATTCATCCGTTGAGTCTTCTCTATTGTCATCATCTTCGTCCTCAAGGACGTGGCTGAGAAATTCTTGGAGTGTGATTGGAGTCCGTGCCTTCTGGTTGTACTCTTCCAGCGCGTCAATCTGCTTTTGCAGGTCCGTGCGCTTGTCACCATGCTTCACGGGTTTCTTGGATTTCTTCTTCTTCTTCGAAGATTTTGACGGCTGGGTGTGAGCACTTTGACTATCACCACCAATTTTTGGAGTTAGGCGCGGTTTCAGCATTCCCTCGAGGATCTCGGGTTCCAGTGGATTTTTCCACCTGATTGCCGGGCATGTGTGAAGATCTTTCAGCATTCTTTTCGTCTTGGCTGAAAGAGCGACCTCCCATGGAGCTTCTTTTATAAAAGAGCATGATGCCCCCGGAGTGTCCACCCTTTTAGGGGCGTGAGGTTGTGGTGGGTTCACCCTCCAATTTCAGATAACGCGAGCTTGCCTTGTTGGTACTGATCCTCGATCCATCCCTTAAAGACGAAGCAATCTTCGATTGGATGGCTTACCGCTTGGTGGTAAGGGCAGTAATTAAGATCGTTGACATCGCCTGGCTGCAACGGATGTTTTGGACTCGGCAGATTGATGAGTCTGTTGCGCACTGCCAGCTCGAACAGTCTTCTCGTTTTATTCTGAGGAAACGAGTAAGGACGTCCCAGTCTCTCCTCGAGGGATGGGTGTGGACGCACGTTGTTTTGGCAAACAACCGGCTTTGAGTTGCTCGGCTGTTGTTGAGTATTGGCGACGGCGATCACTTTCCCTTTTCCTTTCTCATTTCGAGAGTCTGGCTTTGGAGGAGACGGTTTATGTCCCATCTGGTCCATTTGGGCCAACTTGTCGATTAAGGCCTGGAAAGTAATAAGCTTGAAGAACATCATGAATTGCGAGATGGTCGCTTGCGGATCAAGAGTGCCCACGAATATGCCTACCGCAGGTGCTTCTTCGATGCATTGTTCGCACTTCGACCATAAGTTTCGCCACCGTATTGCGTATTGGACCCACGTCTCGCCTGGCTTTACCCTGGCATTAATCAGTGCTGTTATCGGGGTGCGTTCACTAGCACTCGCGAATCTTTATGTAAACAGTAGCTCCATCTTCGCAAATGTTTTGACAGAGTCGTTAGGTAGCTCCGAATACCATTCAAAGGCTGTTTCTGCTAAGCTGCCGACGAATTGGCGAAGCAGCAGTTTGTCGTCGCCTCCAGTGTTGCCGCATAAGGCCCTGAATTGAGCGACATGCTGATGGGGATTCCCCGTTCCTTTATATACATGGAACTTAGGGATCGTATATCCCGGCGGGTAACTAATTTGGTCATACCAGCCCGGATAGGGTCGTCCGGTTCTAGTAATTTGCCCAGCCGCTTCATTCGCCTGATGAACTCGTATCTGCTGAGCAATATAATCATCCAGGGCGGCCTTGGAGATAGTTTCCTCCTTGGCTGCTGAATGAGCCGGAGGAGGATTAGATGTCTCCTCTTTATCGTCTTCAACAATGATCGGAGGGTCTTTAGCTGGAGGGTCCGGCTGTAACATCATTCCTACCATGTCTTGGAAGAGAAGCGCCATTTGTTTTATGTTAGCCGCTTGCTCTGCGGCTTCTTTGTCCTTCTTTTCGAGGACTCTGCGTAAGAAGTCGGCATCGGTTTCTTGTTCGTGACGCTGCTCTAATGATGCCTCCGGGCTTTCTTTTGGCCCGGTGAGTGCGGCCATCGCAGTCATCATCTCCTGAAGCTTCTGCTGTTGCTCCTGGGCTTTTGTCACGGATTGGGTGAGCGGTCGGTGACCCGTCGAAGCGCGGCTTTCCTCCTTTCCGGAAGCCATATAAACAGTATGGACCATTATGCCCCCAGACTTAGGGCGTTTGGTCTCGGCGTCTTTACGTTCTGCCGTATTCATAAGGGCTTTCCTTGGCCTCCTTCTTCTTTGAGCAGTTGATGTTGAGGGAGCCGTTGCAGTGGGCACCCAGAAGGATGACATCTCCTGTGTTACTACGAGATGGCTCTTTTCTTGTTGAGCTTTAAGCTTCTTTGGCCGGCGAGAGTAGTCCTGATCAATCACCGACTCCTGGACCTGTCGCCAGACTTTATAAATTTTGGAGGACAGCCGCTGAGGGGGCTGCTCCGGCTTTATTTCTGTAACGGTCTCCACTGGTTGAGCAGATCTTTTCAGCACGGCAGTCGGAGAGTTCTTGTGAACCCTCCTAAGCGGTTCGAAGCTATTCCCGGTCGGAACAGCAGCATTGATTTCCAGCATCGGAGCTGGCGGAGTTATCCTAGAGGGGGACTTGCCCCCAGCTCTCCTCACTCGGCGCCAGTGGCGACGTCGAGCATGTCGTGTGGTCGGGATTACCTCGTTCTGATGAGCCTCGTTCTGATGAGAGTCTGTTGTTGGCGTCAGTCTGTCAAAGACAGATGCTTGCTGAGAGGGAACGGCCGACCTTGAGAAGGATGATTTTCGTGCAAGGGAAATGGCCTTAGATACTTTACGCGGAGTGGGAGCTGAAACGGACAGTCTTGTGAAGACCGACCCCTTAGCCGGAGAAGCCGCCTTGGTGTCTTCAGGAATAGGAATAGCTATCCGCTTCGGGATAACGCCTTCCTGTATTGCGGGCTTCTTCACGGGTCCACTTGAGCTTTGGTCCAGTTTGCTGAAAACTGAGGTATTGGACTTGGGTGACCCGTTGAGAGGGGCCGCGGTAGTTGTAAGCCGATCAAAAACCGACTTCTTTGGAGCTTCTTGCGACGATAGTGGGGCATTGAAGCTCACCGGTAGGAGCATAGTCCAGAAGAATAGCCCATTGGTGGCCTGAGTCACTTGTTCCACCGGCATAGCGAAAATGGAGGCCGCTTGAGGCCCGTAAGTCACTCCTCCGGACGGGACGGAGTGAGAGTTGCAGTTGCAGTTAGTGCAGTTTGAAGCCATCGGTCTTCTGTTTTCTGTACGGAGCAAGACACCAAATCTAAGTACCTCGAATCCACAGGTAACCATAGCAAACCGCGATTCATTCGCGAACACGACAGACGAAGTGTGGAGTGGAAAGAGGAAGAGGTCCCACCGGGCGTGCCAGAATCTGTTCCCCTCCGAATCACGGAGACGCGATAAACGTCTCGCCTGAAATTCGGGGCAGATGCTATTTGGTTTTATCCGTCCACCTCTCCGAAGATGCCAAGTTGATTTGTGGCACCGTGTATCGAAGGTTTAAACGGATGCGGCCGATATAGCAGACTTCGTCAGATTCCCCCTCGTTCGAGGGGTTTTTGATTGTGGGGACGCTCTTCCCTGCAGGCGCAAGCCCCTGCAGTTAATTACGCTACCGCATCGCGGTAACAACTTTCTCCTTCTCCAGATGGTCACTTCGTGTCATGGGTGTTTGTTTTGTTTGTGGTTGCCCGTGGATTGTATACGGAGACTAATTTATGTTGTTGTCCGTAGGACTTGGATTAGTCCAAATCCGTATTTTCTTAGATTTGGGTTTCGGATTTTGGTTTAAGGATACGTTAGCCATATTTGAGGCTAAGATCAACTTAAATGTTTGTTAAGGATACGTTATTCTAATTTGAGGCTAAGATCAGCTTAACAGGATCATTTAGATCCGACAAAAGAGCATTTGGGGGCTCTATTGTTCTAGTTTAGGGACATAGTGGTCCATTGCTAGTTTAAGGACATGGTGGTCCATTGAATGTATGGCCGTTGGGACCCGTCACCTCTCTGAAGACGTTGAAGGATTACAACGACAGATATCAGAGGAGTTCAGAGATGTACCCTTGAACCAAAGTTGGTTGGGAGATCTATAGTCCAATTTGGGACTAAAGTCTGTTTGAAGGTTTATGAGCATATGGGCTCGGTTAAACATTTTATTGTTCTAGCTGTTGACCTTTTATGTGGGCTTGGCCCTTTTAGAATGCATAGCATTGGGCTCTTTAATTAAATGCATGGCATTTATATTAGGCCTGTTAGGCTTTACTTGGGCTCTGCCCTTCTTTAATAATGCACAGCATTTAATAATCTGACAGTGCGCCACGTGGCCTGTCAGGCGCTTTGTGCCAATTTAAGAGCGCAAGGCGCCAGCGCATGTGGAGGTGACACGTGTCACGCTCTGGTGAGCGCAAGTCGCAGTGCGCTCCGCCAGTGCGCTGCGCTAGTGCGCTACTGACACGTGACGCGCTCTGGTGACTTGCGCCAATCCAAGAGCGCATCGCTATGTTTTTAGGAGCGCAAGGCGTAGACTGACACGTGGCGCTCTCTGGTGACTTGCGCCAGCCCAAGGAGCGCAACAGCGTAAATTAAGAGTGCAGGGCACTGTCCAATAGCGCAGAGCGCTTCTTGATCCAATTTAGATCAAAGAAACAAGTTTTTCTTGTTCTAAAGAGGTTCTACCTTAAGTTTTAAGAACCAATGGTTCTGATTCTCATCCAAAAGGCAATACCTTTATATAGATCAAAAGATCTAATAATGAAGTAAATTACTTCTCTTATCTTTTATGATTGGATCTTTTGATCTTTTTCTTTTTATTGAAGATCTTGATCTTGTTCTTAGATCTTTGATCTCTTTTAGAAGAAATTCTTCTTTTTTCAAAGGTTTACCTTTTTTTCTCTTTGAGTTTTTCTCAAAGTTTTTAGAGGAGCTCTGTATATCTGAGACTTGGAGTCTAGGGGCCTTTATATAGGGCCAATTAGTTTGTTAGGTTAGTTACAGAGAACATTCCCTGATTGATCTGGGGATATTTCCCCACCGTTGGATCTTTGATCCTAAGGCCTCTGTTTTACAGAAGATAATCTTCTTGTTTTAATAAGATTAAAAAGATCTTTCTAGAATTTTAATTCTTATTAATTAAATAATTTATTAAGTTTTAGTGCTGGCACAGTTGGCGCAAGTGCACCTGCGCTTGACACGTGTCGCGCAGCGCAGAGCGCAGCGCAACTGATCTAGCGCACCTGCGCTGACACGTGTCGCGCAGCGCAGAGCGCAGTGCAACTGCGCTAGCCACCTGCGCTGACACGTGTCGCGCAGCGCAGAGCGCAAGTTATCTGAAGTGTTGCTTCCTTTAAAATTTGAATTTTAAAACAGAACCTTGCTCTGATTGGGGGAAACGGAAGCGTTGCTTCATTTCCCACTTTGGAATTTGAACAGAGCTTTGCTCTGATTGGGGGAAACAATGACTATGTAGGATGCATAATTATCAAGTATGGTGCACTAATACAACAGTAACATGAAATAATATGGTCTCGGCGTGCAACTAGATATGTAATAAACCGTACGGATACAGACGGATACTATAAAACTGTAAATCGGTAAAATTTGCTGAATATTAAAACACAAGCACTATTATTTATTAAATAGATATTGATATAATAATATTAACATGGATAACATATTCAAACCGATTAATAACTATAAAAGTGGTATTGATTAACCATGCACAAGAAAGTTCCGTTCAGAAATTCAGCGTCACCCTGATTTGTAAAATAGCTTAAAAATAACAAACGTTCTTCAAAAGTGACGTGTCTTATATCAAAACAAATATAATTCAATAAGGTTTTTATTTTTATAAGTATAAGTATCTCAGGTTGTGCCTACAAAAAGCTATGAACATTCGAAGTTGAAAGTTTGCTGCTGGAATTTCCCTGGAAACAGTTTAGAGATATTTTAATTTGTATTTTACGTTATTTAAACAATTTATTTTGCAAGTAAATATTTCATATAGTTATGGTATTCTGAGTTAGCTTCGTAACGAACTAAAAAACGTATACTAATGATTTTTCTATAATTTATAATGAATTTTATAATGGAAGGTGCACAGTAAATTTCAGATTTGTCGTATCCGCTTTTCAACGACGTTTCATGTGTAAACTATAATATTTTCAAATGTATAGCATTATAAAATGCAGATTATAAACTAATTAAAGATAATAATAATAAGAAATATTACGACGATATATATTTTAAATGATATGGATGCAAACGGGTATCATATAATCGTAAAATGATAAACTAACAAGTGCGGAACATATAACTAAGCAATATGAAATGTAACTATTCAATTTGATGCAGCATATGATAGTATAGTATGTAACAAGATAAGTTTTCATGACCTAGATCTGAAATGATATGAATGGATGCAAACGGAATATCGAAAAGTTATAAAACTAAATATGGGGTGCATGATTTTAAATACAGGTATTCCATTGTTAAAATAGATGCGTCTAAAGTAATGTAGCATGTAATTAGGATTGGTTTGCATGCCTTAGATCTGAAATGCACTATACAAATGTAAACGGAACGTCGAAAGGCTGTAATATGAAACATGCGATGCTTGATTTAAAATACAGGTGTGATATTTATTTAAATAGGTATATAATGAGTTATATAGCATGTAGCAAGATTAACTTGCCTAGACGGAATAAGAACGGATGTGTACGGAACGTCCTTCGTCGGCGAAATGTCACGACGCGCGCACGGTACACGGAACGGTTCCAAACAATGCACGAAGGTGATCACGCAAGTCAGGTACGTTCACTGGATCACTCGGATCGTCAGCGACGAGCATGGCTCCGGCGGTGATCACCGGAATCAAGAAAGAAGATCAAGAAAAAAAAAGAAGAAAGAAGAAGAAGAAGTAAGAAGAAGAGGCTGTGTATTAAATAAGAAAAGAAAAAAATAAATAAATAAAATATATATAAATATATATATGCAGAGGAGAGAGAGAGAGAAATGGGTTGTTAGTTTGTTACGAAATTAGTTTAGATTTAAATTTAAAGAAATCTTTTATTAGTTAACTAAATTTTAATTTGTATCAATTTATAAAATTAATATTATATAAATAAAATTTGATATTCTGGTAAATACAAATATAGTCCAAAACATGCCCGGGTCGGGTCTAAAATTCAGTTTTAAAATACGAAAAATATACATGTCGACTTAAATAAAGAATGAATGTCCGGATAACGAAAAATGCATACCCCCAAGAACGGATGCACGCACGTGCGCGTGGCCATCCAAACAAGTCCGTTTCACTGAACGGGACGAGAACAAGATGCGCGGATGCTACCACGAGACTAGGGGTATCATGCAGGCTATGCAATGTATTTTTAAAATATTTTATGTGACTTAAAATGTTATATTGTAAAAATGCAAATGCCAGATAAAATGACAGTATTCAAGATGTATAAATTAAAATGAAAGTGCACGAGTCCATATAACAGGTCAGGACAAATCATAAACATGAATCAAGACTGGTTTCAAGCATGCGGGTCGGGTCGGATGCAAATACAAATGTCAAATACACTATTCGCACCCAAAACACAATAAATCAGGAAAATACCATAAATAAAGAAATATATGAACTAGAACTGGTATAAATGAACTAGGGTGTTATTTCCCTCAATTAGAGCAAAGCTCTGTTTTGAATTTCAAAATTCAAAAATCGAAGCAACGCTTCAGATCCCGTGCGCTGCGCGCCACGTGTCAAAAGCAGACACGCCAGCACCAGGAGCGCTGCGCCCTAGGCAGCGCACCTCCAATCAGAGCAAAACTCTGTTTTAAAATTCAAAATAAAATTGAAGCAACGCTTCAGATGCCGCGCTCTGCGCTGCGCGCCACGCGTCAAACAAGGTGCGCTAGCGCAGTTGCGCTGCGCGCCACGTGTTAAACAAGGTGCGCTAGCGCAGTTGCGCTGCACTCTGCGCTGCGCGCCACGTGTCAAACACGTGTGCGCTAGCACAGTTGCGCTGCGCTCAGGCACTTCCTTTCCTCTCGGGCCGTCACAACAGACCTTTTTGAAGCCTTCTTCAGCAAGGCGTCGTCGTCCGCATTCAGGGTTACCTCCAGAGCCGTTAAGGCTTCCATCATCGGTTTTTTAAGTAAGGTCTCTTGCGGCAATGCCGAAGAGGCCGGGACTTCGGTAGTTGGCCCGAGGAGAATTTCCGCATCAGCTTGCGGGATAGGCCTTGTGGTCCCTGCGATAAGACAAAGAGAGGGTCAGATTACTCATAAGAAACGGAAGTAGAAACATAGCGAATCGAAATGTACCAAGGCCTAAGGATGCTCGAAGTTGTTCCTCCTCCTCAAAAGTCTTGAGAGAAGCAGCGAGAGCTTCTTCGGTAGAAATGCCTATTAAAGAAGGGAAAACGTTAGTCAAAAAACAATGATAGAAGTATGATGCAATGGCGAAAAAATACAGCTAATGATTACCTGATCGCGCGAGGTTAGTCAACCCCTCTTCGCGTCTCGCCAATCGCTCAGAAGCTGCAATGGCAGCCGCCAGATCAGTGTCGTCTGGTGGCATAAATAGGCCGTCGTTGGTCCCGTACTCACTCAAGCCCTCGCTATAAGGAGCATGAGGCTCCTGGACAAGTACCACGTCAAAAGAAAAGAGCGACTTTTTCTTCTTCAGTGAGCGAGCACCGGTCGCAGCCAGCACCAGCTTGCGTTTCGCGGGCACTTTAGGACGGCGAGTCCCGATATCCGAGCCCACGCCAGATTCGGGTGAAGCTACGGTTACCGTCTCCATGGGAGCACGGGGCACCGATGGCACGTCCACCGCCTCCACAGGATCATGGGGCAATCCACGTGTGGGGCTTAGCACACGTGGAGGCTCAACTGCAACAGACTCTCTTAGCGGAGGGGGCACGGCGATCCGTCGCCTTAAAGGGACGTTGCGATCGCTGGAAGGGGGTGCACTCTTGCGATCGAGCAACAGCCGCCTCTCTTCTCTAATGACAGCACCCATCGCGTACTGATACCAGGCCCCGTATACGTTAAGGGCCCTCGGAATGCAACTCGGCTCGCTAATAAAGAAGTGGGAGCCCGTATTTAAGCACATAAAGTGATGCAGCGCACCCCGTATTCCCCCTCTGGTGGCAGCAGGTTCTTCCAAAAACGCCTCCAATGGAACCCCTAGTTATAACTTAGCTGCTGGGCAAAATGATGGGGGTTGTATCTCATAAAAAGCGCCGCATCATTTTGCCTGAATACAAGGAAGCCTGGCCTGATGGAGTATAGATGTAGAATCTCTCGGGCTTTCAATACGAAGGCCCCGTCCTTAAAAGTGTCGCGCAGTGCCAGCACAGTCTTGGAGGTTTCCTGGCCGATCGTCAGGACTTTGTCCGTAAAAGACATACCAGCTCCGACCGTGCGCGGACGAAGAAGCAACCCCCTAGCCTCCCGCTGAGACGGATTCATGATGGAAGCGTCAACCAGCCGCATAATTCTGGGAAATTTGCACTTCTCGAAAAACGAGGGTCTTTTATGAATACCAAACACCCTGAGCACGTGCATTTCCATCCACGAAGTAAAGTAGTGCATCGGGAAGTTAGCAGCTTGCACCCCCGGTTCCGTTGTATCCGCCGCCACGCTAAGACCATGGTACAGGTGGGCCAGCCCGGCGATCCCGATGGCCACTTGTATGCCAGTCACCATTCGATGTGCTGGGTAGAAGACGGACGACCTCATATAGTGAGGGTGCATGGGGAGCGCGAACCAGCACAACCACAGCCTCAGAAACCCGAGGAAGAAAGTCTCCTCGTTGATGCCCGGAGCGGTGATTTCTGACAGAGAGATGATCGCGGCATCGGGGAGATAAAAGCCCTTCTGATCATCTTCCAACACTGGTCGACAGTCCAAGCCAAAGCCAAAGGGATCGTCGAGCTTGGCAAATTTTTTGCCTCGTTGCGATAGAATCTCCGGTCGAAGAAACCGGGCAATGAAGTCTGCAAAACTGACCCCCGACCTCCAGACTCCAAGAAAAGACTCTCGTACATATTCAGCACCTTTATCAGACTAGGAAACTGGTGCTGGATGGCGTTCTCCGGTGTTATGCCCATCACAACTGGCTTGGTGGCGAAAACATATTCGTCCAGAGGAAGCAGCTTCTCATAGTGCTCCCCCCTCACCGGCAGACCGGAAATCTCGGCAAATTCTTCTAAAGAGATGGAAACTTCTCTGTCCAGTAGAAGAAAGGTATGGGTTAGGATGTTCCATTACTCCACGAACGCCTTAATCCACCACGTCGGAGGAGCAGAATATTGGAACAACGATGCGTAAACTGCGGGATATAGGCCGAGCTTCAACAAATGTGTTTTTTTCACCGACAAGATGTACCTGGCCCACTGCAAATATCCGGCCGAATGTCGGGGAGTCAATCCGATGTTGTAAGGTTGTCCCCAAGGGCGCGACTCACCCTGGCATATGTGTCTCCCCAGAGTATCCAAAGCCACCGGCAGCTGCATGGGTATGGAGGCAATCGAAGGTTGGAGAAAACCCTCCGAAGTCCAATTAACAACCTCCACGGCATAGTTCACCGGGGGTACATCTGTATACAAGATCGACGAGATCGGCTCTGACAGCGTCGCACAAGAGAAGCTTCGACGACCTTTGATAATCTGGTCGTACCACCTACCCCACAAGTGAAGGTTTTTGTATTCCGGGTCATAGTCTCTGATGAACGCAAGAACCTCCCGGTCCACCGGTGGCTCAGGGAATCCTCCCTCCGAACGAAAAAACGGGAAAGAAAGATCGAAAGACATGTCGCCTGCGAAAAAGAACAAAATCCAATTATCAGTACTATAATTTAATCTTAAAGTTCTGAGCGACACTTTAAAATTTGTACCGCACTGCAATGCAGTGGAAAGGGGACCAAAGGTGGACCCACAAAATCCAGATGACAATGCATCAATTAATAAAACAGCCTCATCATTGGATGAGGCTGTCAATTAATGAGGAAATCCTCAAAGAATATTCTCATTGAATGAGAAATCCCTCGGAAGAACGAGAAAATCTCCCTTTCAGAGCAAAGCTCTGTAACAGAGTGACACTTGTTAAACTCTGGTCACGAGGGAATAAAATTCCTTAAAGAACCTAGCTCTGTAATGATGATGGAAAATCCATCAAAGATTAATGAAAATTAATTCTTGAGAATTAAAATTCTGGGATCTTAAAGATCCATGAAAAAACTCTTAAGAGTTCTTCATCAAAAGATCAAAAGATCTACATATTATCAAAAGAGCAGAGCTCTGACTCATGGGCTAAGAAACCCTAAGAAAAGATCTGTTTAGATTTATGGGTTCATGAGATCAAGGCTTTGTTTATGAAACCCTGAAAGGGTTTTCTTTAGATCAAAGATCTATGAAGAGCAAGGCTCTATTAATGGGTGAAAACCCTAATTTATTAAAATTAATTTAATTTAATTTTACCTAAATTTAGTAGAGTTTTAACTCTTGAAAGTTCTTGAACAAAAGAGCAAGGCTCTGAATAAAATTCTTAAGAAGAAGATGATAATCATCTGAAGACCAAAGGTCCTATTTATAGGCACTGAAACGCCTCTTCAACTTCTGAGTTGATCCAAGGGCTCAGATGTTGCCACCGCTGCACTCACCTGTGCGCCACGTGAGCGCAACGGTGGGGGGGCATTTGTTTCTCCCAATCAGAGCAAAACTCTGTTTTGAATTTCAAAATTCAAAAATCGAAGCAACGCTTCAGATCCCCTGCGCTGCGCGCTGTGCGCCACGTGTCAAAAGCAGACACGCCAGCGCCAGGAGCGTTGAGCCCTAGGCAGCGCACCCCTAATCAGAGCAAAGCTCTGTTTTAAAATTCAAAATAAAATTGAAGCAACGCTTCAGATGCTGCGCTCTGCGCTGCGCGCCACGTGTCAAACAAGGTGCGCTAGCGCAGTTGCGCTGCGCTCTGCGCTGCGCGCCACGTGTCAAACACGTGTGCGCTAACACAGTTGCGCTGCGCTCTGCGCTGCGCGCCACGTGGCGAACGAAGGTGCGCTCGCGCAAAGTGCGCCAGCGCTGGAATTAAAAGAATTCCCCACCGTTAGATCAAAATATCTAATAATAATAAATTAATATTTAATCAGAATTAAAATTCTGTTATGGGAAGATTTTTCAAGTTTATTAAAACAAGAAGATTATCTTCTGTAAAACAGAAGCCTTAGGATCAAAGATCCAACGGTGGGAAATATTCCCAAATCAATCAGAGAAAGATCTCTTAAACTGATTTAACAAATCAATTGGCCTTATATAAAGGCCCCAAGACTTCAAGTCTCATATAGAAAAAACCCTCTGCAAACTTTGAGAAAAATCCAAAGAGAAAGAAAGGCAAGCCTTTAGAAAAAAAAAGATCATTTCTTCATCTTTAAAGGTAAAGAATTAATTCTTGAACAACAGAAATGAAATCATCTCGTAAAAAGAAGAAATATCTTCTAAAAAGATCTTAGATCTATAAAAAAGACCAAGGTCTTTGATTAAAAAGAAAAGATCAAAAGATCTAATCATAAAAATATAAAAAGAAGTATTTTACTTTATTCACAGATCTTTTGATCTATAAAAGCAGAGCCTTTTATAAAAAACAAGAACTTTTGTTCTTGAATCTTGAGGCAAAGCCTCCTTTGAAAAACATAAATTTGTTCTTAAATTGATCGAAATGCGCTTTGCGCTATTAGAAAGTGCTTTGCACTCATGAACTGCGTCTTTGCACTCCTTGGACTGGCGCTCAGCGCCAAAACATGCCGCGTGTCAACCATAGACATGATCAGCGCTTTGCGCTCCTGAAAATAGCGCACAGCGCTCTTGGGTTGGCGCTCAGCGCCAAGCGCGCCATGTGTCACTCACTGGTGCACCCATAATCCAGTGCAGCGCGCTCATAAATTAAAAGCGTAGTGCGCTAACAAACTAGCGCTTAGCGCTAAGCGCGGCACGTGTCCTCCTCGTGTGTGCTAACCGATAGAAGCGCAATGCGCTCTTTGACTGGCGCAAATCGCCTAGTGCGCCACGTGGCGCTCTGTCAGAACATACTTTGTTCTGATAAATGCTATGCATTCAATATAAGATAAAAAATTTCAGAGCCCAATACTTAGCATTATTTAAAGGGCAGAGCCCAAATAAAGGCCTAACAGGCAGAATAAAAATAAAATGTTAAATATTTTTTAAACTGGACTTAGCCCAATTCTGGCCATAAGCCCTCAATTTAAATTGAATTGAGCTCATCTGCTCTTCCAATCCATTTACACCCGGTTTGAGGGTACATCTCTTTACTTCTCTGATATCTGTCGTTGTAATCCTTCAACGCCGTCAGAGAGGTGACGGGTCCCGACAACCACACATTACTACGGACTGTGGGGCCCTTAAACTCATGGACTATGATGTCCTTAACCTCGACCGGGATGTCTTTAAACTAACATCGGACTTTGGAGTCCTTAAATCCATGGACTATGATGTCCTTAATCTTGACCGTGATGTCTTAAAACTAACACCGGACTGTGGGGTCCTTAAATCCATGGACTATGATGCCCTTAACCTCGACTGCGATGTCTTAAAACTAACACCGGACTGTGAGGTCCCTAAACTCACGGACTATGATGTCCTTAACCTCGACCGCGACGTCTTAAAACTAACAATGGACCGTAATGTCCTTAAACTAATTATCGACCGCAATGTCATTAAACTAAAAAACAGAGCCCAATTGCTCTCTTGTCGGATCTAAACGATCCCGTTAAGTTGATCTTAGTCTACAATTAGACTAACGTATCCTTAACAAACGTTTAAGTTGATCTTAGTCTCAAGTAAGGCTAACGTATCCTTAAACATACACCCCCAAACCCAAATCTAAGGAAGATACGGATTTGGACTAGTCCACGCCCTACGGACGACAACATAACTTAGTCTCCGTATACAATCCACGGGCAACCAAACACAAAACAAACACCCACGACACGAAGTGACCATATGGAGAAGGAGAAAGTTGTTACCGCGATGCGGTAACGTAATTAACTGCAGGGGCTTGAGCCTGCAGGGAAGAGCGTCCCCACAATCAAA
Organism: Agapanthus africanus; assembly: GCA_030015575.1. Taxonomy (NCBI): domain Eukaryota; kingdom Viridiplantae; phylum Streptophyta; class Magnoliopsida; order Asparagales; family Amaryllidaceae; genus Agapanthus; species Agapanthus africanus. Next base: position 98,641,316 of record CM057337.1, read on the forward strand.
AACCCCTCAAACAAGGGGGAATCTGACAAAATCTGCTACATCGGCCGCATCCGTTTAAACCTTCGATACACAGTGCCATAAATCAACTTGGCATCTTCGGAGAGGTGGACGGATAGCACCAATTAGCATCTGCCCCGAATTTCAGGCAAGACGTCCGCCGCGTCTTCGTCCGCGTCTTTCGGAGGGGAACAGGTGTTACATTATACCCAATTACAAAAAGAATTTCGTCCTCGAAATTCCCAAAACAAAAAAAGATGAACAATCAAGAATCTACAAGAATAGGTGTGAAAACTTCGGTTGAATTTCGTCTTCTCATTCCCAAGTCGATTCTCCATGCGATCTATTTCCCCAAGAAACAAGTACGAGAGGGATAACCTTGTTCTTAAGGACCTTTTCTCTTCGATCAACAATCGACATCGATCGTTCCTCAATGGTTAAATCCTCTCTTACTGTCAGCTCCGAATGATCTAGCACGTGTGTTTCATCTCGAACATACTTACGGAGTTGAGATACATGAAACACGTCATGAATATTTGCCAATGATTATGGTAACGCCAATTGATAAGCCACTTCTCCAACACGCTCCAAAATCTCGAAAGGCCCAACGAATCGAGGACTAAGCTTGCCTCGACTCCCAAAACGAATCACTCCTCTAGTCGGTGATATCTTCAAGAATACCAGATCACCAACAGCTAACTCTAGAGGTCTTCTCGTTGTATCGGCCCAACTCTTCTGCCGATCTTGTGCTGCCTTCATATGATTCCGGATAGTATTAACTTTCTCCACTGTTTGCACGATCAAATCCGGTCCCAATAATCTTCGTTCTCCAAGATCGTCCTAACAGACAGGTGAACAACACTTGCGACCATATAATGCTTCGAATGGAGCCATCTGAATAGTCGCCTGAAAACTGTTATTGTAAGAAAACTCCACCAAGTGTAGATGATCCTCCCACGAACCTTTGAAGTCCAACATGCAAGCTCATATCTTCAAGAGTTCGGATTGTTCTCTCCGACTGGCCATCTGTCTGAGGATGATAAGCTGTGCTAGACTTCAATCGTGTCCCCAAACTTTCCTGTAAGCTCCTCCAGAGGTGCGATAAGAATCGGATGTCACGATCGGACATGATGCTCACAGGTACATCATGCAATCTCATAATCTCCTGCATGTACCGTTCTGCTAACGCTTCCATTGACTGACCAACTCGAAACGGTATGAAGTGAGCTGCCTTGGTCAATTGATCAACAATCACCCAAACTGCATTGTTGCCTTTTGGACTCCGCGGTAAAGCTCTCACGAAATCCATGGTTATATGTTCCCACTTCCATTGAGGAATCGGAAGTGGTTGCAATAAACCAGCAACCCTTTGATGTTCAGTCTTAACTTGTTGACACACTAAACACTTTGCTACAAAGCGAGCAATCTCCCTTTTCACGCCTTCCCACCAGAAATGCTGTCTTAGATCACGGTACATCTTCGTGCCTCCTGAATGTACGGAATATGTGGAACTGTGCGCTTCCTTCATAACTTCTTCGTGAATATCTCCCTTTGGCACACACAAATGACTACCATATCGTAACGAACCATCTTCATGAATCAACAATTCCGTTCGAAGCCCAGCTTCAACTTGTTCTCGAAATTTCTGCAATCTTCGGTCCTGCAATTGTGCTGCTTTAATATTCTTATCAACGACGATTGTACTTGCAGCTGCATCAGCTGTCCCGAAGAATGCGGTAGCACAATCTCCAAATCGAATCTCCGAAATTCTTCAATAATCTCCTTTTGTGCAGTCAACATCTGAATTGCCGGCAACCGACTAAGCGCGTCCGACACAACATTAACTTTCCCCGGATGGTACTTAAGATCGAGATCATAGTCAGCCATCAGCTCCAACCATCTACGCTTCCTCATATTAACTTCCTTCTATGTGAACACATACTTCAGGTTTTTGTGATCGGTGAATACTTCGACTCTTTCGCCCAATAAGTAGTGTCTCCAAATCTTCAAGCGAAAATTACAGCTGCTAGCTCCAAATCATAAGTTGGGTAATTCTTCTCATGGGTCTTCAACTGTCTCGAGGCGTAGGCTAAAACCTTTCCATGCTACATCAAAACATATCCCAAACCTTTCCCAGATGCGTCGCTGTGAATCACCAATCCTCCGGAACTGTCTGGTACGGTCAAAATAGGAGCGGTTATCAATCTCTGCTTCAATGCCTCAAAAGCTGACGCACAATTATCCGTCCATACGAACGGTACTTCCTTACGCGTAAGCTTGGTCAGAGGCTCAGCCAAACGAGAAAAATTCTCCACGAACCTTCTGTAATACCCGGCAAGTCCAAGAAAGCTTCTGATCTCAGCTACGTTCTTCGGAATCGGCCAATCTCGAACTGCTGCAATCTTTTCGGGGTCAACGGCGATTCCATCTCCGGATACGACATGCCCCAAAAACTTCACTTCTTCAAGCCAAAACTCTCACTTGCTCATCTTTGCATACAATCTTTCTTACGTCAATATCTGCAGTGCGATCTTCAAGTATTTTGCATGCTCTTCTATGCTCTTTGAGTAGACCATAATATTATCAATGAACACCACTATAAACTGGTCTAAGAATGGTGGAAAGATTCGGTTCATCAAGTCCATAAATATCGTTGGTGCATTCGTGACTCCGAATGACATCACTAAATAATCGTAATGTCCATATCGGGTTCGGAACGCCGTCTTGCAAATATCTTCTGATTTAACTCGGACCTGATGATATCCGGATCGCAAATCCAGCTTCGAGAATACCCTCGCGCCACTAAGCTGCTCGAACAATTCGCCAATGCGAGGGATCGGGTACTTGTTCTTAATAGTCACCCGGTTTAATTCTTGATAATTGATGCACATCCTCCTTGTGCCATCTTTCTTCTTTACTAGAAGAACTGGAGCTCCCCAAGGTGAATTGCTGCTGCGAATTCAACCCTTCTCCAGCAATTCGGTAACCTGCTTCATTGTTAGTGTATATGCCCTAGAGGCCATTACTGTATCATACTAGTTTGTATATTACTTAATGGAAGCTTGGGATATTCATCTTGTATATACAATCTTGCTCAAAATAGTAGTATGCTACTTGGTTTGTTTCTACTTCAATGTGTACATGTGTTTTATTATATCACCTATACGCATTAGTGGAGCCCTTAGGATCTTTGCTTGATTACCAGCGTTGTGATGGCAGTCACACTAATGGGGGCTGGGTAATCTACAAGCACATCCTTATGCAGGTCCCTAGTCGCAGGACTATCGAGACAGGGCATCGATACTCCGGAGTAGACTAGCGCATGCGCTTCTCATACCAGAATGGGAGATGGTCTGTCCCACAGCCATCAGTACATCGTACTGGAGATAGTATGCGGGTGCTCGTTGGGTTACGAGTACACTGGACAGGACTCGTCGGAAACTGACCGGTTGGTATTATACCTATCGTCAGTCATCAGTTCCCAGGTGACATGAGTACAGCTTAGTCCACTGACTTGACACTGTCACTTCGCCTCGAGTGTGTTCCCACTGTACTTTGATTACTACCCTACCACGGCTCAAAGGAGTCGTGCAAACAGGTAGTAGTTGGGTGCAGTCCCGAAACACTTGGAGGCAGTGACGGTTAGACAGGATTCGTCTCTCCCGGTATTGGGTGTTGACATCGCGCTGTGTCTAGGAGAGCCATTACACGAGTAGTCCCTGGCCAGGGCAAGCGAGATATACTGGTAGGCTTCCAGTGCTATCTCAGGGTGTTTTGGGCTTCACTCCGACACGACTTGTACCACTATTAGGGGACTGACGTTTACCGCCCCCTAGGCCCGCCATGCGATGTATCAGACGAACAGACCGGACTATACGGAGACTGTCACATTCAGCCTCAGTAGGAGTTCAGATGGGTTTCACCTCGTCAGTCTTCTTGTCGGCATCTACCTGGGGACCGTTACGCACAGCTAGTGCCGCTTGCGGTCTGTGGTTAAACCCACTGCCAGCGTAGTGTCGAGTCTTTAGAGTCCCACACAGAAATCTATTCGCCTTTAGGCAAAAGAGTAGAGGTCGCATGGTTTTGCGACAGGTCGCATGGTTTTGCGACAGGGTTCGGTCACATCCGTGCACTTGTGCACGTTTAGTGTCCGGACAGTTAACACTAGCGGGCTTTGGTTTAAGCCAGATCCTAGTGTACGTTTTGGGATTGATTTTATCTCGTATGTATTCATGTTTCTCGGAACGCGGATGCGGGTGTGTATGCACAGTTGACGGAGAGACAGAGGCAGAGGATTCTCATTAGGGTTGTTGACTGTTGACTGTCGACCATTGACTTTTTGCTAAACCCTAATGAGAATATGATATATGATTAACAATAATATTAATTAAGTATTATGGTGACATGGTTGTTGAGGGGTTGACTTTGTTGACTTGTTGACTTTGTTGACCGATTGACTAGGTTGGACTAGTTGACCATCACGATGACAATGGCTATCATTTCATGGCAAAGACTTTTTGCTTACTTGTTTCTCTTGTGAAAAATGAGTGCATGAAATGATATGGCTATTGTAGCTTAAACCATCACATAATACTTGATTGCTATGATTTGTTATGATGGCTTTGAATTATGAGAGCCAAGAGAGAAAAAGTCTTGCTCATTCTCTCATTTCCATTCTCTCTCGTGTTCTTGAGCTCTCATCCTCTTCCTCTTGCTCTCCCTCTCTCTAGTCTATGGTTCACTTGTCTCATGTGTTGAGAACCAAGAACCATAGAGAAAAATCCCAACACACTCTCCTCTACTCACTCTAGTTCACAAGGTTTAGCAAACCGAGTGAACTAGTTTCTTCAAAGTTCGAAGAAGAAGCCAAAGGTAGAAGATTTCGGGTGGATCGATCTTCGGCGCAAGGAGACGACGGGGTGAAGCCGATCCGGACAACCATCGAGGTTTGAAGACGAAGGAGTTCAAGAAAGAAAGGTATAACCCCCTAACCGAGTAGTTAACAACTCCTAGTTAGGTTGTTAGTTAGATGTTTAACAAAGATCCGGTTTTGAGTCCATGTTACCACCTCTAGAAAAATTGTTTTTCACCAAATTCCGCATGCCCGAAAGTACCGGGAGAGGTAGCATGGACTTACATTCATTACTTCTTCCAACTCCACTGGTGCTATCGGATAGTACGCCTTTGAGATTGGCGCTGCACTAGGAACAAGATCGGATCGCGAACTCCACATCTCGTTTTGGCGGTAAACCCGAGATGTCCTCGAACACGTCCTTGAACTCTCAAACTTCAGCTCGCGCTTCCTCCTTATCAACTTCCATTGACGAAAGAACATTGCTTGTCGGCCTAACCCTAAACTCGACTAGCCCGACAGAACTGCTACCTCCAGCAAAACAAACTTCGGATGTCCGGAAATCTGGAAAATCACTTTCTTTGCCCTACAATCAATGTGAGCGTGGAAAGTGAGACCATCAATTTCCAAGACAACTTCATAACTGCCGGTATCGGTCACCAAGAAATCTGCAAAACATAAACTGGTAAGCAATGAACGGAGAGAACCAAGGTAATAGAACGACTATGAAACAAGGAAATGAAACAAGATCAGGACTCCAAATTACTTAAATAGAGTACCGCATTGTAACCATGCTGCAGTTCATAGTTACAATCACATAACTCCGTTCAAGTTGCCCAAATCCTAGTATCAGAATCAAAGGAATAGGACGGAAGAAACAATAGGGAACCAAAAGAATTTCAACTCGAGATGCAAAGTTGTTTGTATATCGTTAGGACAGGGGTTAAGAGAAAGATATGATTCAAGAATCACGATAACAATGTGACAGGACATGTTCCTAATTATGAGTTTTCCGATTCTTGTATTGGGTCCAATACCCAACTACAAAAAGAATCAAACCCGATTAACCTAAATCCTATGGCTCTGATACCAAACAAATCCTGTCACGCCCCGCTTCCCAGAGTGCGCTAAGATAGACACGTGACAGAGCCAACCATGCTACCTGTGGATAAGAAACATCCCTCCACAGTCACATTACGGCTGTCTAGAGATATCAAAAACAGTAGAAATAAAATAAACTATCTAGTACATGTCCATGAGCCAGAATAAACGAGTCAAGAAATAATATGCGGAAGCAATAGATCCAATAAACAGTAACATCTGGAAAGTAAGGAAATAACTAAACTAACTGAATACTAACAAGATCCTCACTGCTCGGCCTGACGGCGGAAATACTCCTGCTCAGCCTGCGACAAAGGTAGAGGATCTGGGCCATGCAAAACCCAGACGTCAGTGCGTCATAATATCAACAATAATATAATTAGGGGGTAGCATTACATACAGGCACGAGTATGAACAGTAATAAAAGTAGAACATCAACAAGTCATAAGTAAACCGTAACATGAATATAGATCAGTGGACAGGATATAAACAGGTGAAGTGCAGTAAGTAGTCTAAACTGTGCTATGGGGTTATCTACTCTAAAGTTATTCGAAATCAAATAATGTAATCCTCATCGTAACCCATCGGTCTATGCCCCGTTCATTCCCTACGGGACCACGGTAAAATGATGTAATAGACTGTGAGTCTATGTCCCGTTCATTCCCCACAGGACCACGGTAAAATGATATAATAGCCCTTTGAGTTACGTTCAGCTACATTCTTGATTTCCCCATACCCCCAAGTTATGTGTGTAAGTCGGGTATTTATAAATCTGAGACTAATGCCAACACAGAATCAAGTAGGAACAGGTTTTTCTGTACAGACAATAGGATATGTCCATCGGGATAACATGTCAGGATTGTCGGCATTAGAAACAGGATCAGGTAACATGTTAAGTAGTGATATATCAGGTCATGTCAGGTAGTGTACATGTATCAAGTGATGTCAAGTAGTGGTGTATCAGGTATCAAGTCAAACAGTAGTATATCAGGTCATGACAGGTAGTGCACATATGTCAAGTGGATGCTCATACTAAAACTGTAGCAAGTACGGATGCACGGTAAAGCATGGATGCACAAATATTTTGTCAGGGATTACATCATGACTATGTAGGATGCATAATTATCAACCATGGTGCACTAATACAACAGTAACATGAAATAATATGGTCTCGGCGTGCAACTAGATATGTTATAAACCGTACGGATACAGACGGATGCTATAAAACTGTAAATCAGTAAAATTTGCTGAATATTAAAACACAAGCACTATTATTTATTAAATAGATATTGATATAATAATATTAACATGGATAACATATTCAAACCGATTAATAACTATAAAAGTGGTATTGATTAACCATGCACAAGAAAGTTCCGTTCAGAAATTCAGTGTCACCCTGATTTATAAAATAGCTTAAAAATAACAAACGTTCTCCAAAAGGGACGTGTCTTATACCAAAACAAAGATAATTCAATAAGGTTTTCATTTTTATAAGAATAATCATCTCAGGTTGTCCCTACAAAAAGCTATGAACATTCGAAATTGAAAGTTTGCTGCTGGAATTTCCCTGGACAGCAGTTTAGAGATATTTCATTTGAATTTTACGTTATTTAAACAATTTATTTTGCAAGTAAATATTTCATATAGTTATATTATTCTGAGTTAGCTTCGTAACGAAGTAAAGAACGTATACTAATGATTTTTCTATGATTTATAATAAATTTTATAAGGTAAGGTGTACAGTAAATTTCAGATTTGTCGTATCCGCTTTTCAACGACGTTTCATGTGTAAACTATAATATTTTCAAATGTTTAACATTATATAATGCATATTATAAACTAATTAAAGATAATAATAAAAAATATTACGACGATATATATTTTAAATGATATGGATGCAAACAGGTATCACATAATCGTAAAAGGATAAACTAACAAGTGCGGAACATATAACTAAGCAATATGAAATGTAACTATTCAATTTGATGCAGTATATGATAGTATAGTATGTAACAAGATAAGTTTTCATGTCCTAGATCTGAAATGATATGAATGGATGCAAACGGAATATCGAAAAGTTATAAAACTAAATATGGGGTGCATGATTTTAAATATAGGTATTCCATTGTTAAAATATATGCGTCTAAAATAATGTAGCATGTAATTAAGATTGGTTTGCATGCCCTAAATCTGAAATGCACTATACAAATGTAAATGGAACGTCGAAAGGCTGTAATATGAAACATGCGATGCTTGATTTAAAATACAGGTGTGATATTTATTTAAATAGGTATATAATGAGTTATATAGCATGTAGCAAGATTAACTTGCCTAGACGGAACAAGAACAGATGGGTACGGAACGTCCTTCGTCGGCGAAATGTCGCGACGCGCGCACGGTACACGGAACGGTTCCAAACAACGCACGATGGTGATTACGCAAGTCAGGTACGTTCACTGGATCACTCGGATCGTCAGCGACGAGCATGGCTCCGGCGGTGATCACCGGAATCAAGAAACAAGATCAAGAAAAAGAAAGAAGAAAGAAGAAGAAGAAGTAAGAAGAAGAGGCTGTGTATTAAATAAGAAAAGAAAAAATTAAATAAATAAAATATATATAAATATATATATGCAGAGGAGAGAGAGAGAAAGGGGTTGTTAGTTTGTTAGGAAATTAGTTTAGATTTAAATTTGAAAAAAATCTTTTATTAGTTAACTAAATTTTAATTTGTATCAATTTATAAAATTAATATTATATAAATAAAATTTGATATTCCGGTAAATACAAACATAGTCTAAAACATGCCCGGCTCGGGTCTAAAATCCAGTTTTAAAATACGAAAAATATACATGTCGACCAAAATAAAAAATGAATGTCCGAATAACGAAAAATGCATACCCCCAAGAACGGATGCACGCACGTGCGCGTAGCCTTCCAAACAAGTCCGTTTCACTGAACGAGATGAGAACAAGATGCGCGGATGCTACCACGGGGCTAGGGGTATCATGCAGGCCATGCAATGTATTTTTAAAATATTTTATGTGACTTAAAATGTTATATTGTAAAAATGCAAATGCCAGATAAAATGTCAGTATTCAAGATGTATAACTTAAAATAAAAGTGCATGAGTCCATGTAACAGGTCAGGATAAATCATAAACATGAATCAAGACTGGTTTCAAGCATGCAGGTCCGGTCGGATGCAAATACAAATGTCAAATATACTATTCGCACCCAAAACACAATAAATCAGGAAAATACCATAAATAAACAAATACATGAACTAGAACTGGTATAAATGAATTAGGGTGTTACAAGCTTAGAGAGCTTAAAGATCAATTGCAAGAGTTGCTTGATAAGGGACTTGTGCGTCCGAGTGTTTCGCCTTGGGGAGCTCCTATGCTGTTCGTCAAGAAGGACGGCAGTTTGAGATTGTGTATTAATTATCGTCAATTGAACTGAGTTACGGTGCGGAATAGGTATCCTTTATCTCGCATTGACGATTTGTTTGACCAGCTCCAGGGTGCGAAACATTTTTCTAAGATTGATTTGCGTTCGGGTTATCATCAGTTACGGGTTCGGAATGATGACATTCCGAAGACTGTTTTTCGTACACGCTATGGGCATTATGAGTTTTTGGTGATGTCGTTCGGACTCACCAATGACCCAGCAGCGTTCATGGATCTGATGAACCGGATTTTCAGGCCGTTCCTCGACCAGTTTATTATTGTGTTTATTGATGACATTCTGGTCTACTCTAGGAGTTGTGAGGAGCATGAGCAGCACTTGAGGATTGCTTTGCAGACATTGAGAGAGCACCAGCTGTATGCTAAATTCTCAAAGTGCGCATTTTGGCTTGATAGAGTTGACTTCTTGGGTCATGTGGTGACGGGAGACGGTATTCTTATGGACCCGAGGAAGATCGAGGCTGTACAGCTTTGGCCCAGACCTGTATCTGTGACAGAGGTCCGCAACTTTTTGGGCTTAGCTGGTTATTACCGCCGCTTCGTGCAGGATTTCTCGAGTATCACTGCACCGCTGACTGGTGTGACCCGGAAAAGGGTTCCTTTTCTTTGGACCGATGCGTGCGAGCAGAGTTTTCAGCAGTTGAAGACTCGGTTGACGACGACACCAGTTCTATCTTTGCCTTCTGGATCGGGTGGCGTTGTAGTTTACTGTGATGCTTCTCAAGTGGGGCTCGGTTGTGTTCTGATGCAGCATGATAGAGTGATTGCTTATACTTCTAGGCAGCTGAAGAAACACGAGCAGAATTATCCCACTCACGATCTTGAGATGGCCGCGGTGGTCTTTGCGCTGAAGATTTAGAGACACTACTTGTACGGCGAGTCGTGTCAGATTTTCACGAACCACAAGAGCTTGAAGTACATCTTCCAGCAGCGGGACCTGAATCTAAGACAGCGCCGTTGGATGGAGCTTGTGAAGGATTATGATTGTGAGATCTTTTATCACCCGAGTAAGGCGAATGTGGTAGCTGATGCTTTGAGTCGTAGGCCCGGGGGTAGCTTGTCCCAGTTGAGCGCAGTTCAGAGGCAGTCTTCAGTAGATTGGCAGATATTTTGCGCTGATAGAGTACAGTTTGAGTTCACTTCCACTGGAGGACAGCTTGCTCATGTCCGCGCCCGTCCACTACTACTTGATCGTATCCGAGAGGCACAGCCCAGAGATGCCCATTTGTCTAAGATTCTTGAGCTTGTTCGGCAGGGTACAGATTCGGAGTTCTTGATTGATGATCAGGGTGTGCTGTGTTACGGGACTCACTTGTGTGTACCAGATATTGATGGGCTGAGACGCGAGATCCTAGAGCAGGCACATCAGTCAGCCTTTAGCGTTCACCCAAGTTCCACCAAGATGTACCGTGACTTGAGAGACATCTACTGGTGGGAAGAGATGAAGCACGATGTTTCGGACTTTGTTTCGAGGTGCCTGACTTGTCAGCAAGTAAAGGCTGAGTATCAGAGATCGGCTGGAGAGTTGCAGCCTTTACCCGTTCATGAGTGGAAATGGGAGCAGATTTCCATGGACTTTGTTGTGGGTCTACCCAGGTCCAGTCGGGGGTATCACTCCATTTGGGTGATCATTGACCGGCTCACTTCCTTCCAGTGAAGACCACTTTCGATTATGCTCAGTATGCTCGGTTGTATACAGATGAGATTGTGCGTTTGCACGGCGTTCCCACATGCATCGTATCCGACAGAGGCACCCAGTTTACTAGCCGTCTTTGGCAGAAGCTTCAGGAAGCTTTAGGTATCCGGTTGAGTTTTAGCACCGCTTTCCATCCACAGACCGATGGTCAGTCAGAGCGGACTATACAGACTCTGGAGGATATGCTTCGTGCGTGTGTGCTTGATTTTGGTGGCAGTTAGGATCGTCACTTGCCGTTGATTGAATTCTTCTACAACAACAGTTTTCAGGTGACTATTCAGATGGCACCTTTTGAGGCTTTATATGGTAGGACGTGTCGATCGCCAGTCTGTTGGACCGAACTCAGTGAGAGTAGGGTTTTAGGACCCCGGCTAGTTCAGGAGACTACGGAGAAGATCTAGCTGATTCAGGACAGGATGAGAGCAGCCCAGTGCAGACAGAAGTCTTATGCCGACCGTCGTCGTTGCAGACTTGAGTTCGCAGTGCGGTATCATGTATTCCTGCGGATTTCTCCGATGAAGGGCGTTATGAGATTTGGGAGGAAAGGGAAGCTGAGTTCCAGATTTGTAGGTCCTTTCGAGATCCTTGAACGAGTTGGTGCTGTTGCCTATCGTTTGGCACTCCCACCCAGTTTTCCAGATGTTCACCCCATGTTCCATGTGTCGATACTTCGTAGATACCTTCATGATCCTTCTCACATGATTCAGCACCAGACCGTTCAGCTTGAGAGCGATCTTTCGTTCACCGAGCAGCCGGTAGTTATATTGGATCGGCAGGTGAAGAAATTTCGGTCAAAGGTCTTGCCATCTGTGAAGATTCTTTGGCGTAGCCTAACTGGTAAGGAGATCACTTGGGAGGCCGAGAGTGAGATGCGGAAGAAATTCCCTCATCTCTTTGAAGGTACGCTTCGTAAGAATTTTAATTCGGGGACGAATTTCTTTAAGGGGGGAGATTGTAACACCTTAAAATGCGATTAGTGTTAGTTAAGCGTTAATACGGGTTTTTAAGGAAAAGTTTACCAAATCAGTTTTCTCACATTTTATAACAATTAATTAATGTTTTATTATTATTTGTTATGGCTTGCACACACTTGTGCATGTTAATGTGAAGGTTAGTTAGTGTTAATCTTGTTTAGCAACCATAACACCTTAAGCTAATCTATGTCCTGAATTATCCTTGCCTTGATATTTTGTGTGAGAAAATATCTAGTTGTTTTGGATTGAGAGAGAGAGGTGGCTAGGTGAGTCATGAGGCATTAATGGTGGCATTAATGAGGTGAGGGAGAGAGTGAGTGTAAAGCTAAGGTTCACCCTACACTCACCTCTCATCATTATCTTTCCCTCACTCTCTCATTCTTCTCTCATTCCCAATAATCGTTCATCCCCTCAACTCTAAACTGAACCCTCACTATTCCTTCACCAAATCCTTGCAAAACTTCATAAAACTTCATGGAAAATACTTCACATGTCATGTTTAGCCACTAGGTTGCCTTAGAGCTTGGAAAGATTGGATTTTTGAGCAAGAGTGGCTAGGTAATGATCTCTAACTGATAATTAGATAGTTATAATGTTGTGTTATCTAGTAGTTGTGGTCTAGAGCACTAAAGGTAGCGTTTTGTGAAAATATCGTATTTTTAGTGTCATATTAGAGTCTCTGTGATCTGCTATGACCTAGGAATTTTACTGTAAAATCTAGTAATGTAGTAGTGTTGTATAAGTGACCCTAAGTTTACACCTGAAGCACGAACCCCATCCCATCGGTTTTGGCCGGCGACATTAAAGGAAAATCCGGCGACCTCGGCCATTTGGGGGAGTTGGGGCTTGGTTTTTGTAGGGTAGCTGTCTGCAGTTGTTTAGAGGTGTTTAGTACTGTTTGATTTTTGGGTTTTGACAGTATATAAAATCTGGGATCACTTTGCTATAATCTAGTGTTTTGAGTACGCGTGTTACGTTATCCGACACGGTTCGTGATCTTGTGTAGCTGCAGCACCTGGGTTGGTTTTGGAGCGTCGCTACATACATTAACCATTAGACGGACACTTGAGAATTGGTTTGGAGTTGGTGCATCGGTCAAACGTAGTTTATACGTGATATTGGTCGATTTCTGAGATTTTGCACTTGTTATGTTTGTGTTAATAGGATCGCAGGCGGGGACTTCGAACGCTGCGAAGAAAGGGAAGCAGGTGATTGGATCTATCTAGCTGGAGTTTGTCGATGAGTAGATTTAACATCTACGGGAAAATCGCCCGTATGGCGTTAAGCGTCAGGGCTAGATATGATATGATATTAGCTGCATACTTATATGCACATATAGAGATTGTGCATGTACATCATTGCATATTATTAGTTGTTGTGCCTGAACTTGTACCCATTGGACACTGCACTATTATTGACAGTTCACGTTGCACGAGCACTAATTGTAGGCTACACACACACACTGTCGGTAATTGCCATGATTACGCACGACACACATACATACGTGATATTGTATTAGTTAGGGATATTGAGACATGATCCTTATTTCCATTGTGCATATGAGATATAGCTGACACACATACATACGTGATATTGTATTGGTTAAGGACATTGAGACATGATCCTTATTTCCATTGTGCATATGAGATATAGCATACATATATACTTACATGCTTACACATATGCCTTGCTATACCTACATGCTTAAATCTATCTTGCTATAGCTACATGTACATCGTGCATACATACTTACATGTACACCTACATACCTTACTATAGTTACATATACCCATATGTGGTATTGTATTGTCATTGATATTGAGACGTTGATTATTGTGTTATTGCGCATATGAAATACATCATACATACATGCTCACATGTAGATACATATATACCTTGCTTTAGCTATATGTTCACTTTATATGATGTTGCACTTGATTTCGGAGGAATTGGGAACCGCATGATATATTTAATAACTGGATGCATTTAAATATCGGTTTTCCCTTGATATGCTCATATTACTGTTTTATGTTGCATACATCAGTTTTCATGGATTTACGCATTGAGATATGGATTTCATGTGATTTATGGATTTGAGAACCGTGGGGTTATTTCAAGAATTTATGTATTGTTTGAAAATCCGGTTTCTCTTGATATGATATTTAAGTGCGTCCACCATGTGATTTCTCGGTTCTGAGATTGGCATGTGATACCCGATTCGAGGAGCGGGAGGCACCGTCTGCGGGTACATGGTGGACTCGGTATGGTTCCTCGGGACGAGAGGTGATTTCGTGGTGTAGACGATGAGCCTGGCAGGAGGGCTAGTACCTACCGGTGATTGTATAGAACCCATCAGATGTCCGGGGGACACCGTTTTGGAGTTATGATATGAGATGGATGTGAGGACCGATCTGAGGATGCGATTCCTGAGATATGAGAATTTACGTGTCGATGCTGGACACGGGTTTCATGATGTTTCGAGTGTCGATGTTGGACACTCAGGTTCCATGATTTGATATGTCAGTGATGGACACACGTTCTTGACATCCTCATATATTTACATGTATATGTTTTCATGATATTTCGAGTGTCGATGTTGGACACTCAGGTTCCATGATTCGATGTGTCATTGATGGACACACGAGGTAGATATCCTCATACACACACACACATACATAAGTATATATTTCATGATATTTCGGGTGTCGATGTTGGACACTCAGGTTTCATGAGATTTATAGATATGAGGGCCGGTTTGGGTGATGGCGCCTGAGGATTTTGGGATTGGGGTGTCATTGATGGACACCAGATTTTTCCATGCTAATGATTTGTGCATGAGGTTTATATTTATCCCACACTCAGGATTTATTTGATATGCATTGTTTCATGTATGTGTAGTACCGATAGAGTACCTTTCATAATTGTTGCATATCCATATTGCCACATTTATGCTATCAGATTACATGTGATGGATTATCGCTGTTAGTGCATACTTGCGATTACAGTATGATATTATTTGCTATTCACGAGTTGGCAACACACCCCCGTTGTGCCACAGTGTTTTGCAGGTCTGATTCTTAGAGTAGTCGCGGCAAGGCGCCTTATTATCTCTACTTTTGCGGATACCTCTACGGTTGGTTGTGAGGCCTTTTTTTATAGATAGGTTTGCGGTTATCCGAGGATGTTGTTATATATCTTTTGTATCTAGTACTCTCCATCTACTATCTTCATGTATTGACTTAGAGACGAGTTGTGAGGATCGGTGTTGTATATTCTTATGACTCTGGTTGTCGTGCTCGTGTGAGTCGGCCTTTATTTATGTTGATTATCTCATTTCTTCGCTACGGCGTCGTATATCTGTTGTGGTGGTTGTTTCCGCCTTTGGGCGAGATTTGCTCCCGTTTGGGGATGCTTTACTTATATTTTATGTTTGTACCCGTTTCGGGGCTAGCTTTTACAAAGGAGGTGCTGCCGAAATTTTTATAAAAACAAACTTAAGTTTTAAGTTCTTACTTGAGATTTTAATGTGTTTCTATCCTTTACTTCTTGTAATGGTTTAGATTGCTGGGTTTTCGGTTTACTTAAATTGCGTTACGCCTGTTGACATTACGTAGTCTAAGTGCTGGTCATATGCCAAATTTTGGGTCGTGACATGTGGTTAGGAGCTTGATGTGATTGTACTGCTTCTTGATACAATTATACTGCTTCTTTCACCACCAACACTTGTATCGATGGATTTTCATGATACAAGCTAAGCATCACGCTTGTATCCCCGTCATCGGCTACTTCAACACTTGTGTAGTCTTGACTTGTGATCAGAATCTTGCATACCAAATTGATCTTATACTCTCTCAAATTTATTCGCGTGGTTACATAAATCTTTTGCTTCAACTCATTGTATGTGCATGATTTATTAACTTTCATCATTTTACTTTTTCCACCAACGTAGTTCGGCCAACCACTCGCTTCAATTTTTAAGGTTCCGTTATAATGACAAATCAACACAATATTCTCATTTGCCATCATACCTTATATCAGCAATAATTGTGAAATTATTCAAAACTCAAGAAACAAACTTATACATTCAACAAATCCTAACCCTAACCCCAACCCCAACCCTAACACTCTCACTAACCCTAACCCTAACACGAACCCTGACCCTAACAATAACAAGATCACTAAACCAAATGCTAACACTAACCCTAATACCAACACTAATAATATCCCTAGCCCTAACCCTATAAAGAAATAAAATCAGTCTCAAAACCGCTAAAAGCGACAGAAATTATTCAATTTGCTGCGCTCAAAGTTACAAGAATCCAAATTCCCCAAAAAATCAACAAAAATACTTTCAAAACCCTAGTCAAACAACCCATCAAAATTAAGTTACAAGTCGCGTAGTAACAAGTGAAGGCACCACGTAAAATAAAACCAACCTGCTTATTTTTTGAATATGATGGAAAAAAACACCTTCTTTAATTTTCCGCAGGGCTTCAAATAAAGGCTTTTGGTTCTTCCTCTTGAAAAACTGCATATTTTATGAAATTATTTTTATATTGTGTTAATAGGAGAGAGAAACTAAAATCAAAGCAAATATAAGGATACAAGGCATCAATCCCGGACAAAATGAGACTAAATTGTGAGAGAGGGTTAGGGTTTGTAGAGAGAGAAAGAAAAGTGAGTATTTTTTCGAGGAAGTGGAGCTGGGTTCGACGAGGAGAGAGATGAAGACGATGATGGAGCAGACGACGACGATGATTGACGTGGAGACGCCTGAAAAATTTTCCCTTTCGAAGCGCTGGAGATCGCCGAGAGAGAGGAGCGTAGGGAGAGAGAGAGAGGTCGTGAGAGGAGTATGAAATATAAGGACAAAGAGAGGAGTATGAGTAATAAGGTGTGGGGTCACGGGTTGTAATTTTGCAACCTGTGACTGTACAGTTGAATCCGCAGTTTGAAAGTGCGGATTCACTTAAGCTGAATCCACACTTGCAAAGTGCAGATTCAGAGAGACCCAAATTTCTATCCGTTCAATCCTACGTGATGTTTAGATGGTTTTGATTTGACCCGAATTTGCATAGCTCTAAATAGTTTTAAAACCCAACTAAATCCTAATTAGCTCTAAAACCTTGATAATTCCCAATTTTTTTGTCCAGAAGGGGGAGGCAGAGATGGATCACAAATAGATTGGATTTTAGATTTTTATTTATTTATTTTTTTGAATTGTAAGTTTATATATACTTTCTATTTTTAAGGAAAAAAATCTATATGTAAAGAAATTTAATATTTTTAGCTGGTTTTGTTTAAATTAAATTATCACATCAAAAATATATATATATATATATACACACACACACACAGCTAGGAGAGAATAATCTTTTGCAATTAGCTATTCCTTCTATGGTCATCTATTCCAGAAATTCTTAGTTTGGTGTGATTTTCCGTATAATGTTTTTCAAATTTCATCTGGTCGTTATAATCAACTGTTTATGTTGATCTCGATCAATTATACATTTAGCTTTGTAACTCACATCACATGATGGTTGAATATTCTTCTTTCATCTATTTTATAATTTATCAAAGAACAAATTGTCTTGATGAAAATGTCAAATCAAAGTGGTTATAACTTTTATTAAATGGTATATCCCATAAAGTGAATATGTTATGAAAATTCTAAGGCTTTCGATCTTTGATGGAAAATATGGTTGTTCAATTTTTCGGTCCTTACAAAGAGGACGCTGGGTATTTGTTGAAATTTAATCTCATGACAGTAATTTTTCTTGATACATCTTATTTCTCACACCATATATTAATAGTGGTCTAATTATAGATGACGTTCATGACTGTGCTCAAAACTAACAAATAACTGCAAAGTAGGCAATTTTCGTACTGTTCTTTTATAGGCAGAGGGCATACAAATTGACAAAGTAAATATAGGCATTTTCCTTTTAAATGTAGATAGTCTACAAACAAAGGCAAGTATTTTTTAACCAAAAAACCTTTAATATTATTAATAAAGAGAGATATTTGAGGCAATACATACAATTCGGATGTGCGGGCAAGACTTCCTGCGTTCATAGTTTTCCATGCTTTTTTGCTCCAGGTATTACTTCAACAATATGAATCTTGCGTTGAAAGATACATGTTGATGGAGGTCCTTTTCGGGTCCGTCGATCTCTGGAGGTGATCCCCTGTTGCGTGTGGGTCTCAATGGGTTTTAAGGAGATTGGTGATTTGAGGAGCTTAGCGCCGAGTACCTGCAAAGAAGTCCCAGGGTGGTTTGGTACCACCGAGGACCCTCCGATGATCAAGTTAGTACTAGATCCGAGCAGCGTAACGGCTAAGTGGAGTAAAAATGGCTTACGTGACCCCTCTGTGATGGGGGTTTATATAGTGGTGGCGGCACGCAGCAGCAGGCGCGAGAATCTCGCCGGCAGTTACGCTCCCGACGTCACGCCCGCGTAGAGAGCGGATTGCCCATTAATGGGGATCATGAAGGCGTGGAACGTGGGATGTTGCTGGTGGAGAATCCGCGCATGGCGAGATTCGCGGAGCGGCGGTTCCGCCTGTGAGCGGTGGAGTTGGTCGGAGGACCGAGGAAGACGGCCTCGGCTGGGGGGCTCGGGGACGAGCGAGAAGGCCGAGAAGTCTTGGTCCTGTGGCAGCTCGGACGAGCTGAGGGGCCGAGGAGGCCAATCTGCAAGAGGCCCCGAGAAGGGCTAGCTTATGCTTGCAGGTCTAGTACAGGGGTGGTCTGGTCGGCCTCTTTGGGCTCTTTCTTCTGAGTTCTGGGACATACCATCTGCCACGTGTCCTGATTTTGGGGATCGCCAATATTGAACATCATCATTAACCCCCCACTATTGTCCCGACTAGCTAGCGGGTCGGGTCAGGAGTGGACTGCCGGGCCGCCCGGGGTGAGCTCCATCCTAAGGTTTCGTCGGGACGCGTCCCCAGGCCGTGAGCTGTCTTTTCTGCCAGCGAATCAGGGAGAGATCTCTGCATCTAAGGAAGGAGCGCCGGTTCGTGCATCATGCCTTTGAAGCGATGGTCCACGTGTCAAGCGTCGGTTGGCTGATGGGATGTGTGCAGGCCTGCGACGCCTGAAAGGGCGCGGTCCAGTGTGGGAATGACAAGTGGAGCAACCGGAGCCATTAGACGCGAGGAGGCGTTTTGGCGGGAGATGAAGGGTGCCGTTGGATGAGGTCGCTTGTGGTGATAAATAGGGATGGGGCCCGTTCCAGGGCCTTACTCCTTCATATTTCCTTTCTTCTAAGTCTTGGCTGCTCGGCGCTCTTCTTCTTTGGGATACATGGTTCGTTCCCACTCTTTGGGTCGCTCGTTCCAGAGGGAGGCCAGCGACGTGGCCGTGCCTCTGGTAGGGCCATCCGCTTTGTTGGCGGCTCCCGGTGATTGTTCGGGCGGCGGTCAGAGACGTCCACGGTCATCCGAGCCCTAGACGGGAGACGGAGGGGAGGGCGAGGACGGGGTCCCCCTTAAGAGGAAAAGGACAACTTCTTGTGCACCGCCGTCGATGGTCCCTGAGGGGATCCCCGTGCAGGAGGGTGATGCCGTCTTCATGGTTCCGTCTGGGCTTTTCGTCGCTGCCGGCCTGCTCGCCGGGATGGAAGAGTCGGCAGGAGGAAGACTTCCGTATGGCACCCTGATTGGAAGAATTAAAGTTAACCGCAATCAAGACGGTGTCGCTTGCAGCTAGCCGGTTGAGTACGGGTCGATCCACAGGGAGATGGTTGTATGTTCGTTCTTGTTTCAGACGAGTCAATAAAGAATTTGTATGTGTTTGTTCAAGACTATCCTATGTGTAATATTTGCAATTATAAAGTTGTTAAGAAAAAGATACGGGATTATAAGCTAAAGAAATCCGTACTCAAAACCTTTGAGCCGAATCTTGACCAATTGAAACTAGAGCAATCGGCAACAACGTGGATTAGGGGATTTAAGCGCGGTATTCGTGGAATACGGCTTATTTACCCTTGTCCTTCCGTTCTTGTCTCTTGCTTTTGCCTCCGGCCAAACCGAACGCAACCGGTCGCGGTTAGGAATCACCGTTACCTTGTCAGGGTACGGTGCCTAACGGAGCGCTTGTGTATGGTTTGGGCAGAGTTCAATGGAAAATACGGGAAAAGGAAATGGGCAAAGAAACGTTAACTTATAATACCGTATTTTTTCTTAACAATAATAATTACATTCATTCACAAAAAGAACCAAAAAGAGAGAACAAAAAGAAAAGAACAAAGAAAAGAAAAGATTACAAGTAATTAAGTGCATGAATTAAATTGCAAGAAAGTAAAGCAAGGTAATAAAAAGCAAGTAATAAAAAGCGATAAAAAGAACAAGAAACTAGGACTCAAGACAAGCATGTGATCAATAGCCAACCCTTAAACTTGCAAGCTCAATCAAGAGGTTGCAAGATCAAGGGAAGGGTAGAGAACGCATGTGAAATGAAGTGCTAATTCCATGAAAGAATACGACCCTTGAGATCAATAACTAACCCTTAACCATTCAAGCTCAATGAAGAGGTTGAATGATCAAGAGAAAGCAAGAATCTCAAGGGGAAGAAGAAACAAAAGAGAATGATACAAAACCCTCATCTTCATTGATCTCCCACTCAAAAAGCTCTCACTACAATTTTCATGGAAAAAGAATGAAGAAGAAGAAGAAAAACTATACAAAAGACTACAAAAGAGGAACCAAAGAATGACCCTTGGTTGGGCTCAGATCTGCTGTATTTATAGGCAGGGAAATGAAACCCTATGGGCAAATTCTGACATAAAATGAAGTACCCAAAGTGCCCATGAAAAACGACAGAATGAAGACCCCACATGGCCGCGGATCCGCGGCCAATACCCCATATTGGCCGCGGATCCGCGGCCCTTTAGTGGTGTTGGGCTGTGGGCTTTGGTCGGGGTCCCTGGTTTGTTGTCCTCTTCATTGTGGTACATATATTTTCTGAAAATACATTCACATTTCTTCCAGAATTTCTGTTGAGGAAAGGTGGACTTTTGTGGATGCTTTTGTCATGATTGCCTCGAGCTCCGCGTAGATTTCTTGGAACTTGTTGTTGCCATTGAGCCTTGTGCATGAAGGTGATATTGATTTGACATTTTGTCTTCCTAAACTGGTATCTGGCAACATACGGATGACGAGCGGAGACCGTGTTTTCTCAGTGGTTGGCAGGAACCCGGATTTTGTCGTGTTTTCCATGAATTTCACCGTTTTAGAACCGAGAACCTGTATCCTGCAAATATGTAACAAACACGGATTAAAAGCACCTACCTATAAACAACCGAGCGTAAGAATGGGCGGTATAAAATGCAGTATTCTGTGATGAACAAATACCCCCAAACTTAACTTTTGCTCGTCCCGAGCAAAACCAATTATTCACAAAAAATAAAATCCTAACCGCACTTTCGCAGGGAACGCGATTGCACTGAGCATGTGCAACAAGCCGTTAAACCTCTAGGTGTCCCTAGTAGGAGGAGTGTTGTCTCCTGAGGGTTTTCAGCGGATACTACCCACAAAATCCCGTCAAGCTAGTGTCATAAGTTAACGTCGATTCTACTCCTACAGTTTAGTATTTACGTTAGAAATTCTATCATCCTAAGTTAGAAATATCCAACCCTTATTTTTCACACCTCCTATCTATTTACCCTTAGATTATATACGTTCCAAAAAAAGTTTAGAAAGATGTCGGTTCTCCTGAGTTTTCCTTCTAAAGCGTGGCCTCAAATCAGGGATTTTTATCAACTTTACAGAAAACATAAGTCTTATTCTTCATTTCTATCTTTTATTCAAACATCGATTGTATACCCCTACGTGTGTGTATATTTGCACCCCTACGCTTAAGAATTCAATTCAAGCTATAATACCCTTGCCCTAATACCTAATACTACTTCTTTTCATTAAGGATGGACGGATTTGCTCACACACCTTTCATGCGACTATTAATGCTTCTTGAGGCACTAACGACCGATTACTGAATGTGTGAACTTAAAGCGTAAATAGCAGTCTCCAGGTCTTGATTCTATTCTATTTTTTTCTTTTTCTTTTTCTTTTTTTCTTTTTTTTTTCAAGACCGGATATATTTTTCAATATGCTCTTTTGGTGTTTAGCTTTAAATACCGTTTTTTCTTTCATACTAGGCTTTCAGGCAAGAGTATTTCTAGGTATCCTCTACTATCCCAAGTTTCAAGGTGCGTGTATGTGCAGTTTGTAGGGTATATACTTTTTAAATTTGAACTCAAGAAAAGAAACTATTTTTCAGACTTATCCTTCAGTAGAGCATCAATACCTTCCCTTCATCTTGACTTAACTAAAGAACTGAACTCAAGATTACCTATTTCTCAAAAAAGCTGTAAGGACGTATACTTACCAAAGTTAGACAGATTGAGGGTTATTTTTAGGGTTTTCAAATCCTAAGCCTAGAATTTAGTTATTTCTATCATATCAACTAAACTTTCGGAATAAAGATCTAAGTTACCCTATTAGCTAACTTGACGACAAAGTTTTTATATTTTTTGGAAAATTTTTCGATTTTTATGGGTTTTTAATAAGGTATGCAAATGCAAAATATACAAATGAATGCGAAGGAAGAAAGCTTACCGAGCACACCCCCAAACTTAAACTTGACAGTGCCCTCACTGTCAGGCTACACCAAGAGGGTCAAAATTGTCGGCGCTCCCCCTAAAAACAAATTATATACAAAACAAAAAAGGAAAACAAAAAAATATATACAAAAAAGTGTCCCCCCCAAACTTAAGTAAAACAGTGTTTCCACTGTTAAGCGTTGAAATTCAGGATTTAGGGGGGAAAGAGAACAGTATCAAGCTATACAAGGCCTGACACAGGCCAAAAGTTAACACCAACCATTCAAAGATTTTATCGCTATAATGTATAGGTTGGTGGAAGAAGGCGTAGAGAAAAGAGATGGAGAATACGCGAGACCATATGCGGAGAGAAGCGGGATACGGTCTCGGTATATGAGAGGAAGAAGAATGGCGGAAGGGAAAAAGAAGTGGAATACGAACTTGAGGGTGCAAATGGAGTAAATAGATCAGCACAATTTGTGATGAGCGATGTGTAAAAAGCGATTGTGCTAATATATTTACCCGTCGAGAAATGGGGTCAAATCCCTCAAGATTTGTGAGAAACCATGGGTACGCCGAACTTGGTAAACCAGACACAGTAAATGAAAGTGAGACGGGTTCTTGCAAGGTCGGAACGATGGAAAGGATGGAGGGAAGTGGTTGAGGAAGGGTATCGGTTAAAGGTTCAGGAGGGTGTACACAGTCAGTGGAATGAACAGGATGAATTGGAAAATCCGACTCATCAAGCAAAACTGGTTCATCCTCAAAACTATCCTCAATATTCTCCTCAAAATTTAGCACATCCATGCTCTTCTCTTCAAAGTCCAGACGCATATGGGGTTCGGGAAAAACATTTAATGACTCGGGATGATGATTTGAAGAGACAAACTCAGCCGAATCTACGGGTTCATCATCCAAAATATCCCCAGCGTCAATATCCTCAATCAAGTGAAAATCAATATTCTCAGACACCTCATCAAAAGCATGGATTTCAATCGATTTTGGTTCTAAGATGGAGGTGTAGAGGTCAAAAGGATCTGGATTAGTTTCACTTGGAAGGGACCCTTCACAATCAGGTAAATCAAACACTACGAAGTCGCACAACTCATTAAACATTCTATCTTCAATTGATAATTCAGTTGGGACACTTGATAGACTTTCAACACAGGAGTTGTGGGATTCAATTTGAAACGGGTAGGTTTGATTTGGAAGGGGGTACAGCTCACTCTCTCCATTCAAATTCACAGCCTGTCCGACCGCCTCATCATACATTGAAAAATTAGGAGCTAGTTGAAAACTAGCTACCGGGTCAGTATGTTGTACGAGAGCGGCCATGGACGCATTCAAATCCATTATTTGTTGGCTTGATGCTACCCTAAAGTCTTCCAACGACTGTTCCAGACTAGACATGGGTTGTGAGTGGGTTTCAGTAAAAGATTCAAAGTTGTTTGGATACTGAAAACTCCCAAATGGCGGTTCTGAAGCAATGTCTAGGGAAGGTGCAAAGGTAGGGTAGGATTGGTAGGAATTGAAGGGTTGGACAGGGGTAGGATCGACATTTGGATAAGAAGGTGAATGGACTTGTTGATCCCAAGAATTTGAAGTGGTGAAAGGAGTGAAAGATCGGCTACGAGATTGTTCAATACGTTCTGCAATAGACATAGGTCTTGGAGTTGCAACATGACTCGAAGAAGGGGTATCAACGTAAGAAGGGGTGAATGTATGAAATGGTTGATACGAAGTGGATTGCGGAGTCAAATTGTTTGTCCTAGACGCGTCTATCCGATCTCTCAATGAAATTTTGGGCATGGAGGGGTCGTTCGAAGTTCGGCCAAAGCAAGAACCGTAAGAAGTAATGTCTGGTTGTGGGTACCAAAGTTCGGCAAGAGTTTTGCGAGGTGGAGTACCCATGATATGAAAAGAGAAAGAAAGAAAGGCAGAGAAAAGGAGGGGAAAAAGAATGTGATATTTTTTATTTTTTTTTATATATTAACAGAAGAAGGAAATATACACACAAAAAGAATATGGACAAAAACAATCACGACACAAAAATACCACACACCTAATCGTTCTAGGGTTCACCTAGGTCAACTAGACCTGCTCCAGAACTTGATTGTCGAAGTAAAACTGTGTCGAGAAACAGGCTCAAAATACACTGATCACGAGGCCAGGTAAGTGCAGAGATAAGGGGAGATTTTCCAACGCTTTCGCGAAGTTCCTTAATTAAATAACCCTTTCTCTTTTGGCGGTTTCGCCGTTAACACTTTCCTAGACACCCCGTAAACAATATACCGTTAAGCAAGCTTCTAAACACAGTTAACTTCTCCTAGTGAGCGCGAAGTCCTTAAGGCTTAAAGTCTAGTTTCTTTTAAATTTTGTGCGGGTAAACGTTATGCTCAAGTTCGTGATTTGTGGGCCACGGAAAAGGTGATGAAATCCTTTACCGTATGTTGTGGGGTTCGCTTGCCCTTAAATCCGTATTAATGTATGCAATGCGCAATTCAATAAAAATTCTATAAAGAATCAAACAATTGTTTTTTTTTATTTTAAGCGCGGCACTGCAACAAATACGGGTTAGTCAATTTTTAGCGTTTGCTAGCGAACTTGCAAAGAATCCTGCAAAGAATAGTGTATTGGATGCGTCGGATTTGAGAAGAAGGTGTTAGTAAAGTACGTACCGTTAAGTTTTGGGTTAGAAAACCCCCGTTGAATCAAATCCGGTAAGCTTGAAAAGTTCGCTTGCGCGGGTCAAACTACCCGGATCTTTGGCACTGTACTTTGCAATCACCTTAGCCTTGAATGTACACTTTGCTCCCCACAATCGCAGTTTGCAAATTTGCAAAAATCTGCACTCTTGCCCACAAAATGATCAAAAAAAAACAAAAAGATTTTTTTTTATTTTTTTATAAATATATACAAAAAGAATATTAACCCGAATAACAAGAAAGAAAATACGCTACCGTCTCCCCGGCAACGGCGCCATTTGATTGGAAGAATTAAAGTTAACCGCAATCAAGACGGTGTCGCTTGCAGCTAGCCGGTTGAGTACGGGTCGATCCACAGGGAGATGGTTGTATGTTCGTTCTTGTTTCAGACGAGTCAATAAAGAATTTGTATGTGTTTGTTCAAGACTATCCTATGTGTAATATTTGCAATTATAAAGTTGTTAAGAAAAAGATACGAGATTATAAGCTAAAGAAATCCGTACTCAAAACCTTTGAGCCGAATCTTGACCAATTGAAGCTAGAGCAATCGGCAACAACGTGGATTAGGGGATTTAAGCGCGGTATTCGTGGAATACGGCTTATTTACCCTTGTCCTTCCGTTCTTGTCTCTTGCTTTTGCCTCCGGCCAAACCGAACGCAACCGGTCGCGGTTAGGAATCACCGTTACCTTGTCAGGGTACGGTGCCTAACGGAGCGCTTGTGTATGGTTTGGGCGGAGTTCAATGGAAAATACGGGAAAAGGAAATGGGCAAAGAAACGTTAACTTATAATACCGTATTTTTTCTTAACAATAATAATTACATTCATTCACAAAAAGAACCAAAAAGAGAGAACAAAAAGAAAAGAACAAAGAAAAGAAAAGATTACAAGTAATTAAGTGCATGAATTAAATTGCAAGAAAGTAAAGCAAGGTAATAAAAAGCAAGTAATAAAAAGCGATAAAAAGAATAAGAAACTAGGACTCAAGACAAGCATGTGATCAATAGCCAACCCTTAAACTTGCAAGCTCAATCAAGAGGTTGCAAGATCAAGGGAAGGGTAGAGAACGCATGTGAAATGAAGTGCTAATTCCATGAAAGAATACGACCTTTGAGATCAATAACTAACCCTTAACCATTCAAGCTCAATGAAGAGGTTGAATGATCAAGAGAAAGCAAGAATCTCAAGGGGAAGAAGAAACAAAAGAGAATGATACAAAACCCTCATCTTCATTGATCTCCCACTCAAAAAGCTCTCACTACAATTTTCATGGAAAAAGAATGAAGAAGAAGAAGAAAAACTATACAAAAGACTACAAAAGAGGAACCAAAGAATGACCCTTGGTTGGGCTCAGATCTGCTGTATTTATAGGCAGGGAAATGAAACCCTAGGGGCAAATTCTGACATAAAATGAAGTACCCAAAGTGCCCATGAAAAACGACAGAATGAAGACCCCACATGGCCGCGGATACGCGGCCAATACCCCATATTGGCCGCGGATCCGCGGCCCTTTAGTGGTGTTGGGCTGTGGGCTTTGGTCGGGGTCCCTGGTTTGTTGTCCTCTTCATTGTGGTACATATATTTTCTGAAAATACATTCACATTTCTTTCAGAATTTCTGTTGAGGAAAGGTGGACTTTTGTGGATGCTTTTGTCATGATTGCCTCGAGCTCCGCGTAGATTTCTTGGAACTTGTTGTTGCCATTGAGCCTTGTGCATGAAGGTGACATTGATTTGACATTTTGTCTTCCTAAACTGGTATCTGGCAACATACGGATGACGAGCGGAGACCGTGTTTTCTCAGTGGTTGGCAGGAACCCGGATTTTGTCGTGTTTTCCATGAATTTCACCGTTTTAGAACCGAGAACCTGTATCCTGCAAATATGTAACAAACACGGATTAAAAGCACCTACCTATAAACAACCGAGCGTAAGAATGGGCGGTATAAAATGCAGTATTCTGTGATGAACACACCCTGAGGGCCTAAATGGAGGCCATAGCCCAAGGGGAGGTTCAGGTACGAACTCCTCCACGCGTTGTTTTTGGTCTTCCTTTCTTTGGCCCGAGCGCCTCCCAGTTTCTCATCCACTTCCTGTCAGGTCCTTCAACACTGCGCCATCGCTACTCGTATGGAGGCCGAAGGGGCGTTCCACGCACCGAGGCCGGTAGAGGCGTTTCCTTCGGAGGTCGAGGCCCTGCGGCGTGACCTGCATCTGGAGAAGGCTAGGGCCGATGTCCTGGCAGCCCGTACGGAGGCTGCGGAGCTCGCCGATTCAGCGAATCGGGGCGTCTATCGTCGCCTGAGTGCGTCCCACCGGGTTGCCGAGAGGAAGCTGGCAGACCTGGCCGATCGCTTCGCGGCCATGGAGAAGGAGAGAGATGCCAGCAGGGGGGATGCCGAGGCGGCGCTTCTGGCGGCCCAGACTGTCGAGGTTCGGGCTAGGAAAGCCGTGGACGATTACAAGGTGTCAGAGCAGTTTTACGCCGAGATTGGTGAGTATTCCGCCGTCGCGTGGAATAAGGCTCTTGATACCGTGAATGAAAAGCTTCCCGAGTTCGCCGATAGTGAGCTCCGTGCTCGGGTCCCACTCCCGTTGGCAAGGCCTCCGGCTGATAACGATGAGGGAAGAGAGGAGCACCCCTGGTGGCAAAACCTCCAGTGGTGAAGCCCCCGTTGATGAGGGAAGCGAGGCGCAGGGGGTTTGCGACTTAGGCCTTTTTGATATTTCCTCGTCCTTCTTTTGTAAGCCTCCGGGCAGTTTGTAAGGATGGGGAGCCCGAAATACCCTTTGTAAAGACTGTGCGCTTGATAATAAAACTTCTTCTTTGATTTCGTCGGTCCGCACTTTATCTCCTGTTTATGAGGAATGCTTGTAAAATATCCCTACTTGCGCTGTTGGGCTTTCATGTCAGGTCGGCCATCTGTCTGGTGATCATTCTTCGAGTTGATTTCGATCACTTGCCAAGCGTGCCAAGCGCTGCCGAGAAGGAGGCGCCTCCATGGCTCCGAAGTCGAGGGGGGATCGCTCGAGACTTGGATAGACCTGATGCCCCTTGTTGGTGGCTCGGAACCTTTGCATGTAATGGGAAGAGGGTTGTCCGCCTTATTTGTGCCGAGGATGGATGGGAAGCCAACTACCAGCCTGGGATAACCGAGCGGGGTAGCCGCTCGGAGGCCTCTATCGAGGGCTTCGATCCCTGGCGTCATGGGTAGGGAGCTGTCAGCAGGAGTTGACCGAGCAGGGCAGCCGCTCGGTTGCCTCTTGCGAGGGCTTCGATCCTTCAGGACGGGGACCGAGCAGGGTTATTGCCCGGTGCCTCTTGGCGAGGGCTTTTGTCCTGAAGGATAGCCGAGTGAGGGATTCTTGGGCTCGAATGCCTCTGGGAGGGATTTCTGATCCCAGGCATTGCGGTAGGGAAGCTACCCGCCGGGGATAACCGAGCAGGGACCACGGTGAGTGAGGCTGCGCGGTTACCTCTTGGCGAGGGCTTTGATGTTTTGCGCCTTAGGTAGGCAACTACCAGCCTGGGATGACCGAGCGGGGTAGCCGCTCGGAGGCCTCTTGCGAGGGCTTCGATCCCTGGCGTCATGGGTAGGGAGCTACCAGCCGAAGATGACCGAGCAGGGTCGCTGCCCGGTTGCCTCTTGCAAGGGCTTTGATCCTTCAGGACGGGGACCGAGCAGGGCTACAGCCCAGTGCCTCTTGGCGAGGACTTTGATCCCTGTCGGTTGTGGTAGGAAGCTACCAGCCGGGGATAGCCGAGCAAGGACTCGACTGCCAATGGGAGGACTTTGGTCCTTGGTGCAGGAAGGACTGTAGAAGCCTACCATGGACCCTTGACCGGGCAGGGTTACTGCCCGGTGCCTCTTGGCAAGGGCTTTTGTCCTGAAGGATAGCCGAGCGAGGGATCCTCGGGCTCGACTGCCTCTGGGAGGGCTTTCTGATCCCTGGCGTTGCGGTAGGGAAGCTACCCGCCAGGGATAGCCGAGCGACGGTTGGTCTCGACTGCCTCTGGGAGGACTTTCCGATCCCTGGCGTCGTGGTAGGGAAGCTACCCCCCAGGGATAACTGAGCAGGGTAGATGATGGGTTGCCTCTTGGCGAGGGCTTTGATCTCTAGCGCCGTGGGTAGGCAACTACCATCCTGGGATGACCGAGTGGGGTAGCCGCCTGGATGCCTCTTGCGAGGGCTTCGATCCCTGGCGTCATGGGTAAGGAGCTACCAGCCGGAGATGGCCGAGGAGGGCAGCCGCTCGGTTACCTCTTTCTAGGGCTTTGATCCTTCAGGACGGGGACCGAGCAGGGTAGCTGCTGGGTTACCTCCTAGGAGGACCTTGATCCTTAGCGTTGAAGCTGCGCGGCCGCCTCTTGACGACGGCTTTGGATTGTAAAGACAGAACTCTATTCGAGATGTTCCGACGTTTCTTTATTCGAATGGACATGATTTTTAGAGAACATTTACATCATCTTTGCGAAGAAAAAAGGGGGGTACACACTTGCTGGCCTAGACCTCATTGGTATAGCTTGAGCTTCTCGGCGTTGTAAGGCCACGGGAGCTTGCGTCCGTCCGCGTCTTGTAGGCGGTAGGCTCCGCCGGGGACCGCCTCAGAAACGAGGAAGGGACCATCCCACTTCGGGGAGAACTTGTGAAGCCTGCCTTGGTCAATGAATTCGTTTCACCGTAGGACCAGATCCCCGGTCTTGAAGGAGCGGTGCTTGACCCGAGCGTTGTAGTATCGGGCCGTTTATTGTTGATAAGCGGCAGCCCTGATCTGAGCCCGGTCTCTCTTCTCCAACAGGATGTCCAGGTTGGTCCGTAGCGCCGAGGTGTTCGTATCATCATCGAAGTGCTCAACCCGGTGATTGGGTAGCCCGATCTCCGCTGGGATCATTGCTTCGGTCCCGTAGTAGAGGCTGAAGGGGGTCTCCCCGGTGGGAGTCTTCTTTGACGTGCGCAGGACCCATAAGACCCGGGGTAGTTCTTCGACCCAACTGCCTTGTCGCCATTCTAGGCGGGTACGGAGACCTCGAAGGACGTCTCGGTTAGCGACTTCGGCCTGCCCGTTGCATTGGGGATGCGCGACCGCGGCGAACTTCTTGAGGATATGGTTTTCTTTGCAGAAGTCCTTCACTTTCTCGTTCTCGAAGTTTGTCCCGTGGTCGGTGATGATACATCTCAGGATGCCGAACCGGAGTATCAGGTTGTTTTGCAGGAATTTGATGGTTGTGGCGGCGTCCGGTTTCCTGATGGAGACGGCCTCGATCCACTTAATGAAGTAGTCTACTGCGACGAGGACGTATTTGTGCCCGCCTGTACCGGTGGGGAACTGGCCGATCATATCCAATCCTCACTGGGCGAACGGCCATGGGGATGTTAGGGCAGTCTGCTCTATAGCGGGGAGGCGAAGGATGCTACCGTGGAGCTAGCAGCTTTTGCATCTCCTGACTAGCTTCTGGGCATCCTCGTGAATAGTAGGCCAGTAGTACCCCTGGAGCAACGCCTTTTGGATCAAAGTTCGGGCCCCTTGGTGCGCGCCGCCAACCCCCTCATGGATTTCCCGAAGGACGTAGTCGGCTTCGTAGGGGTCAACGCACCGGAGCAGGGGCTGAGTGAAGGCCTTCTTGTAGAGGTTCCCATTGCTCCATACGAAGTGGCGGGCCTTGGCCCGGAGACGGCGAGCGGCTTCCCGATCTTCTGGGAGCGTACCGTCCTTCAGGAATTCCACGAGGGGCTTCCTCCAATCTTGGTCGCCTTCCTGCGCGTCATATACATGGAGTGTTGTCGCTCCGTCTTCTATGCTGGGCTGAGGCAAGGTTTCGAAGAGGATAGACCGCTTATTGTTGGCCGAGTATGACGAAACCAGCTTGCTCAGGGCGTCGGCTTAGGCATTCAGCTGCCTGGGTATTTGTTCTACTTGGACTTCGTCAAAGTTCCTCCAGAGTTTCCTCATCTCGTCCAGGTACTTCATCATCAGAGGCTCCCGAGCTTCAAAGCGGCCGGTCACCTGACCGACAACAAGGGCCGAGTCACCGCGGATTCGAATTATCTTCAGTCCCAGCCCGGCGGCCATGCGCAGTCCAGCCAGGAGAGCCTCGTACTCTGCCGCGTTGTTCGAGGCCTTGAAACCGAGCTTCAGAGAGTACTCCATTTCTGCTTCGTTCGGGCCCCGGATAATGAGGCTGGCACCATAGCCTTCCTCGGTTGAAGACCCTTCGACGTAGATGACCCACTCAGGAACCGAGCCAGGCCTTTCCGCGATGGGACACTGAGTTGCGAGGGGCGGCGTGGACTCCGGTTTCTTGCTAGGGATGGTGCATTCAACGATGAAATCGGCTAGGGCTTGCACTTTGATGGCCTGCCTCAGGCAATATTTTATATCAAACTGAGATAGTTCCCACCTCCACTTTTCTAAGCGGCCCGAGGATTCTGGCGATGCAAGGATAGCCCCCAACGGGCGCTCGGTAAGGACGATGATGGTGTGTGCTTGGAAGTAGTGGCACAGCTTCCTTGAGGCCACCACGAGGGCTAAGACAATCTTCTCTATGGAAGGGTACCTCGTTTCTGCGTCCTTAAATACATGGCTCACATAGTACACCGGCCTCTGCGCTCCATCGGCCCCCCGGACGAGCACCGAGCCCGCTGCTTGGTCGGATACCGCAAGATACAGTGGTAGCTCGTCTCCTTCAACCGGTTGGGTGAGCAGTGGTTGCGTCGCGAGGTACTTCTTCAATTGGTCGAAGGCGGCTTGGCACCCTCCGACCACTCGAACCTCGGGATCTTCCTCAGAGCCTTAAAGAACGGGAGGCATTTCTCCCCTGACCTGGACATGAAACGGCTCAGAGCGGCGACTCGTCCCGTGAGCCGCATGATCTTAACATTGGTCTTGGGCGCGACCATGTTAAGGATAGCGTCAATTTTCTCTGGGTTAGCTTCGATTCCACGGTGAGTGACCATGAACCAGAGGAACTTTCCCCCGGTGACTCCGAACGTGCACTTGGCGGGGTTTAGCTTCATCTTGAACTTGCGGAGCACTTCGAAGGCCTCGCCCAGATCCCTGGCATGGTCGGCCGACGAGACAGATTTGACGAGCATGTCGTGAACGTAGACTTCCATATTCCTGCCGATCTGCGGCTTGAACATGCGATTGACCAACCGTTGGTACGAGGCCCCGGCGTTCTTGAGGCCGAAGGGCATCACTCTATAGCAATATACTCCCCGGTCCGTTATGAATGCGGTGAGATCTTCATCTTCTAGATTCATACGGATTTGGTTGTAGCCAGAGAAAGCATCCATGAATCTCAACAGCTCGTGGCCGGTCGAGCTGTCGACGAGCTGATCTATCTGAGGGAGTGGATAGTTGTCCTTGGGGCAGGCCTTATTGAGATCGGTGAAGTCGACGCACATGCGTCACTTCCCGCTTGACTTCCTGACCAGAACTACGTTCGCCAGCCACTCCGAGTAGGGCACATTTCTGATGAAGTTGGCGGCGAGAAACAGATCAACCTCCTCTTCGATAGCCTTCTGTTTGACCGGGACGAAGCTCCTCTTCTTCTGTCTGACGGTTCGGGCCGCAGGATCAACCCCGAGCTTGTGGGAGATGATTTTGGGATCAATCCCAGGCATGTCAGCAGGCGCCCAGGCAAAGACGTCAAAGTTATTTCTGAGGAATCTGACCAGGTCATCTCGTTGAGCCTCCGTCAGGAGTGATCCATCTGGACGGTTTTTTCCTGGTCCCCTTCTGTCAAGGGCACCTCGGTCAGAGGTTCGACCGGCATCCCCCGGACCTTCTTCTGCTCGTCTCGTGTGTCCAGGGAACCCTTGATGTTGTTATTTACCTCAGCGTCGTCAACCGGCCGCTCGGACGAAGACGTTTCAGTAAGGCATATCTTCGCGACCCGCTGGTTCCCGTAGACCCGACCTATCCCGCCCTGATCGAGAGGGAACTTCATCGCCAGGTGGTATGTCAATATCTGGGCCTGGAGGGAGTTCAGCGTCGGACGGCCGAGGAGGACGTTGTAGGCCGATGGGACCTTTGCTATGATTAAGTCCACAAGCAACGTACGTGTGCGGCTAGGCTCCCCGATGTTGAACTGCAGGGTGACCACCCCTTATGCCGGGATGGAGTGGTTGGTGAACCCCGAAAAGACATGAGAGGTCGGTTTCAAGTCTGCTGGGGTGAGCCCCATGCATAGAAAGCAATCGTGGAAGAGGATGTATGCCGAGCTACCTGAGTCGACAAGTATCCGGTGGACCTCATACCGGTGGATTCGGGCCGTGATCACCAGTGGGTCGTTGTGGGCACGGATATGCAGTGGAGGTCCCCGTCGCCTAAGGTGATGGGTTCATGGCCTCTAGCCTATTTGCTCGGGCGGCCGTTGGCGTCTGTTGCCGGCGTGGGGTGCCGAGCCTCGCAGGAGCTCGACTGGCCCCCTGTCATTATGACCACAGTTCTTGATGGGCCTTGGTTCCCTCCGGCGGGGTCCGCGAGGCGGTGGCCGGTGGAGGAGCCGATGACATTCGGTTGAGGTTCACCCGCGCCTCCGTTGAGGGGAAGGTGGCGGCAGGTACCTGGATTTTCAAGGCAATTACTTGCCATATGGATGGAGATCGGAATGCCAACTTTGTTTTTGTGAAGTTTGCTTTCCCACAGACGGCACCAACTGATGGAGGTCCTTTTCGGGTCTCCTTCAGATGTTGTCTTCCGTCGATCTCCTGATGGATTCTGGAGGTGATCGCCTATTGCGTGTGGGTCTCAATGGGTTTTGAGGAGATTGGTGATTTGAGGAGCTTAGCGCCGAGTACCAGCAAAGAAGTCCCGGGGTGGTTTGGTACCACCGAGAACCCACCGACGATCAAGTTAGTACTAGATCCGAGCAGCGTAACGGCTAAATGGAGTAAAAATGGCTTACTTGACCCCTCTGTGATGGGGGTTTATATAGTGGTGGCGGCACGCAGCAGCAGGCGCGAGAATATCGCCGGCAGTTACGCTCCCGACGTCACGCCCGCGTAGAGAGCGGATTGCCCATTAATGGGGATCGTGAAGTCGTGGAACGTGGGATGTTGCTGGCGGAGAATCCGCGCATGGCGAGATTCGCGGAGCGGCGGTTACGCCTGTGAGCGGTGGAGTTAGTCGGAGGACCGAGGAAGACGGCCTCGGCCGGGGAGCTCGGGGACGAGCGAGAAGGCCGAGGAGTCTTGGTCCTATGGCAGCTCGGGGCGAGCTGAGGGGCCGAGGAGGCCAATCTGCAGGGGGCCCCGAGGAGGGCTAGCTTGTGCTTGCAGGTCGGGTACAGGGATGGCCTGGTCGGCCTCTGTGGGCCCTTTCTTCTGAGTTCTGGGACATGCCATCTGCCACGTGTCCTGATCTTGGGGATCGCCAATATTGAGCATCATCACATGTTGGTATTCAATATATACCGAATGTTGTTTAAGAAAGCATCATATTGTCAGAAACAACATAATTTTGACCCACCGCAGCCCAAAATCTACCAAACCCTGTGTTCCCCGCCGAAAGACGCGGGAAGACGCGGTAGACGTCTCGCCTGAATTTCGAGGGCAGATGCTAATTGGTGCTATCTGTCCACCTCTCCGATGATGCCAAGTTGATTTATGACACCATGTATTGAAGGTTTAAACGGATGCGGCCGATGTAGCAAACTTCGTCAGATTCCCCCTCATTTGAGGGGTTTTTGATTGTGGGGACGCTCTTCCCTGCAGGTGCAAGCCCCTGCAATTAATTACGCTACCGCATCGCGGTAACCGCTTTCTCCTTCTCCAGATGGTCACTTCGTGTCGTGGGTGTTTGTTTTGTTTTTGGTTGCTCGTGGATTGTATACGGAGACTAATTTATGTTATCGCCCACAGGGCGTGGATTAGTCCAAATCCGTATCTTCTTAGATTTGGCTTTGGGGGTTGGGTTTAAGGATACGTTAGCGTCATTCGAAACTAAGATCAACTTAAACATTTTTTAAGGATACGTTAGTCCAATTTTAGACTAAGATCAACTTAACGGGATCATTTAGATCTAACAAAAGAGCAATTGAGCTCTATTGTTTAGTTTAGAGACATTGCGGTCGATTAGTTTAAGAACATTACGGTCCATTGTTAGTTTAAGGACATCTTGATCCAGATTAAGGACATCATAGTCCATGGGTTTTAAAGGACCCCACAGTCCGAGGTTAAGGACATCATAGTCCGTGAGCTTAAAGACCTCACAGTCAAGGTTAAGGAAATCATAGTCCGTGAGTTTAAGGACCCCACAGTCCGAGGTTAAGGACATCATAGTCCGTGAGTTTAAAGACCTCACAGTCAAGGTTAAGGACATCGTAGTCCGTGGGCTCAAGGACCCCACAGTCCGTGAAATGTGTGGTTGTCGGGACCCGTCACCTCTCTGAAGACGTTGAAGGATTACAACGATAGATATCAGAGGAGTAAAGAGATGTACCCTCGAACCGGTGTTAGTTGGTTGAAAGATCTGTAGTCCAATTTGAGACTAAGATCTGTTAAATATTCATGAGCAGATGGGCTCAATTAAATATAAGTTGAGGACTTATGACCAATATTGGGCTAAGTCCAATAAATATTTAACATTTTTATTCTGGCTATTGAGCCTTTATTTGGGCATGGCCCTTCTGACAATATTTTTGTCTTTTTATTGAATGCTGAGCATTCACCAGAGCTCTGCGCTTATTAAAGAACAATTTATGTTCTGTCAGCGCAACACGTGGTGCGCCAGGCGCTTTGCGCCAATTAAAGAGCGCAGTGCGCTTCTGCCACGTGGCGCACATGCAAGGGACACGTGTCGCACTCAGCGCCAAGAGCTAGATGATGAGCGCATGATGCCAGTTTATGAGCGCTGAGCGTTAGTCCATGAGTGCATTGCGCTTTCAGTTTAGTGGCGCACACGTGAGTGACACGTGGTGCGCTTGGCGCTGAGCGCTAGCCCATGAGCGCAGTGCGCTATTTCATAAGCGCAAAACGCAAGTTGTTTAATTGGCGCATTCGTGGTTGACAAGTGGCGCATTTGGCGCTGAGCGCCGATCCAGGGAGCGCAGAAGCGCAGTTCAAGAGCGCGAAACGCATTTGATCAATTTTATGATCTGAGAACAAATTTATGTTCTTTTAAAAGAGATTTTGTCTCAAGATTTAAGAACAACAGTTCTTATTTTGCAGGAGAGATTTTCAATCTCTTATTTTGATGAAAGGATTTGCCTTTATAGATCCATGATCTATGAGAAGAAATACGTTCTTTTTTTATTTTATGATGAGATCTTTTGATCTCTTTTATGAAAGACTTTTGTCCTGAAGATCTATGATCTTTTTGGAGAAAAGAATTCTTCTTTTTATGAGATGATTTCATCTCTGTGTTCATCATCCATCATCTTTACCTTGAAGAAGTATCTTCTTGCAAGAGCTTGCTTTTTATCTTTGAGTTTTTTTTAAAGTTTATGGGGTTTTTTTCTCTCTATCAGACTTGAAGTCTTGGGGCCTTTATATATGGCAAGCTGATTTGTTGAATCAGTTAAAGAGATCTTTCTCTGATTGATTTGGGGATATTTCCCCACCAATGGATCTTTGATCCTAGGGCTTCTGTTTTATAGAAGGCAATCTTCTTGTTTGTAACAAGATTGAAAAAATCTTTTCATAACAGAATTTAATTCTGATTAATTAATGATTTATCATTATTATTAGATCTTTTGATCTAACGGTGGGGATTTTTTTTAATTCCAGCGCTAGCGCACCCGTGCTTTGCACGTAGTACGCTGCTCAGAGTGCAGTGCACCTTGCGCTAGCGCACCCGTGTATGACACGTGGCACGCTGCTCAGAGCGCAGCGCACCTAGCGCTAGCACACACATGGTACGCTGCCTAGGGCGCAGCGTGCCTAGCGCTAGCATCTGAAGCGTTGCTTCAATTTTTTAAATTTGAATTTCAAACAGAGTTTTGCTCTGATTGGGGGAAACACCCTTCCCTAAGGCTTTGTTTGCAAACAAGGTTACAGTTTTTGAATTCCTAGTTTTCGAGGGGTTTTGATGCCAAACTAAAAAAATTGAAACCTTAACTTGTTTGGTAATCAAAATAGAGTTTTTCAAAGTCATAGCAACGAAAAATTTCAAGGGCTTAAAAACTCATTTTTCCTTTACTCTAAAAGGGACGGAGTTTTGTAAGGTTCCATGTCCTCTTTCTTTATCCCCAATTCTGTACCTAAAAAACCTTGCATTTATAAACTAAGTTGCCTAATGATCTTAATCTTTGTCAATTCTACAAAACCATAGTTTGCATGTTGGAAGATAAACAAAACCAAACCTGGTTGCCAAACCTGATCAAATTCTTGATCTTGATATACAAAATTGGATTGGATTGCTTGCGAGTTTTGGAGCTTTCTATATTTTCCTGAAGGAAAATGCTAGCGCCAACTTTTTGGCCGATGTTGGAGTTCTTAGATGGCGTTGATGGGTTTGATGAGATGATAGGAGCTTCATTGTGGTTAATCCTTGTTACCTAAAAAATCGAAGCAGTCATGCGTGAGCCCGCAAGTGCGAACTTTTTGGTGGCAGTTAACTTGGGAAACGTATTGTTGTAAGGCAAGATTTACAATGACGGGAGTGCCATGTTGATAGAATCTGTCCGATTTGTGGTGTACATGAAGTCTTTTTACCATGCGATCATACAATATTCGGTTGCGGAACATTATTGGCTTGCCATCTTTGAGACCATGAAGGACACAAGGATAAATTTGAATACTGTTGAGGATCTGATTGCAGTAACAAAATCCTTAAATAGGGTTAGGGGTATTGTAGACACCCCAAAGAAGCAGCAATCCGCGAATTTACTCTTTTACCCCTGCATTTTTGCACCATAACCTTGCATCATCATCACGTCAGTATATCTGTATCATATCACTCATCTCATTTTTGTATAAAAAATAAATGTTTGGTATACATGGAGGCAACTTAAGTGTATGGTACAAAATTTGTTCAAATGACCGAAATACCCCTTTCGAGATGCTCAAAAATACATATCTCATGAATTCTTGCACGACTTGTTACAAGAGTTTTTATAAAGGTTTTTAATGATTTATCATGAATTACCGAAGCATAAAATTTGTCACGCCCCGCTTCCCAAAATACGGGATACGAGGGATGACTAGGCCAGCCATGCTCCTACGATCAGGGAATAATCCCGCCGTAGTCACACTTCGGCTTCTAATATTACATGGTAGTTAATAAACAGTGTTTGAGTAAAGGAAAAATCATAGTTCATGACTTTATTACATTGCAATTTAAAAGAGTCCGAGGTACATTTATTTCACAGAATAAACAACTAACCAATAACAAATGCTGAAATCAAAGAAAGTAGCGCTGGTAGTGCAGTCTAGATCTCCGCAATCTTGAAGGATAAGTCCTGCTCCTGGGCTGGATCCACTTTGTCCTCTGAGCATGCACACTCAGGTCGTCAGGACGACACATATAGCAATAAATATGTATAATAGGCGTGCGGTATTATTAAACATGGGGAGTACAATGGATTGCAGAACATGTATATAATGACATCAACTGAAAATGAATAGTGCACTATGAGTAAGATGTCGGTGAACTAAGCAATGTATATGTCACTACTTAACGGTCATTAAGTCCATGAAATCAATTGGTGGAGAGGATACTCGTGTTTAACAAGGGTCTCGTGCATATCCGAGACTACGGTCCATTGTGCCCGGGACATAACCCTGTCAGCCGTGCCGCTAGGCCCACGACCTAAAGTGTGTGTGTGTGTGTGTGTGTGTGTATCGGGTCTGCAGTGGTTTGCAGGCGAAAGGTCGGATGTAGGTTCTCACTGGTCTGGCGCACAGCGAACAATGCTCCCTCCTATATATATATCACTGATAGCGAATGATCATCCTCTAAATCACTGTACCTCGCTAAATACGAATTCAATTCCACCTTGATTTCCCCATTCGCCAAGGTTATGGTTTGTATTCATGATTTAGATAGGTTGTGGACAATACTTATCACTGTCGTTTTCAATCACTTTTTCCACTTATCAATATCACTGTCGTATTTGCCACAATCCAATCACTAACCATTAATATATCAACAATGCAGATGATCCCTATGCAGCAGGTATAACTCAAGCATGAAAAATGTGCAGAAATGCACTGAACAGGTATTCATTATACTATAACGACTAATGCCATATAACTTTTAAAATTCACGGTAAATCATACGCTTAGAATTGACCAAAACAATATAAAGGGTGTATGAAGCACACTGAATTATCTAAACATTAAAATTTATTTTAGGTCAAACGGAATTCAGATTAGGGAGTTATCATCATTTAAAGGCAGCGATCGATTTCTGGAATTCCAGTTCCAGAACTGGAAGCCCAACTTTGCGCGCATTTTATCAGTAATTATGTTCAGATTCAGCTTTTTCCCTAGTTGAATAAAATTTAGTTCTGCCAGTTAAGTTTCCAACATAGTAAACGGATTATCAATCGGACCTCTACATCAGAAGTTATGTCCAGATTAAAGTGACAATGTACTGAACATTTCTGCAGAAACTGCAGAACGCACTGACATTCTAAAATACAATTTAAATACCAAACGACCGTAAAAATGCACGAGACTGATTTCAAGTGTTAGATAATTAAGTTATCTACATTACCATATGGGGCTCCGTGCATTTTCAGTTTTAAGCAGGTGTGTACAGGTGCTTAGTATTCAGTTTCCCCCATGGATTGCTACCCCGGACTGCAGTCCAGAATAGTAAGTATACAGTTTTCACTATTTAAACCACATGATTTTCTGTGACCGTATACATGGATTCATAGATTATTCAGTTCCCTTCACAACGAGCCTAAGCACGCCACGATCCGGTTTTTTTATAATTTATTATGAAGCTAACAAGGATGCATGATCAGAAAATTCAGTTTTGACGATGCATCCTGAGTGCATCGTATTATACTTGGAACTTCAATAATTTAACACCAATTTTATACACACTACCAGTTAACAGTACATGGATCCTTTAAATCATAAATTTGGGGAATTTCAAATGATGTTTTGGTTCAAGACAATTGATTGAGAACGTAGTATACACATGAAACTATCGATCGGAACTTCGTGTTTCGTCTAATCGATTCAAACGGGATTGATCCCCCAAACTCTACATGTATTAACCCTGAGTTATAGTCCCGATTCCAAATGATCACGCATAATTCCAAGCCATTACAGGTCGTAGTAGAAAACTAGTTGATAACAATACGACAGACACACACCCAATTTAAATTGTCTCATTTGTTTCTAATTGAAATTAAAGAATACCAATTCCAATTGTCTAATCCATTTCAATTGTCTCACGGATTCAAGATATAGCATGATAAGCAAGTAGAAGATACTTGCCTTAGGCGAAGGTGGCACGGCAGCGACGACGAGCACGATCAAGGCACGATGCGCGCTCGACTGGGCTAGATCGAAGTACTCGGGCTCAGCACTGGCGTGGAGGCGGTCACGGCAGGGGTTTCCAGCGACTCCGTTGAAGTGTTCGAGTGAAAAGGGGATGCCGGAAGTGAGCTCAGGCGACTCGGGGATTGGAGATGGTGAGTCGAGGAGCTCGAGGCTGCAGGGAATCGATGCAGTGGCTCTGGCTCTGGCGAGGTCGGCTGAGGCGACGGGTCGGAGCTCAGGTGAGGCACAGGGATGAGGGAGTTGGGTTTGCCGGCGAGATGCAGGGGTCGGCGCTGATGGTGGTGGGTGCTCGGGTTGGTGGTGATGAAGATGAGGCGAGGGTGTTGGCGGGTGAGGTGTTGGGAAGGAGGAGAGAGAATGTTGAGGTGCTCGGCGGGCAGTGGTCGGAGATGGGAGTTTGGGTTGGGGTGCGTGGGTGCTGTTGGCTCGGTGTTGGAGGAAGGGAGAGGAGAGCGAACAGAGAGGGGAGATGAGGGAAGAGAACAGGGGAGTGAGAAAGAGTCGTTGGAGAGAAGAGGGGAGGAAGGTGCGGGGATCCCGGGTTCGTTGGCGGCGAGATCACATCGACTTGGAATCGTTCTCGCGGAGGTGAGCACGAGGAAGCGGAGTCGTGGGGGGAGAGAGCCGTTGGGCCTTGGAGCTGTTGGGGGTGACGCGAGGGACGCGGTCATCGTGGGACGAGCACGGGTCATGGGGAGATGGGCGCGAGAAGCGGGGGATCGTGGGGGAGTCGTTGGGGAGAGATGACGGGAAAAGAGTGAGCGGGGGGAGGAAGACGAGGGAGCGGGTCGGGTTAGGTTGGCAGGGGTCGGGTCGGGTAGAAAATAGGAATGGGTTAGGAAAATTAGTTTTGTGTTTAGGAAATTAATATAATAAATATATTTATATATATATATATATATATGAAATAAATTTGGATAAAAAATCTGGGGAAATACGGAAAATTTTATTTGGAACTGGGGATTTATATCATACCCTCCTTACAAAAATTTCATTCTCGAAATTAAAACGAAAACAACGGGACCACCCTATTCAAATAAATGTGGAAAACGTGCATGGATGTCCTCCTCGCGTTCCCAGGTAGACTCCCCTGGAGAACGACCACCCCAAGAAACACGAACCGGTGGAATGATCCTGTTCTTCAGCACTTTATCCTGACGATCGAGAATAGTGGTTGGCTGCTCCTCGTAGGACAGATCAGTGCCCAAAGTTAACTCCTAATGATCCAGAATATGGTTGTCGTCCCTAACATAGCACCTCAACTGAGAAACATGAAAAGTGTTGTGCACACCAGCTAACGATGGAGGTAAGGCAAGTCGATAGGCCAGCTCTCCCACTTGCTCTAGCACGTCAAAAGGTCCGATGGATCGGGGACTGAGCTTCCCGCGACCTCCAAACCTGATAACACCGCGGGTAGGAGAAATTTTCAGGAATACATGATCTCCAACCTCGAATTCTAGCGCTCTCCTGCTGGCATCCGACCAACTCTTCTTTCGGTCCTGAGCCGTCTTAATGCGCTGTCTGATCATCTGGACCTTGTTTACCATCTGAACAATAAGTTCGGGGCCCAGTAATTTTCGTTCTCCCACGTCATCCCAACAAACAGGAGACCGACATTTCCGTCCGTAAAGTGCTTCGAATGGAACCATCTGGATGCTAGCTTGGAAACTGTTGTTATAAGAAAACTCCACCAGATGAAGGTGATCCTCCCAAGAACCCTGGAAGTTTAACATGCAAGCTCTCAATATGTCCTCGAGCATCTGAATAGTACGCTCGGACCGTCCGTCCATCTGGGGATGATAAGCCATGCTGAACTTGATACGTGTACCCAGACTCTCCTGTAAGCTCTTCCAAAAGTGTGAAACAAATCTAGTGTCTCGATCCGACACTATACTGACCGGGACTCCGTGAAGTCGCACCACCTCCTGCATGTATTTCTCCACAAGCGACTCTGTTGACTGTCCTACACGGAAGGGTATGAAGTGCGTAGCTTTCGTAAGACGGTCAACAATAACCCAAACCGCGTTGTTTCCCCTTGGGCTCCGTGGTATGGCAGTCACGAAATCCACAGTGATGTGATCCCACTTCCACTCGGGTATCGGAAGCGGTTGCAACAGTCCAGCTGTCCTCTAGTGCTCTGCTTTTACTTGCTGGCATATCAAACACCTTGATACAAACCATGCAATCTCTCGCTCCATCCCGTTCCACCAAAAATGTTGCCTTAGATCCCGATACATTTTCGTGCCTCCCAGATGCACAGAATAAGCCGAACTATAAGCCTCAGCTAATACCTCTTCTTGAACATCTCCCTTGGGAACGCAGAGCCTGCTACTGAATCTTAGAGAACCATCCTGATGTATAAGTAAGTCCGTCCTCAGCCCGGCTTCCATCTGCTCTCTGAACTTTTGTAATCGAGGATCATCAGCCTGCGCCGCCTTAATGCGATCGATCAGAGAAGATTGCACCTGTAACTGCCAGAATTGCCTGATTGCACTCAGTGTAACAACCTCTAGTTCGAGCTTCCAAAAATCCTCAATGATGCTCTTCTGACTGGTCAACATCATGACCGCTGGCTTACGACTGAGAGCATATGGTACGACATTTACCTTCCCCGGATGGTAATGTAAGTCCAAGTCGTAATCCGCCATTAATTCTAGCCACCAGCGTTGCCTCATATTCAGTTCTCTCTGAGTGAACACGTACTTTAGACTCTTGTGATCCGTGTACACTTCTACCTTTTTTCCCAACAAGTAATGTCTCCAGATCTTTAGTGCGAAAACCACTGCGGCTAACTCCAAGTCGTGCGTTGGGTAGTTCCTCTCATGATTCTTCAGCTGGCGTGAGGCATAAGCAACTACCCGACCATGCTGCATTAGGACGCAACCTAAGCCTTTCCCCGAAGCATCGCTATATATCACCAACCCACCTGAATTATCTGGCACAATAAGAATAGGCGCCGTAGTCAATTTCTGCTTTAGTACCTTCAAAGCCCGAGTACACTCCTCCGTCCATACGTACGGTACTTCCTTCCGCATCAGCTTCGTCAAGGGTTCAGCGACTCGTGCAAAGTCTTGAACGAACCGCCGATAATATCCTACCAATCCCAGGAAGCTTCTGATCCCGGCCACTGATTTCGGAGTCGGCCAATCTCTAACAGATTCTATCTTCGCTGGGTCCACTGAGATGCCTTCGCTCGAAACAACGTGTCTCAAGAACTGCACTTTGTCGAGCCAGAACTCACACTTGCTCAATTTTACATATAGCTTCTCTCCCCGAAGAATTTGTAACACTGTCCGCAGGTGTTCAGCATGCTCCTCTTGGGTCTTAGAGTAGACTAGAATGTCGTCGATGAATACAACGACAAACATATCCAAGTACTTCGCAAATACTCTATTCATCAGGTCCATAAATATAGCTGGAGCATTGGTAACACCGAACGGCATTACAAGAAACTCATAATGCCCGTATCGTGTCCTGAAAGCCGTCTTGCATATATCTTCAGCCGTTACTCTGATCTAGTGATAGCCCGAACGAAGATCCAGCTTCGAAAATACATTGGCCCCACCCAACTGATCAAATAAGTCGTCGATACGTGAAATGGGGTATTTGTTCTTTATCGTAACCCTGTTCAGCTCCCGGTAATCTATGCACATCCATAGCGATCTATCTTTTTTCTTCACCAACAAGACTGTTGCAGCCCACGGCGAAGCGCTTGGGCGAATAAATCCCTTCTTCAGGAGTTCTCCAATTTGTTTCTTCAATTCTGCCAACTCAACTGGCGCCATCTTATAAGGAGCTTTTGGAAATTGGCGTCGTTCCTGGAATCAAGTCAATAGA
Source organism: Agapanthus africanus (assembly GCA_030015575.1). Taxonomy (NCBI): domain Eukaryota; kingdom Viridiplantae; phylum Streptophyta; class Magnoliopsida; order Asparagales; family Amaryllidaceae; genus Agapanthus; species Agapanthus africanus. The sequence continues at coordinate 98,686,017 of CM057337.1, forward strand.
GAATCCTAAGACGAGGGGAGGTGGTAGACCTGGTAAATCTTCAGGGAACACATCAAGAAAATCCCGAACGATCTCTGGGGCTGGACTCTCATCAATCTCCATAGCTATCAATGCTTTTGGCTTGGCTCTAAACTTGGCTGGCTCCAAAGACTCTCTCCCGCCTTCGAAAACAAATTCAGGGTGATTGGGAATGCGGAAAGTCACCTTCCTTGCTCGGCAATCAATAATTGCATGGATTGTACTCATCCAATCCATCCCGAGAATCTCATCATAACTACCAGTCTCGATTAAAAGGAAATTCGCATAGAATTCCCTGCCGCATACTACCACCGGACATAAGCTACACTCTTGATCGGACATAATAATACCATTACCCGTATGTATCTCCCAACCCTTGGTTAACGGCTCATGAGGTATAGAGTGTGTGTGGACAAACCGCATGGAAATGAAACAATGCGAAGTACCTGAATCGAAAAGAACTCTAGCTGGTACAGAATAAACGAGGATGGTACCTGTAACCACATCTCCAGAAGCCTCTGCCTGCTCGGCGGATAGGGTGAAAGCCCATCCCTGATTCTGACCTGAAATAGTCTGCCTCTGATCGAAGGACCGCTGCTGGGGCACCCGAGGTAGACCCCTCTGAGCTGATGTGCCATACGACGGTTGTTGTTGCTCGAACCCTCCATGTAGCTCAGATCTCTGTGCACACCTGTTGATCCTGTGCTCGCTGGATCCGCAAATCAGGCACTGCCCTTTAGCTCTGTGGCAATCTCTCTGCATGTGTCCTGGCCTCTGACAATAATCACAAAATAGGGCTCTCCGCTGCGGCTTCTGAGGTGAGAAGGTATGCTTCATCTGTGTAACACCTAGCCTGTGAACTGGGATGGCTCCACGGGGCGGAATGGTAGGCCGTGCCGGAACTACTTGGGGTCTTCTGTCCATTGATCGTTGGCCCTTGGCTTTCTCTGCTAGTCTTTCCTGTACTCAGGCAGCATTCAAAACTTGGGCGAAGGTTGGTAGGTCGAAAGACGCGATGAGTTGTTGCAGTTCAATATCGAACCCTTGCTGGAAACGTCTTGCCCTGGCGGATTCGGTGGCTACCATGTACGGTGCGAATCGACTCAGCCGATTGAACTCTGCGACGTAGACATCCACTGAGCGTCCATTTTGCTTCAACATAATAAACTTTTCCTCCATCTCGGCCTTGGCAGCAGCCGGAAAGTAATGATCCAGGAAGCACGTGGAGAACGTGTCCCATCCAATAGGCTTCTCTAGGCGGCTCTCCTCTACGGACCACCACGTGCGGGCCTCGTCTTCTAGTTGAATCTTCACTACGTTCACTCTGTCATCGTCAGGAATTCGAGCGGCAGTCAGGAGGTTCTCTACATTGATGAGCCATTGCTCGGCTTCAAGTGTACTTACTGATCCTGTGAACACTGCTGGATGGAGCCTTCTGAAGTCTGAAACGGTACCAACCCTAGCCTGTGTAATCGGTATGAGCGTGCCCTTAGGGGTGGCGGGAACAGCTGTAGATCTCTCCAGGGCGGTAATTGCGGTCTCTTGTACCGCTTTCAATCCCTCGGTCAGAAGATCGGTTTTCCTCTCTTGAGCTTGGACCAGGGTCGTCAGTGTGCTAAGGATCTTCTCAGTACGATCATGGTGACCGGCACCCAAGGAGTTGCCTGAGAAGTCCATATTCCTGAAGGATCAACAGAAATCAGATTCAAGCAAGGCTACACAATGATTCAATGATGATTAGGAAGTGAGGAAGAATGCAATAAGGCATATGCTAAGGGTGTAACTCAATCTAGAGGTCCCTCCACGGAACTGTAATTTCATCCAAAACCTGGCTCTGATACCAACAAAACCATGTCACGACCCGTTTTCCAAAATACGAGATACGAGGGATGACTAGGCCAGCCATGCTCCTACGATCAGGGAATAATCCCGCCGTAGTCACACTTCGGCTTCTAGCATTACATGGTAGTTAATAAACAGTGCTTGACTAAAGGAAAAATCATAGTTCACGACTTTATTACATTGCAATTTAAAAGAGTCCGAGGTACATTTATTTCACAGAATAAACAACTAACCAATAACAAATGCTGAAATCAAAGAAAATAGCACTGATAGTGCAGTCTAGATCTCCGCAATCTCGAAGGATAAGTCCTGCTCCTGGGCTGGATCCACTTCGTCCTCTGAGCATGCACACTCAGGTCGTCAGGACGACACATATAGCAATAAATATGTATAACAGGCGTGCAGTATTATTAAACATGGGGAGTACAATAGATTGCAGAACATGTATATAATGACATCAACTGAAAATGAATAGTGCACTATGAGTAAGATGTCGGTGAACTAAGCAATGTATATGTCACTACTTAACGGTCATTAAGTCCATGAAATCAATTGGTGGAGAGAATACTCGTGTTTAATAAGGGTCTCGTGCATGTCCGAGACTACGGTCCACTGTGCCCGGGACATAACCCTGTCAGCCGTGCCATTAGGCCCACGACCTAAAGTGTGTGTGTGTGTGTGTGTGTGTGTATCACCGATAGCGAATGATCACCCTCTAAATCACTGTACCTCGCTAAATACGAGTTCAATTCCATCTTGATTTCCCCATTCCCCCAGGTTATGGTATGTATTCATGAATTAGATAGGTTGTGGACAATACTTATCACTGTCATTTTCAATCACTTTTTCCACTTATCAATATCACTGTCGTATTTGCCACAATTCAATCACTAATTATTAATATATCGACAATGCAGATGATCCCTATGCAGCAGGTATAACTCAAGCATGAAAAATGTGCAGAAATGCACTGAACAGGTATTCATTATACTATAACGACTAATGCCATATAACTTTTAAAATTCACGGTAAATCATACGCTTAGAATTGACCAAAACAATATAAAGGGCGTATGAAGCACACTAGATTATCTAAACATTAAAATTTATTTTAGGTCAAACGGAGTTCAGATTAGGGAGTTATCATCATTTAAAGGAAGCGATCGATTTCTGGAATTCCAGTTCCAGAACTGGAAGCCCAACTTCGCGCGCATTTTATCAGTAATTATGTTCAGATTCAGCTGTTTTCCTAGTTGAATAAAATTTAGTTCTGCCAGTTAAGTTTCCAACATATCAAACGGATTATCAATCGCACCTCTATATCAGAAGTTATGTCTAGATTAAAGAGACAATGTATTGAACATTTCTGCAGAAACTGCAGAACGCACTGACATTCTAAAATAGAATTTAAATACCAAACGACCGTAAAAATGCACGGGACTGATTTCAGGTGTTAGCTAATTAAGTTATCTACTTTACCATATGGGGATCCGTGCATTTCAGTTTTAAACAGGTGTGTACAGATGCTTAGTATTCAGTTTCCCCCATGGATTGCTACCCCAGACTGCAGTCCAGAATAATAAGTCTATACAGTTTTCACTATTTAAACCAAATGATTTTCTATGACCGTATACATGTATTCATAGATTATTCAGTTCCCTTCACAACGAGTTTAAGCACGCCACGATCCGATTTTTTTATAATTTATTATGAAGCTAACAAGGCCGCATGATCAGAAAATTCAGTTTTGACGATGCATCCTGAGTGCATCGTATTATGCTTGGAACTTCAATAATTTAACACCAATTTTATACACACTACCAGTTAACAGTACATGGATCCTTTAAATCATAAATTTAGGGAATTTCAAACGAGGTTTTGGTTCAAGACAATTGATTGAGAACGTAGTATACACATGAAACTATCGATCGGAACTTCGTGTTTCGTCTAATCGATTCAAACGGGATTGATCCCCCGATCTCTACTTGTATTAACCCTGGGTTATAGTCCCGATTCCAAATGATCACGCATAACTCCAAGCCATTACAGGTCGTAGTAGAAAACTAGTTGATAACAATACGACAGACACACACCCAATTTAAATTGTCTCATTTGTTTCTAATTGAAATTAAAGAATACCAATTCCAATTGTCTAATCCATTTCAATTGTCTCACAGGTTCATGATATAGCATGATAAGCAAGTAGAAGATACTTGCCTTAGGCGAAGGTGGCACGGCAGCGACGACGAGCACGATCAAGGCACGATGCGTGCTCGACTGGGCTAGATTGAAGTACTCGGGCTCAGCACTGGCGTGGAGGCGGTCACGACACGGGTTTCCAGCGACTCCGTCGAAGTGTTCGAGTGCAAAGAGGATGCCGGCAGTGAGCTCAGGCGACTCGGGGATTGGAGCTGGTGAGTTGAGGAGCTCGGGACTGCAGGGAATCGATGCAGTGGCTCTGGCTCTGGCTCTGGCGAGGTTGGTTTAGGCGACGGGTCGGAACTCAGGTGAGGCATAAGGACGAGGGAGTTGGGTTCGCCGGTGAGATGCAGGGGTCGGCGCTGATGGTGGTGGGTGCTCGGGTTAGTGGTGATGAAGATGAGGCGAGGGTTTTGGCGGGTGAGGTGTTGGGAAGGAGGAGAGAGAATGTTGAGGTGCTCGACGGGCAGTGGTCGGAGATGGGAGTTTGGGTTGGGGTGCGTGGGTGCTGTTGGCTCGGTGTTGGAGAAAAGCAAAGGAGAGTGAGCAGAGAGGGGAGATGAGGGAAGAGAACGGGGGAGTGAGAAAGAGACATTAGAGAGAAGAGGGGAGGCTGGTGCGGGGATCCCCGTTCGTTGGCGACGAGATCACATCGACTTGGAATCGTTCTCGCGGAGGTGAGCACGAGGAAGCGGAGTCGTGGGGGGGAGCCGTTGGGCCTTGGAGCTGTTGGGGATGACGCGAGGGACGCGGTTGTCATGGGGCCAGAGCGGGTCATGGGGAGATGGGCGCGAGAAGCGGAGGATCGTAGGGGAGTCGTTGGGGAGAGATGGCGGGAAAAGAGTGAGCGGGGGGAGGAAGACGAGGGAGCGGGTCGGGTCGGGTAGAAAATAGGAATGGGTTAGGAAAATTAGTTTTGTGTTTAGGAAATTAATCTAACAATATATATATATATATATATATATATATAAATGAAATAAATTTAGATAAAAAAATCTGGGGAAATACGGAAAATTTTATTTGAAACTGGGGATTTACAAAATTCGAACAGACTTGTCAAATTCCTTGAGATTTGTATTAGACCCTCTCGAAATTTCAAGAATTGCCCAAAAATCACTTTCAACCAATTGATGAGTATTTTCATATTATGATCATCACATTTGACCATGTTATATAAATTAGTCCTATTTCCAATGGGCATTTCATCCGGAACTCGTTAATTTCCCTAATCGCCCTTTAATCTCCATTAACGGTTCTAATTTTTTTATCTCGTAATTCTTTAAGCCAAATGATGTCAAAATTTCCAGATCATCGTAGTATATTTATGATGACATGACATAAAAATTTCAACTAAAATAGACAATATTTACCCGATGAGCCAATGTCCTCTTATTATTTCAACATTAAAATAATATGGTGGGCCCACGAGAGTAAAATTGCCAATTTTTCTTAATGGGTCCTCATAACTTGCTTAGATGATCCTCAACACGAAATTTCAAGTCATTTGAATATCGTTTACTATAGAATTGAATTTATGCGATTAGGTGTTAATTAAGCTAATCATTTCGTTAAATATCTGATTAGCGATAATTAACCACCACCTGACTTGTCAAATTTATGGCATAGGATTCTTTCCTAGCGAACCATTAGCTTAACTTGCACCTCATAAACACCGTAATATGCACTCTTTCTACCTAAAAGTATACCTAACTTGTATCCTTTTGTTTTATTAGGAAATTGCATGGAGACCAAGCATTTTAGGGTAAAATAAGTTTAGAGATCAGTTCATCTTCACAAAAATCTTAACCATCCACCCTCTACAATCAACCACAACCCTCCATTTTATATGTTAACCATCCCTTCTATAAATAAACCTTCTCATACTCATGAAAGGAGGACCCTTGATCTTTCTTCTTCTACCTCTATCTTCTCTTAACCTCCTCAAAAGCTCAAGTCTCACACCACTCAACATAAAAATCTTTAGATTAGCATAGAAAAAATCCTAAAAACTCAAAAAAATCTCAAAATAACCATAGACTAGAGAAAGAAAGATATGAACTTTCCTTTCTAAGATTAGGATTTAGGATTGATGACCCTACTTTTCAGTTTTAGATCGTCTAGTTAAGTTTTAAACTCTTCAAACAACCACCACTTTGAAAAATTGGGGATCTAAAATCTCTATTTGTCTTTTCTTCACTCTCTATGGATTTTTAGCTTGCTTTCTTGTTCATACAAGTGGAAGAGCTCTTCTTTTTATGTTTCTCTTTTGACTTTCTTGCTATTCACTTGGGATGGGTATCTAAGCGGTAAAGAGAAGAGAATATATCTTAGGACTCTCTCTTTAGACCGAAATCTCGCTAAAAACGAAAAAAAGGAATTTCAAAAGATAAAAAATGGTTTAGTTCTTTGATCGGTCCCACTTTTCTATCGCTTTTGCAAACTTCGGTCAAGAGAAGTTAAGAGGTTAGGAATATACCCGAGGACCCTCGATCATAGACTTCTTTTCAATCGAGACCCGAGCAAAATTAGTGAGAAAATCTCATTCTTTTAGCTCTCGGGGTACCCAGACGCCTTCTTAGAAGGCGCATATACCTTGCACTGGAGACAGAGACAACCTCTGTCTGCAAGCATTCTCCGTATCAGCTTCACCTCTTCTTGACTCCCTTCTTTGCTCTTGCTCCTAATACCCCCATACGTGCACACTTATGTTGTGTGGGTGTATTTCGATTCTAAATTCTTCAAAGCAAAACCGATTCGTTCTCGATTGGGACTTCTTCGTGGGTAGCCGATTCCGTCGGAATTCCACTGGGATTTTACGATTCCTTAGTTTCCCGTCTCTGGTTTTCACCCACCTACTCCATTGCTTTCCATCTCTTCGCCCTCTTTTCCCGTGTTTTATACATGGGTGGTGACTCCGGTTAGCTAACCGGAACCCCGCCACATTTGTAGCTTTCTCCGTATTCCTTTGCAGGTTTGGGTGGCTACAGATTTGGCGACTCCGCTAGGGATAGCCTCGAATTGCACATAAAAAAATCGGCTTTCTTTGTAGTAAATTTGCGACAATTGGTTGTAATAGAATAGTTTACATTTTTCATATAGGATTGTGCATGTGCATGTTTTAGGATCTTTGTATATATCACTTCTCTTTACATTCTTACTATAACTTTTAATAAAAAAATCCAACATAACAAAATATTAGATTAGTCTTGCATTGCATTTAGTCCTTATTTGTTCATGGTATTCTAGGCTTGCATTGTATATATCTAGCTTTACTTTTCTTGCCATATCACACTTTTGCTTACATAAAAACCAAAAATCAAAAAATCAAAACAAAACTAGAAAGAATAGTTTCCCCTTCATTAAAAAAAAATTAAACAAAATAAACAAAATAAAACATAGTCACTTTACTCTAAATTTGTTTGAGACTTGGTATTTATTAAGGACATTCGTAAGGTTTGTACTCACTCATTCACATGGCAACAAATCTTTACGCATCCCATTAGGACTTGAGGCAACCCATCTCATCCAACCTCGGGTGTACGCTGGGGATCCGGGGCTATGGGACCCCCTTCTTTTTCTCTTGTACGCGCACTAGTATATCGGTGTTTTACTTTGCGTACCAATTGGTATATTGAGGAAGCCACTACGTACGAGTGTATATCGAGTTGAAATTGACCTTCGAACCTCACTATCTTTAGGGAGAGGGTTGGACCTGCTTCCTTAGAACTGAAACTCACGTAGAACCCAAGCCTTAAGAGTTGTCAACACAGTGAACACTAGGACAAATAACACTTATTTTCAAAAGAACTTTGTGTTGTTGTGTTGCTCTCTTGTCCAGGTTCGACAAAAGTCCTGTGTTTGTGCCAAAGTCCATTTGTGTGAGTTTCAAAACCTTCATCCAAGTCCGAAGCTGTCTCCAAAGCTTCTAAAAATCGATCAAATTCGTTGTTTTAAACCTTCCCCCAACTCTCTTTCGTTCCTAACCAGACCACTTTGCATTCGGGTTATCAATTCAACTTGAGCTCAAGTCATTGGTCTCCAAAAGAAGACTATGGCTCTCATTCCCAAAACAGTCAAAGTCACTCGCGTCTCTCCAATATACACTTGTTACCAAACGAAAATGTCAGGATTTCCTCTCGGTTTCCTACCCGTCACCAACGCTTCAATCGCCCTAGTGCGACAGAGCCCTCCACGTTTTTACCACCTTTTCCTCCCCATCCTTTCCACTAAATCCAACCACCGCTTCTTCCTCACACACATTCCAACTCGCTCCTAATGTCATCTCTTTTTCATCATTCCCATTTTCACATATTCCAAACAACCCGATTTACGCTTCATTCTCTTCATTCCTTCCGGGTCCTCCATCCACTTCAACTTCTTCCGACACAATACCAACCAATTTCAACAGCTTTCCACCACGTCCTCCAGTTCAGCCAACTCCCCGAGATGAAGAATTCCATCGTTTTGTGTCAATGATGGATCACTACATGGCCATGCGGTTAGCCACCCCTTTCCTACACCATCTCCGGCAATTCCTCTCTCGTTTCCTCCTCCTATACAAACACCAAATCCCAGCTTCAACTTTACGCCAATTTCAACCTATTCTACTCATGTAACTATTCAGGCTCCCCCATCGGTAGTCCAAATTCCGTCACCAACTGTTCAATCTCTGTCAAACGATCATATCGACATGTTACCAAGAGCTCTACTCTCCCATCTTAACCTGTCTACACTAGCTCCTCCACAGGTGGAAAAACTATCTTCGATTCCACCTCCAACTTTAACAGTATATCCTTCATATCCACAACAATCTCTTACTCAACCTTCAATTCCAACAACATATCCTTCGTTTCCACAACAACATCTAATTCCACCTCCAATCCCAGTAGCATCTCCTTCGCTTCCCTCACATCCGACAGATACACTAGAAGCAATAATTCAGAAGCTAAAGAAGCAAGGAAAAATCATGCCGAATCTCGAAGTCAAGAATCTATGTTTGTTTCCGGAAGCTCAACTCCTTTCTAAATTTAAACATCCTAATATTCGCAAGTATAATGGAAGTGGTTGTCTGCTGACTCACCTAAGGATCTATTAGGGTTCCTCGGCACTTGCGGCTAATGCGCAGCTGAAGCGAAAATCGCGAACAAAATTTTTATGCGAGCGTGAGGAAACTGCAATCTAGAATTCGTTCCAAACACTAAACTAGAAAACAATGCGTACAAGGTTTAGAGATTACAACCTTTGATGCAAGTCCACCTAATTGTGGAAGACCCCTCCAAGCTCCTCATAGGCTGTCGTGAACAGGCTTGAGAAACGACCGCCCTTGTTAAAGATGATTCACCTGAGGAAAACAGATCCAAGCTCCAGTTTCACCTAGTGAAGCAACCGATACTCCATGCTTGCTTGAAATGGAGTGTGGGGATGTACGAATTTTCCACTAACTTTTTCTCTCACTTTCAAAGCATAAGAGAACATCCATGAAACGTAGAAGATGGAGAGGCAAGTCTTAGCCATCACAAAAATTTGCTAAGTGTTGAATGAGAATGAATGAGAAAGGTTAACATATTTTACACCACAAAAAATGTAATGAAAATTTTCACAATATAAAAACCAAAGTCATCCCACTCTACATGCTCACCTTTACACCTCACCAAGCCATCTCATTTTTAATTTCCTATAAAGGAAATCCCTAAAAATGAGGTGTCTTCCTTTTAGAAGTTTTCCGTTAAAAACGGAATACAACCCCTGTATATCCGTATAAAAATACAGTTGGCCAAGAGAGAGAAAATGAATAGTAAACATAATACTAGAATATATATTATATATATTATTAAATCAAAACTTGATTTAATAATCTGGTTTAATCCTAAGCCGGCTAGTATTATCAACCGTCCGATTACAGTCCGTGTAGCTAGTGTTGGATGTATATGCCATAGAGGCCATTAATGCATAGTACATGATTATATATTACATATGGATGCTTGGGCTATATATGTACATGACAATCTTGCTCGATATGATAGTATGCTATCTGATTTTCCTTTACCTCAACATGTGTATATGTTCTATTTATATTATGTATCTCGATTACATGTTGGTAAAGCCCATAAGATCTTTGCTTGATTACTAGAGTTATGATGGCGATCATACTCGTGGGGTCTAGATAGTTTATAAGCACATCCTTAAATTTTCCCTAGTCGTTGGAGTTTCGAGATAGGGTATTGATACTCCGGAGTAGACTAGTGTATATGTTTCTTATTCCCGTGAGAGAAGGTGACATGTCCCATAACCATTGGTGTTCGGCACCAAAGATAGTATACAAGTGCTCATTAGGTTTTGAGTTATACTGGACGGACTCGCCGAGAACTTCTAGATGGTAATATACCTATCGTCAGATAGTAGTTCTTTGGTGACATAGGTACATGTTAGACTTTAAAGAGTCGTGCAAATAGGTTTTGGTTGGGTATAACTGTTCATATCAGATTTTTGCACTTTTATATCACCCATTCTTAATCGTATTGCATATAGGTAGGTGCTTTTGATCGTATTTGCTACATAATTACAGGTTATAGATTCTCATTCCAGAACAATGCAAATCACGCACAATTATGACAAATTCAGGATAACTGCTAACAAACGGATAAAAATACGGGTTCCGGTCATCCATATCCATCAGGTGCCGCTTACAGAACAAGGGACAAGATCAAGCGATGGCCATTCATGTCTCGGACATGCACAAAGCACGAGGGTAACCGCATAAAGATCAAGAAGGCAACGCAGAGCTCGAGGAAGATCAATGCACATAAGTTAAATGATTTTTCATTTTGGACTGTTGAAAATCTGGGAGTATTTTGGAATGATTTTGCAAATATAAGTGTACCAAACAGAAGAATAAAGCAACACAAATAAGCACAAGAAATATGAAGCTCTAATTCTGTAACACCCTAGTACGGTTATACGACATTAATTGGTATTTTAACACTTGGTTTATATTTCTTCTATTTTATTCTTTTGGGTTACGAGTGATTCAAATAGTAGTAGTAGTTATTTGACTGGACCTGCATGTCTGAAACCCAGTATGGTACTAGATTATATCTGATATTTATCAGTAAACTGAATCTATGTGAATCTAGTATAATATATATATATATATATATATATATATATATATCATCATATATGTTTTAGTAGCCACAAGTTAAGAATAAGTTATATTTTGTTAATTGTCATCATATAGCTGCCATCCCATATCTTATTTTGCTTTTATCTTTTACGTTTAAATATCAAGATATCTAATATCAAATATTTACTAAATCTAGATATATTTTTAGAATTCTTTTAAATCTTAAATTAAGGGTATGAGTTATTTAAAATATATTCTTGCATTATGGTTGAGAAATTTACGTATGTAAATTATTTTCCAAAATATATTTTTGATGAGATTTTGGTGGAGATTGGCTGTACTTTGATATTATCTATATATATTAAAATTAATATACATTTATAACCTAATTTAAACTATATTATATATTTTTATATTAAACACAAAATCTCTCTTTCTCTGTTTCTCTCTCTCCACATAACATATCTCTCTCTCTCCTCTTACTAAATCTCTCCCTCATCAATTTACATATTCTCTTTCTTCGTTTTTCAAGATCACACCCATTCTTACCGACGCAACTCCAGCCGCATTTTAGAACCTTAACCGAGCCATCAAAACTTGGTGTTGATTTGTATAGCGTCGTGTTGCTTCCGTTCATCGCGTTTGTTTTGAGACAAGTTTACAATTTGCTACATGCTATATTTTACGCAATTTACTTATATGTTGTCGTACTATTATTATTATTATTATTATACAACTATATCTATATAATTTATACACTGTAGTTATTTAACGTTAATCAGTTTTATAATATACAGTGTATGCAAGTTTACAATTTGCGACATACTATAATTATATTTATAAATATATATATCGTCGTAATATTTCTTATTATTATCATTATACTATTTATATCTATATAATCCGTATATAATTAATTAGTTTATAATCTGCATTTTATAACGTTATGCAAAATACAGTTTGAAAATATTATAGTTTACACATGAAACGTCGTCGCCAAGCGGATACGACAAATTTGAAGTTTACTCTACACCTTACCTTATAAAATTCATTACAAATCATAGAAAAATCATTAGCACATGATTTTTAGTTCGTTACGAAGATAACTTAGAATACTATAACCTTGTGAAATATTCACTTACAAAATAAATTATTTAAATAACGTAAATTGTAAATGAAAGCACCTTTGAACTGCTGTCCAGGGAAATTCCAGCAGCAAACTTTTAATTTCGAACGTTCGTAACTTTTTGTAGGAACAACCTAAGATACTTTAACTTATAAAAATGAAAACCTTATTGAATTATCTTTATTTTGGTATATGACACGTCCCTTTTGGAGGACGTTTGCTATTTTTAAGCTATTTTACAAATCAGAGTGACGCTGAATTTCTGAATGGAACTTTCTTGTGCATGGTTAATCAATACCACTTTTATAGTTATCAATCGGATTGAATATGTTATCCATGTTAATGCTATTATCTTGGTCTTGTACATGATATGATTATGTTATCCTTGATATGTTTGTAACCTGCCAGACTGTACTATTTTTGTTATCATGTTAATATCTGTTGCCTGTAATACTTACCGATGCCAACAATATTGACTTATTATTCTGATTGACCTGATTTGTTGTTTTGCTAGACAAGACCAGTACACGATTGTTCCTATGTTGGCATTAGTTAGACATTCTTTTAATACCTGACTTGAAAACAAAACCTGAAGGAAAGGGAAAATCAAGAATGTAACCGAAACAAAACTAAAGAGCATATTATTATTGTTTGTCGTGATTCCGGCGTGAACGGAATAACCATTGTTTATTGTGCCATGGTTCCGTGGGGGTATGAAGATGATATATTATGTCGTGGTCCCGTGGGGGTATGAACGGGATATATACTGTTGTGTTACGATGAGGATTATATTAATTGGTTTCAAATACTTATAAAATAGATAACCTAAAAACACAGATTTTAGGATACACGTGACATACCTGTAGCCACTGTTTTACACCTGTGATTATGGTTTATACCCATGTCTTCTTTATAGCATCCTGTTCTGATTACACTATTATTATTAATATTTATGACGCACCGACGTCTGGGTTTTGTATGGCCCAGCTACTTGACTTAGCACTGAGTATTCGACATGATCGCCAATCAGTGAGGATCACCTCATTGATATAGCCCTTATGCTGGTTAGTTTTAGTTGGATCTTTATTACTTCCGCTATCTTTTCCAGCTATTGTTTTTGTGGCTATTGGACATGTGATAGATAGATTTAGTACTTTATTATTCTTAATTACTGATTGACAGCCTTAATGTGACTATAAAATGATGTTTTTTTTTACTGTAGGTACCATAACTGGTTTTGTTACGTCTCGAAATTTTCGTATTTTAGGAAGCGGGGTGTGACAAATTCCAATAAGAGACCGTGGAATGGTGAAATTATGGGGGTTTTGGTGGCGGATTCGCGGTCACGACATGGCCATCTATCACGACCCAAAATTTAAGCACATGACCGACACTTAGACTACGTAACGTCAACATGCATAACGCAGTTAAGTAAGCCAAGAAACCCAGCAATCTAAACCATTACAAGAAGGAAAAGATAGAACACATTTAAAAGCTCGATGCAAAACTTTAAAACTTAAGTTTGTTTTCATAAAAATTTCGGCAGCACCTCCTTTGTAAAAACTCGCCCGGAAACGGGTACAAACATAAGATAAAAGTAAAGCATCCCCAACGGGAGCAAATCTCGCCCAATGGAGGAAACAACCACCACAACAGATATACGACGCCGTAGTAAGGAAAAGAGATAATCCACATATATAAAAGCCAGCTCACACAAGCACGACAACCAGAGTCATAAGAATATACAAATCGATCCTCACAACTCGTCTCTAAGTCAATACATGAAGGTGGTAGATGGAGGGTACTAGATACAAAAATATACAATGCACATCATCGGATAACCGCAACCCACCTAAAGCAAATAGCCTCACAGCCAACCGTAGCAGTATCCGCAAAAGTAAAGATAATAAGGCGCCCGGCCGCGACTACTCTGATGATCAGACCTGCAAAACACTGCAGCACAACGGGGTGAGTTGCCAACTCGTGAATAGTAAATAACATCATACTGAAATCGCAAGTATGCACTAATAGCAATAATCTATCATATCTAATCTGATAGCATAAGTATGGCAATATGTATATACGTAACAGTCATGAAAGGTACTCTATCAGCTACTACTAATACATGAAGCAATGCATATAGAATAAATGCGGAGTATAGCATAAAACATGTCCTCCTCACGAAATCCTCATCGTGGAAGGACCAATGTCCATCAAGACAATATAAATCCCAAATTTCCCAAATCGGCTCCCATATCGGCCATCAGATCGGCCCTCACATCGGGCACATCGGCCCCTCACATCGTAATGAATAAGAATACATGCACAGATCATTATGATGATATATATATTATATAGGTGTAAATATATAATAGCGTCCCATACCACTGATATATATATATATATACACACACACACACACATATATATACATGTATATATATCAGCGTCCCATACCATTGATATATATACCCAGGAGTAAAATATCCAGAAAACATCATATGAAATCCATATATCAATGCGAAATCCATGAAATATAAGATATGCAACATGAAACAGTAATATGAGCATATAAAGGAAAAACCGCTATTTAACTGCAACAAGTTATTAATATATCATGCGGTTCCTAATTCCTCCGAAATCCATTGCAACATCATATAAGGGTGAACATGTAAGTATGTATGCAAGATGTACATGTAGCTATGTCTCGTATGTGTATATACCTATCTCTAATGATACAATACTATATAGGTCTATAGGAAGCGAACATGTAGGCATGGCAAGGCATATGTGTAAGCATGTAGGTATACCAGTATGCTATATGCCATATGCATAATAGAATATGAATCAAGATCTCAATGTCCATAACCAAACAATATCATTTATGTATGTGTGTTGTGCGTGTCATGGAAATTATCGACGGTATGGGTGGCATACAATCAGTGCTCATGCAACATGAACCTTTAATAATAGTGCAGTGTCCAAGCACATCAAATAATAGTATGCAATGAAGTTTTATGCACAATATCTATATGTGCAATATAAACATGCGGCTAATATCATATCATATCTAGCCCTGACGCATAACGCCATGCGGGTGAATTCCCCGTAGATGTTAAATCTACTCACCGACAATCGCGGGCTAGGTAAATCCAATCACCTGCTTCCCTTTCTTCGCAGCGTCCGAAGTCCCCGCCTGCGATCCTGTTAACACAAAACATAGCCAGTGCAAAAATCTCAGGAATCAATCAATATCACGTACACATTACGTTTGACCAACGCACCAACTCCAAACCAACCCACAAGTGTTCGTCTAACGGCTATCGTGTGTGGCGACACACCAAAACTAACCCAAGTGCAACAGCTACACAAGATCATGAACCGTGTCGGATAACGTAATACACGTACTCAAAACACTAGATTATGCACATGTGATCCCAAATTTTGCATATTGTCCATACTAAAAATTCAAACAGTACCAAACACCTCTAAACAACTACAGACAGCTATCCTCCAAAAACCAAACCCAAATTCCCCAAAAAATCCGAGGTCGCCGGATTTCTCCTTCTCGTCACCAGCCAAAACCGAGCCCATGGGTTCGTGCTCCAGGTGTATTCTCAGGGTCACTAGTACAACATCACTACACTGCTAGATTTTTCAGTAAAATTCCCAGGTCATAACAGATCACAGAGACTCTATTATGACACTAAAAATACGATATTTGCACGAAACGATACCTTAAGTGCTCTAAACAGCAACCAACAAGCTACACAACATTAAAACACCTATTTAACAGTTTAGAGATCATTACCTAGCACTCTTGCTTAAAAATCCTAGCTTTCCAAGCTCCAAGACAACCTAGTGGCTAATCAAGACATTTAAAGTGTTTTCCATGGATTTTTGTGAAGTTTTGCAAGGATTTTATGAAGAGGGAGAGAGGTTTCAGTTTGGGGTTGAGGGAAGAACAATAAGTGAGAGTGAGAGAGAATGAGAGAGTGAGGAGAGTAAAGGGTGAGAGGGTGAGTGTAGGGTGAACTAATTCCTTATGCTCACTCTCTCCCTCACCTCCATTAATGCCACCATTAATGCTTCCATGATTCACTAGCCACCCCTCTCAAATCCAAACAAAATATTTCCTCACACCAAAATATTATGGGAAAGGTTAAGGTAAGGGTTAATTTGGACAAGGATTAACTTCAGGTGTCATGGCTACTAAACGAGGTTAACATTAATATACCCTCGCATTAACACGCACAAGTATGTGCAAGCCATAACAAATAATATAAAAATATTAATTAATTGTTATAAAATGTGAAGAACCTGATTCGGTAAACTTTTCCTTAAAAACCCGCATAAAAGCTTAATTAACACCAATCGCATTCTAAGGTGTTACAATCTCCTCCCTTAAAGAAAATTCATCCCCGAATTAAAATTTCATACCAGCGTACCTTCAAAGAGATGAGGGAATTTCTTCCGCATCTCGCTCTCGGCCTCCCAAGTGATCTCCTCACTAGTCGGGCTACGCCAAAGAACCTTCACAGATGGCAAGACTTTTGACCGAAGTTTCTTCACCTGCCGATCCAATATAACTACCGGCTGCTCGGTGAACGAAAGATCGCGCTCAAACTGAACGGTCTCATGCCGAATTATGTAAGAAAGGTCATGAAGGTATCTACGAAGTATCGACACATGGAACACGGGGTGAACATCCGGAAAACTGGGCGAGAGCGCCAAACGGTAAGCAACGGTACCAACTCGCTCAAGGATCTCGAAGGGACCTACAAATCTGGGACTGAACTTCCCCTTCCTCCCAAATCCCATAACGCCCAGGCCAAGTTGCATGTTAAATCTACAAATCTTTGAGATATAAATTCTAACCCCATGTTTAATTTGTTTCTAAATTACTTTAAATCAACTTAATTAGGTATCTAAATGGTTCTAATTGCAAGTTTTGAAATTTCAAGAGATGGGTTTGGATCCAAGCTAGGGTTTTTACCACTTGGTTATGGTTACAAGGTGTAGTGTAACATCTTAAGGTATGCAAAATCTAATCTAGTTGTTAAGTTGCTAATAGTTATTTTTAAATTGTCTTAATTATAATTATTGCAAACTAAGTTTATAATTAGTGTGTAAATAGATGAAATTAAAATATAGTTAGTAATTGTGTGGCTTAATTAAGATATTAAGTGATTATTGTGGCCACTAGTTTTGTTAAAACATCAAGATTTGAACTAAAATGGTAAATTGATGCTTACTAGGTTTTTGGGATAAATCGATTTTAATTAAGATTGAGGTTTTGTTGATCTATAACCTATTCCCTACAATATTTAGTGTGTTGTGAACGCGCGATTGGTGCGTTTGGATTTTTGGTTTGGTAGTTGCCACGTATAGCGACCCTAGTTGTGGTTTGTGGCGTTGTCGCGAGTACGTTTTGTGCACCAAGTGCGTGCGCGTTTAGTTAGTGCGCGTGATTGACTTGTATTATTGTGTCCGCGACTATTTATATATTTATTCTCTTATTTCCTTGCGTATGTTTCTAGGATCGGGTGCAGAGGCATCGGATGTGGCGCGGAAATGGCAGGCTGAGATTAGATCAGATTAGTCGAGATCATCTGTGAGTAGATTTAACATCTACGGGGGAATCGCCCGTATGGCGTTAAGCGTCGAAGGCTAGATTCGGCGTTATAGCCACATGTGTTGATTGTGCATGAGCCTCATTTGCATTCCATTACTTGTTGTATATTGACGTAGTACCTATTAGACACTGCAC
This sequence comes from Agapanthus africanus, assembly GCA_030015575.1. Taxonomy (NCBI): domain Eukaryota; kingdom Viridiplantae; phylum Streptophyta; class Magnoliopsida; order Asparagales; family Amaryllidaceae; genus Agapanthus; species Agapanthus africanus. The sequence goes on from CM057337.1 coordinate 98,704,094, forward strand.
CATTACTGACGGCTTATGTTGCACGAGCACTAAATTGTATGCCACACACACGTCGTTGGTAATTGCCATGACACGTACACCATAGACCTTACCATAGATATATATACATGTTGTACCACATTCGTTGTTGATATTGAGGCAGTTATTCTTGTACCACCTTACCATGGATATACACATGTTGTACCGCATTCGTTGTTAGCAACAGTTAGACATTGATTCTTGTTCTATTGCGCATATGAATTGCGCCATACGTACATACATACATGTATGCATGCATATATACATATCTTGCTATAACTACATATACACTTTTATATGATGTTGCATTTGATTTTAGGAAGTTTGGGAACCGCAAGATATCTTTAAAAAACTTGACACATCTAAAAAGAGCGGTTTTCACTTGATATGCTCATATTACTATTCTATGTTGCATACATCGTATTTCATGGATTCATGCATTGAGATACTGATTTTATGTGATTTCTGGATTTGAGAACCGTGGTTATATTTCAAAGAGAGTATGTATTGTTTTGAAAACCCGGTTTCTCTTAATATGATATTTCGATACGTCCACCATGAGTTTTCTCGGTTCTGAGATTTGGATTTGGAAACCCGATTCGAGGAGTGGGAGGCACCGTCTGCGGGTACATGGTGAACCCGGTACGGTACCCCGGGGCAAGAGACTTGCAGATGATGGCATTGAGCCCGGCAGGGGAGCACTACCTACCGGTGATAGTTTGGATCCGGCGGTTATCCGGAGAATACCGACCGGAGTCGTGAGATGGATATGGGCCGATCCGGACTGACAGAGCCCGTGCGCCGATCAGGACTGACGGAGCCCGAGTTATGTGGATTTACGAATCGATGCTGGACACGGGTTTTCATGATATTTTGAATGTCGATGTTGGACACTCAGGTTCCATGAGATTGACGGATATAAGAGCCGATCAGAGTGACAGCGCCTGAGATATTGGGATTTGGGGTATCGTTGATGGACACCGATTTTTCATTAATGATGATTATGTTATATTCCATACTTAGGATTTATTCGATATGCACTGTTTCATGTAGTAGTAGTACCTGATGGTGTACCTTGATCATGATTTGCTGTATATCCATATTGCCATGCTTATGCTATCAGATTGCATGTTTTAGATTATTGATGTTCGTGCATACTTGCGATTATCTGTATGATGTTACTTATTACTCACGAGTTGGCAATGCACCCCCGTTGTGCCATAATATCTTGCAGGTTTGACCCGTTAGCACAGTAGCGGCGGACGTACTTTCTTTTCTACTTCGTTTGCATCGTTTTGCCGCTTGCTCATAGGTGGGTTGCGAGAATACCTTGTTCCATCTTGTATTATTATTTGTATCTAGTATACTCCATCTACCCTTGTATATTAGACTAGACAGTGAGACACGTGAGATTTGTATTTGTGGTGTTTGGTGTCGATCCTCACATGAGCCGACATGGTATTTTCTTATTTCTTGCTTTCAGATACTTATTTCGCACTTTTGATATACATATTGCATGTGGTTGTGATTCCTCCATTGGCGAAGAGCTAGCTCCCGCTTGGGGATACCTTATTTCATCTTTTTTTTTTATGTATTTTCATGTGTTGTGCCTAATTGGGGGCCAGTATTTACAAAGAAGACTCTGCTGAAATTTTCGGGAGAATCTGATGTTGCTTTTAAATGTTTAATGCTACTTATTTTGTTAAAACCACTTGCTTTAAAATAAGTTTTCCTTCACTCTAATTGTTAAACGGTTTAGTTTTCTGGGTTCTCGGCTTACTTGACTTGCGTTACGCCTTTTGACGTAGCGTGATTTAAGTGCCGGTCGCGTTCCTAATTTGGGTAGTGACATATAACTAGCTCCTCTCTTATCATGGCTTCCTGAACCAGGAATTCAGGACTTTTGTAAAAGACTTAACTTCAGGTCAACCACTTCCCGAAAAACTATGTCAAATGTTTCATGGAGCTTTGCTTCGTAGCGACCCCATTTTGCTGCCGGAAATGGCTTAAATGATGATGATGTATATATAGAGTGTGATGGAGGTTCTGATCTCCTTCAGATGTTGTCTTCCGTCAATTTTGAGCGAGTGTCGATGAAGGGTTGAGATTGGATTTGGAGGTTGTCTCATTAAGCGTGTGGATCTCAATGGGCTTTGTTTTGATGTGAAGCCGAGCTACCTGCAAAGAAGTCTCGAGGTGGTTGTACCACTGTGGACCCTCCGATTATCAAGTTAGCCGAGGTATTTGGGCAAAGTAGCGGCTTAGTAGATTAGAATTGACTTACTTGAGTCATTTGGAGGAGGGGCTTTTATAGTGGTCGCATGGAGCGAGCTGGTGCGAGATCTTTGCCGTCGGTTACGCTCCCAACGTTACGCATACGTGATTGACGGGATCTCCCCATTAATGAGGAGATACACTCGTTAATAGGGGGATACGACTGCGTAGAACGCGGGATTGTTGGGTAGCGGATATCTCGCTTCTAGCGAGATACGCGGAGCCGCGGCACAGACGCCCGGGGCTCTGCACTCTCGGTTGCTCGGTAGAACCAGGGAGGCTTAGCTCGGCGGGAGGCTCGGAGACGAGCGAGGGCCGAGGAACCTTGGTTCTGTGATAGCTCGGGGGTAAGCTGGAAGTCCGAGGAAGCTCAACGTGTAAGAGGGCTCAGCGGTGAGCCGGTGGTTGTTTGTAAGATGAACACAAGAGCATCCTAAGAGGCCATCGAAGGTCGGTCCATTTCTCGGATAGATAGCCCGGGGAAAGTCTTCAACGTGTTATGTCCGCACGTGTCCCGTAAGCCCCGGGACACGTCATCTGCTACGTGTCATGATCTGGGGAATTCCCACTTACGAGTATCATCATTAGCCCCCCACTCTCGTTCCGATCTATTTATGGGTCGGGGCAAGAGCGGTTCGATCGGTTTTCTTAGGCGCAGTTCGTCACAGGGAATCATTTGGCGCGAATTTCCAGGGGTATCTTTGATGACATCAGCGGATCAGGGAAAAGATCGCGCATTAAAGAAGGGACGCCGATTCGCTCGCACCTATGTTGAGGTGCAGGTCGCGTGTCCGATGCAGATTGGCGGATGCGACAGGCTGTCGCTGTTGCCTGCGGCCGAAGGGGCATCTCCAATGGTCGTTCAACATGTGGGATACAACGGCTGGCAGACGTGATGCTTCGATTTGGTGGGAATCGATCAGGGCCGTCGATGCATCCTTGAGAGTTGCATAAATAGGAGCGGGATCCCCCTAGGGTTTACACTTCTGAGATTTTTCACTTTGTTGCGAGAGATTGCTCAGCACTTCTCTTTCTTTCTAGGCCATATCTCTCGCGTCTTTTCCTCGACGAAACCTCCTTTGAATCAGGTTAGATGTCTTCTTCTGATGAGTCTATAGAAGTAGTTATGGTTGAGTCGGGTGATGAGATTCCAGTTGCTGGAGCCGAGCCCATGGCATCTTCTTCATCTTCTTCTGCTGCCTCGTCTGAGTCGAGTCCCCCTCATAGAGTCAGGGCTACCCACATCGTTCGTCGTCAGGCGGCGGCGAGGGCCTCTAAGGTGCGCATCGGGAACGCCCACGATGCGCCTTCCATCTTAAAAAACATGGAAGAGCTTACCGAGATCTGGTCTTGCTTTCACACCCCCTCTAGCTATTCGCTTCGTTTAGCTAGGGAGGGTGAAAGGGCGGATCAGGTGCGGGGTAATGAGATTGCCTTGTACTTGGATGCATTCTGGGCCGGAATGCGTCTGCCCTTTCCTACTGAGGTATGTGGCGTACTTCGTGTTAGTTATATGTATGCCCTAGAGGCCATTACTGTACATGGGATGTATATTGTAGTGGATGCTTGGACATATATAGGGAGGACTTTCTTGCTCGATATGATAGTATGCTATCTGGTTGCTCTTTGTCTTAACATGTTGACTTGTATAAGTGATGCTGTCTTGCTCTCACATGTTGATAAAGCACTTAGGATGTATACTTGACTACCAAGACTATGATGGAGATCATACTAATGGGGACAAGGATAGTCCACAAGTACACCCTATAATAGTTCCTAGTCGAGAGAGTATCGAGACAAGGCATCGATATTCCAGAGAAGACTAGCGTATACGCTTCTCGACCCATATGATGGGCGATGGATGATCCCATATCTATTGGTGTTTGACATCAGAGAAGGTATACGGGTGCTCGGTGGAGACTGGGTACACTGGACGGACTCGCCGAGAACTCCTACATGATATTATACCTATCGTCAAATAGCAGTTCTCTGGTGACATTGGTACATGTTAGTCTGTCTACCCGAGATCGTCATAGAGTCTTGTGTGATTCCTACTGTGCTTTGATTTCCACCATACTACAGTCAAGAGATCGTGCAAAAAGGTGGTTTTTGGGTACAGTCCCGAGTCACATGGAGGCAATGAGCGATAGGAGGGGATTCGTCTCTCTCGGTATTTGGAGTTGATGTTGCGCTATGCTCGATTGGCCATAACACGAAATCCCTGGCCAGGGTTGCTGAGATTTACTGGTAAGTGTTATCAGTAGTTTCTCGAACCGTTATGGACCTTGCATCGGCATGACTTATCAGGTTATTGGGGTCTGGCGTTATACCACCCCCAGGCTGTGATATGCGATATATCTGACGAAGAGACTGGACTGTACGGTAGTGTTACTGATTGGATTCGCAGGATATGAGCAGACTTGCTTATTGATCTTCTGATCGCTCAATACCCAGGTGGCCGTTACGTTTAGCAGACCGCTTGCAGCTTGTGGGTGTTTGATATGATCATTACCTACTGCCGACGTATTGACGAGCCTTTAGAGTCCTACACAGAGGTTTCCTGGTTCATGCGAAACGAAGTAGGAGCACATATATGATATGTGCGGGACCGAGATTAATGCGTGTATGTAATACCGCATTCTATTCTCACGATATGTGTTCATACCATAATTTTTCATTATTTTATTCCCCATTCTTATTCAGTTTACAAATAAACAGGTGCTTTTGACCCATGTCTGCTACATAGTTGCAGGTTACAGGTTCTCGGAACAAAAGCAGTGAAAAAGACAAAAGACGATGCAAAAGTGAGACTACGACCGATGAATGGTGGAATCTTGATCATACCACATTTTGAAGGACAATGAAGATCAATAATCAGTTCACAAAGAACAAAGGCAGTGCAAGGTTCAAGACTTTGTCACGAAGCAACGGTAAAAAGTCCACTACAATTATTCACTGTGGAAATCTGGAAGAAGACCAGAAAATATTCTGAAGAACCAACCAGAGAAATAGGAAGACAAATATAGCCAGAATCAGCACAGGAAATTTCAGAAAACAATCTCCCTTTTTGGCCGCGGAACCGCGGCCAAACCTTGCTATTGGCCACGGAACCGTGGCCGTGTGGGGCCCGTGTCAGTGCAGAAAGTTTGAGGCCCTGGCGGTGCGTTGACTAGGTCTTTTTCTTAGGGGGTATTTTTGTAAAAACAGATGTGACGCGATTGTAACCTAGGGTTTCTATGAATCTATAAATAGGAACCCTGAATCTTGTATTAGGCCATGCCTCTTTTCATTCCATCTATTCAGATCTGAAAAGTCTTGTGTAAATGTTTGGAGAGAGCCATCAATAAAGTAAGTAGTTTTATTTAATTGCCTTAGTTAATTTTTATTCTGCCTTAGTATAGATCTTTAATTCCTTGCCCTAGTTAGATAGTTAGATATGTTCTTCAATTCCCTAATGAGCGAGTAGTCTCCTCGCTTGTTAGGGTTAGCTTTGGGGAAGACTTGAGAGATGAAGATCTCTCACCCCTTTCTTGCCCATCACATATAATTAATAGGACTCCATGCATACATGCACACACCGCTCCCTACGGCACCCTATCCCACGAGGTAGCGGTGATACCGTAGTATAAAGGCCCGATTGAGCGTGTTTTCCATGGAGGTTAGGGTAAGGATTAAAAAAGGAAGGACAAGAATCTAGAGGAAGAAACACCGTTTCTTCCCGATGGTACTAATCCCCTTTATTAATAATTACCATAACTCCTCATAGATCTTAATTTGGGTATTGAAAGCGGTGGAGAATCTTTGCATTTCCAAACTTAACCTAAACCTAACCCTAGCAAGATTTAGATCTAGATTAAATCAAATGGTGCCGTTGCCGGGGATGGCGTGTTATTTTCTTTTTGGAATTTCGGGTTAATATAAAATTAAAAAAATCATAAAAACTGAAAAATAAAAATATATAAAAATTTATCATCTTTTATTTTGTGAAGGGTATTTCTCGTTTGAATTTTGCAGGACCAAAGAACAAGTTCGGATCTGGAAAAAATCGAGAGATCAAAACAGAAAACAGACGATCCTAACAACAGAAGATTACAACAACAGAGGAGCAGAAAAAAACATGGGGAACCAAACCGTCTAGACGACCGCGGATATGCGGCTATAACCACATATTTGCGGCGGAACCGTGGTCTGCTGACGTCATCAGCAGACCAGAAAAATTTTCAGGAAGCGAGCTGCCGTCTCCACCGCGGAACCGCCATGCGACCCCCATTCCGGCCGCGGAACCACCGCACCTTGGTCAAGTCAGCGCGTGAAAAAAATCTCTGTTTGTTTTCTCTCTCCTCCCCTGCAAATCTCCATATCTCTTCTGTAAAATCTCCTGCAGGATTCTTTGCGCTTAAAAAAATCTTTCCCCTTCTAATAATTGATCTTATGCAGGATTCTTTGCACCGCGCTTAAAATAAAAAAAAATCGATTGCAAGTGGCTGTTACTGTTTTGCATATTTAATCGAACTTTAAGGGGCTTGAAACCAATCCAGATTGGGTGGGGATTTCATCACCCTTCCCAGGACCCCAGAAATCACATAAGGCATATGCATTGACCAATATTTAATTAAAAAATACTAGACTCAGCCCTAAGGACGTCGAGCTCAATAGGACAGAGGACTAGTTATAGGCATCGGCCGTTGATCCTAACCTGACTTTGCGGTGTCTAGGAAAGTGTGTCTAAGACGAGTGGTTACTTAATTAGGGCCACTACTTGTAGTGGAGAGCCTCCCACTCACCTGGCACTTACCTGGCCGCAATTGGCGGTGAAAAGGCGGTTTGAGGTCCTATTTCTAGCCCTTTGGAACAGTTAGGAGCTGTCTAGCTGACCTAGGTGACCCTAGATCTAGGCCTGATTGTGCATTTGTGGTTGATTGAAAGTGTGTTTAAGCACTTTATCGAAAATCTTTTTGCAAAAAGCCCACAAAAGAGGAAAATTTTATAAGAACTTGCAAAATTTTGTCGCTAAGAAATCCGTGCACCCCACATTCTTTTTCTTCTCCTTTCTTACATCATGGGTACCCCACCTCACAAATCTCTTGCCGAACTTTGGTACCCTGAACCAAACTTTGCTTCATACGCGAATTGTTTCGGTCGAATTACGGACGACCCCTCCATGCCCAAAATTTCTTTGAAAGATCGAATAGAAGCGTCTAGGAGAAACAGTTCGACTTTGCAATCCACTTTGTATCAACCATTTCAACCTTCACCACCTTCGTATGTTGATACCACTTTTTCGAGTCCTGTTGTAACTCCTAAACCCATGTCTATTGCTGAGCATATTGAACAATCTCGTAGCCGATCTTTCACTCCTCTCCACACATCCAGTTCTAGGGATCAACAAGTCCATTCACCTTTTTATCCAAATGTTGATCCTACTCCTGTCCAACCATCCAATTCCTACCAGTCCTACCCAACTTTCCCACCTTCCCTAGACATCGCTTCGACACAACCATTTGGGAGTTTCACGTATCCAAACAATTTTGAATCTTTTACCGAAACCACTTCACAACCCATGTCTAGTCTAAAACAGTCGTTGGAGGCTTATATGTTAGCGACAAACCAAATGATGAGGAATGTGGATGCGTCCATGGCCGCCCTTATGCAACCTAGTGAACCGGTAGCTAGTTTCCAAGTAGCTCCAAAAATTTCAATGTATGATGCGGCAGTTGGACAGATCGATAATTTGAGTGGAGAAAGTGAGCTAAATACCCTTCCAAATCAAACCTACCCATACTCAATTGAATCTCACAACTCCGGTTTTCAAACAAGTGTCCTATATGATTCACCAGTTGAAGATAGAACGTCTAATGAGTTGTGCGACTTTGTAGTGCTTGATTTGCCAGATTGTGAAGAGTCCCTTTCGAGTAAAACCACACCCAATCCTTTTGAACTCTACACCTCCAATCTAGAACCTGAATTGATAAATATCCATGCTTCTGATGAGGTGTCTGAAAAAATTGATTTTCACTTGATTGAGGATATAGACGCCGGGAATATTTTGGATGATGAACCCGTACATTTGACTGAAATTTTATCTCCAATTCATCATCCCGAGTCATTAAATGTTTCTCCCGAACTTCATATGCGTCTTGATTTTGATGATAATTGCATGGATGAACTAAATTTTGAGGAGAATTATGAGGATAGTATTGAGGAGAGTATTGAGAATAGTATTGAGGATGAACCATTTTTGTTTGATGTGTCGGATTTTCCAATTCATCCTCTTGAACCTTTCGCTGTTATACTTCCTAAATCACCCCTCCTTTCCATCGTTCCGACCACGCAGGAGGACTGTGAGCTTGAAAGATTTCTATTCGATCACAGCAGTTTGGACGCCACTAGTGCGTACCTCTTTGAACCTAACACAGTTCTCACAGCCGATAAAGATTACAAGTGCTTCACTTTTTCGGACGATTTTGAAGACTCACCGCCCGAGTTTGAATCCTTTGAATTTTCAGATGAGTTAGTTGAACCATCAGACTCGGTTACTTACAGTCATTTCGAACTATTGATGGAATCCTTCGAGTTCGAGACAGTTTACTTCGGTGAGAATAAGACTATCCCTAAATCACTCCCTTTCGTCCTTCCTATCGTTTCGACCGAGCAAGAATTCGTCCCGCTTCCACTTTCAATATTTGGTTTACCAAGTTCGACGTACCCATGTTTTCTTGCGAATCTTGAGGGATTTGACCCCATTTCTCGACGGGTTGATAGATTAGCACAATCGCTTTTAACACAACGGTTATCACAAATTGCGCTAATTTATTCACTCGATTTACACCCTCAAGATCATACTACACTTCTTTCTCTTTTCCGCCATTCTCCTCCTCCACCGAGACCGTATACCGTTTCTATCTCCACACGGTCTCGTGTGCGTCTCATTTCTTTTCTTTACACTCCATTCTTTCACCAACCCCACCATTATCACGATAGAATTTTTGAATGGTTGGTGCTAACCTTTGGTCTGTGTAAGACCTTGTTTAGTTTGGGGAGGACCTTGTTGTATATATGTATATATATTTTTTATTTTCTTTTTCTTTTAACAAAAAAAAATCAAAAAAATTATAAAAATCAAAAAAAATTATTATAAATAAATAAACAGGGGGTGCCGACATTTTGACCCTCTTGGTGTAGCATGACAGTGAGGACACTGTCAAGTTTAAGTTTCGGGGTATGCTCGGTAAGCCTTCTTCCTTCGCATTCATGTGTATATTTTTGCATTTGCATACTTATTTTAAAACCCATAAAAAATTGAAAATTTTAAAAATTTCAAAAATTAAAGTATTCAATTTTGGCTATATTTGACTTGAGTTTGACAAATAGGTTAACTAGTTAGGAACAACTAGATCTAGACTTAGTAAATTAAAAACCCTAAAAATAACTTTTCTTAAAGTTTAACGGTAGAAAGTATGTCTTTGTAGTTTATTTAGAAATAGGCAAATTTTGAGTTCACTTCTTGGGCTAAGTTAAAACAAGGGAAGAGTATTGATGTTTTTATTAAAGTGTAAGTTTGAAAAATAATTCCTAGTTTAAGTCTCAATTCTGAAAATATATACCCTACAATTTGCATAAACACGAACCTTGAAACTTGGAATAGTAGAGGAGACCTTGAAATGCTCTTGTCTAAAGTCCTTAGTATGAAGAAAAATAAAAAAATTCAAGTGTGAGTAAAGAGATAAAAAAATGAACACTGGTTTTTGTGATTACTTAAGGCTGCAAAAAATAGAAAAAATATTTAGCGAGGGTGCTTCATCACCTAGTGCCTTAGACCAACTGGTTTGGGAGTCACTGCTAAAGCCTTGGGTGTTACAAGACTAGGAATTACGCTTTAATGTGCATACACATTTTGTAATCGGTTGTTGGTACCTCAAGAAGTATTAACGATCGCATGAAGAATGTGTGAGCAGTTTCATCTAAAAATTCACCAATTAAGAAGTGCTTTGGACAACGGACAAGAGTATGATAGCTTGATTTGAATTTCCAAGTGTAGGGGTGATATATACACACACATAGGAGTATGTGATTGGGGTTTAGATAAGAGATAGGAATGAAGAATAGGACTTCCTAAGTTGAGATGGAACCCTAGAAGGAAAACTTAAGAGATGCCAAAAGCTAAGTAAATTCACAAGAACATATATAATCTTAAGTTGAATGATAAGGAAGCGTGAAGAATACGGGTGGATGATTTATGAGTCGAAAATAATAGAATTCCTTGTTGGAGAACCTAATTGGAGAATAAAAGTTAATAGGACAAATTGATAGGATTTTATGGGTAGTATCCGCTGAAAACCCTCAGGAGACAACACTCCTCCTATTAGGGACACCTAGAGGTTTAACGGCTTGTTGCACGAGCTCAGTGCAATCGCGTTTCCCTGCGAAAGTGAGGTTAGGTCTTTTTCGAGAATAAAACTAGGTTTGCTCGAGGACGAGCAAAAGATAAGTTTGGGGGTATTTGTTCATACCATAATTTTGCATTATTTTATTCCCCATTCTTATTTAGTTTACAAATAAACAGGTGCTTTTGACCCATGCCTGCTACATAGTTGCAGGTTACAGGTTCTCGGAACAAAAGCAGTGAAAAAGACAAAAGACGATACAAAAGTGAGACTACAACCGATGAATGGTGGAATCTTGATCATACCACATTTTGAAGGACAATGAAGATCAATAATTAGTTCACAAAGAACAAAGGCGGTGCAAGGTTCAAAACTTCATCACGAAGCAACGGTAAAAAGTCCACTACAATTATTCACTGTGGAAATCTGGAAGAAGACCAGAAGATATTCTGAAGAACCAACCAAAGAAATAGGAAGACAAATATAGCCAGAATCAGCACAGGAAATTTCAGAAAACAATCTCCCTTTTTGGCCGCGGAACCGCGGCCAAACCTTGCTATTGGCCGCGGAACCGCGGCCGTATGGGGCCCGTGTCGATGCAGAAAGTTTGAGGCGCTGGCGGTGCGTTGACTAGGTCTTTTTCTTAGGGGGTATTTTTGTAAAAGCAGATGTGACGCGACTGTAACCTAGGGTTTCTATGAATCTATAAATAGGAACCCTAAATTTTGTATTAGGTCATGCCTCTTTTCATTTCATCTATTCAGATCTGAAAAGTCTTGTGTAAATGTTTGGAGAGAGCCGTCAATAAAGTAAGTAGTTTTATTTAATTGCCTTAGTTAATTTTTATTCTGCCTTAGTATAGATCTTTAATTCCTTGCCCTAGTTAGATAGTTAGATATGTTCTTCAATTCCCTAATGAGCGAGTAGTCTCCTCGCTTGTTAGGGTTAGCTTTGGGGAAGGCTTGAGAGATGAAGATCTCTCACCCCTTTCTTGTCCATCACACATAATTAATAGGACTCCATGCATACATGCACACACCGCTTCCTACGGCACCCTATCCCATGAGGTAGCGGTGATACCGCAATATAAAGGCCCGGTTGAACGTGTTTTCCATGGAGGTTAGGGTAAAGATTAAGAAAGGAAGGACAAGAACCTAGAGGAAGAAATACCGTTTCTTCTCGATGGTATTAATCCCCTTTATTAATAATTATCATAACTCCTCATAGATCTTAATTTGGGTATAGAAAGCAGTGAGATTTATTGACTTTCCAACCCTAACCTAAACCTAACCCTAGCAAGATTTAGATCTAGATTAATTTAGTTTTTAGATATAATCAATCCGACACCAATCGGAATTAACTCGTTAGAACAATTAGGAAATTCACAAAATCCCTGTGGACCGACCCGTACTCACCGGCTAGCTACCAAGCGACGCCGTTCTTGATTGCGGGTACTAAATATTTTTGATCATAAAATTCCATAAAAATCAATATGTGATATCGGTCGGTTATATGTGATATAGCCGGGTTATCGGATTAAGTGTTGATTCGATGGAATGTTACATTTGATATTAGTCGGTTATATGTGATATAGCCGGATTATTAAATCAAGTGTTGATTTAATAATTTAATGTATAATTATATATTTGATATATTAAATTACATTAACTAATATTATCTCACTTAAGTATTCATTTTTCTCATTTATGATACATTGATATATATGTAATATATATTAAATGTATTGTTTTCTTTGTGTACAAAATATATATGTGATATATATTCATGTGTCATGCTAGGTTACACATGCAACATGTATGTATGAGACTCACACCATGCTAGGTTAATGTTAGAGTTTTATTTGTTTTAAGTAATTCAAATAACTTGGATATTTAGTCATGGTTGAGCTTGGAAGCAAGCTACTAGAACCATTGACTTAGTCCACACCTTTGTCTTGCTTAAGATATTTACTAACCTAACCATTAACCTTACACAATGGTTAACTCTCTACATGAGTTAGTGTATGACACTAACTCACCCATGGTTGCATTTCTAACCTCATCTCTTTAGTCCATCACTTCATCTTCTTCATCCTCTTGAAGCTATCTAGCTTTTGACAAAGTGATGAAATATTGTGAGAAAATTAAATCTAAAGTGAGCTCATTTCCTACTTCATCATCCTTTACTATTAGCTATTTAGTTTAGGGTGTTTGCTTCACTAAACCCTAATTTAGTGAAGAGGTAGCATGAGCTTGAGTCTCCTCGACGTAGATCATCTTCGGCTTCGAAGACTTTAAGCAAGTTTGCATCTTTCACCTTGTGGATCCTCTCAAGAGTTCGGGAGATCATTAATCGCAGCGAAGGGACATCTACACGGAGCATTTGAAGTGAAGGACCGGTCTACAAAGGTTGTATTCCGCATTCACTTAGTTGTAAAGTTGTTTACAATATCGTTTCGTCGGATTTTCTAGTAAAGATTCTAGGGTTAGGATTAGCTAGAACGGCAATTTCTGAAATTGGCATGGACGATACCTCCTGAAACCTTGCTGCTGTTCTAGACAACCCAACAGTGGTATCAAAGCCCAGCTAGAGAATTACACGATATTTGTTAGATTACGAAACCGAAACGAATCCGAAACTTGAAACCCTTTAACCTAGTTTCTGTCGAATTTGAAAAGTGCTCTAAAATTTTTTTAAATAACTGCAGAATGGTATATGTGATATTACATGAACACCACCAAAATTTGGAGCATTTTTGACCTGAAATGGCCGGCCACATCATGATAATTTCCGAGCTCACTGGGTGAACTGTAGGATTTTGGCTTCAAATTTTGGTAGTGTTCCAGTCTCTGGGTTTTAGGGTTTCAGGTGTTATTTGTTTTTGCTAAATTTGCATATGATGTTAATTTTCTGCATAGGCAACTCGGACTGTTTCGTATTTGTAATTCTAATGTTTGTTTCGGGTATTTTAGACGGTGATAAATGTTTCGAATGGATATCAACAACTCATTTCTTCCCTCGCTGGAAATTTTCTAAATGTTGGATTTTTCCTAGTTTAAAATATTCAGAAAATCATGCAAGCGATTCTATGGACCCTCTAGAAGAACGAAACCCTAACTCGATTCTGTGACCGTCAAAACCACTATCAAACCCTACGGTTTGTGGTAGTTCAGCGGTGCCACGGTGAGGCATTGGTTGACCCTTCTACGACTGGTTCATAGGAGCTGAGGCGTGTTCTGGATATCTTTTAAACTCCGCTCAAGTGTTGAGCACTTTGGAAAATTTTGGGTGTTTATTTATTCGATCGGAAAGTTTAACATCATTTAATTATCTGAGATTGTGATACAATATTTGGAATCCACATAATTTAATATGAGATAACTATTTTGAATTTTATAAATCTAGCAGTTTAGTCTCATTTGATCAGTTGCCACGGGATTTTGATGCTGATCAAAAGTCCGTCGCAATTACGTAGTGTACGCGGATACTCGTCGGGTAACTTTACTAGATAGCCATGCCCTATAACCCCGACCAAGTGACTGTAAGAGAACCCCGTCGCCAAAAGTATCCGTTCGGGTGCTCGCGGCCGCGGTGTTCCACCTTAGTGCACTTCGTCGATGGCATCGGGGTGCGGCCGTCTACTAAAGTTTCCGACGAGCATTCGATCAGGTTATTGAGAATCTTGTTGAATTACCTGACTGGTTATTGGAAAGTGTTTTCAATATTGAGACTAAAATGCGGGGTTTATAATTGTTAGGCATGTGATGTCTAAGGAATTTATTTGGTTGGGTATGAAATCCAAAGTATGTGATACATTGGGTTTATGATGTCTAAGGTGGTTGTGGATTCCAATTGTTGTAGTTTTTCACTTTCTTTTCTGCGACTGTAAGTGTAATATGTGGAGTATCGCCGGTTTCGTTGCTATATATCAACGACAATTAGGATACGCATATTTACTTACGTTGATGACATGTGATATTATGCGTTGCTGTGATATGTTATATTGGATCGTCGTGTTCTGAATAGCCGGGGTTTTTTATGTGAGATGGGAGTTTTTTTCATTTTCATTCATGTAAAAGCTTGTATGTAATATTCTTTTATTGGGGCACTTCCGGGTTGAGAATGATGTCACCATTGATGTATATTATTTACTTTTCCGCATTAGTATAGACTCAAGGTGGGGAGCACAAGTAACCGGGTTCTAGAGTCCAGTAGGAGACCATCCCGAGGAGTCAAGACCGGGTCTCCTAACTCTAGAATTGGTAGGGTTGCTTGCTGTTCTCGTAGGGGTCTAAGGATGTGGGTTTAGTTATTCATCACGACCGTGGAATCCGCGTTTTTTACTGGCTTAATTTAAAACACGGAATTCCTAGTATATCCAATATTTCATATGTGTTCTTCTGCTGCTGATATTCTGTAATGTGATCACTTGATATTCTGATACGAATGCTTATATTATATATATGATATATAATAAATATTGCTGCTTTCGTTTCTTCTGTGATGCTTAGGAAGCATAAATGATGAGACTTCATTAATGAGATTAATGAAATAAAAGAAACCTAAAGATGTTGTAGAATCTTGTCTTAAAAACTGGTAGCTCTAGTTCTTGCTTTGCATAGCGGTATTCCTTGTAGAATATCCAGCACCTTATTCGATAAGGAAAGAGCCGAGATCCCTTCACCGGGAGTGACCTCTTTAGCGAAACTGGTAGATGTTACAACCCACTCGGTTTTGTCTTTTGATTGCTTTTTTAGTTCATGCTTTGCATAGTGGTATTTGTGAAATATCCAGCACCTTATTCGATTAGGAAAGAGCCGAGATCCCTTCACCGGGAGTGACCTCTTTAGTAAAACTAGCAAAAGCCTCAAAAACACTCCTTTTCAAAATTACTCGATTCTACAACGATATTCTGTGATGTGATCACTTGATATGTTCTGAGACGAATGCCTATATTATATATATGATATATAATAACTATTGCTGCTTTCGTTTCTTCTATGATGCTTAGGATGCATAATTTGATGGGACTTCATTAATGAGATTAATGAAAGAAATAAAAGAAACCTAAAGATGTTGTAGAAACTTGTTTTAAAAACTGGTAGCTCTAGTTCTTGCTTTGCATAGCGGTATTCCTTGTATAATATCCATCTTATTCGATAAGGAAAGAGCCGAGATCTCTTCACCGGGAGTGACCTCTTTAGAGAAACTAGCAGATACTACAACCAACTCGGTTTGTCTTCTGATTGCTTCTATAGTTTTTTGCTTTGCATAGTGGTATTTTTGAAATATCCAGCACCTCATTCGATGAGGAAAGAGCCGAGATCCCTTCACCAGGAGTGACCTCTTTAGCAAAACTAGTAAAATCCTCAAAAACACTCCTTTTCAAAATCACTTGTTTCTACAACGATATCAAGTTTATTACGCAAAAGGTTTTCTGAAAAACCTGTCATAGCCCTCCGTCATTTCAGATAAGAATTATTTAGTATTCGTGCTGCGTTTGTTGACCTCTTTCAAGACGTAGTGTGCGGTAGCTGATTAGTGCTTATCTGTAAAGCATATGATGCGATTGGATTAGGGTAGTCGTACGATCTTGTTGACCTCTGTCAAGGATCGTGCGGGTGGGTTTAATTCAATCATGAACTGGCGGGTTGAACTTAACTAGCAGCCTATGGTTTGTTGACCTCTGTCGAGGTCATAGGACGCTTGGGGCAAAAGATTATTGGGAATTTCAAGTGTTGAAATTTGCAATGAAATTGCATACCTTCTATGAGATAGTTGGATCCCGATACCCACTGCGAGTAAGAGTTACTCCTGGAAGAGTTTTACACATTACAAATAGCCGATCAAGTAGGTGTCTAGAAAGGTGTTAACGGGGTTACGCCCCTGGGAAAACGAGGTTTATTTTAATTAGGTCCGTGCGAAAGCACGGGGAACCTCTCTCAAAATACCGACACTGGCCTGGCCGAAAGATTGGCAAACTTATAGGGTGTAATTAATCCCGACTAGTCTTACCTTTTAGGGTTTGGAAGAAAATTTGACTAAAACAGTGTTAGATAAAATAATAACCAATCTAATCTTACAAGAGCACACGCAGAGTGTTTTTTCTTCTCTCTCTCCTAGTAGCGACCATGTCACGCCTTAATCAAGATAATAATATGGATGCATTGACCGAATCTGCTTATTATACTGAGCTAGGGAACGTTGGTTCCGCTCTATCTTATAACTGTTATAAGTCTGAGCAGAAAATAGGGGAATATCCGGATTCCCATGCCACCCATTCGAGGAATGAGCATATTGATACATATTTTTTGGGTGTGTTCGTTACCGAGAACTGTTTCTCAGTATCCTTTACGTCCTAGGTATGAGATACCGGATTAGGATCCCATATATGTAATCTGTTACATAGGCTACAGAAAGGTAGAGAACTGAGATTGGGTGATATGTCTCTAAGTGTTAGAGAATGGTGCAATTGTTGCAGCCAAGTCAGTTGGCAAATATCACCTTGTATTAATACATTGATTATGAACGAATGTTATTACATACCGAACCTAATATACAACATTACATCGGTTTCTTTAATGAGTTAAAGAAGGATGTAATTCTGTATTGGAGGATAATGTTGTGAACATTTTCCTGAATCAAGAGTTGATTGGATCATGCACGTTATATAATAACATATACGTTCTAAATCTAACCACGGTTCAAAGTAGATAGAACACACACAAAAGGAGTAGTTCAGAAATAAACGAATCCTTCTTGGGGCATTGTAGACTAGGTCATATCAATGCGGCACGACCAGCTAAATTACATAAGGATGAATATGAGAATCTGTTCGAATTTTCATCTTATGATACTTGCCAATCTTGTCTCAAAGATAAAATGACCAATACTTTGTTTACTGGAAACAGAGAAAGAGTTAGTGAACTCTTGGGACGCATACACGATGATGTATATGGTCCGATGTCTATAAATTCCAGGGTTGGTTCTTTGTACATCATTGCATCCATCGTCTATCTCTAAAGATTTGGACATGTGTTCCTGTTGAAACACAAGTCTGAAACTTTTGAGAAATTCATGGAATATAAGCTTGAAGTTAAGAACCAAAAGGGTAGAAATATTAAGTCCTTCGATGTGATCGAAGAAGAGAATACTTGGGCATGATGTTCCTGGATTATTTAAAGGAGAATGTGATTCTCTCTCAGCTTACTCCTTCGAGTACATCACAGCACAACGGTGTATCGGGGCGGAGGTATCGCACCCTATGAGATATGGCGCGGTCTATGATGAGTACTGCTGAGTTACCTGTTTCCTTTTGGTGTTATGCACTTGAGAAGTTGCATACCTATTGAATGGGGTTCCATCCAAATCAGTGTCTACCACTCCATATGAGATATGGAATGGGAAGAGACCGTGTCTTAAACGAGTTAAGATATGGGGTTGTCCGGCCTATGTTGAAAGGTAGAATCCGGATAAGCTTGAGGCAAGGTCAGTTCTGTATAAGTTTGTTACGATATCCCAAACACTTGCAAGGGTATATCTTCTACCTAACTGAGGAGTAAAAGGTGTTTTGTTTCTCAGCATGCCACCTTTTTAGAAAAGGAATTTCTTATGAAGAAATTAATGGTCATGAGGTAGAACTGGAAGGAGTTCCAGCTAAACAAACTAACAGCTGATGATTTGGTGAAACCAAAGGATTCAATAGTCTCCAACGAACCTCAGCCTCTCCGCAAATCTGGTAAGGTTCCTCATCTACTTAAGAGATACTACGGTCTTCTCGGTGACAGTGGGAGCGAGGATTGCATCATGGTTGATGATGGTCTAACTAGGTTCAGGCAGGCCATCACAAGTGGCGACTCTGTGAAAAGGTTGGATGCTATGCGATCAAAGATGGAATCCATATACACCAGCAAAGTATGACTTTGAATGTTGCACCTGAAGGGTAAAACCCATTGGGAGCAAATGGATCTTGAGAAGATTCTTGGTGTAGATGGAAAAATTGAGACTTTCAAAACTATGCTTAAGTCCATCAGGATTAAAGCAAGTATCGCGGAGTTGGAACATCTGTTTTGATGTGGCAGTCCAAGAGTTTGACTTCATCAAAAAGGTAGATGAACCTTGTATATACAAGAAGGTAGTAGAGAGTAAGGTTTTCTTCCACGTATTGTACGTAGATGACATACTCTTGATAGGAAATGGTTTTCTATGCTATACTCGATCAAGCTCCTCTTATCACGGGGATTCTCAATAGAAGATCTGGATAATACCTACCACATCTTCTGGATTATGATCTATGGTGATAGATCTAAGTGGATCTTGGGAGTGTTCCAAATCCAGGTATATTAACACCATACTAAAAGGGTTTAGTATGGAAGATTCTAAGCGTGGTGGTTCGCCCACTTACTGAGGAATCACTCTGTCACGACCCGAAACTGGCACATGACGGCCCTTAAACTACGCAATGTCTAAAGGCGTAACGCAATTTAAGTAAGCCGAAAACCCAGCAATCTAAACCATCAAAAGTAGTAAATGATAATAACATTTTTAAAACTTTTGAAATCTCAAACAAAATTCTTTAAAGTCCAACTTTATTTCTTTTAAAATTTTGGCGGCACCTCCTTTGTAAAAGCCAGCCCCAAAAGGGGTACAACAAAGATAATAAGTAAAGCATCCCCAAACGGGAGCAAATACATGCCCAAAGGCGGAAAATAACCACTACAACAGATATACGATGCCGTAGCGAAGAAATAAAAGACGATATAAAGAAAACTGCATAAAAGACCTCCAAGTCACAAAAATAATACAAAATCGTCCTCACATCAAGTCTCTAAGTCAAATACATGATAATGGTAGATGGAGAGTACAAGATACAAGAAGATACAATGTTCATAAATGGATAACCGCAAAACCCACCTAAAGCAAAACTGCACACTATGAGCCGAAGCGGTATCCGCGGCAAAAGATGATACGATAGATGAAAAGGCTTGCCTCGACTATTCTGAGGAACAACCTGCAAAACACTGTGGCACAACGGAGGTGAGTTGCCAACTCGTGAATAGTAAATAATATATGCAGGTAATCGCAAGTATGCACGTACAACGCGAATCTAACATATGCAAGCAATAGCAATAAATGGCAATATGTATGCAACAGTCATGAAAGGTACTCTATCAGGTACTATTAATGCATGAAGCAATAAATGGCAATATGTATATGCAACAGTCATGAAAGGTACTCTATCAGGTACTACTAATACATGAAGCAATACATATAAAATAAATGCGGAGTATGGGGTAAAACATGTCATCCTTACGGAATCCTGATCTCGTGATAGGACCAAAGTCTATCAAGACAATCCAAATCCCAAACTTCCTTAAATCAGCCCCCAAATTGGCTCTCATATCCTGTAAGTCTCATATATCCTGAGTGTCCAATATCAAGTAATCTCATATATCATGTATCCAATATCAAGTAAATCTCATATATCCTGAGTGTCCAATATCAAATAATCTCATATATCCTGTAGTGTCCAATATCAAATAATCTCATATATCCAATGTCCAATATCAAGTAATCTCATAAATGACTAAGTATATTTGCATGAATCATTATGATGATGTATATAAATTAGATATGTATATATATATATATATATTAGCATCCCATTCCACTAATATATATATATATATAACAGCGTCCCACTTCACTGTTATATATACTTAGGAGTAAAAATATCATAAAAATATGTGTCAAGCATCAACACATAAATAGTGATCTATCAGGTGTTGTCACCACGACTAGCCCCTGATAGGTACGTATCATACGCTATCTCGAAAACTGGAGTGCCCAGCTTCGACCCTCGCATTTCGATGTATCCATACGTACATGACTCCGGTCAGTATCCCCATGATAACCACCGAGAATTAAGTACTGTCACCGGTAGGTATGGTTCCCCTGTTAGGCTCATCGGCGTGGTCCATCGATCTTCTTGCCCCGGGGTACCTCCGGGCCCTACCATGTACCCGTACACGGCCCACGATGCCTCCTTGCATGGGGTATATATATCAGAACCGATAAATCTCGGTGGCTTCTGAAATATCATATCAAGAGAAACTGGGTTTTTTAAATAATGCATAATTTCATGAAACTGGTCCTCAAATCCAGAAAATATCATGAAAAATCCATATCTCAATGCGAAAATTCATGAATATAATATATTCAACATAAAACTATAATGTGAGCATATATAAAAGAAAAGACGCTATTTAACTGCAACAAGTTAATATATATATCATGCGGTTTCTAATTTCTCCAAGTCCATATAACATCAAATAAAGGTGAACATGTAACTATAGCCAGATATATGTGTAAACATGTAGGTATAGCAAGATATATATATCTACCTATTAGTAATGATGTAATACCCTCCAGGTATAAGTGTAAGTATGTATACAAGATGTACATGCAGCTATATCTCATATATGTATATACCAATCACTAATGTTATAATATCATATAGGTATATAGGTAACTAGCATGTAAGCATGTCAAGGCATATGTGTATGCATGTAGGTATAAAAGTATGCTATAGGTCATATGCACGAAAGAAAATAAGGATCATGTCTCAATATCCCTAAACAATACAATATCACATATGTATAGGTGTTGTGCGTGTCATGGAAATTATTGACGGTGTGTGTAGTATACAATCAGAGCTCGTGCAATATAAGCCGTCAATAATAGTGCAGTGTCCTAAGGGTACAAGTCCAAGCACAACAGGTAAAAATATGCAATGAGGTGTATGCGCAAACTCTATATATGCAATAGAATATACGACTAATATCATATCATCTCTAGCCCAGACGCATAACGCCATGCGGGTGATTGCCCTGTAGATGTTAAATCTACTCACGAACGCTCCTGGCTAAGTAAAGCCAACCATCTGTTTTCCCCTCTTCGTAGCGTCTGAAGTCCCCGCCTGCGAACCTAAAACATAAAACAATATAACAAGCATGTATATTAGCAAACGACCAAAAACACGTACAAACTATATTTGACCGACGCGACAACTCCAAACATACTCTCAAGTGTTCGCTTAGTAGCTAACGTGCATAGCGACACTATGAAACCAACTCGAGAGCAACAGAACACAGAACACGAACCGTATCGGATAATGTAACGCGTGAAAACAAAACACAAGAAAACAAGTAAGTGATCCCAGATTTTTCTAAACAAACAATTTGTAAAAGTTGCAAGTGCCACGAGACCACACATAACCCCAGAGACCCCTACACCAAAACTCAACCCCCAGTCCCCACTCTGACCGCAATTTGCGGCCAGAACCATTAAATTTGCGGCCATCTCCTGAGGGAATGGGCTCGTATTTTGAGGGTAGGTTCTAGGTCACTACACTAGGTCACTATGATGGGAACTTTTTCAACAAATACCTGGTTTGATAGCAGATCATCCGAGACCCAAAACTACACTAAAAAATACGATATTTGCACGAAACGATCTATACTGAAACGAATAAACTACGCAATACTAAAAAGACTTAATTAACAGAAAGAGATCATTACCTACTCCCACAAGCTCAAAGATCCTAGCTTTCCAAGCTCCAAAGCATCCAAGAGGTAAAGCAAGGCTAAAGATGTGATTTTTTGTGAGTTTTGATGAAGTTTTGAGATGGATTAGTGAAGATTTATGAAGGGAATGATAAGTGTTCAGTTGAGGAAATGAGAGAATGAAGAAATAAGAAAGAAATGAAGTGAGAGAGAAAGAGATAGTGAATGATAGAGAGAGAGAGAGAGGTGAGCATAAAGAGAGAGAGAGGTGAGTGCACCCTTGCATTAACTCCTCATTAATGCAAGCCTTAAGCTCACCATGCCACCTCTCAAAAGCCAAAAGAAATATCTCACAACAAGAAATATCTAGGGAAAGGTTAAGGGTTAAAGCAAAGTAAGGATTAGGATTATGGTTAAGTTGTCATGGTCACTAAAATAGATTAGCACAAACAAACCCTCACATTAACGTGCACACGTGCGTGCAAGCCATAACAAATAATAATAAATTATTAATTAAATGTTATAAAATGTGAGGAACCCAAATTGGTAAACTTTTTACCATAAACCCGTATTATCGTCTAATTAATACTAACCGAAATTCTAAGGCGTTACAATCTCCTCCCTTATAGAAATTCGTCCCCGAATTTAAAATTCTCACTAAGCGTATCTTCAAAAAGATGAGTGCAAAATTTCCACATCTCGCTCGCAGCCTCCCAAGTGATCACCTCACTATACGGCTACGCAAAAGAAAACCCTCCACAGATGGTAAGACCTTTGACCGAAGTTTCTCCACCTGCCGAACCACTTACACAATTGGCTGCCGGTGAACGAAAAGATCACCAAGCTTTTTGGTCTGGTGCTAAATCATGTGAGAAAGGTCATGAAGGTGTTTGCAAAGTATCGACACAAGGAATACGGGGTGAATACTCAATAATCTGGGCGGAAGTGCCAAATTATAGGCAACGGAACTAACTCGCTTTAAGGATCTCAAAAGGACCTAAAATCCTGGGACAAGCTTCCCCAAACTCAACATGTCATTCATCAGAAAATCCGTAGGATTACATGATCTCCCACAGCGAACTCAAGTCTGCGACCACCACGGTCGGCATAAGACCTCTGTTTGCACTGGGCTACTCTCATCCTGACCTGAATCAACTGGATCATCTCCGAAACCTCTCGACTAGCTGAGGTCCAAAAATCCTACTCTCGCGGAATCAGAAAAACAGACTGGCGATCGACACCACTTAACAACAAGCCTAAAAGTTGCCAATTGGAATGTCTCCTGATAACAGCTATCGAAGGAGAACCCTAACCATGGCAAGTGATGATCCCAACTGCTAACAATAATTAGTACGTACGCACAAGCATATCCTCTAGAGTCTGTATAGTCCGCTCTGTCTAACCATCGGCCAACGGATGGAAAGCGGAGCTAAAGCTTAACCAGTACACAAGGCTTCCTGAAGTTTCTGCCAAGAACGGCAAGCGAACAGGGTGCCTCCATTGGATACAACACATAAAGGAACTCCGTGCAAACGCATAAACTTAATGAAGAACAACTGAGCATAACCGGACAACAAACACCTAAATGGAGTCACACCCTGCCTAGCACTCGGTAGACACCACAACGAAATTCATGGAGATATGCTCCCATTCCCACTCCGGAACGGTTAAAGGTTGCAACTCTCCAGCCGGTCTCAAATGCTCAACCTTAGCTCACAACAAGACAGACACCTTGAAACGAAATCCAAAACTTCACTCTTCATCCCTGCCCACCCGTAACTATCTCACAAGTCACGACACATATTGGTGGAACTTGGACGAACACGGAAAGCTGACTGGTGTGCCTTTTCTAGGATTTCTCGTTTCTACCCATCAGTATCAGGTACATACAAATGCGTCCCTAAACGTAGCACACCCTAGTCACAATTCAAGGACTCCGAATCTTTACCCAGCCGAGTATGCTTGTAACAACCCTATATTTCCTATACAAGTTTTTACAAAAAAATTTCAAAAATCCATCAAGGGGTATTTTAGCCTGAGTATAAGATATAAGTAATTATTTTGATTTTTAATTACAAGTTAAAAGAATGTGACAACTCCATTTTTAGTGTACAAAAATTTGCTTTAAAATTAATGTATACTTGGAGTATTTACATTTGCTGTTATTTCTTTAAGTAATTAATTAGCTCCATAATTACAAGAAGGAGTTTGTAGCTCATTGGTAATACTTTGCACTGCTGAACCAAGCCACCAGAGTTCAAATCCCATACCCCACATTATTTTTAATATTGATTTTTTTTAAAACCTTTAGAATACCAAGGGTTTACACGTGCATATCTCACAAAAACCCTACTACACCCAACAATGTAACATTGCCAGAGGTTAGATGAACCGTCGGGGGGGGATCCCGGCTACCTGACTCGGCCGGGAATCGGCCAAATCGGCCTCGACTCGGCCGACTCGGTCCTTTGACCGAGTCACGGCCGAGTCGGCCGATTCTGGCGACGACCCCAACACAAAAAATGTGTATTTTGGTCTTCCCTGTACACCTGCAAAATTTTATCCTCAAACCATTTCCAGAGCTCATTTAAAATCCTATTTACTCCGCTTTTATTACATTTTAATATATTTTAATACATTTTTTAAATTAAAACCCTTCATCTACCCTAACCCTAACCTAACCCTATAAATACCAACCCTACACACTACCCCCTCACCCCAAACTCTGAGCCAACTCTCTAGAATTTTCAAGAAACTTTTGTATGCAATCGAAGTGAGCGAAAGGCGAAGCTCCGGCGAATTCTTCGGCGGATTTTCCGGCAACGTCCGTAAGAACTCCCAGTGACGAAACGACGCACCGCCGACTCCTTCCGAACTATCTCCCTCTTCTAGTTGTCCAAAACCCGTAAGTCCCCATTTCTACCTCTCTTTTCTTCTCTAAAAATACGGATTTACAAAACCCGGCGGAATCGGAACAAATCCAATTTCCGATTCGGTTTCTTTATAAAACTTTACTTCTCGTTAATACAATTATGCTTAAACTCTCTCATGTTGACTATTAAACACTAATTAACCAAATTGATCAAGTTTCATATCACAAAATAATTGCTAGTTCCTTTTACCGTATTTTTTTCATTTAAATACCACATAGTTCCTTTTACGACATTTAAACTATTAAACTTTTTATACCTTTAAGTAGATCATGAGGTAATGACCTACCTCCTCACACACTCATATGCAACATAGCACGATACCCTCAGGAACTTAGAATACGGGAAAACGACACTTTTTCATATAAATACCATTTACTTAATAAAACTGTTTTCTAAACGATTTAGTATTTATACAAATATTTGCAAAGCGCCGCTACAACCCATTTTGGGGAACCCGTTCGGGATAGTACGGATTATCGCACATCCTCGGGCTTAGTAGTGCGATATTCAGACCTCCGCAAGGAGCATTCGGTCTCGAAAGATTTAAAATACGACATCTTAAGAAAATGAGATTTTTAGAATATAAAATATATATTAAAATTAATTTTGTATAAATATATGCATATTAATCATTAAAATACCTATTTTGTTATGATATAAATATTCCACTTTTTCCTAAAAATCACATGAATCAATTTTACACTAAAATACCATGAATTACATACAAAACCAATATTACAAATAAATACTTTTTATTATGAATTTAGGATATTCTCATTAGAATTGTCACAAATATAAAATCTACATTTATTACAACTCTAAATACGATAATAAATACTTGGGGTGTATTTTGAAAACTATACAACGTATTTTACGTAAGCCCCCCTCAAGTTCTATAATTTACCTTAAAGACCCTAGTTAATATAGGTTTAAGCGGGACCAATCTCTTGAGCCTCAGGGAGCCGGAGAATTGGGTGCTTGCCTATCTAATTAGACAACTTAACAACGGTGTTATCAATACGGTAATCGTCTTTGAAAAAGACACAAATCCTGCCGCCCATGTGCAGCGGTTACCGATAACAGCAAAACAATCAGGACTTCAATTTACCTTTCTAATTGTCTGACTCAGTTTGAGTCTCATTATAATCTGACTTGAATATGATTCAAGTACAATCTACAATCTACAATCTACAATCTACAATCTACAAATCTACAACCAACAAGGTTCTATGTGGGTCAAGTCAGTAGATGAGTATGACGCTGAGTTCACCATGCTCAGTCGGTAAGATATGTCACAGTATTTCAAATTTTTAATATCACATACTACATAGCTAACACAGGACCGTAATAGATTTGCGGCACACCTGATACCGACGGATGAGATCAGAGGCCGTCGATTTCAACAGGGTTTGGACACGGAAATCCAGGCTGCATTAGCCACAGGGAAATTTCTGACTCATGAAGATGCTTTGGAAGCTGCCCGCAATTATAAGGCAGTGATAAAGGTGAGGGGCAGACCCCAATCTGCCGGTTTGAAACGTCCTGCCACTCAAATGGCAGGGGGAGCCTCTTTCAGGCCATCGTTTGAACCCAGGGGAACTGAAGAAATTTGCCACTACTGCCATAGAAAGGGACACTTATGGAAGGACTGTAGGCGCGCAAAAGGCCTGTGTCTAATTTGTGGCGCATCCAAAAACGGAATTGGGAACTGTCTTTATAATAGCCATCCAGCTCACACACCCACTAACAACCCGCAGCGGCCAGCTATCCAGGCTCCTGCACCTCGTTATGCACTACCTACTCGCCAATTCCAACAAGCAATGAGGGATATGCCTAGAGGGAAGAGAAACAGGCTCCAAAGACAGACTGTGCCTCCAGCTAGAAGGAATGTACCACGGCGACAGACATTCACATTAGCAGCCGTAAAAGCCGAGACTGTAGGTCAAGGTAACACTAGTAATTCACTTTCACATTCTAAAACCCTTGCACCACCTTGTTATATTTTCACACACTGTCAGTACTTCAGTCACTAAACTTTCTTGAATCTGTTATACTTTCCTTTTACAAATTTTAAGGACAAAATTTTTATAAGGAGGGTAGAATGTAACAACCCTAAATTTCCTATACAAGTTTTTACAAAAAAAATTCAAAAATCCATAAAGGGGTATTTTAGCCTGAGCATAAGATATAAGTAATTATTTTGCTTTTTAATTACAAGTTAAAAGAATGTAACAACTCCATTTTTAGTGTACAAAAATTTGCTTTAAAATTAATGTATACTTGGAGTATTTATATTTGCTGTTATTTCTTTAAGTAATTAATTAGCTCCATAATTACAAGAAGGAGCTTGTAGCTCATTGGTAATACTTTGCACTGCTGAACCAAGCCATCAGAGTTCAAATCCCATACCCCACATTATTTTTAATATTGATTTTTTTTAAAACCTTTAGAATACCAAGGGTTTACACGTGCATATCTCACAAAAACCCCACTACACCCAACAATGTAACATTGCCGGAGGTTAGATGAACCGTCGGGGGGGATCCCGGCCACCTGACTCGGCCGGGAATCGACCAAATCGGCCTCGACTCGGCCGACTCGGTCCTCCGACCGAGTCACGGCCGAGTCGGCCGATTCTGGCGATGACCCCAACACAAAAAATGTGTATTTTGGTCTCCCCTGTACACCTGCAAAATTTTATCCTCAGACCATTTCCAGAGCTCTTTTAAAATCTCATTTACTCCACTTTTATTATATTTTAATATATTTTAATATATTTTTTAAATTAAAACCCTTCATCTATCCTAACCCTAGCCTAACCCTATAAATACCAACCCTACATACTACCCCCTCACCCCAAACTCTGAGCCAACTCTCTAGAATTTTCAAGAAATTTTTGTGTGCAATCGAAGTGAGCGAAAGGCGAAGCTCCGGCGAATTCTTCGGCGGATTTTCCGGCAACGTCCGTAGGAATTCCCGGCGACGAAACGACGCACCGCCGACTCCTTCCGAACCATCTCACTCTTCTAGTTGTCCAAAACCCGTAAGTCCCCATTTCTATCTCTCTTTTCTTTTCTAAAAATACGGATTTACAAAACCCGGCGGAATCGGAACAAATCCGATTTCCGATTCGGTTTCTTTATAAAACTTCACTTCTCGTGAATACAATTATGCTTAAACTCTCTCATGTTGACTATTAAACACTAATCAACCAAATTGATCAAATTTCATATCACAAAATAATTGCTAGTTCCTTTTATCGTATTTTTTCATTTAAATACCACATAGTTCCTTTTGCGACATTTAAACCATTAAACTTGTTATACCTTTAAGTAGATCACGAGCTAACGACCTACCTCCTCACACACTCATATGCAACATAGCACGATACTCTCGAGAACTTAGAATACGGGAAAACAACACCTTTTCATATAAATACCATTTACTTAATAAAACTGTTTTCTAAAGGATTTAGTATTTATACAAATCTTTGCAAAGCACCACTACAACCCATTTTGGGGAACCCGTTCGGGATGGTACGGATTATCGCACATCCTCGATTTTAGTAGTGCGAGATTCAGACCTCCGCAAGGAGCATTCGGTCTCGAAAGATTTAAAATACGACATCTTAAGAAAATGAGATTTTTAGAATATAAAATATATATTAAAATTACTTTTGTATAAATATATGCATATTTATCATTAAAATACCTATTTTGTTATGATATAAATATTCCACTTTTTTCTAAAAATCACAAGAATCAATTTTACACTAAAATACCATGAATTCCATACAAAACCAATATTACAAATAAATACTTTTTATTATGAATTTAGGATATTCTCATTAGAATTGTCACAAATATAAAATCTATATTTATTACAACTCTAAATACGATAATAAATACTTGGGGTGTATTTTGAAAACTATACAACGTATTTTTACGTAAAACCCCCTCAAGTTCTATAATTTACCCTAAGGACCCTAGTAAATATAGGTTTAAGCGGGACCAATCTCTTGAGCCTCAGGGGGCCGGAGAAGTGGGTGCTTGCCTATCTAAGGTAAACAACTTAATAACGGTGTTATCAATACGGTAATCGTCTTTGAAAAAGACACAAATCCTACCGCCCATATGCAGCGGTTACCGATAACATCAAAACAATCAGGACTTCAATTTACCTTTCTAATTGTCTGACTCAGTTTGAGTCTCATTATAATCTGACTTGAATATGATTCAAGTACAATCTACAATCTACAATATTCCAATTAACCATGATTCCATGAATCCATTATACAACTTGACTTAACCGAACCATGGATATACATTCCATTTACATGATTCTCCAGTTACATCCATTTACATGATTCTACGGTTACATCCGTTTACTGATATCATGGTTTCGGTCAGTCAATCAATACAATTTACAAAACAAACAATACAAATAAGACATCTCGGGGTTTAAGGGGTAGATTGGTACGGAAAGTGTTAGAAGTGGCACGAGACAGTAAGACTTAATACACCTAACATGAATCCAATTGCTGTTGTACCGTGGCATAAACGGTTCCTTGTACTATACTTGCCTCTAGTCTCTGGCATATAAAGACTCCTCTCGTATACACTGGCATTCTTCTGTACCAAGCTACAAACAACAGCATTAATACAACATTACAACAATATAATACAACTTTAAAAAATACTTTTTTATTCGGTCTATTCTACTTTCCTCTTATCTTTGGGACTTACCGAGCGACATGTTCGCTGAAGACATTCTATTTCTTTCTTTTTTGAATGTCGTCAGGTGATTTGGACCCGTCAGAGATCGAGCCCACTGCTGAAAACTTGGACCAGTTCAGTGAAGACCCCGAGCTCTAGTCATTGTACACTTCCATTCAGTACTTTCATTTCTGTTATGCCATTGTTTAGGCATTGCTTTTTATTCAGTTGTATTTACTTTTCATGCATTGTACAAAAGAATGTTAATAAATAAAGTTGCTGTTCAGTTTATATCTCTTGTCTCTTGTGCTTACTTTTATATTGCTTAGATACGCTTAGCATATTTACTTCACAGTAAATACGTAGCGGACCAGTCCCGCCCTCTTCACCGTATACCGGGAAGCGGGGCATGACAATGCTCAAGAATATCAGACAAACGAGTATCGGTGGACTGCGCCTCACGAAAACGATTAAATAAAAGTGGACGGGCGCGGACATGAGCAAGTTGTCCCCTTAGTACAGGCGAACTTAAGCTGTACTCAACGATCGCACAAGAACTGTAAATCTGCAGAAGACTGTCTCTGAACCGCGCACAACTGGAACAAGCTAACCCCGGGCCTACGACTCCAGCATCAGCTACCACAATCACCTTGCCACGGGTAACGAGGATCTCACAAACACAATCCTTTACAAGCTCCATCCAACGGCGTTGTCTCAATAATCAAAACCCGCTGCAGGAAGATATACATTAAGCTCTGGTGGTCCGTGAAAATCTGACACGACTCTCCACACAAGTAGTGTCCCAAATCTTCAACGCACGACCACCGCGGCCATCTCCAGATCATGAGTGGGATATCCTGTTCATACTTCCTCCAACTGTCGGGAAGCAAAAGAGATAACTCTATAGTGCCACATCAGTACACAATCGAGCCTCACTCAAGAAACATCACAGTAAACAACAAAGTCGCCCGATCCAGAAGCAAAGAAAGAACTGGTGTAGTTGCCAACCAAGTCTTCAACTGCTGAAAACTCCACACGCATGTCTCAGTCCAAGAAAAGGAACCTCCTTCCCGGTCAGTCCAGTCAACAGTGCAGCGATACACAAACAATCCTTCACGAAACGGCGGTAAAAACCTGCTAAGCCCAAAACTGCGGACAACTGTCCCCGTTGCAAGTATGGGCCAAGCTGTACGGCCTCGATCTTCCTCGGGTCCATACGAATACCGTCTCCCATAACTACAAGACCTAGGAAGACAACACAATCAAGCCTGAAGGAACACTCCGAGAATTTAGCAAACCGCTGGGGCTCTCCCAATGTCTGCAAAGCAAATCCTCAAGTGCAGCTCAAGTTCCTCACGACACATTGGAACAGACCAGAATGTCATCAATAACACAACAATCAACTGGTCGAGGAATGGCCTGAAGAAACATGGTTCATCACATCCTTGAATACTGCTAGGGCATTGGTGAGTCCAACGACACCACCAAAACTCTTACTGCCCGTAGCGCACACAAAAGCAGTTTTTGGAATGTCATCATTCCGAACCCGCAACCAATGATGACCTGATCCCAAACAAACTTAGAAAATGTCTCGCACCCTGGAGCTGATCAAAGAAATCGTCAATGCGAGGTAAAGGATACCAATCCGCACCGTAACTCAGTTCAATTGACGATCAATCAACACACAACCTCAAACTGCTGTCTTTCTCCCTGACGAACAGAATAGGAGCTCCCCAAAGCGAAACACTTGGACATACAAGTCCCCCTATCTAGCAACTCTGCAGCTGATCCTTAAGCTCCCTAAGCTCCGCCGGCTCATCTGGAACAACGTCGGAAAAATCTCGCACGATAGGAACCCGGTCCAACAAACCCACTGTGCCTCCGGTTTCACGAATGAAAGACAAGAATTCTCGACATCCTCTCCTCAAAAGCCGACTAGTGAAAAAGGCTGAATTCAAGCTGTGAGAGAAGGCACCACTGTCCCCCTGCACAACAAGAACTGACTCGCCGGGAAAACAAAACCTGACTATTTCCTCGCGGCAGTCTACAGACGCATAGCACGTAGCTAACCAGTCTGTGCCCAGGAGAACATCAAATCCAACATCTCTAGAAGGATCAAAACGATGGACGAATCTCTATCTCCTATCCGATTGGCATACGACCGAAACACGTGTCGCGCAACAAAAGAATCGCTGACAGAAGTTAACACAACAAACGGCTGATCTAGCTAACACGACTCTCGGCCCAACCACGACACAAAGTGTGAAAAACAAATGAGTGCATCAAAAGAACATACGAATTAAGAATACCTGAAAACTCTGCATTGGACGCCCGCGAGTCCCGATGAGTAGAAGCAAACTCTGGTGTGTGCCCTCTACCCGCAACTGGCGTAACTCCACCTCTACCAAACTGTCCCCTCGCAACAAACCCTCTGCGACCATGACCTCTCTGAACACGAGCCTGACGCCGTGTTAAAGAACAATTCCTGATGAAGTGATGAAGGCTCCCACACCGATAGCATCCTTTCCATGGCTGCCGACCCTCCTGGGAATACGAGCTAAAAGACTGAACTCGTCCCAAGCCTCCGCTACTCCCATGACGTGCCCGAAACCTATCACGGCGACTGAACCTCTGTCTCTGGGCTGGTACACCTGCACGAGCCCTCCTCTGCTCCGGAACTCCTAAAGTCTCTGGAAGACGTGCCTCGTCGAATAGGGCTGTGTCCACTGGTGTTGTGTAAGTAACACTATGTTGTGTGCTGATCGCAAGGAATAACTGGGTAACAGGGGTGGCAACCTCCTGTCGCTGCGCTCGAATGGCCTCCACCAACGATCTCATCGTCTGGCACAAGTCCTGCATCTCTGCCTCAAGCCTAGCGATACGATCTATCGAAGGTGGATCCATCTGCTCCTGTGCAACGAGCATACCATCCTGGTCAGTCCTCACCCCAAACAAGTCAACTCTGACCTCGGCTCTCGCTGCACCACTCTGAGTCCTCATAGTCATCGGCGGCAAAGGCTATAAATGGAAAAGGATTTGATAAGAACACGGAAATCGAATCACAAGGATATGTATCATGAAGGAAGGAATTTCAAGCATTTAGTACTTAGGTCACTTTAGGCGGAGTACCGTGTCGTGAGTATGCCGCGGACATACACACACTACGTTACTCTACTTATGCTACCTACTCCATCATACCAAGGTCATCCTACACTCCGAAAGAAAAAACCTAGCGCTCTGATACCAACTTTGTTACGACCCGAAACTGGCACGTGACGGCCCTTAAACTACGCAACGTCTAAAGGCGTAACGCAATTTAAGTAAGCCGAAAACCCAACTATCTAAACCATCAAAAGTAGTAAGTAATAATAACATTTTTAAAAATTTTGAAATCTCAAACCAAATTCTTTAAAGTCCAACTTTATTTCTTTTAAAATTTTGGCAGCACCTCTTTTGTAAAAACCAGCCCCAAAAAGGATACAACAAAGATAAAAAGTAAAGCATCCCCAAACGGGAGCAAATACACGCCCAAAGGCAAAAAACAACTACCACAACAGATATACGATGCCGCAGCGAAGAAATAAAAGACGATATAAAGAAAACTGCATAAAATACCTCTAAGTCACAAAAATAATACAAAATCGTCCTCACATCAAGTCTCTAAGTCAAATACATGATAATGGTAGATGGAGAGTACAAGATACAACAAGATACAATGTACATAAACGGATAACCACAAAACCCACCTAAAGCAAAACTGCACACTATGAGCCGAAGCGATATCCGCGGCAAAAGATGATACGATAGATGAAAAAGCCTGCCTCGACTACTATGAGGAACAACCTGCAAAACACTGTGGCACAACGGGGGTGAGTTGGCAACTCATGAATAGTAAATAACATATGCAGATAATCGCAAGTATGCACGTACA
The DNA here is from genome assembly GCA_030015575.1 of Agapanthus africanus. Lineage (NCBI taxonomy): Eukaryota > Viridiplantae > Streptophyta > Magnoliopsida > Asparagales > Amaryllidaceae > Agapanthus > Agapanthus africanus. The sequence goes on from CM057337.1 coordinate 98,737,913, forward strand.
GCGCGAATCTAACATATGCAAGCAATAGCAATAAATGGCAATATGTATGCAACAGTCATGAAAGGTACTCTATCAGGTACTACTAATACATGAAACAATAAATGGCAATATGTATATGCAACAGTTATGAAAGATACTCTATCAGATACTATTAATATATGAAGCAATGGATATAAAATAAATGCGGAGTATGGGGTAAAACATGTCATCCTCACGGAATCCTGACCTCGTGATAGGACCAAAGTCCATCAAGACAATCCAAATCCCAAATTTCCTCAATTAGCCCCCAAATTGGCTCTCATATCCTGGAAGTCACATATATCCTGAGTGTCCAATATCAAATAATCTCATATATCATGTATCCAATATCAAGTAAATCTCATATATCCTGAGTGTCCAATATCAAATAATCCCATATATCCTGTAGTGTCCAATATCAAATAATCTCATATATCCAGTGTCCAATATCAAGTAATCTCATAAATGACTAAGTATATTTGCATGAATCATTATGATGATGTTTATAAATTAGATATGTATACATATATATTAGCGTCTCATTCCACTAATATATATATATATATATATATATATATATATAACAGCGTCCCACTCCACTCTTATATATACTTAGGAGTAAAAATATCATGAAAACATGTGTCAAGCATCAACACATAAATACTGATCTATTAGGTGCTGTCACCATGACTAGCCCCTGATAGGTACGTATCATACGATATCTCGAAAACCCAAGTGCCCAGCTTCGACCCTCGCATTTCGACGTATCCATACGTACATGACTCTGGTCGGTATCCCCACGATAACCGCCGAGTCATAAGTACTGTCACCGGTAGGTATGGTTTCCCTGTCAGGCTCATCGGCGTGGTCCATTGATCTTCTTGCCCGGGGGTACCTCCGGGCCCCACCATGTACCCGCACATGGCCCACGACGCCTCCTCACATGGGGTATATATATCAGAACCGATAAATCTCATGGTGGCTGCTGAAATATCATATCAAGAGAAACCGGGTTTTTCAAATAATGCATAATTTCATGAAACTACCACGGTCCTCAAATCCAGAAAACATCATGAAAAATCCATATCTCAATGCGAAAATCCATGAATATAATATATGCAACATAAAACTGTAATGTGAGCATCTATAAAAGAAAAGCCTCTATTTAACTGCAACAAGTTAATATATATATCATGTGGTTCCTAATTTCTCTAAGTCCATATAACATCAAATAAAGGTGAACATGTAGCTATAGCCATAGATATGTGTAAACATGTAGGTATAGCAAGATATATGTATCTACCTATCAATAATGATGTAATACCCTCCAGATATAAGTGTAAGTATGTATGCAAGATGTACATGCAGCTATGTCTCATATGTGTATATACCTATCACTAATGTTACAATACCATATAGGTATATAGGTAACTAGTATGTAAGCATGTCAAGGCATATGTGTAAGCATATAGGTATACAGGTATGCTAGAGGTCATATGCACGAAAGAAAATAAGGATCATGACTCAATATCCCTAAACAATATAATATCACATATGTATAGGTGTTGTGCGTGTCATGGCAATTATTGACGGTGTGTGTATAGCATACAATCAGTACTCGTGCAACATGAGCCGTCAATAATAGTGCAGTGTCCTAAGAGTACAGGTCCAAGCACAACAGGTAATAATATGCAATGAGGTGTATGCGCAAACTCTATATATGCAATAGAATATACGACTAATATCATATCATCTCTAGCCCAGACGCATAACGCCATGCGGGCGATTCCCCTGTAGAAGTTAAATCTACTCACCAACGCTCCTGGCTAAGTAAAGCCAACCACCTGTTTTCCCCTCTTCGCAGCGTCCGAAGTCCCCGCCTGCGAACCTAAAACATAAAATAATATAACAAGTATGTATATTAGCAAACGACCAATAACACGTACAAACTACATTTGACCGACGCGAAAACTCTAAATATACTCTTAAGTGTTTACTTAGTAGCTAACGTGCATAGCGACACTATGAAACCAACTCGAGAGCAACAGAACACAGAACACGAACCGTATCGGATAACGTAACATGTGAAAATGAAACACAAGAAAACAAGCAAGTGATCCCAGATTTTTCTACACAAACAATCTGTAAAAGTTGCAAGTCCAACGAGACCACACACAACCCCAGAGACCCCTACACCAAACCTCAACCCCCAGTCCCCACTCTGACCGCAATTTGCGGCCAGAACCATTAAATTTGCGGCCATCTCCTGAGAGAATGGGCTCGTATTTTGAGAGTAGGTTCTAGGTCACTACACTAGTGTAGGGTTTCTAGGCACTCTTACAAGGGTTAATAAAGCATCGACCATGCCCGAATAAAAATTTAGACGTGCCGAACAACCCAAAGCCGGGATCTTTGCTAGATTATTAGGGTTTAATATGCAAGTAAACATCTTTACAACTAAGAGTGAGGGATTACAACATTTGTAGTCCACTCCTTCGCTTCATAAGCTCCGAGTAGAAGTCCCTTCGCCACGATCCATGATCTCCCGGACTCAAGAGAGGCTCCACAACTCGAACGATCCATGCTAGCTTGTAGTCTTCCTTTTCTCCGATGATCTACCTCGAAATTTCTATAACTCAAGCTCTCTCTCTCTAATGAGGTGAACACCCTAATCTAATTGGCTAAATTAGATGAGGATGATGGAGTAGTATTTGTGCTCTCTTTTTAAATCAAATTCTCACTTTTAATCATCACAAAATGAAAACCTAGAAAGCTTTCTCAAAGCTCAAGGTTGAAGAAGAAGAAGAAATATGAATTAATTCCTTTTGTGATGAATAATGAAATGATATATGATTAATAATGTAACCATGGTCAACTATGACAAGGCTAACCCATGTAGAGAATTAACTAAGGATAAGGGTTTGGGTTGGGTTAAAAATGAGTCACTAGAAAATATCAACCATAATATCTTAGCTCATGACAAAAGAAAACCTTCTAGAAGATTCATGAAAGAACTAACCCAATTCAAACCCTAACCTTGTTTAATCTCCACTAAACATGTTGCATTAGTAATCATATCATGTTACAATAATATATATCGCATATATATTATATATTTGTAACAAAAGAAAATAATACAATTAACATATATCGCATATATATCAATGTATTATCCGGTGAGAAAATGAATCAATAAAGCTAGCCAATATTAGATAATGTAATGCAATATATCATATATATTATTATACATTAAATTATCAAATCAACACTTGATCCGACAATCCGGCTATATCAAATATAACCGACTAATATATCATGTACCGATTCATCGAATCAACACTTGATCCGATGACCCGGCTCATATCTAAATATCACGAGAATATAATACGGTATCTCATATCGTATTATCCTCGGTCGTGCACATATCACATATGTGCCCCTACTCTGTTTTGCCTGAGTCAAGAAACCTCTGCGTAGGACTCTAAAGAATCGTCAATACGCCGGTAGCAGGTGATGATCATATCAAACACCCACAAGCTGCAAGCGGTCAGCTAAACGTAACAGCCACCCAAGTATTGAGCGATCAGAAGATCAACAAGCAAGCATGTACATTCTCCTGTGAATCCAATCAGTAACACTCCCGTACAGTCCGGTTTCTTCATCTGATATGTCGCATATCAAGTCTAGGGGTGGTATACGTCAGACCCCAGTAACCGATAAGTCGTGTCGATGTAAGGCTCATAACGGGTCGAGAAACTACTGATAACACTTACCAGTAAATCTCTATATCAGCCCTGGCCAGGGACTTCCAGTTATAGCCAATCGAACACAGCACAACATCAACTCCCTATACCGGGAGAGATGAATCCCCTCCTATCGCTCATTACCTCCATGTGATTCGGGACTGCACCCAAAAGCCACCGTTTTGCATGCTCTCTTGGACGTGGTAAGGTGGAAATCAAAGCACAGTAGGAATCACACAAGACTCTATGACGATCTCGGGTCTACAGACTACCCTGTACCAGTGTCACCGGAGAACTGCCATCTGACGTGTGGTATATCACCATCTGGGAGTTCTCGGCGAGTCCGTCCAGTGTACCCAGTCTCCACTGAGCACCCGTACACCATCCTTGATGTCAAAACACCGATGGATATGGGATCATCCATCGCCCATCATATGGGTCAAGATGCGTATACGCTAGTCTACTCTGGTGTATCGATGCCCTGTCTCGATACACCCTCGACTAGGAACAGTTATAGGATGTACTCATCGACTACCGTGGTCCCACTAGTATGATCTCATCATAGTCCCAGTAGTCGAGTACAGATCCTAAGGGCTTTATCAACATGTGAGAGTAAGACAGTAAACTAATACAAGTCAACATGTTAAGATAAAGTGAAACCAAATAGCATACTATCATGACGAGCAGGAAAGTCCTCTCTATATATATCCAAGCATCCATTATAATATGCATCATATGTACAACAATGGCCTCTAGGGCATATATATAACTAACAATCTCCCACTTACACTAAGGCCAGCTGTTGTAGTATCTCATACCTAGCATCCCGAATAATCTCTCAAACTCTATCTGGGGAATGGCCTTCGTGAGTGGATCCACAGTGTTGTCCTTCGTATCAACTCTCCTGACCTCGATCTCCCGGCGATCAACTATCTCCCTGATGAGGTGATACCGCCTCAGAATATGTCTGGACTTCTGATGGGACCTAGGTTCCTTGGCCAAAGCCACAGCTCCATTGTTATCGCAATACAAAGGTATTGGATGCTCAATGGACGGAACCACACCAAGTTCAGTAATGAACTTCTTTATCCAGACAGTCTCTTTGGCAGCATCGTTGGCAACGATGTATTCAGCCTCCATCGTCGAGTCTGCAACGGTATCCTGTTTGGAATTCTTCCAACACACTGCCCCTCCATTGAGGGTAAAGACAAATCCCGAGTACGACTTAGAGTCGTCCTTATCACTTTGGAAGCTCGAATCAGTAAAGGACTCCACCTGGAGTTCTCCGTTACCATACACCAAGAACATCTTTTTAGTCCTTCGTAAGTACTTGAGAATGTTCTTCACAGTTGTCCAGTGACTCTCTCTGGGATCTGCTTGATACCTACTCACTACACTTAGTGAGTATGCTACATCGGGTCTGGTACATAGCATCGCATACATGATAGAGCCTACTGCCGAAGCATAGGGTATCCCTTGCATGCAAGCTCTCTCTAAATCAGTCTTGGGAGACATCTTTTTGGAGAGAGTGAGTCCAGAGATCGTGGGTAGGTTCCCACGCTTGGATTCTTCCATACTAAACCTCTTTAGTACGGTATCAATGTACCTGGATTGGGACAATCCCAGTATCCGTTTAGATCTATCTCTATAGATCATAATTCCCAATATGCAGGAGGCATCACCTAGATCTTTCATTGAGAATCTTTATGATAAGAAGAGCATGACTGATTGCAGCATAGGAACATCATTTCCTATCAAGAGTATGTCATCGACATACAATACGAGGAAGACAGCCTTACTCTCTGCAACCTTCTTATAAATACAAGGTTCATCTACGTTTTTTATGAAGTCAAACTCTTTGACTACAACATCAAAGCAGATGTTCCAACTCCGCGATGATTGCTTTAACCCATAGATGGATTTAAGCAGTTTGCACACCTTTCTGCTGCTCCCACTATCTACGAAGCCCTCTGGCTGAGTCATGTACACGCACTCTTCTAAATCACCGTTTAGAAAGGCGGTCTTAACATCCATTTGCCAGATTTCGTAGTCATGGTATGCAGTAATGGCAAGTAAGATCCGGATGAACTTAAGCATAGCCACTAGAGAAAAGGTTTCATCATAATCCACACCTGGTCTTTGACGAAAACCCTTTGCAACAAGTCTAGCTTTGAAAGTCTCAACTTTTCCATCTACACCAATTTTCTTTTTAAAGATCCACTTGCTCCCAATGGGTTTTACCCCTTCAGGAGCATTTTCCAAGGTCCATACTTTGTTGGTGTACATGGATTCCATCTCAGATCGCATTGCATCCAGCCATTTCACAGAGTCACCACTCATGATGGCTTGCTCGAAACTAGTTGGATCATCATCTTCCATGATGCAATCCTCGCTCCCACCATCAATGAGAAAACCGTAGTATCTCTCAGGTGGATAAGAAACCCTACTAGATCGGCGGAGAGGTTGGGGTTCGTCGGGTACTACTGAATCATCTGGTTCCATTAAATCTTCAGTTGCAGTTTGTGTCGATGGAACCTCTTCCAGCTCTACCTCTTCGCCACTAATTTCTTTCGCAAGAAATTCCTTTTCTAAAAAGGTGGCATATTAAGAAACAAACACTTTTTGTTCTTCAGCGTGGTAGAAAAAATATCCTTGGGAATTCTTAGGATATCCCACAAACTTACAAAGAACTGGTCGTGCCTCGAGTTTGTCCGGATTTTTCCTTTTGACATAGGCCGGACAACCCCATATCTTAACTCGTTTAAGATACGGTCTTTTCCCACTCCATATCTCATATGGTGTGGTAGGTACAGATTTAGACGGAACTTGATTCAATAGGTATGCCGCTGTCTCAAGCGCATAACCCCAGAAGGAAATAGGTAACTCAGCTGTACTCATCATAGAGCGTACCATATCTAATAGGGTGCGATTCCTCCACTCCAATACACCGTTGTGCTGTGGTGTATAAGGAGGAGTAAGCTGAGAGAGAATCCCATTCTCTTTTAGATAATCTAGGAACTCATTACTTAAGTATTCTCCTTCTCGATCAGATCGAAGGATATTAATACTTTTGCCCGTTTGGTTCTCTACTTCGTGCTTATATTCTCTGAATTTCTCAAAAGCTTCAATTTGTGTTTCATCAGGAACACATGTTCGAATCTTGAGAGGTCGTCAGTGAATGTAATGAAGTAAGAAGAACCGTTCCTGGCATGTGTAGACATGAGACCGCATACATCACTATGTACCAGTCCTAAGAGTTCCGTAACTCTTTCTTCGTGTCCACTAAACGGAGTTTTGGTCATTTTTCCTTTGAGACATGAATGGCAAGTACCATAGGATGATAATTCAAACGGATTCAAATATCCATTTTTATGTAACTTAGCTAGCCGTATCGCATTGATATGACCAAGTCTACAATGCCATAAGAAGAATTCGTTCATTTCTGAACTCTTTCTCTTGTGTGTGTTTTGTATATTAAGGACTGTATTTTGATTGAGAATGAATATGCCATTATGTAACGAGCCTGATCCAATTAACTTTTGATTTAGGAAGATGTTCATAACATTATCCTGTACTACAAAATTATATCCTTCTTTACTTAATAAAGAAACTGATATAATGTTGCACATCATGTTCGGTATATAATAGCACTCGTTCAGAATCAATGTATTACTACTTGGTAATACAAGGTGATATTCGCCAACTGCTTTGGCTGCAATACTTGCACCATTCCCTACTTGTACGGAATGATCACCATTTCCTAGTTCTCTACCTTTACGTAGCCCACGTAACAATTTACATATGTGGAATCCTGATCTGGTATCTAATACCCAGGACGTAGGGTGAACTGAGAAACAGTTCTCAATAACTAGCACACCCAATGAAGATGCATCAGCATGCCTGTTCTTCATTTGGGTGGTGTGAGAATCAAGATTTTTCTCCTGTTTCCTGCTCAGTCTTATAACTCTTATAAGAAAGAACGGGACCAACGATTCCCTGCTCAGTATAATAAGCAGGTTCAGTCAATATATCCATATTATTATCTTGATTAAGTCCTGACATAGTCGCTACCTGGAGAGAGAGAGAAGGAAACACTTTAGCGTATGCTTTTGCAAGATTAGATTGGTTTTATCTTATCTAATCAGGATGTCTCCCACTGTTTTTATCAAATCTTCCTTCAAATCCTAAAAGGTAAGATTAGCCGGGATTAATTACACCCTACAATTTCGTCAATCTTTCAGCCAGATCAGTGTCGGTACTTGAGGGAGGTTCCCCGTGCTTTCGCACAGACCTAATTAAAATAAACCTCGTCTTCCCAGAGGCATAACCCCGTTAACACCTTTCTAGACACCTACTTGATCGGCTAATTGTCCTGTGTAAAACTCTACCAGGAGTAACTCTTACTCGTAATGGGTATCAGGATCCATCTATCTTATAGAAGGTATGCAATCTCATTGCAAATTTCAACACTTGAAATTCCCGATAATACTTTTGCCCCTAACTTGAGGAAGCGGTCCGCTCGTGACCTTAACATAGTCAACAAATCATAATTGCTAGCCAAGTTCAACACGCCATTTTCCGATTGAATTAAACCCACCTGTACGACCCTTAACATAGTCAACAAAGTCGTACAACTACCCTAATCCAATCACATATCATGTTTTAACAAATAAGCACTAAATAGCTACCGCACACTACGCCTTAACATAGTCAACAAACGTAGCACGAATACTAAGTAGTATTTATCTGAAATGACGGAGGGCTACGTAGGTTTTTCAAAAAACCATGAGCGTAATGAACTTAATATCGTTGTAGAAACAAGTGATTTTGAAAAGGAGTGTTTTTTAGGCTTTTCCAGTTTCGCTAAAGAGGTCACTCCCAGTGAAGGGATCTCGGCTCTTTCCCCATCGAATAAGGTGCAGGGTATATCATATATACCGCGGTGCAAAGCAAGAACTATATAAGCTGTCAAAAACTAAACCGCGAGTTTGTAATATCTGCCAGTTTAGCTAAAGAGGTCACTCCCGGTGAAGAGATGTCGGCTCTTTCCTCATCGAATAAGGTGCAAGGTATATCATATATACCGCTATGCAAAGCAAAACTGTAGCTACCATTTTTATAAAGTTTTGATTCTACATCTTTTAGGTTTCTTTTCTTTTATTAATCTCATTAATATATCCCATCAGCTTATGCTTCCTAAGCATCACAGAAGAAACGAAAGCAGTAATATTTATATATCAGCATATATATATATATAGTATAAGCATTCGTCTCAGGCAGTAATATGATCTCATCACAGAACATTGCAGCAGAAGAACATATATGAAATATTAGATATACTAGGATGTCCGTGTTTTTAATACGAGCCTGTATAAAACACGGATTCCACGATCGCGATGAATAGCCAAACCCACATCCCTAGACCCCTACGAGAGCAGCGAGTAACACTGCCAATTCTAGGGTTAGAAGACCCGGTCTCGACTCCTCGAGATGGCCTCCCACTGGACCCTAGAACCCGGTTACTTGTGCTCCCCTCCTTGGGTCTATTTAATGCGGAAAAGTAAATAATATACACTGGTGACATCAATCTCATCCCGGAATTGCCCCAATAAAAGAATATTACATACAAATGAATTTTACATGAATGAAAATAAAAACCCTCATCTCACATAAAAAAAACCCCGGCTATTCAGAACACGACGATCCAATATAACATATCACAGCAACGCATAATATCTCATATCATCAACGTAAGTAAGTATGCATACACCGATCGTCGTTGATGTATAGCAATGAAAACCGGCAATACAACTACATACTACATTTACGGTCACAGAAAAAAAGTGTAAAACTACAACATTTGGAATTCACAATCTCTTTAGACATTGTAAATCCGAAATATTACATACTTCGCATTTTATTCCTAACTATATGAATTCCACATATTGTATCACATTCCAGATAAATAGACAGTATTAAACTTTCCGATCGAATAATCAAATACCCAAGATTTCCAAAATAGCTCAACACTTGAGCGGAGTTCAAAAAATCCCAGAATACGTCACAATACCAATGGTCCAGCCGTAGAAAGGTCAAGCCAACGCCTCACATGTGGCAACGCCGTACTGCCCCAAACCCTAAGGTTTTGAGGAGGTTCAGACGGTCACATAATCGAGTTAAGGTTTGTGTTCTTCTAGAGGGTCCACCGCGTTACTTGCAAGTTTTTCCAAAAGATTTAAACTCAAGAAAAATTCAACACTTGAAAGTTTTATCGTGCCGGGAAAAAGTGAGTTAATGATATCTGTTCGAACATTTTAACAGTTTCTAAAATATCCGGAAAACAGAGCGAAGTTAAATTTTCCGATCGAATCTACGAATTCAAAATAATCCCCAGAACACTCAACACTTGAGTGAGATTAAAAATATCCAGAAGCAGCTACAAATACTTACGGGTATAACTGTTTAAACACGTGTCAACAATTCCCAATTATGGCTGCGGAACCGCGGCAACAAGTTATATGTATGCCCTAGAGGCCATTACTGTACATACGATGTATATTGTAGTGGATGCTTGGACATATATAGGGAGGACTTTCTTGCTCGACATGATAGTACGCTATCTGGTTACTCTTTATCTTAACATGTACTCTGATTGTCTCTATGTTACATATTGATAAAGCCCTTATGATATGTACTCGACTACTGGAACTATGATGAGATCATACTAGTGGGGCCATGGTAGTCGACGAGTACATCCTATAACTGTTTCTAGTCGAGGGTGTATCGAGACAGGGCATCGATACACCAGAGTAGACTAGCGTATACGCATCTTGACCCATATGATGGGCGATGGATGATCCCATATCCATCGGTGTTTGACATCAAGGATGGTGTACGGGTGCTCAGTAGAGACTAGGTACACTGGACGGACTCGCCGAGAACTCCCAGATGGTATTATACCTCACGTCAGATGGCAGTTCTCTGGTGACACTGGTACAGAGTAGTCTGTAGACCCGAGATCGTCATAGAGTTTTGTGTGATTCCCACTGTGCTTTGATTTCCATCATACCACGCCCAAGAGAGCGTGCAAAAAGGTGGCTTTTGGGTACAGTCCCGAATCACATGGAGGCAATGAGCGATAGGAGGGGATTCGTCTCTCCCGGTATAGGGAGTTGATGTTGCGCTGTGTTCGATTGGCTATAACTGGAAATCCCTGGCCAGAGTTGCTGAGATTTACTGGTAAGTGTTATCAGTAGTTTCTCGAACTGTTATAGACCTCATATCGACACGACTTATCAAGATACTGGGGTCTGACGTTTACCACCCCTAGGCGAGATATGCGACATATCAGACGGAGAGACCGGACTGTACGGGAGTGTTACTGATTGGATTCGCGGGAGAAAGTACAGGCTTGCTTGTTGATCTTCTGATCGCTCAATACCTGGGTGGCTGTTACGTTTAGCTGACCGCTTGCAGCTTGTGGGTGTTTGATATGATCATCACCTACTGCCGGCGTATTGACGATTCTTTAGAGTCCTACACAGAAGTTTCTTGACTCAGGCAAAACGGAGTAGGGGCACATATATGATATGTGCGGGACCGAGAACAATACGTGTATGTGATACCGTATTAGATTCTCGCGATATGAGATATCGGCCGGGTATATGCGATATAGCCGGGTCATTGGATCAAGTGTTGATTCGATGAACTGATATAGATTATATTAGTCGGTTATTTGTGAAATAACCGGATTATCGGATCAAGAGTTGATTCGATAATTTAATGTATAATTATATATTTGATATATTAAATTACATTAACTGATATAAGCTCACTAAAAGATTATTTTTCTCACTCGAGTAATACATTGATATATATATGCGATATATGTTAATTGTATTATTTTATTTTGTTACAATAAATATTGTATATGTGATATATAATATTGCAACATGTTAGGGTTATTAATGCAACATATTTTGTGGAGAATAAATATGGTTAGGGTTTGGATTAGGGTTAAGCTTTCATGAAGCTTTCAAGAAACTTCTTGAAGTTTTGACTTTGACTTGGATATTTTGTGATATTTTGTGATATTTGCTTAACCCAATCCAACCCTTTAACCCTAGTTATGTCTCTACAATGGTTAGCTTTCTCATTATCTACCATGATTGCATTTCTAACCACACACTAGAGTTTCATTATTCATCACAAAAGAATTCTTCTTCTTCTTCCTTGAGTTCTTGATGGAAAATCTTACTAGCTTTTTCATTAGTGATGAAAATGAGTGAGTTAAAGAAAACAAATGAGAGCTAAAATCCTACTTCATCATCCTAATCTATCCTAGCCATTTAGATTAGGATGTTCACTTCATTTTGTGAGTGAGAGCTTGTGTTAATGAAACTTCAAGGTAGATCATCTTTGTTATCGAAGATCGGAAGCAAGCATGCATCTTTCTCTTCGTGGAGCCTCTCGAGAGTCCGGAACTTGATGATCGCAGCGAAAGGACCACAGCACGGAGTTTATGAAGTGAAGGACCGGACTACAAAGGTTGTAATCCCAAACTCTTAGATGTTAAAGTGTTTAACATGTTTTGTTTCGCCTAATCTCTAGTCTAAGATCTTGGTTTAGGGTTGTTCGGCACGGCTAAATTTTAAATCGGGCATGGTTGATGCCTTATAGACCCTTGTGCGTGTGTCTAGTAACCCTACAGTGGTATCAGAGCCAAGCTAGAGCTTTAGGCGAAGTCTAGGCGAAGTTTAAAGTCCGATCGAACTCCGAATACCCGTAAAACCCTAGTTTCTGGAAATTTTTCAGAAAGTTGATTTTTTTCATATTAAAAATACTTTAAAAAATCAGCAGGGAATTCTAAGGATAACCCTAAAATACATGCCCCCAAGGCTCTCAAAGAGCCGCGGAACCGCGGTAGGAACATGCTTGTCGCGGCGGTTCCGCGGCCAAAAAGGTGAACTGGGGACACGTGTTTGCACAGTATTATCCGTAGGAGTTTCTTCTTTTTTCTAGGTATTTTTAATTTATACTCAGGTGTTGAGTTTTCTGGGATGTATTGGGAATTCGTTGATTCGATCGGATAATTTAACTTCGTTTAAGTTTTTTCCGGATAATTTTTAGAGACTGTTAAAAAGTTCGAACGGATATCAATAACTCACTTTTTCCCCTGTCGAAAAATTTTCAAAAGTTGGATTTTTTCTCGAGTTTGAAACTTCCGGAAAATCATGCAAGTAACGCGGTGGACCCTCTAGAAGAACACAAACCTTAACTCGATTATGTGACCGTCTGAACCGCCTCTGAAGCTTAGGGTTTGGGGCAGTACGGCGTTGCCACATGTGAGGCGTTGGCTTGACCCTTCTACGGCTGGACCATTGGTACTGTGGCATGTGCTGGATACTTTTTGAACTCCGCTCAAGTGTTGAGCTATTTAGGAAAAACTTGGGTGTTTGATTATTCGATCGGAAAGTTTAACATTGTCTATTTATCTGGAATGTGATACAATATTTGGAATCCACAAGTAGTTATCAGATAACTAATTGGAATATTATAAATCTAGCAGTTCAGTCTCAGATGATCGGTTGCCACGGAATTTTGATGTGATCAAAAGTCCGTCGCAATCACGTAGCGTACGCGGATACTCGCCGGGTAAATTTAATAGACAGCCACGCCCCATAGCCCCGACCAAGTGACTGTAGAAGAACCCCGTCGCCAAAAGCATCCGTTCGGGTGCTCGCGGCAGCGGTGTTCCGCCTTAGTACACTTCGTCGACGGCATCCGGGGGTGCGGCCGTCTACTAAAGTTTGCGATGAGCATTCGATCAGGATGTTGGGAATCTTGTTGAATTGCCCGACTTGATATTGAAAAGAGTTTTCGATAATGAGACTAAAATACGGGGTTAATAATTGTTAGGCATGCGATGTCTAAGGAATTCATTTGGTTAGGCATGCGATGTCTAAGGAGGTTGCGGATTCCAACTGTTGTAGTTTTACACTTTCTTTTCTGTGACCGTAAGTGTAGTATGTAGTTGTATCGCCGGTTTTCATTGCTATACATCGACGACAATCGGTGTATACATACTTACTTACGTTGATGATATGAGATATTATGTGTTGCTATGATATGTTATATTGGACCATCGCGTTCTGAATAGCCGGGGGTTTTATGTGAGATGAGGGTTTTTTTATTTTTATTCATGTAAAATTTATTTATATGTAATATTCTTTTATTGAGGCACTTCCGGGATGAGGATGATGTCACCATTGTATATTATTTACTTTTCCGCATTAGGTAAACCCAAGACGGGGAGCACAAGTAACCGGGTTCTAGGATCCAGTAGGAGACCATCTCGAGAAGTCGAGACCGGGTCTCCTAACCCTAGAATTGGTAGTGTTACTTGCTGCTCTCATAGGGGTCTAGGGATGTGGGTTTGGCTATTCATCGCGACCGTGGAATCCGTGTTTTATACAGGCTCGTATTAAAAACACGGACCTCCTAGTATATCCAATATTTCATATATGTTCTTCTGCTGCAATGTTCTGTGATGAGATCATATTACTGCCTGAGATGAATGTTTATATTATATATATGAGATATATATTATATTGCAGATTTTGTTTCAAATGTGATGCTTGTGAAGCATAAAAAAATGGGACTTCATTAATGAGATTAATGAAAATAAAAGAAACCTAAAGATGTTGTAGAAACTTGTTTAAAAACTGGTAGCTCTAGTTCTTGCTTTGCATAGCGGTGTTCCTTGTAGAACATCCAGCGCCTTATTCGATAAGGAAAGAGCCGAGATCCCTTCACCGGGAGTGACCTCTTTAGCGAAACTAGCAGATGCTGCATACTCGGTTTGTCTTTTGATTGCTTCTATAGTTTTTGCTTTACATAGTGGTATTTATGAAATATCCTGCACCTTATTCGATGAGGAAAGAGCCGACGATCCCTTCACCGGGAGTGACCTCTTTAGCAAAACTAGAAAAGCCTCAAAAACACTCCATTTAAAATCACTCGATTCTACAACGATATCAAGTTCATTACGTGAAAGGTTTTCTTAAAAATCTGTCGTAGCCCTCCGTCATTTCAGATAAGTACTAGTTAGTATTCGTGCTACGTTTGTTGACTATGTTAAGGCGTAGTGTGCGGTAGCTGATTAGTGCTTATCTATATAAGCATATGATGCGATTGGATTAGGGTAGTCGTGCGACTTTGTTGACTATGTTAAGGGTCGTGCGGGTGGGTTTAATTCAATCGGGAAATGACGGGTTGAACTTGACTAGCACTTATGATTTGTTGACTATGTTAAGGTCATATAGATGCTAGGGGTAAAATATTATTGGGAATTTCAAGAGTTGAAATTTGGAATGAGATTGCATACCTTCTATGAGATAGTTGGATCCCGATACCCGCTGCGAGTAAGAGTTACTCCTGGGAGAGTTTTACACATTACAATTAGCCGATCAAGTAGGTGTCTAAAAAGGTGTTGACGGGGTTACACCCCTGGGAAAACGAGGTTTACTTTAATTAGGTCCGTGCGAAAGCACGGGGAACCTCCCTCAAAGTACCGGCACTGGCCTGGCTGAAAGATTGGCGAACTTGTAGAGTCAATTAATCCTGGCTAGTCTTTCCTTTTAGGGTTTGAAGGAAGATTTGACTAAAACAGTGGGAGACATCCTGATTAGATAAATTGATAACCAATCTAATCTTGTAAAAGCGCACGCTGAGTGTTTTCTTCTCTCTCTCTCCTGGTTACGACTATGTCACGTCTTAATAAAGATAATAATACGGATGTATTGACCGAACCCGCTTGTTATACTGCGCTAGGGAACGTTGGTCCCGCTCTAACTTATAATTGTTATAAGACAGAGCAGCAAATAGGGGATTACCAGAATTCCCGTGCCGCCCAAACGAAGAAAGTGCATGTTGATGCATCTTCTTCGGATGTGTTCATTACACAGAACTGTTTCTCAATATCCTTTACGTCCTGGGTATTTGATACCGGATCAGGATCCCACATATGTAATTTGTTACATGGGCTACAGACAGGAATGTGTACACTCGATAGTATCCCGTACATACCCGGGACCACGGCCACAATATTCTCGGCTTAAACCGAGACATGCCGCTAGGTACAAAACAAGAATGTGTACACCCAGAACAGGTAGTGAACTGTCGAGTTACAAGTCAGTTTTCACCTTTGATTTCCCCATACCCCCAAGTTATATATGTCAGGTCAGGTATTCAGTAATCAAGAACTAATGCCAACACAGGATCAGGTAAAAGCAGGTTTGTCTGGATAGACAACAGGAACGGTCCATGAGGACTACATGTCAGGTTGTTGGCATTAGGCACGAGATCAGGTAACAGGTCGGGTCATAGTACATCAGGTCAAGTCAACAGTAAATGGTACCATGTCAGGTGTATCAATATATACCATGTGTAACAAAGTCAAGTCATGATGTAACAATATCGTGGGTGTGCTCACAAACAGATATATAATCGAACAGGGTATTTAACAACATGGAATGAGCAATGAGCTAAATAATAAGTATGTTTCATTCAATCACAAGAGTGCAGTAATACAGTGCAGCCGTTTTATTATATTAACAGGTTTGAGCACCCTTAGCGGTGCAATCGTTTAGATATTGATGCAATACAGTTATATCAAGCCTTGAATACGAATGTCCGAATGTAATAGAACTACATGGGTAAGTGCTACCATCTATTAAACAGTAAAATGTGATTAACAAGTAAACTTGGTTATTAGGTTTAAACTAGCAAACTGTAGATTTTATGTTAACTGTAAAATGATATAATGTCATATTGCAACCAAATGAGAAACGACTATACCAAGTTAAGTTTTACAGGTTTGATGTGTCAAAACATATATAAATATATCGTATAGCATGTAGCAAGGGGTACTTGCCTCGACGGGTCGCGAACCGGGAAAAAAGGAACGTAACGTCGGCGGGGAAACTCGCGACGAACGCACGGTTCACGGATTGAATCCAAACAACGAACCAAGGGACCTCACGGGTCAGGGTACTTCGCTGGATCGTCGGGACACGCCACCGGCACGGCCGGATTTCGGCGAACAGCGACAACAAAATGTCAGAATTAGTGCACAGCCAAAAGGGGAACAGGAAGATGGAAAGGAAGGATGAAGAGAAGAGATAGCTTACTGGTGTTGCAGAGGGTGTGACGGCGATGAGATCGACGGCGGTGAGGAGCCGGCGAGGAGGTTGCAGCGGTGAGGGTTAGGGCTCGGTATGGAAGTTCGGTGAAAGGAAAACGGAGAGGGAGAGGAGATGGTCGGGGTGCTGGAGTGCGCAGGTGGTGAGGAAGGCGCTGGTGATGGCGCGGGTGGCGACGACGAGGGCCGGCGGCGAGCAGGCGACTGCAGGGAGTTCTGCAGGTGGTCGCAGCAGACGTGCAGGGTGCGCGGGGGAGAAAACAAGGGTTGGTTGAGGCGAGGAGGCGGAGGCGAGGGCGACGGTGACGTTGGTGCCGGCGTCGGGGTTGCGGCGGCGACGGTGACGAGGCGGCTAGGGTTCAGCCAAAGGTTCTCGCGATGGGTTGCGTTCTGGAAAAAATATAGGGAGGGAGAAATATATAGGGAAGAGAGAGAGAGAGTTTAGAGAGAGAGAGCTAGGGAAAGATAGAGAGAGAGAGAGAGAGGAGAGCTAGGGACGAGGGGCCCACGGGTTAAGAACCTCGTGATTGGCTGGAGGAGGATTGCAGAGGGTTTAAAGAATATACAAAAGATTTGAATATCAAATTAACAGTTAAGAATATATATAGAAACGAAATATTATATGGTTTGAATATTATATTAATTTGGGATTTTGGCGCTAAATGAAACATTTCCAAATCGCGCCTGGGTCGGGTCCAAAAATTCGAAATTTAAATAATAGGATTTTAAGCGGGTTCCAAATTTTAAAATGAGGTGTTTTATGATTAAAAAACATACCCCCAAGTCGGACACCTGTACGCGCGCGTAGCCGTCCAAACTCGCCCGTTTCACCGAACGGGACTAAAACTCGATGCACGGACGCTACCACGCGGCTAGGGGTGTCGAGTAGGCCAAGATGGATATTTTTAATTTCATTTTAGATGCTAAAATTTGTTATATGCATAAATAACTTAGCCAGATAAAATTTTACAGTAAGACCTAAATAAGCAAGATAAATAAAATAAGTACTATCTAATGCTCAACCAGTAACAGAAAATAGTAGTATTGGGCTCGGGTGTTACATTATACCCAACTACAAAAAGAATTTCGTCCTCGAAATTCCAAGAATACAAGATAGAAAACTACAGAAAAAGGTGAGGAAACTTCTGCCGGATCTCATCTTCTCGTTCCCAAGTGGACTCCCCATGCGATCGATTACCCCAAGAAACAAGCACAAGGGGGATAACCTTGTTCTTAAGAACTTTTTCCCTTCGATCCACGATTTCAACCGGTCGCTCTTCAAAAGTCAGGTCTTCCCGTACTGTTAACTCCGAATGATCCAAAACGTGTGTTTCATCTCGAACATACCTTCGTAGTTGAGATACGTGAAACACATCGTGCACACCTGCCAAGGACTGCGGTAACGCCAAACGGTACGCTACCTCTCCAACACGCTCCAATATCTCAAAGGGTCCAACAAATCAAGGACTAAGCTTTCCTCGACTCCCAAAACGAATCACCCCTCTAGTCGGTGATATCTTCAAGAAAACCAAATCACCCACGGCGAACTCTAGAGGTCTTCTTGACGTGTCAGCCCAACTTTTCTGTCTGTCTTGAGCTGCTTCATATGCTTTCTGATTGTGTTAACCTTCTCAACTGTCTGCACCACCAAATCTGGTCCCAGTAATCTTCGTTCACCGACATCATCCCAACAAACAGGTGAACGGCATTTACGACCATACAACGCTTCAAACGGAGCCATCTGGATAGTTGCCTGAAAACTGTTGTTGTAAGAAAACTCCACCAAGTGTAGATGATCCTCCCACGAACCCTTGAAGTCCAACATGCATGCTCTCAACATGTCTTCAAGAGTTTAGATCGTTCTCTCCGACTGACCATCAGTTTGAGGATGATAAGCTGTGCTGAACTTCAATCGAGTCCCCAAACTTTCCTGTAAACTCCTCCAGAAGTGTGATAAGAACCGAGTGTCCCGATCGGACACGATGCTCACTGGTACTCCATGCAATCTTACAATCTCCTGCATGTACCGCTCTGCCAAAGTCTCCGTTGATTGACCAACCTGGAAAGGAATAAAGTGAGATGCCTTGGTCAACCGATCAACAATCACCCATATTGCATTGTTGCCCTTTGGACTCCGAGGTAAAGCCGTCACGAAATCCATGGTTATATGTTCCCACTTCCACTGAGGAATCGGAAGTGGTTGCAACAAACCAGCAACCCGTTGATGTTCAGCCTTAACTTGCTGACACACCAAGCACTTTGCCACAAAGCGAGCAATCTCCCATTTCATGCCTTCCCACCAGAAATGTTGTCGAATATCTCGGTACATTTTTGTGCCTCCTGGATGTACAGAGTAAGCTGAACTGTGTGCCTCCTTCATAAGCTCTTCACGAACATCTCCCTTTGGCACACACAAACGGCTACCATACCTCAACAAACCATCTTCGTGGATCAATAAATCTGTTCGTAGTCCAGCTTCAGCCTGCTCTCGAAACTTTTACAGTCTAGGATCCTGCGATTGTGCTGCTTTAATTTTCTCAATTAAAGACGACTGTACTTGCAACTGCATCAACTGTCCCATAGAACGCGGTAGCACAACCTCCAAGTCAAATCTTCGAAAATCTGCAATGATCTCCCTCTGCGTAGTTAACACCTGAATTGTTGGTAACCGACTAAGCGCATCCGGCACGACGTTAACTTTCCCCGGATGGTACTTAAGATCAAGATCGTAGTCGGCCATCAGCTCCAACCATCTACGCTGCCTCATATTCAACTCCTTCTGAGTGAACACATACTTCAAACTCTTGTGATCTGTAAAAACTTCGACTCTCTCGCCCAAAAGGTAGTGTCTCCAAATCTTCAAAGCGAAGATCACAGCCGCAAGCTCCAAGTCATGAGTTGGATAATTCTTCTCATGGGTCTTCAGTTGTCTCGATGCGTATGCTACAACCTTCCCATGCTGCATCAAAACACATCCCAATCCTTTCCCAGATGCGTTGCTGTGAATCATCAATCCTCCGGAATTGTCTGGCACGGTCAGAATTGGGGCGGTTATCAACTTCTGCTTCAACGTCTCGAAAGCTAACGCACACTTATCCGTCCATACAAAAGGTACCTCCTTGCGCGTAAGCTTAGTCAACGGCTCTGCCAAACGAGCGAAGTTCTCTACAATTCTCCTGTAGTATCCGGCTAATCCAAGGAAACTTCTTATCTCAGCAACATTCTTTGGAATCGGCCAATCTCGAACTGCTGCAATCTTTTCGGGATCGACGGCGATTCCATCGCCCGACACAACATGCCCCAGAAACTTCACTTCCTCCAGCCAAAATTCGCACTTACTCAACTTCGCAAACAATTTCTCTTGCCTCAACGTCTGCAGTGCGATCCTCAAATGCTCAGCATGCTCCTCAAAACTCTTCGAGTAAACCAGAATATCGTCAATGAACACCACGATAAACTGGTCCAAGAAAGGTGAAAAGATTCGGTTCATCAAGTCCATGAATATTGCCGGCGCATTCGTTACTCCGAAGGGCATTACTAGGTACTCGTAATGTCCATACCGAGTGCGAAACGCCGTCTTGCAAATATCTTCTGCTTTCACTCGGACCTGATGATATCCGGATCGCAAGTCCAGCTTCGAGAATACCCTCGCGCCACTAAGCTGCTCAAAAAGTTCTCCAATGCGAGGGATCGGGTACTTGTTCTTAATAGTCACCCGGTTTAATTCTTGATAGTCGATGCACATCCTTCTCGTGCCATCCTTCTTCTTTACTAGAAGAACTGGAGCTCCCCAAGGCGAGTTGCTGCTTCGAATCCAACCTTTCTCAAGTAATTCAGCAACCTGTTTCTTAACTTCTTCCAACTCTACTGGCGCCATTGGATAATACGCTTTAGATACTGGCGCTGCACTAGGAATAAGGTCAATTGCGAACTCCACGTCTCGCGTCGGCGGTAAACCCGATATATCTTCAAATACGTCCATAAAATCGCGAACCACCGCCGGCTCTTCACTACCATCAACTTCCATAGCTGCAAGAATATTGTTTGTCGGCCTAACCCTAAACTCGACTGGCCCAACAGAACTGCTTCCTCCAGTGAAGGTAAACTCAGGATGTCCGGAAATCTGGAAAATTACTTTCTTTGCCCTACAGTCAATGTGGACGTGGAAAGTGCCAAGAAAATCCATTCCCAAGACAACTTCATAGCTTCCCGTATCTATCACCAAGAAATCTGCAAAGAGTTCCCGTCCGCACACAACAACCGTACAATCTCTACACTCCCTACTAGCTATGATCATCCCATTCCCAGTGTGTATGTCCCAGAAACTAGACAGGGTCGTGCAAGTAATCGAGTGTGTAGTTATAAATTTGGATGACATAAAACAGTGGGATGCACCAGAATCAAATAATGCCAATGCGGGAAAACCATGAACGAGTAAAGTACCTGAAACCACTTCTCCTGACGCCTTGGCCTCCTCAGCTGTCAAGGTAAAAGCTCGAGCCTGATTAGGTCCTTGAGTCAGCTGTTTCTGCCCTTGGAACGGTCTCTACGGAGGCTTCTGTATCTCATCTCTCGTGCAAAGCTTCGACGGACAGGCACCAACTGCGTGATCAGCCGCTCCACAAACCAAACAGAGTCCCAGCCTCCTTCGACAATCCTTTTGCATGTGGCCAGGTAAATTGCAGTGGTTACAATTCATGCTCTTTCTTCGATCGACGACCACAGGCTTCTTCATGGGTGCTACACCTCGACGGTCCACTGGAATACCCTTGTGACCATGAGCTCGGTTAGGTACAAATGCAGGCTTCCTGGCCGCAACTGCTGTCTGCTGCAAGCTCCCTTTCATCCCAGATAAACTCTGTTGTTCCCGAGCTACCGTAAGAACCTGTGAGAAAGTGGTCAAACCCAGGGAGACAATCTGCCTCTGGATGTCCACATCCAAACTGCGTATGAACCTTCGTGCCCTGTCTGCCTCGTTGGCGACTAAAGGTCCAGCGAAACGGCTGAGTCTCGTCCATTCTGCTGCATGCACGTCCACGGGTGCTCCATTCTGCCTCAGCCCAATAAATTTCTCTTCCATTTCCTCCCGTGCAGTCCGCGGGAAGAAATTCTCTAGGAAACTCTTAGAAAAATCCGCCCAACTAATTGGCTTGGGCAAGCAGGTCTTGATTTGTTGTGATTTAGCGTGCTTGCGCTTTCTAAAAGATAGATCAAAAATACTTGTTAACCGCAATCAAAAACGGCGTCGCATGAAGCTAGCCGGTGAGTACGGGTCGGTCCACAGGGATGTTGTGAATCTCCTAATCGCGCTAACGAGTTAATTCCGAAGGGTGTTCGGATTGATTATTAAATCTAAAAATTGAAGTTGTATGATACTAGGATTAGAAACTTGCTAGGATTAGGTTTAGGGAAAATTTGGTAAACAAAGATCTACACCTCTTTCCATTGCCTTTAATTAAATATATCATATTAGTGTTATGGTAAATCTTAACAAAGGGGATTAGGATGATTGGGAAGATGATTCTTCCTCTAGATCCTTGTCCTTCCTTTCTTAATCTTTACCCTAACCTCCATGGAAAACCTAAAAATCCGGGCCTTTATACTACGGTATCACCGCTACCTCGAGGGATAGAGTGCCGTAGGGAGCGGAATAAGAAGGTATGCATGGAGTTCTAATGTTCATAAAAGATTGGTAACGAAAAGAGATGAGAGATCTTCATCTCTCAAATCCTTCCCTATTCCTAACCCTAACAAGCGAGGAAACTACTCGCTCATTAGGGAATTAAAATACATTTACCTAGGGCAGAGAATAAAAGATTAACTAGGGCAAGAAATTAAATTTATCTATAGCAAGAATAGAAAATTAACCTAGAGCAGAAAATAAAGAACTTACAACTTGATGCTCTCCAAAATAATTCTGAAATTTATTAATGAAGGGAGGCATAAGAAATTACAATGAGTAGAGTTCCTATTTATAGAGAATAGGAAACCCTAGGTTACAATTGATTTGCATGTCTACATTTACCAAAATATCCTTAGGAAGACCTAGTCAAAGTAGACTTCAAGCTTTGGTAAAATTTTATGTCTCTGTCTTTTATTAAAAGGAAGTATTGGGCCTTGAAATTTTCTTTGTAGGCTCTTCTGTCTTTGGGCTTCCTTATTATTTGGTTCCTTTATTAAAATAGCTTCTATGTTTCTTCCAGATCTCCAGTGAATAATTGTGGTGGACTTTTAACCGTTCACTTTGTAATCTTGGACCTTGCATTGCCTTGTACTTTGTGAATTTTATCTTTGATGTCGGCTTAATCAAGAGTCTTCTGTTTGTTGATCAAAGTCCACTTTTGTATCGTCTTTTCATCGTTTTCACTGTTTTCGCTCCAAGAACCTGTAACCTGTAATATGTAGCAGACATGCGTCAAAAGCACCTGTTTATTTATAAAAAGAATAAGAATGAGGAATATAATAATGCAATATTATGGAGTGAACAAATACCCCCAAACTTATCTTTTGCTCGTCCTCGAGCAAACTTATTTTTATTCACTAAAATCCTAACCGCACTTTCGCAGGGAAACGCGATTGCACTGAGCACGTGCAACAAGCCGTTAAACCTCTAGGTGTCCCTAGTAGGAGGAGTGTTGTCTCCTGAGGGTTTTCAGCGGATACTACCCACAAAATCCTATCAATTTGGCTTTTTGACTTTTATTCTCCAATTAGGTTTTCTAAGTAAGAATTCTATTATCTTTTACTTGTAAATTATCCACCCACATTCTTCACAATTCCTCATTATTCAACTTAAGATTATATATGCTCTGTAGACTTACATAGCTTTCGGCATCTCTTAAGTTTTCCTTCTAGGGTTCCATCTCCACTTAGGAATTTCTATCAACTCTATTAAAGATACAAGTTCTATCTTTCATTCCTCTCTCTTATCTAAATTCCAATCACATATCCCTACGTGTGTGTATAAGTCACCCCTACACTTGGAAATTCAAATCAAGCAATCATACCCTTGTCCGTTGTCCAAAGCACTTATTAATTGGTGAATTTTTAAATGAATTTTGCTACACATCCTTCATGCGACAGTTAATACTTCTTGAGGTACCAACAACCGATTACAAGATGCGTTAGCACTTTAAAGCGTAATTCCTAGTCTTGCAACACCCAAGGCTTTTAGCAGTGACTCCCAAACCAGTTGGTCTAAGGCACTAGGTGATGAGGCACCCTCGCTAAATATTTTTCTATTTTTACAGCCTTAAGTAATCACAAAAATCAGTGTCCATTTTTTTTTATTCTTTATTCACACTTTTTTCTTTTATTTTCTTCGTACTAAGGACTTTAGACAAGAGCATTTCAAGGTCTCTTCTACTATTCCAAGTTTCAAGGTACGTGATTGTGCAAATTGTAGGGTATACATTTTCAGAATCTAGACTTAAGCTAGGAATTATTTTTCAAACTTATACTCTAATAAGAACATCAATACTTTTTCTTTGTTTCAACTTAGCCCAAAAAGTGAACCCAAAATTTGCCTATTTCTAAATAAACTACAAGGCATATACTTTCTACCGTTAAACTTTTAAGGAAGGTTATTTTTAGGGTTTTTAATTTACTAAGTCTAAGATCTAGTTGTTCCTAGCTAGTTAACCTATTTGTCAAACTCAAGTCAACTAGCCAAAATTGAATACAATAATTTTTATAATTTTTGAAAATTTTCAATTTTTATGGGTTTTCAAATAAATATGCAAATGCAAAAATATGTACAAATGAATGCGAAGGAAGAAGACGTACCGAGCATACCCCCAAACTTGAACTTGACAGTGTCCTCACTGTCATGCTAATCCAAGAGGGTCAAAATGTCGGCACTCCCCATTTTATTTATTTATATATTTTTTTATATTATTTTTTTTATTTAGAAAAAGAAAACAAAAATATATATACATATATACAACAAGGCTCCCCCCAAACTTAAGCTTGGCCTTACACAAGCCAAAGGTTAGCACCAACCATTCAAAAATCTTATCGTGGTAATGGTATAGTTGGTAAAATAATGGGGTGTAGCGGAAAGAAATGAGAAGCACGCGAGACCGTGTGGAAAGAAGAATGGTAGAATATGGTCTCGGTGGAGGAGAAGAATGGCGGAAAGGAGAAAGAAGGGTCGCGCGAACTTGAGGGTGTAAATCGAGTGAATAAATTAGCGCAATATGTGATGTCCGATATGTTATAAGCGATTGCGCTAACCTATCAACCCGTCGGGAAATGGGGTCAAATCCCTCAAGATTCGCAAGAAAATATGGGTACGCCGAACTTGGTATTTGAGATGAAAGCGTAACGGTCACTTGCATGGTCGGAACAATAGGAAGGACGAAAGGGAGTGAATTAGGGATAGTCTCATTCTTACCGTAGTAAACTGTGTCGAACTGGAAAGATTCCATCAATGGTTCGAAACGACTGTAAGCAACCGAGTCTGATGGATTAACTAACTCATCTGAAAATGCAAAGGACTCAAACTCGGGCGGTGAGACTTCAACATCGTCCGAAAAAGTGAAACACTCGTACGTGTCATCGACTGTGAGAACTGAGTCAGTTTCAAAGGAAAAGTTTTCAAGCTCACAGTCGTCAAGCGTGAAATGAGGAGTGGTCGGAACGATGGAAAAGAGGGAAGGTGATATAACAGTCAAAGGTTCAGGAGGATGAATTGGAAAATCAGACACATCAAACAAAAATGATTCAACCTCAATATTATCCTCAAGACTCTCCTCAATACTATCCTCAATATTCAACTCATCCATGCCATTATCATCAAAGTCTAGACGCATATGAGATTCGGGAGAAACATTTAATAACTCAGGATGATGATTTGAACATAAAATTTCAAGCAAATCGACAGGTGCATCATCCGAAATATTCCCGGCGTCTATATTCTCAATCAAGTGAAAATCAATTTCTTTAGACACCTCATCAAAAGTATGGATATCTATCGATTTAGTTTCTAGAGTGGAGGTGTAAAGATCGAAAGAATTAGGTGCGGTTTCACTCGAAAGGGGTTCCTCACAATCTGGCAAATCAAACACTACAAAATCGCACAACTCATTTTTATTTTGAACTTGTGAATCATTTAGGACATTCGATGGAAAACTGGAGTTGTGGGCTTCAATTGGGTAAGGGTAGGTTTGATTTGGAAATCCTCTCTCATTCTCACTCTGTCCAACCGCCTCCTTATACATTAAAAATTTTTGAGCTAGCGGGAAACTAGCTACCGGTTCAGCAGGTTGCATAAGGGTGGCCACGGATGCTTCCACATTCCTAACCATTTTGTTTGTTGCTGCGATATACGCCTCCAACGCCTCTTCCAAACTAGACTTGGGTGGTAAGGGGGTTTCGGTAAAAAATTCGAAATTGTTTGGATATGTGAAACTCCCTAATGGCTGTGTAGAAACATTGTCTAGTGACGGTGGAAAAGTCGGGTAGGACTGGTAGGAAGTGGGTGATTGGACAGGGGTAGGGTCAACATATGGATAAAAAGGTGAATAGTCGTGCGGATCCCTATAACTGGATGTGTGGAGAGGGGTGAAAGATCGGCTGCGAGATTGAGCAATATGCTCAGCAATGGACATCGGCTTAGGAGTGACAGAAGGACTTGAAAAAGTGGTATCAACATATGGAGGTGGTAAAGATTGACTTGGTTGACACAAAGTGGGTTGAAAAGTCGAATTGTTTCTCCTAGATGCCTCTATTTGATCTTTCAAAGATATTTTAGGCATGTAAGGATCGTCTTTAAATTGATCGAACAAATTACCGAACGATGCAAAATTAGGTTCGGGATACCAAAGTTCGGCAAGTGATTTATTATGTGGGGTACCCATGTTGTAAGAGGAAAGGGTGAAAGAAAGAAGGTTGGTTGGTGCAAGGATTTATTTGCAGCAAAAGATTGCAAGTTTTCTATAAAAGATTTGTCCCTTTTCTTCTTTTTTTTCTTTATTTGGAAATTGTTGCAAAAATATTTTTGATAAAAGATATGCAACAGAAAAATATTACTTGCAATCAATTATTATTTTAAGCATATCACAAAGAATCTTTATTTGGAAAAAAAAAATTGTTGCAAAAAGATATTCGAGAAAAGATATGCAACAAAAAAGATTACTTGCAATCAATTATTATTTTAAACGAGGCACAAAAATCCTGCACAAGATTGTTATTTGGAAAGAGAAAGATTTTTAAAACGCAAAGAATCCTGCAGGAGATTTTTCAGAAGATATATTGGAGATTTGCAGAGGAGGAGATCAGAAGACTTACAGATTTTTTTTATTTTTTTTTACCGCGCATCTGCCTCTTGTTTTTTTTTTTTTTTTGAACCGATCAGGCCGCGGCGGTTCCGCGGCCGGAAAGAGCCGCCGGTTTTTTTTTTTTTTTTTTTTTTTGCGGCACTAGATCGCGCGGTTGACCGGCAACGGCGCCATTTGATTTGTTGTGATTTAGCGTGCTTGCGCTTTCTAAAAGATAGATCAAAAATACTTGTTAACCGCAATCAAGAACGGCGTCGCATGAAGCTAGCCGGTGAGTACGGGTCGGTCCACAGGGATGTTGTGAATCTCCTAATCGCGGTAACGAGTTAATTCCGAAGGGTGTTCGGATTGATTATTAAATCTAAAAATTGAAGTTGTATGATACTAGGATTAGAAACTTGGTAGGATTAGGTTTAGGGAGAATTTGGTAAACAAAGATCTACACCTCTTTCCATTGCCTTTAATTAAATATATCATATTAGTGTTATGGTAAATCTTAACAAAGGGGATTAGGATGATTGGGAAGATGATTCTTCCTCTAGATCCTTGTCCTTCCTTTCTTAATCTTTACCCTAACCTCCATGGAAAACCTAAAAATCCGGGCCTTTATACTACGGTATCACCTCTACCTCGAGGGATAGAGTGCCATAGGGAGCAGAATAAGAAGGTATGCATGGAGTTCTAATGTTCATAAAAGATTGGCAACGAAAAGAGATGAGAGATCTTCATCTCTCAAATCCTTCCCTATTCCTAACCCTAACAAGCGAGGAAACTACTCGCTCATTAGGGAATTAAAATACATTTACCTAGGGCAGAGAATAAACAATTAACTAGGGCAAGGAATTAAATTTATCTATAGCAAGAATAGAAAATTAACCTAGAGCAGAAAATAAAGAACTTACAACTTGATGCTCTCCAAAAGAATTCTGAAATTTATTAATGAAGGGAGGCATAAGAAATTACAATGAGTAGAGTTCCTATTTATAGAGAATAGGAAACCCTAAGTTACAATTGATTTGCATGTCTACATTTACCAAAATATCCTTAGGAAGACCTAGTCAAAGTAGACTTCAAGCTTTGGTAAAATTTTATGTCTCTGTCTTTTATTAAAAGGAAGTATTGGGCCTTGAAATTTTCTTTGTGGGCTCTTCTGTCTTTGGGCTTCCTTATTATTTGGTTCCTTTATTAAAATAGCTTCTATGTTTCTTCCAGATCTCCAGTGAATAATTGTGGTGGACTTTTAACCGTTCGCTTTGTAATCTTGGACCTTGCATTGCCTTGTACTTTGTGAATTTTATCTTTGATGTCGGCTTAATCAAGAGTCTTCTGTTTGTTGGTCAAAGTCCACTTTTGTATCGTCTTTTCATCGTTTTCACTGTTTTCGCTCCAAGAACCTGTAACCTGTAATATGTAGCAGACATGCGTCAAAAGCACCTGTTTATTTATAAAAAGAATAAGAATGAGGAATATAATAATGCAATATTATGGTGTGAACAGGTCTCTTCCACAAGCCACCACTCTCGGGCGTAGTCCACTAGCTGAATGCGCACCACATCAACCCTTTTGTCCTCTGGAATCTGTGCCGCAATCAGCAAATTCTCCGTGTCGACTAGCCACTGCTCGGCTGGCAACGGCTCCTCCAAACCAGTGAATGTAGACGGACCCAAACGTCTGAAATCTGCCACGGTCCCTACTCGGTCAACTGGTTTAGCTCCAGCGTTGTTTACAGACTGCTGAACGATCTGCAAACCTTCCTGAAACGAATCTGCTTGCTGCTGGATCGGCTCAGTCTGCCTCTTCTGATTTTCCAGCATTTCTCTTATTACTCCCAGCATGGCGGCTTCGTCCACACGCCTCTGGTATGTCTTGAAATTCTTATCTGCCATATTCCTGAAATCAAAAACACCCAACATTAGCATGATGATAGATTCAATATATAGATCAAGGCTAGAACTCCAAGATACTTAAATAGAGTACCGCATTGTAACTATGCCGCGGTATCATAGCCACAATTACTTAACTCCACCCAAGTCGCCTAAGTCCTAGAGATAACAAGAAATCAGGTTTTTCGAGTCGACTTGCAAAGTAAGTTTGCACGTCGTAAAAGATATAATCAGGAAGGATGTGATTCAAGAATGGTAAACGGCAAAGTGGCAGGACATGTTTCCTAACACGGGTATTCTGATTCGTGTATTGGGTACAATACCCAACTACAAAAGAATCAACCCAACTAACCTATGGCTCTGATACCAAAAGAACCATGTCACGCCCCGCTTCCCAGATTACGCTAGATTGGGCATGTGACATAGCCAACCATGCTACCTGTGGGTAGGAAGTATCCATCCACAGTCACATTACGGCTGTAGAGATATCAAGAACAAGACAAAACTATCTAAAACATGTCCATAATCTAGAATAACAAGAGTCAATAATAAATAAGTGCGGAAGCAAATGATCCAATACAAATAACTGAAAGGTACGTCCCATAATGCGGGCTCACATCAGGAAATAAATGCAGGAAATAAAACTAACCACTACTGGACTCACAACTCAGCCTGCTGGCTGAAGTACTCCTGCTCGGACTGCGACAGTGGTACAGAATCTGGGCCATGCAAAACCCAGATGTCAGCGCGTCATTTCAACCAGTAATATAATAAGAACAATGTAACATGCAATGCAAAATAATCATGAATAAGCAATAATGTGAAACAAGCAGTGCAGGGTAGTGTGCAGTGGGTAACTAAACTGTTCTATCAGGTTTTCTAGTCTAAAGTCTTTGAAATCAATTGATGAATCGTCGATATAACTCAATAGTATCCCGTACATACCCGGGACCACGGCCACAATATTCTCGGCTGCAGCCGAGACATGCCGCTAGGCACAAAACAGGAATGTGTACACTCGATAGTATCCCGTACATACCCGGGACCACGGCCACAATATTCTCGGCTTAAACCGAGACATGCCGCTAGGTACAAAACAAGAATGTGTACACCCAGAACAGGTAGTGAACTGTCGAGTTACAAGTCAGTTTTCACCTTTGATTTCCCCATACCCCCAAGTTATATATGTCAGGTCAGGTATTCAGTAATCAAGAACTAATGCCAACACAGGATCAAGTAAAAGCAGGTTTGTCTGGATAGACAACAGGAACGGTCCATGAGGACTACATGTCAGGTTGTTGGCATTAGGCACGAGATCAGGTAACAGGTCGGGTCATAGTACATCAGGTCAAGTCAACAGTAAACGGTACCATGTCAGGTGTATCAATATATACCATGTGTAACAAAGTCAAGTCAAGATGTAACAATATCGTGGGTGTGCTCACAAACAGATATATAATCGAACAGGGTATTTAACAACATGGAATGAGCAATGAGCTAAATAATAAGTATGTTTCATTCAATCACAAGAGTGCAGTAATACAGTGCAGCCGTTTTATTATATTAACAGGTTTGAGCACCCTTAGCGGTGCAATCGTTTAGATATTGATGCAATACAGTTATATCAAGCCTTGAATACGAATGTCCGAATGTAATAGAATTACATGGGTAAGTGCTACCATCTATTAAACAGTAAAATGTGATTAACAAGTAAACTTGGTTATTAGGTTTAAACTAGCAAACTGTAGATTTTATGTTAACTGTAAAATGATATGTCATATTGCAACCAAATGAGAAACGACTATACCAAGTTAAGTTTTACAGGTTTGATGTGTCAAAACATATATAAATATATCGTATAGCATGTAGCAAGGGGTACTTGCCTTGACGGGTCGCGAACCGGGAAAAACGGAACGTAACGTCGGCGGGGAAACTCGCAACGAACGCACGGTTCACGGATTGAATCCAAACAACGAACCAAGGGACCTCACGGGTCAGGGTACTTCGCTGGATCGTCGGGATACGCCACCGGCACGGCCGGATTTCGGCGAACAGCGACAACAAAATTTCAGAATTAGTGCACAGCCAAAAGGGGAACAGGAAGATGGAAAGGAAGGATGAAGAGAAGAGATAGCTTACTGGTGTTGCAGAGGGTGTGACGGCGATGAGATCGACGGCGGTGAGGCGCCGGCGAGGAGGTTACAGCGGTGAGGGTTAGGGCTCGGTATGGAAGTTCGGTGAAAGGAAAACGGAGAGGGAGAGGAGATGGTCGGGATGCTGGAGTGCGCAGATGGTGAGGAAGGCGCTGGTGATGGCGCGGGTGGAGACGACGAGGGCCGCCGGTGAGCAGGCGACTACAGGGAGTTCTGCAGGTGGTCGCAGCAGACGTGCAGGGTGCGCGAGGGAGAAAACAAGGGTTGGTTGAGGCGAGGAGGCGGAGGAGAGGGCGACGGTGACGTTGGCGCCGGCGTCGGGGCTGCGGCGGCGACGGTGACAAGGCGGCTAGGGTTCAGCCAAAGGTTCTCGCGATGGGTTGCATTCTGTAAAAAATATAGGGAGGGAGAAATATATAGGGAAGAGAGAGAGAGAGAGAGTTTAGAGAGTGAGAGCTAGGGAAAGATAGAGAGAGAGAGAGGAGAGCTAGGGACGAGGGGCCCACGGGTTAAGAACCTCGTGATTGGCTGGAGGAGGATTGCAGAGGGTTTAAAGAATATACAAAAGATTTGAATATCAAATTAACAGTTAAGAATATATATAGAAACGAAATATTATATGGTTTGAATATTATATTAATTTGGGATTTTGGCGATAAATGAAACATTTCCAAATCGCGCCCGGGTCGGGTCCAAAAATTCAAAATTTAAATAATAGGATTTTAAGCGGGTTCCAAATTTTAAAATGAGGTGTTTTATTATTAAAAAGCATACCCCTAAGTCGGACACCTGTACGCGCGCGTAGTCATCCAAACTCGCCCGTTTCACCGAACGGGACGAGAACTCGATGCACGGACGCTACCACGCGGCTAGGGGTGTCAAGTAGGCCAAGATGGATATTTTTAATTTCATTTTAGATGCTAAAATTTGTTATATGCATAAATGACTTAGCCAGATAAAATTTTACAGTAAGACCCAAATAAGCAAGATAAATGAAATAAGTACTATCTAATGCTCAACCAGTAAAAGAAAATAGTAGTATTGGGCTCGGGTGTTACACATATCAATGCGACCCGACTGGCTGAAGTTACATATAGATGCATATTTAAATTAGTTTGAATTTACATCTTGTGAAACTTGCCGGTCATGTCACAGAGATAAGATGACCACAGCTCCGTTTATTGGAAACAGAGAAAGAGTTAGTGAACTCTTGGGATTGATACATGCTGATGTATGAAGGTCCCCTGTCTACACATGCCAAGATCGGTTCTTTGTACTTCATTACATTCACTGATTATCTCTCAAGATTCGGACATATGTTCCTGTTGAAACACAAATCTGGAACTTTTGAGAAATTCAATTAATATAAGTTAGAAGTAGAGAACCAAAACGGGTATAAGTATTATGTCCTTTGATGAGATCAAGGAGGAGAATACTTGAGCACGAAAATCCTGGACTATTCTAAAGGAGAATGAGATTCTCTCTCAGTATTACTCCTCTGTATACACCATAGCACGATGGTATATCGGGGCAGAGCAATTGCACCCTATGTGATATGGTGTGCTCTATGATGAGTACTACTGAGTTTCCTATTTTCCTTTTGGGAGTTATGCACTTGAGAAGCTGCATACTTATTGAAAAGGGTTCAAATCAAATCAGTTGCCTACCACTTCATATGTGATATGAAATGGGAAGAGCCCATAGCTTAAGTATGTTAAGATTTGGGGTTGTCCAGCCTATGTCTAAAAGTATAATCCGGACAAGCTCGAGGCAAAGTCAGTCCTGTAGAACTTTGTTGGATATCCCAAGCATTCGCAAGGAAATATCTTCTACCTAACCGAGGAACAAAAGATGTTTTGTTTCTCAACATGCCACCTTTGTGAAAAAGAATTTCTTGTGAAGAAATTATTAGTCATGAGGTAGAACTGGAAAGAGTTCCAGCTATATAAACCGCAGCTGATGATTTGGTAGAACCAAAGGATTCAATAGTTTCCAATGAACCTCACCCTCTCCGCCGATCTAGTAGGGTTCCTCACCCACCTGAAAGATACTTCAGTTTCTTTATGACAGTGGAAGCGAGGATTGCATCATGAGATGATAACCTAACTAGTTTTGAGCAGGCCATCAAGAGTGGGACTCTGTAAGAATGGCTGGATGCTTAGCGATCTGAGATGGAATCCTTATACACCAACAAAGTATGGACTTTGGTTGCTTTATCTGAAGGGTTAAATCCCCATCAGGAGCAAGTATATCTTGAGAAGATTACTTGGTGTACATGGAAAAGTTGAGACTTTCAAAGCTATGCTTAAGTCCATCCAGATCCTACTTGCCACGGCTACATACCATAACTATGATATCTAGCGGTTGGGTGTCATGACTGCTTTTCTAAATGATAATTTAGAAGAGAGCGTCTATAAGTACACAGCCAGAGGGCTTCGTAGACAGTGTGAGCAGCGGAAACGTGAGCAAGATGTTTTATGTGATAAATCAGGCATCGCGGAGTTGAAACGTCTGTTTTGATGTGGTAGTTAAAGAGTTTGACTTCATCAAAATGGTAGATGAACCTTGTATATACAAAAAGGTAGTGGAGAGTATGGTGGTGATCCTCGTAGAGTACGTGGATGACATACTCTTGATAGGGAAAGAGTTTCCTATGCTACGCTCGATCAATCTCCGCTTATCATAAGGATTCTCCGTATAGGATCAAGATGATACCCCCTGAATCCTGGGTTTTGGATCTATGAGATAGATCTAATTAGATGTTAGGATACTCACTAGTTGTAGTGAGATGGTATTGTTGGAGATAGTGCTCTCAGAGTCAATTATTGGATCACAGGCACGTGATTGCAATGATTGAGAGAGGACCTATGCCGGTAGGACAGTCTTACTCAAGATGATAGTATGTTATCTGGTTTATCTTTATCATCGTGTACTGCTTTAGGTGACCTTACAGGTCACTATTGTGCGCTGATAGAGCCCTTAGGATTCTTGCTTGACAGCCAGCAGTATGATGGCGATCATATACGTGGGAGCTGGGGTCTATAAGCACATCCTTAAAAGGTCCCTAGTCGTGGGAGTTTTCTAGACAAGGCATCGATACTCCAGAGTAGACTAGTGTATACAGTCGAGACCCCGACGAGGGGCGATGGCCGGTCTCACAAGCCACTGGTGTTAGTTGGTTCACCTAAGATGTATACAGGTGCTCATTGGGTTATGAGTACACCGAACAGGACTCGCCGGGAACATGCTAGTTGGTCTTATACCAGACGTCAGATAGCAGTTCCCTGGTGACATGTGTACAGGTCAGTTCATCGACCTGAGATCGTCATTTGTCTCGTGTGAGTTCCTACTGTACTTTGATTACTACCCTACCACGGCTCAAAGGAGCCATGCAAACAGGTTTTAGTTGGGTACAGTCCCGAGCCACATGGAGGCGTGAGCGGATCTGCAGGGGTTCGTCTCTCCCGGTATTGGGGGTGAGGTCGCGCTGTGTCTAGGAAAGCCATTATACAAAGTCCTTGGCTAAGGCAGGAGATTTACTGGTAGGTATTCCAGTAATATCTCAGGGTGTTCTGGGCTACACTCCGACACGACTTGTACCGCTTTTGGGTGTCTGACTTTTACCAAACCCCTAGGTCCGCCATGCGATGCTCATAGACGAACGGACCGGACTGTATGGATATTGTCACTGACAGGCTCAGAAGGGTGTCAGGATGAGTTCGCTCATCGACGTCCCTTTTGGTCAATACCTAGTAGCCCGTTACGTATGGCTAATACTTCTGACGTGCTAGTGGTTAAATCCACAGTCAAGGGATTGACGAGTCTTTAGAGTCCCCCACAGACAGTTTCTCAAGTTTCGGGCGAAACGCTGTAGAGGCCGTATGGATATATGGCAGGGTTCGATCATGTACGTGCGGTATTGCACGGATCATGATCGGACGGATAATACTAGCTGGCTTTGGTTTAAGCCGGATCCTAGTATTGTACAGTGTAGATTTTGTCTCATTGCATTTGTATTCGGTCGGAATACAAATGCGGGTATGTATATACAGTCGCGGGGTTTTCCTGTAATTTATTACGGGATCAGTTTTCTGAAGTTGCCAGTTTGCATTCCGTTTCGACCATTTTCCTTTGTATCTTTCTTTGGCTGAAAATTGGTATGGAAGGGCTTATTTGCAAGCATGCAAATTTGATTAGTGGAGGGTGTTATTTGCAAGTAGTAGTATCATGATGGTTCTACCATCCCTTGACTTCTATTTCTTCATCATTGCTTGACTTTTGAGACATGATGGCTTACTTTATATGATGGGAGTAGGTTGAGAATTTTTGGTATGATCATGACTCCTCATCATCACCCATTCTTTTCTCTCTCTCTCTTACATTATTTGGTCCACTCCCTTCTCTCATTTCCTGATAAAGTTTGGCCGGCCACATGGGATGGGGGCTGTCAAAATTTAGGAGTGGGGATTTTTGGTTCTCATTAGCTTGCAAAATGTTCTCTAGTTCATCTCCAAAAGCCTATTCCTCCACTTTGACACTCATATGGAAACTTCATATAAACCCCATGAGACATATAGTTATACATTATCCTACAGCATTATTGGACACGTCGACTCGCCAACTTCGTGCCCGAGTTGCCTCGGTCCAGAGGTGGGAGCCCGTAAAAGAATCCGGCGATGTGGTGCTCTTCCGACGAAGAGATGAAGACCGGAGATTCCGCGGGGAGATCGGGACGACGACGAGAAGACCGAAGGACACGGATCGCTCGATATATCTCTCTACCCGTTCTTTAGTTTGCTAGTATTATGTTAATGGCCCGATCCGGGTTTAAAAGTCCGCGGTAGCGCCGGTTCTAGTTTTTAGAAAAGTTCTTGTATTCCGCATTTTGGCGTCGTACAGACGGCCGGGGCGCTGCCGTGCACTTACACTGGTATTAGAGCCACACCATTAACCTAATCTAGCTTTCTCTAACGTGTTTACAAGTTCGATCGAACGAAAATTCCAAAAACCGCGATTTCATGCATCAGTTTTCTGTCGAATTTTTTTTGGCTCGAAAAATTATTTGGAACATTGCAGAAATACGTGCAGGCAATTCTAAGAGCTCTGCAAAAATTTGGTGGCTTGACTTTACTGTTCCACCGTGGAACCGCGGCCAAACTCATGCATTGGCCGCGGTTCCGCGGCCATAGTGACTCCTTGTAGCACCAAATTTTTGCAGAGGGTCTTGGACTTGGAAATGGGGGTTTTGGAATATTCTGTTTAGGCCCAAATTTTCTTTGAGTGCTACAGTTGTGCTTGGGGCCCACTTCGGGAATTTTGGTCAATCGAAAATTTTAAATATGTTAGTTCACAGTATTTACATTATATCTGCGACCGTGAATGTCACTTGATCGGTAAATCCCATCTAACTGCTATAGCCCTTTTAGATGGATTTGCGAACGTGACATTCACGTTGATATTCTGTGTTGTGCTGTGATGTTACGGATTTGTCATGGGGATAGCCTGGATGCAATGGTAGTACAGTTTGGTTGTATATGTACATTTGATATTACGGGACGAGCGTCCGATATGTGGACTGCCATTACTGTCTGTTTGTATATTATTCTTTTGGGGCACGACCGGGCTGAGGTCGATGTACCCGTTGTATGTATATTTTACTTTCTGTACTAGGATTACCCCACGGAGGGGTGCACGGATAGCCGGGTTCTAGAGGGCAACGGGCCTGCATCTCATGGCGTTGATACGGAGGGGGCTTCACTCTAGAATTGGTGGGCTATTCGCCGCACTCGTAGGGGGTACAGGTTGACCCAAGGAGGGGTGCCCAAGTTACCGGATTCCGTGAAGTGCTGGGTGGTCCATTCGGGCTGTCTCGCTTCAGGTTTTGGCGGGTAACTTGCCGCGCCCGTAGGGGTCTAGTATTTCATTGCACAGGCTATCCACACGACCAGGGGAACGTCGGGTTTCAGTAGCGGCTCTATGAAACCCGGGGATCCCAGATATCTGTATTGTTCTGTGATACTTATTACATTTCTGTGATGTTGCATTTTATCACGCCTTGAGCGAATATTATATATTGATATATATACTAGTAGATGTTGTATATGTTTTGCATCCACGCTAGTCCAGTCCCCGCTCTATCGTTAGTTAAGTAACCTAACGGGTGATGACGGGACCCAGTGGCGAATGCGGATGGCATATACGTACATCATTATTTTCGTTCTTTTGTGGTGTGATCAATTGATGGGACTGCGTTGATTCAGATCAATGCAAGCTAAACAAACCTATTCTGATGTTGTTGGAACATTTTTCAAAAAGCTGTTATTGTAAGGACGTTCTCTTTTGTTTTGCACAGTGGTATTCGGTTATGAATATCCAGCACCTCAGTCGACGAGGCAAGGGCCGAGATCCCTTCACCGGGAGTGACCCCTTGAACAGAAGTTTGCGTCAGGGCAATAACTTCACTATAGTCGATTACTTTTGCTTTGCATCGTGGTATTCAGTTGGAATATCCTGCACCTCATTCTACGGGGGAAGAGCCGAGATCCCTTCACTGGGAGTGACCTCTTTAGCAAAGGTTTTCATCACTATATTTTTATAAAAGCTATCCGGTTCCTTCAACGATATCAAGTTCATTACGTTAAAGGTTTTTCGCCAAAAACCATTCGTAGCCCTCCGTCATTTCATATGGATAGTCAATAGTATTCAAGCTGTGTTTGTTGGCCAAAGTCAAGGCACAGTGATTGGTAGCTATTGGATATTCATATGCAGCATAGATAGATGCGTTGGTTTGGGACAGTCGTACTGTCTTGTTGGCCAAAGTCAAGGGTAGGTACGGGTGGGTTCAAATTAACCTGGAGAATGACGGGTAGAACTTGACATGTGACTTATGATTTGTTGGCCAAAGTCAAGGTCATAAGAGCATGGGTAAAAATCACATCGGGAGTTTCTAAAGAAACTGAAACTTGCCAGATATGCGCATACCTTCTGGAGTGTGATAGCGTGAGTGGATTCCATTACGTTATCATGCGATGATAGTTGGATCCCGATTCCCATTGATGAGTTGGTTTACTCCTCGGGTGATCCCGACTAATTCTCCTTTCAGGTTTGGAGGAGAATTTGACGTTACAGTGGGAGGTTTCCTGATTAGATAAATTGATAACCATTCTGATCTAGGGTAGAGTGCACGCTGAGTGTTTCTTTTCTCTCTCTCTCTTTGGCAGCGACCATGACCCGACCCTAAGACTATGACTCAGTGACCAAAATTAACCGAACATTCTTATAACACTGGCTTTTGGATTGTCAGAGTTGCAAACCTCATTGCCACTCCTACTTTTACCCTTTTCTCCAGGACACCCCGTATTACTACGAACATCCACTTCCATTGGATAAAACCATCGTATGGTTATATACGAACTCGAAGGAATTTATTCGAGGATGGTTTCCGGTTCTGGAGAAAACGAATAGGACTATTCAGTTGTCTTTTCCTTTTACCTTCTCTCAGGTTACGAGTGCTCCTTGGATTAGGACAGTACACCTATTACGCAAATTGGATAGTCTTCATCCAAACCATAGGCAGGTGCCGATCGGTAGGGAATGAAGAAAACCAATTAGCCTAACGATGGTGTACAGAAGGTAGTAAGTAAAGACAAATAAAGGGATTAGAAGGAGGGCAAAGTAAATTGCGACTGCTATTCACGACCAAACCAAGTATTTCATTACCACTCCCACTTCACCTTCGTATTTCTCCAGAACACTCCGTATCACTACGAAGATCCACAGTTTATTGGATACTCCATCGTATGGTTATATACGAACTCGAAAGGAACTTGTTCCAGTTCAGGGATGGATTCTGGTTCAGGAGAAATAGGAATAAGGTTTATTCGGTTGTCTTTTATCTTCACCTTCTCTCGCATTGCGAGTGCTCCTAGGATTAGGACAGTACACCTGTTAGCTTATTGGATAGTCTTCTTCCAAACCATAGGCTGGTGCCGAACGGTAAGGAAGGAAGAAAACCATTTGGCCTAAAGGGGTGTGCAGAAGGCAATGACTAAAGACATATGAAGGGATGTGGAGAGATGGCATAAAAATATACGGATACAGTTGTGAATCTGGATAATGGAAGAGGCATTACTAGGAATACCAGGATACCCCTACGAAACATTTCAATGTTTCAGTTTCACTGTGTACTGTTAAAAGAAAACTGATTTCCCAATTAGACACTTGCTCTAGAGTATGTATTTACCAGGTATGATTCTCACATCTGTATTGTTTTACAGATGATGAGTGGGAGTAAGTTATTTGGAGTTAGGTGATCATCCTCATTATATCGGAATTCATTGTAATTGGTGATATTTGAGGAAATCGCCTGGGTTGTTTGCCGAACGGAAAATATTTGGTTTTGAATATCCGCTGTTATGCACCAATTTCAAATTGATATATCTGTACGTCTATTTGTATAGAGTGAGATATACCTTTTTGAAATTATGTCTATGACATTTACCTATATCAGTGGATGGTTAGGTAAGGAGCATTAAACAACGGTGTAATTCTTCTTAACCATAAGTACAGTTTTCAACCTACGACGCACAGGGTTTGAGTTATTAGACTAAGAGGACTTATACAGAGGATTGTATATTGTCCAGTGTCTATTAGGACAGAGGGGTGGTACTCGTACTATATTCTGTTTACTTGTGACTTCTCTAGTTCTTAGACATGTGTTTCGTAGAAATGCAAGGTCTGAGTTTTGAGAAGTTATAGGTATATGAATAAAGTAGAGAACCAGATGTTGCAAAGTATCAGGATTCTTCAAGGTGATCGAAGATATAGATACTTATGTATGGTATTCAGTTGATAGTAATGATTAAGAGAACTTGCTTCTCTTTCAGGTTACTCATAATTGGAAGCACTCCTAAGTTGAGTAATGCTGATCGGCCTCTCTCCATTTAGTTGACATGCACTGGAGACAGCTGCATGATTTGAATCTGGTTCAATTAAATCAGTGCCTCTGTTTCTGTATTGGATATAGAACAGTTCATATCTTAACGATGTTAAGGTACGGGGAGTTGTCCAGCTTATGCTTAAAACCAGATTCTGGATAACTCAAGGCACGTTTCTGGAATGGCTGTTTGTGGGTTGACCCGGGCTATGACGAGGGTTGACTTTCTACCATCTGGAAGATCAATAGTGATATTGTTCTAGACTCGCCACAGTTTTAATAAAAATGGATTTTTTCAGAAAACAGTAGTGGGAGTATGGTAGAACTGGAAGTGATTCCAGAACCGCAAACGATTACTGAAAATTTGATAAGAACCTAAAGATTCAATCTGACTTGACATTCCATTGGCCACTCCGCGGATATGGTGGGTAACCTCAGACACTCGAGAGGTATTTCGGTATGCTCAAAGACGGTGACAGGGAGGTTCTTGTTTACCCAGACTTGTCATTGCTGTTGTTCCAGACTGTGAGACCCGGCAGGAGGATGAGTATAGCGTCGTTCTAAACTAGCTTTAGAAGTGTACGTCTATATGACTCTGCCAGAGAGTTGTCGTAGTCAGTGGAAGCAGCGGAAGCATAGTGGACAAGTTGCTTATGTCTATTTATAGACTAAAGCAGATATAGCGGAGATAGATCATCTATTTCTGACGTGACAGTCATAGGTTTGACTTCATCAGAATAGGGGATGGATCTATTAGGAACGTAGTAGCGTGTGATGTCCTGGTATTTGGATGACATACACAGAGTAGGAAGTGAAATTCTTTTACTATGGTCGGTTATACTTTGGTCGTCA
Organism: Agapanthus africanus; assembly: GCA_030015575.1. Classification (NCBI taxonomy): domain Eukaryota; kingdom Viridiplantae; phylum Streptophyta; class Magnoliopsida; order Asparagales; family Amaryllidaceae; genus Agapanthus; species Agapanthus africanus. Next base: position 98,778,978 of record CM057337.1, read on the forward strand.
CACAGTGGTTTCTCCATAAAGGAAATGAATTTCATATCAGACATTCTGGTTACTGGATCTATGGTTTTAGATCTAGATTTGGGCAGTTTACCAATCAGGGTACTTAGACAGCATTCTAGAAGTGCTTTAGAATGGACGACTCCTGGCATGGTGGTGTACCTGCAGGTGATGGAGTCACCCTCTCTAAAGGTGTCTTACAGACTAAAGGGGAGAGGGATGTGCATGATTGGCAGATCACTTGCTTAGGAAATTGAGTCAATCATGAGATGTCAAGTACCACACCAGATGTTGTTTTTGCACAAGCTGCAATAAGTTGATATTGATCCAATCCTGGAGAAACATTCGGAAGCAGTTTTAGAACATAAGTGCATGTTCTAGGGATATGATAACGATAGCTTCATTCGGGAGACGGTTATCATTCCAGGATTCCAAGGTGACATGGATGACAGAGTGAGTTTCAGAGTTATAGTTTTCCCTCTGACGAGGGGCAGTATTTTGGACAGGTGGTCCAAGCGGATACTGAGGAAGGCATGGCCCAGGATACTGATTAAGTTCAGTTAACGATACAGTCTGAGAAGTTTGGATTTGGAGTTCATTTATGAACTAGGTCCTATCAGATATCCAGACATACTCTAAGATAGGTATTGCTCATTTCGGGAGATGGCTTTCTCCGCGAACTTGAGATAAAGAGAGACATAGAAAGAAACATCAGAGCGGATCCACTCACTGAGGCTATTCCTCAAACGCATTAGTTTCGCAAACGGGTTTTATGAGACTGATGAGTAGAGGAGTTGGGTGTTCGGTATCACACGGGCTGTGAGTATGCGACATCGCAATAATTAGCCTTGAGTGCAAGTGGGAGATTATTGGAGATAGTGCCCTCAGAGTCAATTATTGGATCACAAGCACGTGATTGCAATGATTGAGAGAGGATCTATGCCGGTAGGACAGTCTTACTCAAGATGATAGTATGCTATCTGGTTTATCTTTATCATCGTGTACTGCTTTAGGTGACCTTACAGGTCACTATTGCATGCTGATAGAGCCCTTAGGATTCTTGCTTGACAACCAGCAGTATGATGGCGATCATATACGTGGGAGCTGGGGTCTATAAGCACATCCTTAAAAGGTCCCTAGTCATAGGAGTTTTCGAGACAGGGCATCGATACTCCAGACTAAACTAGTGTATACAGTCGAGACCCCGACGAGGGGTGAAGGCCGGTCTCACAAGCCACTGGTGTCAGTTGGTTCACCTAAGATGTATACAGGTGCTCATTGGGTTATGAGAACACCGGACAGGACTCGCCGGGAACATGCTAGTTGGTCTTATATCAGACGTCAGATAGCAGTTCCCTGGTGACATGTGTACAGGTTAGTTCATCGACCTGAGATCGTCATTTGTCTCGTGTGAGTTCCCACTGTACTTTGATTACTACCCTACCACGGCTCAAAGGAGGCGTGCAAACAGGTTTTAGTTCGGTACAGTCCCGAGCCACATGGAGGCAGTGAGCGGATCTGCAGGGGTTCGTCTCTCCCGGTATTGGGGGTGAGGTCACGCTGTGTCTAGGAGAGCCATTACATGAAGTCCTTGGCCAAGGCAGGAGATTTACTGGTAGGTATTCCAGTAATATCTCAGGGTGTTCTGGGCTACACTCCGACACGACTTGTACCGCTTTTGGGTGTCTGACTTTTACCAACCCCCTAGGCCCGCCATGCGATGCTCATAGACGAACGGACCGGACTGTACGGATATTGTCACTAACAGGCTCAGTAGGGTGTCAGGATAAGTTCGCTCATCGACGTCCCTTTTGGTCAATACCTGGTAGCCCGTTACGTATGGCTAATATCTCTGATGTGCTAGTGGTTAAATCCACAACCAAGGGATTGACGAGTCTTTAGAGTCCCCCACAGACAGTTTCTCAAGTTTCGGGCGAAACGCTGTAGAGGCCGTATGGATATATGGCAGGGTTCGATCATATACGTGCGGTATTGCACGGATCATGATGGGACGGATAATACTAGCATGCTTTGGTTTAAGCCGGATCCTAGTATTGTACAGTGTAGATTTTGTCTCATTGCATTTGTATTTGGTCGGAATACAAATGCGGGTATGTATATACAGTCGCGGGGTTTTCCTGTAATTTATTACGGGATCAGTTTTCTGAAGTTGCCAGTTTGCATTCCGTTTCGGCCATTTTCCTTTGTATCTTTCTTTGGCTGAAAATTGGTATGGAAGGGCTTATTTGCAAGCATGCAAATTTGATTAGTGGAGGGTGTTATTTGCAAGTAGTAGTATCATGATGGTTCTACCATCCCTTGACTTCTATTTCTTCATCATTGCTTGACTTTTGAGACATAATGGCTTACTTTATATGATGGGAGTAGGTTGAGAATTTTTGGTATGATCATGACTCCTCATCATCACCCATTCTTTTCTCTCTCTCTTACATTATTTGGTCCACTCCCTTCTCTCACTTCCTGATAAAGTTTGGCCGGCCATATGGGATGGGGGCTGTCAAAATTTAGGAGTGGGGATTTTTGGTTCTCATTAGCTTGCAAAATGTTCTCTAGTTCATCTCCAAAAGCCTATTCCTCCACTTTGACATTCATATAGCAACTTCATATAAACCCCATGAGACATATAGTTCTACAATATCCTACAGCATTCTTGAACACGTCGACTCGCCAACTTCGTGCCCGAGTTGCCTCGGTCCAGAGATGGGAGCCCATAAAAGAACCCGGCAATGTGGTGCCCTTCCGACGAGGAGATGAAGACCGGAGATTCCGCGCAGAGATCGGGACGACGACGAGAAGACCGAAGGACACGGATCGCTTGGTATATCTCTCTATCCGTTCTTTAGTTTGCTAGTATTATGTTAATGGCCCGATCCGGGTTTAAAAGTCCACGGTAGCGCCGGTTCTAGTTTTTAGAAAAGTTCTTGTATTCCGCATTTTGGCCTCATACAGACGGCCGGGGCGCTGCCGTGCACTTACAGGTATCAATCGATCCTGAGGAGAATCACTGGAAAGGTTCCAGGGTGATAAGGACGACTGAATGTCAGTCGCAGGCATTGTCTTTACCCTCAGTGGAGGGACGGTATGTTGGAAGAGTTCCAAGCTAGATACCGTGACTTACTAGACGATTAAAAGCAAGATACATCGTTACCAAGGATGCTACCGAAGAGGCAGTCTGAATATATATAAGTTCATGAGATGAACTTCGTTGCTACCATTGTGTGACAATGGAGTTGTTGTTTTTAGCCATGGAACTACCGTCCCATCAGAAATCCCGATATAATTCTTAGGCAGTATCACCTGATCATGGAGATGGTTGATCTCCAGGGAGATCGAGGTTAGGAGAGTAGACACTGAGGACAACAGCGCGGATTCACTCACAAAGGCCTTTTTCCCAGTAGAGACTTTTATGGGATGGTTGAGTATGAGATACTTCAACCGCAGCTAATTGTTGGGTATGCGATACCACAACAGATAGCCCTAGTACAAGTGGGAGATTGTTAGTATATGTATGCCCTAGAGGCCATTACTGTACATACGATATATATTGTAGTGGATGCTTGGACATATATAGGGAGGACTTTCTTGCTCGACATGATAGTACGCTATCTGGTTACTCTTTATCTTAACATGTACTCTGATTGTTTCTATGTTACATGTTGATAAAGCCCTTAGGATATGTACTCGACTACTGGGACTATGATGAGATCATACTAGTGGGGCCACGGTAGTCGACGAGTACATCCTATAACTGTTCCTAGTTGAGGGTGTATCGAGACAGGGCATCGATACACCAGAGTAGACTAGCGTATACGCATCTTGACCCATATGATGGGCGATGGATGATCCCATATCCATCGGTGTTTGACATCAAGGATGGTGTACGGGTGCTCAGTAGAGACTGGGTACACTGGACGGACTCGCCGAGAACTCCCAGATGGTATTATACCTCACGTCAGATGGCAGATCTCTGGTGACACTGGTACAGAGTAGTCTGTAGACCCGAGATCGTCATAGAGTCTTGTGTGATTCCCACTGTGCTTTGATTTCCATCATACCACGTCCAAGAGGGCATGCAAAAAGGTGGCTTTTGGGTACAGTCCCGAATCACATGGAGGCAATGAGCGATAGGAGGGGATTCGTCTCTCCCGGTATAGGGAGTTGATGTTGCGCTGTGTTCGATTGGCTATAAATGGAAATCCCTGGTCAGGGTTGCTGAGATTTACTAGTAAGTATTATCAGTAGTTTCTCGAACTGTTATAGACCTCATATCGACACGACTTATCAAGCTACTGGGGTCTGACGTTTACCACCCCTAGGCGAGATATACGACATATCAGACGGAGAGACCGGATTGTACGGGAGTGTTACTGATTGGATTCGCGGGAGAAAGTACAGGCTTGCTTGTTGATCTTCTGATCGCTCCATACCTGGGTGGCTGTTACGTTTAGCTGACCGCTTGCAGCTTATGGGTGTTTGATATGATCATCACCTACTGCCGGCGTATTGACAATTCTTTAGAGTCCTACACAGAGGTTTCTTGACTCAGGAAAAACAGAGTAGGGGCACATATGTGATATGTGTGGGACCGAGAACAATACGTGTATGTGATACCGTATTAGATTCTCGCGATATGAGATATCGGCCAGGTATATGCGATATAGCCGGGTCATCGGATCAAGTGTTGATTCGATGAACTGATATAGATTATATTAGTCGGTTATTTATGAAATAGCTGGATTATCGGATCAAGAGTTGATTCGATAATTTAATGTATAATTATATATTTGATATATTAAATTACATTAACTGATATAAGCTCACTAGAAGATTCTTTTTCTCACTCGGGTAATACATTGATATATATATATATATGCAATATATGTTAATTGTATTATTTTATTTTGTTACAATAAATATTGTAAATGTGATATATAATATTGTAACATGTTAGGGTTATTAATGCAACATGTTTTGTGGAGAATAAATATGGTTAGGGTTTGGATTAGGGTTAAGCTTTCATGAAGCTTTCAAGAAGCTTCTTGAAGTTTTGACTTTGACTTGGATATTTTGTGATATTTTGTGATATTTGCTTAACCCAACCCAACCCTTTAACCCTAGTTATGTCTCTACCATGGTTAGCTTTCTCATTATCTACCATGGTTGCATTTCTAACCACACACTAGAGTTTCATTATTCATCACAAAAGGATTCTTCTTCTTCTTCCTTGAGTTCTTGATGGAAAAGCTTACTAGCTTTTTCATTAGTGATGAAAATGAGTGAGTTAAAGAAAACAAATGAGAGCTAAAATCCTACTTCATCATCCTAATCTATCCTAGCCATTTAGATTAGGGTGTTCACTTCATTTTGTGAGTGAGAGCTTGTGTTAATGAAACTTCAAGGTAGATCATCTTTGTTATCGAAGATCGGAAGCAAGCTTGCATCTTTCTCTTCGTGGAGCCTCTCGAGAGTCCGGAACTTGATGATCGCAGCGAAGGGACCACAACACGGAGCTTATGAAGTGAAGGACCGGACTACAAAGGTTGTAATCCCAAACTCTTAGATGTTAAAGTGTTTAACATGTTTTGTTTCGCCTAATCTCTAGTCTAAGATCTTGGTTTAGGGTTGTTCGGCACGGCTAAATTTTAAATCGGGCATGGTTGATGCCTTATAGACCCTTGTGCATGTGCCTAGTAACCCTACAGTGGTATCAGAGCCAAGCTAGAGCTTCAGGCGAAGTTTAAAGTCCGATCGAACTCCGAATACCCGTAAAACCCTAGTTTCTGGAAATTTTTCAAAAAGTTGATTTTTTCATATTAAAAATACTTTAAAAAATCATCAGGGAATTCTAAGGATAACCCTAAAACACATGCCCCTAAGGCTCTCAAAGAGCCGCGGAACCGTGGCAGGAACATGCTTGCCGCGGCGGTTCCGCAGCCAAAAAGGTGAACTGGGGACACGTGTTTGTACAGTATTATCCGTAGGTGTTTCTTCTTTTTTCTGGGTATTTTTAATTTATACTCAAGTGTTGAGTTTTCTGGATTGTATTGGGGACTCGTTGATTCGATCGGATAATTTAACTTCGTTTAAGCTTTCCGGATAATTTTTAGAAACTGTTAAAAAGTTCGAATGGATATCAATAACTCACTTTTTCTCCTGTCGGAAAATTTTTCAAAAGTTGGATTTTTTCTCGAGTTTGAAACTTCCGGAAAATCATGCAAGTAACGCGGTGGACCCTCTAGAGGAACACAAACCTTAACTCGATTATGTGACCGTCTGAACCGTCTCTGAACCTTAGGGTTTGGGGCAGTACGGCGTTGCCACATGTGAGGCGTTGGCTTGACCCTTCTACGGCTGGACCATTGGCACTGTGGCATGTGATGGATACTTTTTGAACTCCGCTCAAGTGTTGAGCTATTTGGGAAAAACTTGGGTGTTTGATTATTCGATCGGAAAGTTTAACATTGTCTATTTATCTGGAATGTGATACAATATTTGGAATCCACAAGTAGTTATGAGATAACTAATTTGAATGTTATAAATCTAGCAGTTCAGTCTCAGATGATCGGTTGCCACGGAATTTTGATGTGATCAAAAGTCCATCCCAAAACTACACTAAAAAATACGATATTTGCACGAAACGATACAATACACGATCTAAACTGAAACGAATAAGCTACGCAACACTAAAAAGACTTAATTAACAGAAAGAGATCATTATCTACTCCCACTAGCTCAAAGATCCTCGCTTTCTAAGCTCCAAGACATCCAAGAGGCAAAGCAAGGCCAAAGATGTGATTTTTTGTGTGTTTTGAGGAAGTTTTGAGATGGATTAATGAAGATTTGTGAAGCGAATGATAAGTGTTCAGTTGAGAAAATGAGAGAATGAAGAAATAAGAAAGAAATGAAGTGAGAGAGAAAGAGAGAGTGAATGATAAAGAGAGAGAGAGAGTGGAGCATAAAGAGAGAAAGAGGTGAGTGCACCCTTGCATTAACTCCTCATTAATGCAAGCCTTAAGCTCACTATGCCACCTCTCAAAAGCCAAAAGAAATATCTCACAATAAGAAATATCTAGGGAAAGGTTAAGGGTTAAAGCAAAGCAAGGATTAGGATTAGGGTTAAGTTGTCATGGTCACTAAACTAGATTAGCACAAACAAACCTTCATATTAACGTGCACACGTGCGTGCAAGCCATAACAAATAATAATAAATTATTAATTAAATGTTATAAAATGTGAGGAACCCAAATTGGTAAACTTTTTACCAAAAACCCGCATTATCGTCTAATTGACACTAACCGAAATTCTAAGGCGTTACAATAATGTAATACCCCAGGTATTATCTGGTATACCCATATATACCAGATAAGTATGGGGACCCACTTTAAAACAATGGGGAATTTTCGGAATACATTCCGAAAGAGAACAGATCTGTACTATAAATGGAATGATACCACTCTTCGATACAGAGGCTCCTTTTAAGTGAACTGGCACTACAGGAGTTTGAGAACTCCGTAGGTAAGCGTGCTTGGGCCAGGGAAGTCCCGGGATGGGTGACCTCCTGGGAAGTGGCCCTTGGTCGGGTCCGGTTCGCACCGAAGGACAAAATCGTCCGGCTTCGGCCAGAGCGGACAATACTCTCTGTATTGGGGGTGGGGCATGAAAGAATGGTATCAGAGCTGATTCCTCAATAGTAGGTCTGTGGTTCGAGGACGAACCATCGTGCTAAGTAGGGGAGAATGTAATACCCTATGTATTATCCGGTATACCCATATATACCAGATAAGCATGGGGATCCACTATAAAACAATGGGGAATTTTCGGAATACATTCCAAAAGAGGACAGATCTGTACTATAAATGGAATGATACCACTCTTCGATACAGAGGCGTATTTTAAGTGAACTGGCACTACAGGAGTTTGAGAACTCCGTAGTTAAGCTTGCTCGGACTAGGGAAGTCCTGGGATGGGTGACCTCATGGGAAGTGGCCCTTGGTCGGGTCCGGTTCGCTCCGAAGGACAAAACCGTGCGGCTTCGGCCAGAGCGGACAATACTCTCTGTATTTATGGTGGGACCATGACACACTCTCTCCAAAAAGATTTCTTCCAAGACTGATTTGGAGAGAGCTCGCGTGCAAGAGATACCCTATGCTTCGGCAGTAGACTCTATCATATGTACGATGTTATGTACTAAACCAGATGTAGCAAACTTACTAGGTGTAGTGATTAGGAATCAATCGGATCTTGGGAGAATCACTGGAAAGATGTGGAGGACATTCTTAAGTACTTGAGAAGTACTAAAAGAAAGTTCTTGGTTCTCCAGAATGATAAGGTCAACTGAGAGTCAGTCACAGGCATTGTCTTTGCCCTCAGTGGAGGGACGGTATGTTGGAAGAGTTCCAAGCTAGATACCGTGGCATACTAGACGATAAAAGCTGAATACATTGCTACCAACGATACTGCCAAAGTGGATGTCTAGGCATTTCTTGTTCATGAGATGAACATGGTTTCTACCATTGAGCGTCCAATAACTGTTATTGTGACTACAATGGAGTTGTGGCTTTAGCCTAAGAACACCGGTCCCATCAGCGATCCAGACATATTCTGAGGCAAGTATCACCTGATCAGGGAGATGGTTGATCTCCAAGGGATCGAGGTAAGGACAGTAGATTTTGAGTTTAACACGGCGGATCCACTCACCAAGGCCTGCTTCCCCAAATACTATTTGAGAGATTTTGGGATGGTTGAGTATGGGATACTACAACCACTGCTATATTGTTGGGTATTGGATACTACAACAGATGGCCTTAGTGCAAGTGAGAGATTGTTAGTTATATGTATGCCCTAGAGGTCATTACTGTACATAGGATGGATATTGTAGTGGATGCTTGGATATATATAGGGAGGACTTTCTTGCTCGATATGATAGTATGGTATCTGGTTGCTCTTTGTCTTAACATATTGACTTGTATAAATGATACTGTCTTTCTCTCACATGTTGATAAAGCCCTTAGGATGTGTACTTGACTACCAGGACTATGATGGAGATCATACTAGTGGGGCCAAGGGTAGTCCACAAGTACACCTTATAATAGTTCCTAGTCGAGGGAGTATCGAGACAGGGCATCGATATTCCAGAGTAGATTAGCGTATACGCTTCTCGACCCATATGATGGGCGATGAATGATCCCATATCCATTGGTGTTTGACATCAGAGAAGGTATACGGGTGCTCCGTGGAGACTGGGTACACTGGACGGACTCGCCGAGAACTCCTACATGGTATTATACCTATCATCAGATAGCAGTTCTCTGGTGACACTGGTACAGGTTAGTCTGCCGACCCGAGATCGTCATAGAGTCTTGTATGATTCCCACTGTGCTTTGATTTCCACCATACCACGGTTAAGAGATCGTGCAAAAAGGTGGTTTTTGGGTACAGTCCCGAGTCACATGGTGGCAATGAGCGATAGGAGGGGGTTCGTCTCTCCCGATATTAGGAGTTGATGTTGCGCTATGCTCGATTGACCATAACACGAAATCCCTGGCCAGGATTGCTGAGATTTACTGGTAAATGTTATCAGTAGTTTCTCAAACCGTTATGGACCTTGCATCGGCATAACTTATCAGGCTATTGGGGGTCTGACATTATACCACCCTCTGGCTGTGATATGCGACATATCTGACGAAGAGACCGGACTGTACGGTAGTGTTACTGATTGGATTCGTAGGAGTATGAGCAGACTTGCTTGTTGATCTTCTGATCGCTCAATACCCGGGTGGCCGTTACGTTTATCAGACCGCTTGCGGCTTGTGGGTGTTTGATATGATCATCACCTTCTGCCGGCATATTGACGAGTCTTTAGAGTCCTACACAGAGGTTTCCGTCATTGACCAGGCGTGGATAATGATGAAACCTTTTTCCAGTATCTATGCTTAAGTCCATTCAGATCCTACTTGCCACGGCTACATACCATGACTACGATATCTGGCGGTTGGGTGTCATGACTGCTTTTCTAAATGATGTTTTAGAAGAGAACGTCTGTAAGTACACAGCCAAAGGGCTTCATAGACAGTGGGAGCAGCGGAAACGTGTGCAAGATGCTTTATAAGATAAAGCAGGCATCACGGAGTTGGAACATCTATTTTGATGTATTAGTCAAAGAGTTTGACATCATCAAAATGGTAGATGAACCTTGTATAAACAAAAAGGTAGTAGGGAGTATGGTGACGATCCTCGTAGAGTACGTGGATGACATACTCTTGATAGGGAAGGAGTTTCCTATGCTACGCTCGATCAATCTCCGTTTATCACAAGGATTCTCCATATAGGATCAAAGTGATACTTCCTAAATCCTGGGTTTTGGATCTATGAAATAGATCTAAATGGATGTTGGGATTCTCACTGGTTGTAGTGAGACGGTATCAATTGATCCTGGGGAAAATCACTGGAAAGGTTCCAGAGTGATAAGGATGACTGAATGTCAGTCACAGGCATTGTCTTTACCCTTAGTAAAGGGACGGTATGTTGGAAGAGTTCCAAGCTAAATACCGTGGCTTACTAGACAATAAAGGCAGGATACATCGCTACTTAAGATGCTACCAAAGAGGCTGTTTGGGTGTATATTGGTTCATGAGATGAACTAGGTTCCTACCATTGTGTGACAATGGAAGTGTGGCTTTGGCCAGGGAACCCCGGTCCCATCAGTGATCCAGACATATTCTAAGGCTGTGTCACCTAATCGTGGAGATGGTTGATCTCCAGGGGATCGAGGTCAGGAGAGCAGACTCAGAGGACAACACGGCGGATCCATTCACGAAGGCCTTTTCCCAGAGAGAGACTTTTATGGGATGGTTGAGTATGAGATACTACAACCACTGCTATCAGATGGCCCTAGTGCAAGTGGGAGATTGTTAGTTATATGTATGCCCTAGAGGCCATTACTGTACATTGGATGTATATTGTAGTGGATGCTTGGACATATATAGGGAGGACTTTCTTGCTCGACATGATAGTATGCTATCTGGTTACTCTTTACCTTAACGTGTATACTAATTGTCTCTCTGTTACATGTTGGTAAAGCCCTTAGGATGTGTACTTGACTACCTGGACTATGATGCGGATCATACTAGTGGGGACATGGTAGTCTATAAGTACATCCTTCAAGGTCCCTAGTCGTGGGTGTATCGAGACGGGGCATCGATATACCAGAGTAGACTAGCGTATACCTTCTCGACCCATACAGATGGGCGATGGATGATCCCATATCCATTGGTGTTTGACATCAGAGATGATATACGGGTGCTCAGTAGAGACTGGGTACACTGGATGGACTCGCCGAGAACTCCCAGATGGTATTATACCTTACGTCAGATGGCAGTTCTCTGGTGACACTGGTACAGAGTAGTCTGTTGACCCGAGATCGTCATAGAGTCTTGTGTGGTTCCCACTGTGCTTTGATTTCCATCTTACCACGTCCAAGAGGGCGTGCAAAACGGTGGTTTTTGGGTACAGTCCCGAATCACATGGAGGCAATGAGCGATAGGAGGGGATTCGTCTCTCCCGGTATAGGGGGTTGATGTTACGCTGTGTTCGATTGGCTATAACCGGAAATCCCTGGCCAGGGTTGCTGAGATTTACTGGTAAGTGTTACCAGTAGTTTCTCGAATTGTTATAGACCTTATATCGACACGACTTATCGAGCTATTGGGGTCTGACGTTTACCACCCCTAGGCGAGATATGCGACATATCAGACGACGAGACCGGACTGTACGGTAAGTGTTACTGGTTGGATTCACAGGAGTGTGAGCGGGCTTGCTCGTCGATCTTCTGATCGCTCAATACCCGGGTGGCCGTTACGTTTACCAGACCGCTTGCGGCTTGTGGGTGTTTGATATGATCATCACCTGCTGCCGGCGTATTGACGAGTCTTTAGAGTCCTACACAGAGGTTTCCTGGCTCAAGCGAAACGAAATAGGAGCGCATATGAGATATGTGCGGGACCGAGAATAATGCGTGTATGTGATACCGTATTCTATTCTCGCGATGAATGTATCGATTGGTTGTATGCGATATAACCTAGTTATCGAATCAAGTATTGATTCGATAAGCCGATACATTGGATACTAGTCGGTTATATGCGATATGACCGGATCATTGAATCAAGTGTTGATTTAATGATTTAATGCATAATTATATATTTGATATATTACTTTGCATTAACTAGTATTGGTTCACTTTAAATGGATTTTCTCACTTGGATTGTGCACATTGTATATGTGATATACTTTTGTACACAAGTTTGTATCATGTTTGATGATACATGCTTACTTGAGTTTGTGTAAAGATTAAACCATGGTTATTTAAATGGTTAGGGTTTTGTTTTTCATTTTCTTATTCATTTATTTATTTGTTTATTCATTTTGGAAATGATAAGAAAAGAATGGTGGCTTTATTTGTAGTTTTGTTGAAGCTTCATGAAGCTTTGACCTAGTCCACCATTCTTATCTCATCCTTAACCCTAACCATTCCAACTAACCCTAGTTTATTCTCTACACATACCATGGTTAATTTTATGATAAGAATCATTTTATTATTCTTTTCATAATACTTATCATAATATTCTTTCTTCTTCTTCTTCATCTTCTTCAAGATGAAGAACCTTGATTCCATCAATGGTGATTGATGAAAATGAGTGAGAAATCCAATTCTAAAGTGAACCCACTTCCTATTTCTTCATCCTCTACCTCTTGCCAAGTAGTATAGGGTGTTTCCTTCACAAGTTTTCATGGCTTGGTGAAGGTGGAGCTTGATCTAGTGATGCCTCGACGTAGATCATCTTCGGCATCGTCGTCGATGACCTAGCCCGCTTTTTCTCCGTTGAAGCCGATGCTAGAGTCATGGTTCGATTTGGACAGGGGAGAGGACTTCATCATGGAGCTATGGAAGTGGAGAAACGGATCTACAAAGGTTGTATTTCCGTTTTTTTAGTTTAGTTGTAATCTAGTTGCTTTGGTCGCCTAGATTTCTAGTTAACGATCCGTAGTCTAGGGTTTCTCGGCACCGTAAATTTTGAAATTGGCATGGTTGATGCCTTGTGAGACCTCTTGTGAGTGCCTAGGAACCCTACAGTAATGGTCCCTTCGCTGCGATCATAGAACTCCCGGACTCTTACATGGCTTCTCAAGGTAAAAGGAACGAACTTGCTTGAAGTTTTCGAGGCCGAAGATGATTTACGTCGAAGAGACACTAACTCAAGCTACTACTTCACTAATAAGAGATTAGTGAAGCTAACACCCTATACTAAAGTGCTAATCTAGTAGAGGATGATGAAGTAGGAAGTGGGCTCACTTTAGTTTTATTTTTCTCACAATATTTTCTCACTTTGAAAAAAGCTAGCAAGGTTTTTCTCAAGGATGAAGAAGATGAAGTCAAGAGATGAGAATGAACTAATGAGGTGACAGAGACAACCATGGGTGAGTTTGTATCATATATCTAACTCATATAGAGACATAACCATGGCTAAGTTATAATGGTTAGGTTAATAAATATCTTTAGTAAAATAAAATTAGTGGACCAAGTCAATGCATCCACAAGCTTCTACAAGCTTCATGCATGTGACCATTTATCCACTAATTTGGATTTACTTTAAATATTTAAACCCTACATTATAATTAATATGGTGTAAGTCTCATACACCCATGTAGTGTGTGTCATCAACCATGACACAAAATAGAACACAATTAATACATATCAAGTGTGCACATGTGAGAAAAATAAATGCTTAAGTGAGCTAATATTAGTTAATGTAAACTAGTATATCAAATATACAATTATATACTAAATTATCAAATCAACACTTGATTTAATAATCCGGCTATAACACATATAACCGACTAATATTATATGTACCAACTTATCGAATCAACACTTGATTCGATAATCCGGTTATATCACATATAACCGACCGATACAAATATCGCGAGAATAGAATACGGTATCACATACTCGTATTATTTTCGGTCCCATACATATCACATATGTGCTCCTATTTCGTTTTGCCTGAGCCAGTAAAACCTCTGTGTATGACTCTAAAGACTCGTCAATACGCCGGCAGTAGGTGATGATCACATCAAGCACCCACAAGCCGTCAGCGGTACTAGCTGGATGTAACGGCTACCCGGGTATTGAACGATCAGAAGATCAGCAAGCAAGCCCGCTCTAGCTCCTGTAAAGCCTGTCAATAACACTACCGTACAGTCCGGTCTCTTCGTCTGATATGTCGCATATCCAGTCTAGGGGTGGTAAACGTCAGACCCCAATAACCGATATGTCATACCGATATGAGGCTTATAACGGGTCGAGAAACTACTGATAACACTTACCAGTAAATCTCTAAATCAGCCATGGCCAGGGACTTCCAGTTATATCCAATCGAGCACAGCACGACATCTACCCCCAATACCGGGAGAGACGAAATCCCCTCCTATCACTCATTGCCTCCATGTGACTCGAGACTGTACCCCAAAAACACCGTTTTTCACGTCCTCTTGAACATGGTAAGGTGGAAATCAAAGCACGGTGGGAATCACACAAGACTCTATGACGATCTCAGGTCTACAGAATAACCTGTACCAGTGTCACCTGAGAACTGCTATCTGACGTTAGGTATAATACCATCTAGGAGTTCTCGGCGAGTCCGTCCAGTGAACCCAGTCTCCACTGAGTACCCGTATACCATCTCTGATGTCAAACACCAATGGACATGGGATCATCCATCGCCCATCTCATGGGTCGAGAAGCGTATACGCTAGTCTACTCTGGTATATCGATGTCCTGTCTCGATACACCCACGACTAGGAACATTAAAGGATGAACTTATGGACTACCATGGCCCCACTAGTATGATCTGCATCATAATCCCGGTAGTCAAGTACACATCCTAAAGGCTTTACCAACATGTAACCATGAAACAGTATCAAGAGACAAGTATACATATTAAGATAAAGAGCAACCAGATAGCATACTATCATGTCGAGCAAGAAAGTCCTCTCTATATATGTCCAAGCATCCACTATAATATACATCATATGTACAATAATGGCCTCTAGGGCATACATACAACTAACACTTGAACCCTAGGTAAGGGAAGAGGAGGAGGAAGCTGAGGTTCCCCTCAAAAGGAAGAAGACGGGCTCCCACGCGCCGCCGACTGAGATCCTCGAGGGGATTCTAGTGCAGGAAAGGGACGTCTGTTTCGTGGTCCCGTCGGGGCTTTCCGTCACCGACAGCTTGCTAGCTGACATGGAGCAGTCGGGCGGGGGCAAGATTACCCAGGGGACCCTGAAAGCCCAAGTGGCTGCCATTGCTCATGAGGCAGTGCAGGTATGTATCCCTTTATATATTATTTTAAATGCACTTTTCCTAGTCTAAGCATCTCTAAGTATATCTGCTGCTTTCCTTAGGTCCTCCAACATTGCGCCCTCATCGTCAATATGGAAGCCGAGGAGATTGCCTCGCCCATGAGGAGGGCGGGGGAATCGTCTTCGGAGATGAAGGATCTGCGCCTTGAGCTACGGCAGGAGAAGGAAAGGACAACCACCCTT
The DNA here is from genome assembly GCA_030015575.1 of Agapanthus africanus. Classification (NCBI taxonomy): domain Eukaryota; kingdom Viridiplantae; phylum Streptophyta; class Magnoliopsida; order Asparagales; family Amaryllidaceae; genus Agapanthus; species Agapanthus africanus. The sequence continues at coordinate 98,794,599 of CM057337.1, forward strand.
GAAACCCGGTTGGCCACCGAGGAGCTCATGGTCTCGAAGTGCCAGGAGTCCAACCGCCTACTAAGCGAGTCCCACCGAGCCGTCGAGGCCCAGTTGGAGGAGTTGGGCAAGCGCTACGCCATAATGAAGAAAGTGATGGACGCCAGCAAGAGAGAGACCGAGGCCGCTTGAGGCGGAGAAGATCGCCGAGCTCCGAGCTCGCAAGGTGGTGGCCACATACAAGGAGTCGGACCAGTTTTACGCCGAACTCTGCGAAGCCTATGCCATCGTCTGGCATGAAGTCTTGATGCCGTCAAGGTGATGATGCCGGAGTTTGCCGATGGTGAGCTCCGCGCTCGGGTCCCACTTTCTGTGGACATGCCGCAAGCGGCTGGTGCCGGGGGAAGGGTAGCTTTAGAGGTAGACGTTTCGGTCCCTCAGGGCGGCGCCGAGGAAGGCGAGATCCGGGCAGGGCCTGCAGCCTGAGCTTTTTTGCCTTATGCCCTTTTTTGCTTTCTTTTTTGTAAGCCTCCGGGCAATTTTGTAAGACAACCACCGAACAATTTTGTAAGGCAGGGGAGCCCAAAATACCTTGTAAAATATTTTGGAATATGAATAAAACTCAGTTTCTTTTTCCTCTGCACGACAATGTCTTTCCTGCGTGAGTACTTGAGTTTGTCAGTCTTTTCCTCGATTCAAGCATTAGGTCGTAGATCGGTGACCGGTTTTTTTAGATTACGATCGCCCATCGAGTGCAAGTCAATTAATCGCCGAGTGTAGGAAAGTCGGTGCCCTCCAGCCCCCGGAGTCGAGGTGGCGATCGTTTACTTAGAATACAATGGAAGAACCTTCGGTGTGAGAAGGTCGGTGCTCTCCAAAGGATTGGCCGAGCAGGGGAAGTGCTCGGTGCCTCTTGGAGAGGGATTCGATACTTAGCACGGGAGATCAAGGGGAGGCCTGCTAAGGATGGGCCGAGCAGGGAAGCTGCTCGGTGCCTCTTGGTGAGGGCTTCAATCCTTAGCGCGAGAGGGCAAGGGGAGGCCTGGTAAGGATGGGCCGAGAAGGGTAGCTGCTCGGTTGCCTCTTGGTGATGGCTTCGATCCTTAGCGCAAGAGGGCAAGCAGTGGCCTGCTAAGAATTGGCCGAGCAGGGAAGCTGCTCAGCGCCTCTTGGTGAAGGTTTCGATCCTTAACACGAGAGGGCAAGGAGAGGCCTGCTAAGGATGGGCCGAGCAGTGAAGCTGCTCGGTGCCTCCTGATGATGGCTTTGATCCTTAGCGCGGGAGGGCAAAGGGAGGTGATTGATGTGAAAAAGTGTGTTTAGTAGTTAACCGCAATCAATAACGGTGTCGCGTGTAGCTAGACCGAGATGAGTACGGGTCGTCCTCTGGGAAACGTTGAATCTTTTACTCTTACTTTAGATGTGTTGAAAAAGAGAGGAGGAGGAAAGAATTTGTTGAATGGTTTCTAGATCTACGTTAAGCAAGAATGCAAAAATATAGATCTAGATTATTTTAAGGATGTGGTTAATATAATAAGGGGGCTTGTAGGGTTCGTTAGGATTTAGTAGTTATGGACGATTAATTAAAAGTTACCCTTTTATCCTTTAATAGATTTAAAACTAGAACGACGGTGATGCGTGTAGATTAGGGTTTCTGGAGGGAAAAGGAATCCCACTCTTAACCCTTATCTCGACACGGAACTCCGTTCATATCTAGCCTTTACCAAAACAATCATTAATCTAATCTCTAATCACGGTCGGAACTAACAAAGAATTGTTAGCGCGCCCAATTAGGATGTTAATGATTCTTTTGATAAAGTTCATAAACTTTATAGGACTTAAAAAGAGTTTAAGGATCTTCATCATCCATTAATCTACCCTAATCCTACGAACCCTAACAAGCGGAGAATTACTCGCGCATGTTGGGAGAAAAAGAGTGTTCCCCTCCGAAGGACGGCGCACAGGACCGCGATGTCCTGACGCTGAGATTCGGGGCAGATGCTATTTGGTTTTATCCGTCCACCTCTCCGAAGATGCCAAGTTGATTTATGGCACCGTGTATCGGAGGTTTAGACGGATGCGGCCGATGTAGCAGACTTCGTCAGATTCCCCCTCGCTTGAGGGGGTTTTGATTGTGGGGACGCTCTTCCCTGCAGGCGCAAGCCCCTGCAGTTAATTACGCTACCGCATCGCGGTAACAACTTTCTCCTTCTCCAGAATTTCACTTTGTGTTGTGTGTGTTTGTTTTGTTTGTGGTTGCCCGTGGATTGTATACGGAGACTGAGTAATGCCGTCGCCCGTAGGACATGGATTAGTCCAAATCCGTATTTACTTAGATTTGAGTTTGGTATTTTTAGTTTAAGGATGCATTAGTCGCGTTGCGGGTAAGATCAACTTAAACGTTCGTTAAGGATACGATAGTCCTGTTTGAGACTAAGATCAACTTAACGTGATAATCCATTTAATATCTGGCCATCGGGACTCGTCACCTCTCTAACGTCGTTGAAGGATTACAACGGCAGATGTCAGAGGAGTTCAGAGATGTACCCTTGAACCAAGGTTGATTTGGAGTTTTATAGTCCGTTTGAATGTTTAAGGATACGTTAGCCGTGTTTAGGGGCTAAGATCAACTTAAACGGGATCGTTTAGATCCGGCAAAAGAGCATTTAGAGGCTCTATTGTTCCAGTTTAGGGACGTAGTGGTCCATAGGTAGTTTAGGGACGTTGCGGTCCATGCTCCAGTTTAGGGACGTGGTGGTCCATGTTCCAGTTTAGGGACGTGGTGGTCCGACATTAGTTTAGGGACGTTTCGGTCCAACATTAGTTTAGGGACGTTTCGGTCCAACATTAGAGTTTAAGGACCCCGCAGTCCGTATTGATATGTGGTCGTTGGGACCCGTCACCTCTTTGACGTCGTTGAGGAATTACAACGATGGATGTCAAAGGAGTTCGGAGATGTACCCTCGAACCGGATATAAATTGATTTGAGAGAGAGCATTTGTGCTCAGTTCAATTTAATTTAAGGACTTACGGCCAGAATTGGGCTAAGTCCAGTTGAAAATGTTCAACATTTTATTTATTTTTAGTCCATTAGACCTGTGCTAGGGCTTTGCCCACACTTAAATAATGCATTGCATTACTTCTACTTTCTTGTTTGGGCTCTGCCCATAAAAGATGCAGAGCATCAATTTATTTTGGGCTCTGCAAGGCATCTGCATAGCATTTTATTATTTTTGTTTGGGCTTTGCCCATTTATAAATGATGCAGAGCATCAATTTAATTAGGCCTGTTTGGTCTTTTAATTGGGCTTGGCCCTGCATTGCATTTGTTAGGCGCTTTGCGCCACTCACTGAGCGCAAGCGCTTGTGGTGAAGACACGTGTCATGCTCTGGTGAGCGCAAGCGCAACAGTGCAGTGCGCTGCGCTGTTGCGCTGCTGACACGTGGCGCGCTCTGGTGAGCGCAAGCGTAATAGTGCAGTGCGCTGCGCTAGTGCGCTGCGCTGTTGCGCTGCTGACACGTGGCGCGCTCTGATGAGTTGCGCCAACTCCAGAGAGCAAAGCTCTTATTTCAAGAGCGCATAGCGCAAGTGATTTAGATGCTGACACGTGGCGCTCTTCCAGGAGCGCAACAGCGCAGTTTGCAAGTGCAAAGAACCAAGAATCTTTTAGATTCAAGAACAGAAGTGCAAAGCACTATTTGATTTCTTGATCTAATTTAGATCAAAGAAAAATAAGTTTTTTTTCTTGTTTTTCTTATCTCAGAGAACCAAAGGTTCATGAAAAGTGCAAAGCACTATTTTTATTTTTATTTTATTAAAGATCATTGATCTTGTTTTTAGATCTATGATTTGTTCCTAAGAGAACTTTCTCTTTTTTCTAAAGGTTTTTACCTTTTTTTTTATTCTTGAGGAGTTTCTCAGAGTTCTCTTCTCTCCTTCTTTTTCTTTTAGAAAGATGTTGATGCCTTTTAATTGAGGCATAGGGTCCTTTTTATAGTGCCCATAAATTAGTTAAATTTGTTAAAGAGGCCTTTCTCTGAGTGATTTGGGGAATTTTCCCCACCGTTTGGATCTTTGATCCAAGGGCTTCTGCTTTGCAGAAGAAAATCTTCTTGTTTTAACAAGAACAGAAAAGATTTCTTAAAATTTTAATTCTGTTCGGTGCAGATGCCCTAGCGCGTGACACGTGTCGCGCAGCGCACAGCGCAGCGCAACTTGCGCTAGCGCATCTGTGCTGACACGTGTCGCGCAGCGCACAGCGCAGCGCAACTGCGCTGACACGTTTCGCGCAGCGCAACTGAAGCGTTGCTTCCTTTAATAGAGCTTTGCTCTGATTGGGTGCGCCTTCTTGGGCGTTGCGCTGACGTATCAGCGCCTGACATATGGCGCGTTGCGCCCGAGACTTGAAGCGTTGCTTCAGAATTTTGAATTTTGAATTTCAACAGAGCTTTGCTCTGATTGGGCGAAACAAATGCCCCCCACCGTTGCGCTCACGTGGCGCACACGTGAGTGCAGCGGTGGCAAACTCCTGATCGTTGGATCAAGGGGTGAGCTCAAGGGGCGCAAGCGCCTTATAAATAGGACCTCTGGCCCTTAGAAAAATCTTACCGTTTTAAGATTTTTGATTTCAACAGAGCTTTGCTCTTTCTTAAGAACTTCAGAGCTTTGCTCCTTCCCAAAGTTAGAAACTTTAGGCAAAAATCAACTTAAATCAAATTAATTTAAATTAATCTTAACCAAACAACTTTGCTCTCACAGATCTTTTGATCTAAAGAAATCCCCATTGGGGTTTCATAAACAGAGCTCTGCTCTTAAGAACTTATAGATCTGTAGAGATCTTGTTCATGGGTTCTAACCCATGAACAGAGCTTTGCTCTTTGAATCATCTGTAGATCTTTTAGATCTGAAAAAATGAAAAAATTTCACAAGTTTTTTCATGGATTTTCCAAGATTCCAAAAATTCTAATTCTTTTAGGTGTAACATTTTCTGATGGACCATAGAGCTATGCTCTTTTAAGGAATCTTATTTCTCTGAGACCAGAGTTTGACAAGTGGCACTCTGTGACAGAGCTTTGCTCTGAAAGAGGAGATTTTCTCCTTGTCTCTAGGGATTCTCTCCCCCCCCCCCTTTTATATAAATAGGAATGTTTTCCTGGGGACCAACTGACAATCTCATCCAATGATGAGGTTGTCTTATTAACTGACGTATTGTCATCCAGATTTTGTGGGTCCCCCTTCGGTCTCCTATCCACTGCACTGCTGTGTGGTGTAATTAATTAATTTTAATTTAATTAACGCATTCCCTTCTCCCTTTTTTTTTAAACGCCAAACGTTGGAATTACAACACTAACGACTAAATTGTTCTTTTGCAGCGATCATGTCTCTAGACACTTCATTCCCGTTCGTCCGCTCGGAGGAGGGATTTCCCGAGGCACCCTCGGACCATGAGGTCCTGACCATGATTAAGGAGTATGACCCGGAATACAAGAGTCTCCACCTTTGGGGATCATGGTATAATCAGATCATCATAGGCCGCCGGAGCTTCACATGCGCGGTGCCGTCGGAACCCATCACGGCGATTCACTATGCCACCCCACCCTCGGTGCAGTATGCCGTGGAGATGGTGGATTGGACCGCAAACAGCTTTCTTCATCCCGCTATGGATGCGGTTCCGGTCCAACGTCCTATGGTCTTGGATATCCTAGGACGTCGTATCTGTCAGGGCGAGGCGAGACCCTGGGGGCAATCATATAACATAGGTCTGATCCCCCGCCATCCGATTGGCTACCTGCCGTGGGCCCGATACATCCTGTCGACGAAGAAGTCGCAGTTGATAAGATTAGGATTGTACCCTGCGGTTTACGTCTCTCTCTTCCAGTATCCCACGCTCCCCACCTGGTGGTTTAAGGCTTTCCTGGAGCAGTGGAACATTCCCACCCACACTTTCCTTGCCATGGATCGGGAAGTGTCCATCTCTTTGGAGGAATTCGCGGAGGTATCCGGCCTACCAGTCATGGGGGAACACTATGAAGAGCTGCTCCCGACAGATGAGTACGTCTTCGGTGCCAAGCCGATGATAAGGGGAATCACGCCGGAAAACGCCGTTCAACCCCAATTCCCGAGCCTGATCAAGGTGTTGAACATCTACAAGTCCCTTTTTATCGAACATGGGAGTCGGGGGGTTAACTTTGAGGACTTCATTGCTCGTTTCCTTCATCCAAGTGTCATTTCATCGGGATCTGTCAAGTTTGCCACCCTTGAGGACCCTTTCGGTTTAGGTTTGGATAACCTGCCGGCGAATGAAGTAGGCCAAAAGGATTTTTTTCTTCCTAACTTCCCGACCATGTCTTTTGCAGAAATTGCGGCCCCTGGAATGGATGAGGAGGTCTTCTTCTTAGGATTTCTCGGACTGTGGCTGAGTTAGTTCGCGATCCCAATGCATTCTCATCGCATGCGGCCTTCCGTCTTCTACCCAGCCCACCGAATGGTCATCGGGGTAAAGGTGGCTGTGGGGATTGCTAGCTTGGCGCACCTATATCATGGCCTTAGCCGAGCAGCGGATGCCAATGAGCCCGGGGTACTGCACGTGGTCTTCCCGATGCACTACTTTGAATCGTGGCTCGAACTACACACGGCGGGTGTCTTTGGCATGCATAAAAGGCCTTCATTCTTTGACAAGTGCGGTTTTCCTCGCATTATATAGTTGATTGGCTCATCAATCGTGACCCCCTCACCATGGAACGCCAGGGGTTTACTGCTTCGCCCTCACACCATTGGAGTCGGGATGTCCTTCATTGACAAGGTATTAACCATTGGAAAAGCGTCCACCTCTGCGGTGCGACCATTACAGGATTCCTTTAAGGATGGAGCTTCAGTGTTGACGGCCCGGGAGACCCTCCACTTGTATTCTATTAGACCGGGCTTCTTAGTTTTCAGGCAGGGCGGTGCGGAAATCTTCATGAGATATAACCCGCATCGTTTCGCCCAACAACTGGGCTACGATCAAGGGGTACCCTTGGAAGCTTTCTTACTGGAACCTGCTGCCAATGAAGAAGGGATGGAGAACGCATTACATCACTTTATGCGCCTGAACACGGGTTCTCGTTTTTTTATCAGCACGCCGGCCTGCGCTCCACGACTCCTTAATGTATATAAAGAGTGGTACAATCATGTGACGGGGGCCGTTATAAAGGAGGAGAGGCGAGTGTTGATCGACCGCAAAGAAGCACCTCCCGGCACCGACCGTAATGCTCCCTTAATGCCAAGGACCCCGGTGGTTCCTCCTTTAAAAGATGCCGGGGGCAGACCATCGCGTGCGCAAAGTCCTCCACGTGAGCTGCCGCTCCCTGATATCACAAATGCGCCTCCCGCACCCTGTGCTCCAGTGGAGACAGTAGTTGTACCCTCGCCAGAGTCTGGCGTGGGTGCGGACATCGGGACCCGTCGTCCCAAAGTGGCTGCTAAACGGAAGTCGATCCCCCGTGAGCCTAGGGTCGGAGGGCAAAAGAAAAAGAAGTCGCTCTTCGCTGCGGACGTCGTGTTCGGTCAGGAACCCCATGCTCCCTATGCCGAGGGCCTGATCGAATACGGGACTAACGAAGGATTAGTGATGCCGCCGCCAGACGATACAGACTTGGAGGCTGCTCTCGAAGCTTCAGCATGGTTGGCGAGGCGTGACGCATGGCTAGCTAAGCTAGCGCAATCAGGTAACTACTAGTCGACTTTTCTTTATTGCAACATATCCTCTTCATTGCCTTTGACTAACGCTTTTCTTTCCTTTCTTCCAACAGGCATCACTGATGAAGAAGCCATCGCCGCTTCTTTGAAGACTTTCCAGGAGGAGGAACGTCTTAGAGTGTCTATGGGCCTTAGTAAGTTTTAATCCATCAAGTCTCCATCTCCCTCGTGTTATGGTCGATCTAACCTCTCCCTTTTTATTGCAGAAACCTCAATGCCGTTCCCACCAAGCGACGCAGATGTTTTACCAGCTGTCGATGTTCCCGCTTCCTCTGGGCCACCGCAGGAGGTTCGTCTTGAAGAGCCGATGAAGGATGCCTTAAAGGCTCTGGAGGCATCCCTGAACGAGGATGACGACGCCTTGAAGGAGGCGTCACAAAGGTCCATCGCGACATCCCGGGAAGAAAGGAAGCGGCTGAGGCGTGAGGCGAAGGCGTGCAGGGCTACCTTGGCTATGGGAGTGGGTCCCAGCACCGCCCCTCATGCTGATACTCCATCTGAAGAGGCCCATGTCGCCCTATCCACTGCCCGCAGAGAGGTGGCGCGCGCAGTTCGGAGCGCAAACGGTAAATCCACTTCAGGTAATATTTCTCTCAGAGTTTTTGTTATAAGGATTTTTAATGTCATTAGTCCTTATATCCCTTATCTTGCAGGGCCAAGTCCGATCGAGGGGGAGGCGGAAACCGTTGATCCCAAAGAAACAGAGGAGGCGGTACCTGCTGAACTCGAGCCGACGGTGGGCAACGTCGTTGTGGCTTCGGAGCCTGAGGTGGAGGTCGAGGGGCCTGCAGCCGAGAAGGTCATTGATGCCGAACCTGAAGCGGTGGCAGATGATATGATCATTATAACTGAACCGAGGGTGATGGCGGACGAGGCGCTCGAGGCCGGCGATCTCGTGGTGATGGTGGACGATACAACCGCGACTACTGAACCTGAGAGAGTAATGGGTGAGGTAGCCATCATTCCCGAGGACGAGTCAACCGCTCCTTCTCTGGAATCTGGAAATACTCCAGTCATAGCCCTCCCCGTCTATGGTCCTCCGCCGTCTCCAGGTCTCGCGAGCACCACGACGGTTCCCATTGAGTCAGGTGATGAGGCCACGGGCGGTGGTTTCATGTCAATGGAGGAGGGAATCGCCTCTGTTTCAGCCGGCAGCTCATCAGGTAAATCCCAAGTTGCTATCCTTTTTTTATCTTACAATCCTTTCTGACAAATTCGCATTTGTTGTAATGCAGGTGCAGCCAGTGCCGATGCCCCACTGCTCGAGGGAGCGCCTTCAACGACTGCCTTGGCGGTGGTCACCTCTCAACCCTCTCTCATACCCTCGAAGATGTTGGAAGGTATGGGTTTGTAATTTATTAATCTTATCTTCCAGACGCATAATTTGTGTACTAAAGTTAGTTGTGTCTTTCAGGAGTGCTTTTTGACCATCTTTATCAAGTGTTGCTCCCACACTTCTCCTTCCCATCTGAATTCGCCTCCCCCTCTGGTGGCGCTGGTGAGTACCGTTCCCGATTGATATCTTTGTTTTTTCAGTGGTAGAATTATTTCTAACTCTCTCTTGTCCTAACCGCAGTGTTACAAATCGAAGGGGGAGAAGAAAGATCGGTTGCGCCACCGGCCCTTCCGGCCTTGCCACCTGCTTCAACCGGTATAGTAAACTATCTTATCAATGACTTTCTCCGCATCTATTGAATCATCATCTAATCACATTTTGTCCTTTTCAGCTATCGTTCCAGTCTCGGTGCCTTTCGAGTCTCGCATTACAATACCGGGCGGCCCTTCCCAGAGACGTCCGTCCTCAAAAGGTGCGGCGAATAGTCTGCGCATGTTGAGCGACTACATCGAGGAACTCGACGTCGAGGCTCCTACATCTGCTGAGGACTTCGCTACGACGGTTAACCCGATGTTGTTGATATTTGCCACCTTCCATGACGAGGGCATTGTCACCTCTTGGGTTAACTATTATCGGGAGATTGAGGCTCGCCTTCATCAGCTGGAGTCGATGCGCCTATCCCCTGAGACTTTGGCCGTGAGCACTCAACGGGGAGCATGGCTCGAGCAAAGCACTTCTTATTTCCGTCATTTGGAACAAGAAGCAGCTTTGAGGCTGAAGGAGTGCCAAGAATTTTCAAGCGAAACTGCTCGCCTGCGTGCTGAAGTTGAAGCAAACGCCGCTGAGGTAAAGGCCGTCTTCGAGGGCCTTCTGGAGCGCATATCAAATGGGCTGAGACTGAAGCGGGCACTTGATGTCGCCGAGCATGACACTCCAGGCCGTGAAGCTGCTCATCAGGCCGTCAGGGATCAACTTGCATCTGTCGCACAGCAACGGGCCCAAGTAGAGACGGAGTTGGCAGTGGTGGCCAATCAGGAAAAGGCATGGAAGGAAGTGTACGAACAACTGATAAAGTTACTTAAGACGCTTCCTTCCCAATAGCTGCCTTTGTATCAATGTATTTATAAAATTTTCCTTTTAAATAATATGTATCCATTCTTTATTCTTTTGTACGATTCATCTTGTATTTGATTGAAGTCAATGAATAAAGATACACATTTTCTTTTTGCAATGTCTTGTACTATCTTTGCTTTCTCCTTTTGTATCATGATGTTTTCGATGAACCTAATTGGCCGATAACTTAATTTCTCCAAGAGATAGCGATGGCTTAGGCCGCAGGTTCAGATCTACCGCCTAAGACTTTTCAACTCTATGAGCCGTGAGGGTCTCATAGAGACTTTTCTCCCTACGGATCGAGAGGATCTCGTAGGTGGGTTTTTCTCCTTAGGAATCGTGAGGATCCCTAAGTGTAGTTTTCTCTTATAAGTCGTAAGGATCCTACAAGAGAATTTTTCCCTCTTATGAGTCGAGAGGACCCGTAAGCGGTTGTTTCCCTCCTTGTCGAAACTCGACTTTGGAGAGTGAGACCCGTGAATAGTATGCAAGAGACCATTTTGGATTGACTTGCAGGGTCCCATTGTTCAGAAAGCAAGTTTTTTAGTCCCTGCTGTCTGAGGCTTCATCTTGTGAGTTGAGACGAATCGGGAATTCTCCCGTGAAGACACTGATGGCTCTACAAGTTGACGTGGATCAGGAGGCTCTCGTCACGGAATGTTTGTATCCGTGAGTCGAGGAGTTTTGCTAGGGATTATTTGTTTCCCAAGCGCCAAGGATTATTTGTTTCCTTGGGGTTTGAAACGAGTCGAAGATTTCCCACGGAGGCACGGGTGGCTCTGCGGGTCGACGCGGATCAGGAGGCTCTCGTCAAGGAGTGTTTGTATCCGTGAGTCGAGGAGTTTGCTAGGGATTATTTGTTTCCCAAGCGCCAAGGATTATTTGTTTCCTTGGGGTTTGAAACGAGTCGAGGATTTCACACGGAGGCACTGGTGGCTCTGCGAGTCGACGCGAATCAGGAGGCTCTCGTCAAGGAGTGTTTATATCCGTGAGTCGAGGAGTTTGCTAGGGATTATTTGTTTCTCAAGTGCCAAGGATTATTTGTTTCCTTGGGGTTTGAAACGAGTCGAGAATTTCACACGGAGGCACTGGTGGCTCTGCGAGTCGACGTGAATCAGGAGGCTCTCGTCAAGGAGTGTTTGTATCCGTGAGTCGAGGAGTTTGCTAGGGATTATTTGTTTTCCAAGTGCCAAGGATTATTTGTTTCCTTGGGGTTTGAAACGAGTCGAGAATTTCACACGGAGGCACTGGTGGCTCTGCGAGTCGACGCGAATCAGGAGGCTCTCGTCAAGGAGTGTTTGTATCCGTGAGTCGAGGAGTTTGCTAGGGATTATTTGTTTCCCAAGTGCCAAGGATTATTTATTTCCTTGGGGTTTGAAACGAGTCGAGAATTTCACACAGAGGCACTGGTGGCTCTGCGAGTCGACGCGAATCAGGAGGCTCTGGTCAAGGAGTGTTTGTATCCGTGAGTCGAGGAGTTTGCTAGGGATTATTTGTTTCCCAAGCGCCAAGGATTATTTGTTTCCTTGGGGTTTGAAACGAGTCGAGAATTTCACACGGAGGCACTGGTGGCTCTGCGAGTCGACGCGAATCAGGAGGCTCTCGTCAAAGAGTGTTTGTATCCGTGAGTCGAGGAGTTTGCTAAAGACACTGGTTTCTTCAGAGTTGGACTGAACCGTCGAGATTTGGCTTCGTCTTCTGGCGGAGCCTGTTGGGAAAGTATGGTTCCCTCTTTGTTTACGCCCTTGGATTGTATACAGGGATCGATGTGATCTTAACTGTAGGGCCAAAGTTTTATCATCATTTTTTTGTTTTATCTCCGCGATGCTCTATCATTTCAGCTTTTATATCGCGAAGGTCGCGATTGCCCAATCATTTCGGCTAATTTTCGCGGTGCCCAATCATTTCGGCTATTTATTTTATTTTTACTCGCTGCTTTTTATTGCGAGTTGCCTAATCATTTCGGCTATTTTGCATGCATACATTTTTACTTGCTGTTTTTTATTGCAAGTTGCCTTATCATTTCGGCTATTTTGTATGCATGTGCGACCTATTGGCTTTTCGCTGTAAACCGATTTCGGCATCAGCACCGCTACAACTGGGATATTACCAGGAGCGAATCATCATCTATCTCTGTTGATGTCGAACAAAGGTGGCTTAGCGACCAGGGTTAGGGTCCTGTCGGCTAAGGCTTTTGACTTCATGAGCCGTAAGGGTTTCACGAAGTTATTTCTCCCTACAAGTCGTGAGGATCTTGTAGGTGTATTTTCTCCTTAGGACTCGTGAGGATTCCTAAGTGTTCGTTTCCTCTGTAAGTCGTAAGGATCCTACAGGAGGGTTTTCTCCTCATAAATCGAGAGGATTTACAAGGGTTGTTTACCATGCGAACATATCCCCAGTCACGGATGAGACTTGGTTAGGGAAATGTTTATTCGCGCCCGTGGATTGTATACAAGGGTCAGTATTGAGCCACTTGTAGGGCAATATCGAAAGTTGTGGGGGTTGCTTAAGCACAGGTTTAGGTTTCTGTAACTTAAGACTTCCAACTCTTATGAGCCGTGAGGGTCCCATAAGAGAGTTCTCCTTACGAGTCGTGAGGATCTCGCAAGTGTATTTTCTCCTTAGGAATCGTGGGGATCCCTAAGTGTGTTGCTCCCTTGTGAGTCGTAAGGATCTCACGCGGGTGGTTGTTCCTTTACAAGATCGAGAGGACCCTATAAGCGGTCTCTAACGAGGTTGCGCCCTTTCAGGTTTTCACAAACACTCGCCGGTAGTCCTGCTGTTTTTACTCATGGAGCCCTTTCGGGTTTTTATCCGTGCCCATTTTGCTTATGGACGTACCGCTTTTTTTTTATTCTTTTTATTTTTTTTTTTTTTTTACGAGGTCGCGCCCTTTCGGGTTTTCACGAACACTCGCCGGTAGCCCTGCTGTTTTTACTCACGGAGCCCTTTCGGGTTTTCATCCGTGCCCTTTTTGCTTATGGACATACACTTTTTTTTTATATGTTTTTTTTTATATCTCGTCAGCCTAAAAGATGCTGCGGTAGTAGTTTAAAGACTTTTTGGTCTGCTATTAGTTTAAGGACATTTCGGTCCGACATGGAGAAGGCTGGCTACTGCTTATGAAGCTTGAGCTTAGGAAGATAGCGAGCGGACATAGTCGTCGTCATCTACTATTGACCTAGGCTGTGGCTCATTAAACATAGTATTTCTTTAGGAAGCGACCGTTTATTGGCCTGAAAGGCCTTTCACCATGCATGTCTATGAGTAGATAGGCCCCGCCCTTGTAGACCTTATCTATGACGTACGGGCCTTCATAATTTGGCTCGAATTTTCCCCGCTTGGCGCAATTGGGGATCATAGGCCTTTTGACCACTAGCACAAGCTCGCCTTGGCGGAATGTCCTCAGTCGGGTCAGTCTTTCATATGAGCGCGTCATCTTTGCTTTATAGGCCTCCAGATTTTGTTGCGCCATGAGTCGTGTTTCTTCAAGGGCGTCAAGCTCCTCAAGCCTAAAGTGAGCATTTTCTTCGTCCGTCAGCCCGTAATGGACTGCCACTCGTAGAGAGGGTAACTCTATCTCGAGGGGGAGTACTGCTTCTGTCCCGAATACTAACGCATATGGTGTTGCGTTCGTGGTCGTTTTAAACGTAGTTCGATATGCCCAGAGAGCCTCTTGCAGTCTTTCGTGCCAGTCTTTCTTATTTCGCGACACTGTTTTCTTCATGATCTTCGTCAAGGTCTTGTTGAAGGCCTCAGCTAGACCGTTAGCTCGCGGATTATAAACCGAGGAATATCTCCAATCTATATTGTGTTGTTGTGCGAAGCGACTGATCTTGTGGCTTCTGTAGGCCGGTCCGTTATCGGAGATGATCCGTCTTGGCGTTCCAAACCGGTATATGATGTGCGTCTTGAAGAAGTGAAGGATATTTTCCGTCTTCACTTCTCTTAACGGTACTGCTTTTGCCCATTTGGAGAAGTAGTCAGTCGTCGCCAGGATGAAACGATGTCCTCTAGACGATGCTGGTTCGATGGGGCCGACTATGTCAGTTCCCCACATTTCGAACGGCCAGCTAGTCATCGTTGGATGTAATGGGTTTGGATGCTGATGGATGAAGTCCCCATGAATTTGGCATGAGTGGCACTGCTTCGCATATTCGAGGCAATCCTGAATCATCGTGGGCCAATAGTAGCCCATCCGTTTGATCTTCAACTTCATCTTTGGGCCCGCTTGGTGAGAACCGCAGAGTCCGTCGTGAACTTCCTGAACGACTCTTTTCGCCTCGTCAGGTCCTAAACATCTCAGCCACAGAGAATCAAACGACCTCTTGTACAGAGTGTCATTGACAAAGGCGAAAGACAGAGCTCGTTTCATAAGCTGATGTCTTGTGGACGCTTCTTCGGGCATTCGGTGGGACTTAAAGTAGTCTATGAAGATTTCCCTCCAATCCTCGGCCTTTTCCCGGTCTTTTATTTGTAGAGCCATCTGCTCGCTCGCTCCTTTTTCTTCGGATGATTCCGGAGATTTTTCTATTGGGGCAAGCACCCGACGGCTTTGCACCATGATTCTAACGTCATCGAGGTTGTCGTCAGCCAGTTCTTTAGCAAGTTTGGCCAATGCGTCTGCTTTGCTGTTTTCCGCGCGCGGTATGTTTTCCAAAGTATAGGAGGGAATTTGAGTCAACAGTTGTTGCACTTTTTCGCCGTACTTTACCAATTCTGGTTTGCATGTTTGGTAGTCGCCGTTTATTTGATTAACGACCAGTTGAGAATCCCCGTATATGAGGAGGTTTTCAATTCCCATGTCAATGGCGATCTCGAGGCCTGCTATCAGAGCTTCGTATTCGGCTTCATTATTTGTCCTCGGTTCTGTTAGGGAGAAAGCAAAGCGCATTATCCCTCCTTGTGGAGTCACAAAGATGAGTCCTACCCCCGATTTGATTATAGGGGTACTTTGTTTGCGCTTCTTTACGGAAGATACTCCATCGAAATAGAGCTCCCATCGGGTATCACCACCGTCGATCGCATCAAACGCATGTTCGTCTGGCATATCGCAATTTAGAGGAGAATCGGCGGGTATGGGATGCTCAGCGAGGAAGTCGACGATGGCCTGGCCTTTCACTGCCTTGAGAGGTTGATACGTGATCGAGAACTCCATCAAGAGTAGGGCCCATTTAGCGAGTCGTCCCGTCAATATGGCCTTTGACATCAAGTATTTAAGGGGGTCCACCTTTGAAATGAGACGGACCTCATGCGCCAACGCGTAGTGCCTGAGCTTTGTTATCGCGAAGATCAACGCCAGGCAGTGTTTTTCAATGGGGGAGTAGTTGCTTTCTGCCCCCAGTAGAACTCGACTTAAGTAGTAGAGTGCTCTTTCTTTCCCTTGGTCATTTTCTTGTGCCCATAACGCGCCTAAAGAACCTTCAAGGACGGTCGTGTAAAGAATGAGAGGCTTTCCCTTGACCGGAGCAGCCAAAACTGGAGGGCTCTGCAGGTATTGCTTGATCTCATCCAGTGCGTCTTGGCATTTGTGATCCCAGATGAATGGGGTTCCCTTCTTCATCAGGTGGCTATAAGGACGACACTTGCCAGAGAGGTTGGCTATAAATCGTCGTATGTATGCGAGCTTCGCTTGGAGAGACCGCAACTGTTTAAGAGTCCTCGGCGGAGGCATTTCCATGATCGCCTTGATCTTGGACGGATTTATTTCAATACCTCGATGTCGAACAATGAATCCCAGGAATTTACCTGAGGAAACTCCGAATGCACACTTAAGCGGGTTCATCTTCAAGTTGTATTGCCGAAGGCGTTGAAATACGGTCTTCAGATGCTCGAGATGTTCCTCATATGATTTGCTTTTAATAACGAGGTCGTCGATATAGCATTCAACGATTTCGTGTATAAGATCATCGAAGATCTTCGTCATGGCCCTCTGATAGGTGGCACCGGCGTTCTTTAGACCGAAGGGCATCACCTTGTAGCAGAATATACCCAAAGGAGTCCTGAAGGCGGTGTGCTTCTGGTCTTCGGGATGCATCTTTATTTGATTATACCCTGATGAGCCGTCCATAAAGGAGAAAACTTCATGAGTGGACGTGTTGTCTATCATCAGCTCGGTGACTGGCACTGGGAAATCGTCCTTCGGGCAAGCTTTATTAAGATCGCGGAAGTCTACGCATATGCACACCGTCCCATTTTTCTTCATCACCGGGACGATGTTAGCGATCCATTCGGGGTATTGAACCTCCTGGATAAAGCCAGAGTCGATCAGCTTCTTGACCTCGGCGTTGATACTCATCTCGAGCTCGAGTCGCATTCTCCTCGGTGCCTGTTTGACTGGCTTGACGTCCGGGGATATCGCCAATTTATGCACGGCAATTTCTGGATCTAGTCCCGGCATTTCGGAATAATTCCACGCGAAGCAATCTCTATGCTGTAGAAGCACGTCTTTTAACGCAACTACCCTTTCTTCAGATAGTAGCTCGCTGATGAATGTCGGTCGTGGATCGTCTGCTGATCCCAACTCAATTTTCTTAAGGTTATCTGCAGTGGTATGGATTCCATCTTCCAGTTCTTTCGGCGCTGGTGGGAAATCTGAGATTACCTCATCGTTGTTGTTTTTGAAGCACCAGGGAAGGTCATCCATGTTCTCGGGCTCTTCTTTTGATATCGTTATCACGTGACAAGTACGAATTCGCTTCCAATCCCAATGCGGAACTGGCTCTTCTTTCGTGGCCTTAGGCTCGTGCTTCTGTGGCGGCGTTACCTTCGAGTTGTCAGACAGAGCGAACTTGCCAAGCTGGTACTGATCTTCGACCCAATTCTTAAAGGTGAAGCAGTCTTCGAGCGGGTGCCCTATTACTCGATGGTAAGAGCAATAGTTTGGGTCAGAGACTTCGCTTGCTTGTTCGGGATGTTTGGACTCCGGCAGCGCGAGCATCTGATGTTTTAGAGCAAGCTCAAATATCCTCCTCGTCTTATCCCGAGGAAAAGAGTATGCTCGACTCATTTTCTTCATGAGGGATAGATCAATAACGCTCGCCTCCCATTTGCGTGACTTCTTAGCCCTTCTTTGTTGCTGTTGAGCGCCTTTTTGGCCTTTCGACTTATTTCTGCTTTTGCGCTGAGCCTTCTTTATAACATGTTGACAAGGAGCGGCATTTTCATCCTTTACGGCCTGTTGGAGAAGGCGTTGCGTCTTGTCTTTCTCGTAGATGACCATTTCGCGGTTATGATCGTCTCGGACTTTTTGACCAGCTTTCTTTATAAGTTCGTCCATTTCTTCCTCGAACGACGGACTGGGCTCCTTTGCATCTGGAACTTTCACTGGCTTAGGATTAGCGTCCTCCCATTGAGCATCCGTCGCTTCATCAAGGTTATACACGACGTAGCAGCCGTGTAGTAACTCTCATTTCTTTGACCTGATGTATCCAAGCCCAATTGTTTCCATTTTCCCATTAGGCAGTTTGCGTTGAGTCCCGGGAACGTTCCAGACTTTGTCATAGAACTTGGCTTTCCGAACGGTCTGCTCGAAGGATATCCCCTGGCGTTTTAGCAGCTTCTTCAAACCCTCTGTATAATATCTGGGAAGACGGATAGGCTGAAGCCTGTCGAGCGTGGGATCCGCGCCATGCCAGGTTTCTTTTTCCACCTTGGTTACTTCAGAGTGGTAGAACAAAATTGCTTTCTCGCTTTCTCGCCTATGAGGGATATAGAATGTTTGTAGCTCTTCTATACTGTAGATATTAAGTGCGTCCAGCTCTTTATGGTGTTTAAGCGGCACTATGGCGACTTGTAGACTTTGCTTTTCGTCAACGGACGTTCGTATTGAAGGTCGAGCAGAGAATACAGCATGGACTTCATCTTCCAAATCGCTACCAAAGATCAATGCAGGAGCCGGTAGTTCCGGCTTGGTGTATTAGGGAGGACCCGAATAAACTCTCTCCTCTTCCTCCTCGGTATCACTGCCGAAGACAGGGATGGTGGCATTAGCTTTATTCTCCGGCTTGTGACACTTCTCCGTATCTTCAAAATCCGGTAAGAATTATTTGGCGTCTTCATATTTGCGGACCTCGTTTACAGAGAACGGGTTCAGTTCTCCCGTCACGGTATACTCGAAACCATCCTTAAAATATTTCATACACTGATGCTGTGTAGAAGGGATGATGTTGTACTCGTGTAACCATGGTCGGCTGAGCAAAGCGTTGTAGCATGTCTTGGCGTCTATGACGTGGAATTTAATGTCTGTGACGAGCAGCCCGAAGCGTAGTGTCAGTATCACAGATCCAAGAGTTTTTGACGATTGGGAGTCGAACCCGGAGATGGTGATCTTGTCCCGAGCAAGGTGCTGGACGCTCATGCAGATTTCCTTCAACACCCGCACGTTGAGTAGGTTAACAGACGACCCGTTATCGATCAGGATTTTGCCTATCTTTATATCATGGCAGTATCCCGGGACATAGAGAGGGCGATTGTGTTCGCACGTCCCAAGTAGAAGGTCTTCATCGCCAAAAGTGACATCGGCCGTGTGCACTTCCTCCAATTCATCCTTCATCTTTTCCTCGGCCAAGCATGCTTGGAATTGTTCCGGGTCTTGGAGCACCTTAATCAACGAATCTCTCGCCTCTTTTGATAGCAAAAGGGCGTCAAGAATGCTGAGCTGTGAGGGCAGCTTCCTCAGATGTGCTAAGACGTTGTAATCCACCTTATTCTTCTTTGGTGGGTCTTTGGCAGCTAGCTCTTCCACCACTTGGTCATCTAAGACGATATCTTCAGAGACCTTTTCTTTCCCTTTATCTTTCCTGTTCGAGGGTCCGAGGTTCTTTTCGGGCAGCGTGCGATTACGTAGCCGGATATTTTCGCAAACCTTCGGTTCTTCTTCTTTTCTCGAATCGGACTCTTTAAAGAGGGGGGCAAGTTCTAGCTCTTCATCAGAATCACTCCCGAATGTAGGCACTTGTGATTTACCGGTGTTAATCATGCAACAATCGCCAGCAGTTCTTTTAAGCCCTTCGGTCGTATTTCTTTGCTCCCGACGAGTTTTACGCTTTTCCCGCTTAAAGCGTTGTCGATGAGCAACATATCCTTGCCACCATCTATCGAAAGCTTTGCACTCTTCAGTGGGGTGCGAAATCTTCCGATGATATAAGCAATACGAGGGGTGCGTTTCTACTTCACCGGCGATGTTTCCTTCAGAGGATGATAGCTTCATGCCCATTGATATGGCCTTAGCAAACTTTTTCCTCATCTTGAATTGGCTTTTGTCGGTAGCGGAGGTGTTTTGCTCCAGCGGGATCGTCTCAGCTCCTTCATCAAGTCGCTGGCGCTTGGCCCTTTCAAATATAGCCGCCTCGCGCTCCCGATCAGCTTTACTTTTCAACCGAGCTTCATTAAGGAATGCGTCGATTATTTCCTCTGATGGCCCTAGAACTTTTGGTTCAGGATCTGCCCCCAGCTTTTCGGTGCAAGGAGTCTCCTCATCGTTCGTGATCGAATGGGAAATCATATGACAGCTCGCCACACATTCTTCAGCTTCATCTGACGAACTTTCTCCCTCTCCTTCCTCTTGAAAGACGTGGTTGAGAAACTCTTGGAGCGTAATGGGAGTCCGTGCCCTTTGGTTGTATTCATCCAGCGCGTCAATTCGCTTTTGTAAGTCCGTGCGCTTGTCGCCAGGCTTCACGGGCTTCTTAGATTTCTTCTTCTTCTTTTTCGAAGATTTTGACAGCGGGCTGCAAGTGCTTGAACCACCACTATCGGTCTTTGGAGTTGGACGTGGCTTCAACATCCCTTCAATGACCTGCGGTTCCAACGGGTTCTTCCACTCAATCGCTGGACATGTCTGAAGATCATTTAGCATCCTCTTCGTTTTAGCTGATAATACAACCTCCCAAGGAGCTTCTTCAACGACGGAGCATGTTGCCCCCGGCGTATTCGTCCCCTTAGAGGTGTGGGGCTGCGGGGGATTCACCTTCCATTTGTCAGATAACGCGAACTTGCCCTGTCGGTACTGGTTTTCAAGCCAATTTTTGAAAACGTAGCAATCTTCGATCGGATGGCCTAGTACTCGATGATAAGGACAGTAGTTGGGCTCGTTGACGTCACTTGGTTGCAACGGACGTTTTGGATCCGGCAAATTTATGAGTCTGTTGCGCAACGCCAGCTTGAATAACCTCCTCGTTTTATCGCGGGGAAAGGAATAAGGACGTCCCATCCTATCCTCAAGGGGTACGTACGGGCGCATATTATTTTGACGAGCAACCGGCTTCGAGTCGCTCGGTTGTTGTTGAGCATTAGCAACGACGATCGCTTTTCCCTTCCCCTTGTCATTTCGGGAGTCCGGCTTTGGGAGAGGAGGTTTATGGCCCATCTGATCTATCTGTGCTAGCTTGTCAATCAAGGCCTGGAAGGTAGTCGGCTTGAAAAACATCATAAACTGGGAGATGGTTGCTTGTGGATCGAGGGTTCCCACAAACATACCCACCGCGGGAGCTTCTTCAATGCGCTGCTCACACTTTGACCATAAGTTCCGCCATCGTATAGCGTACTGAACCCACGTCTCGCCTGGCTTTACCCTGGCATTAATCAGTGCTGTCATCGGGGTACGTTCACTGGCGCTTGCAAAACGCTGAGTAAACAACAGCTCCATCTCCGCGAAGGTTTTAATAGAGTCGTTCGGGAGCTCAGAGTACCATTCAAACGCCGTATCTGATAAGCTTCCAACAAATTGGCGAAGCAACAGCTTGTCATCACCGCCGGTGTTGCCGCAGAGTGCCCTGAACTGGGCAACATCCTGATGAGGATTGCCCGTCCCTTTGTAGACATGGAACTTGGGAATTGTATAACCGGGTGGGTACTTGATTTGATCATACCAACTTGGATATGGCCGCCCCGTCTTTATGACCTTACCGGCTGTTTCGGTTGCATGATGAACCCGTATTTGTTGGGCGATGTACTCATCCAAATCATCTTTGGAGATTGTATCCTCCTTAGCCATCGACAGAGCTGGTGAAGGATTTGATGTTTCTCCCCTATCGTCTCCAAGAACGATCGGGGGCTCTTCGGCCGGAGGATCTTGTTGTATCATCATCCCTATCATGTCTTGGAAGAGGAGGCCCATGCGCTGTATGTTGGCTGCTTGTTCAGCAGCCTCTTTGTCCTTCTTCTCCAATATCCGACGAAGGAATTCAGCGTCGGTTTCTTCCTCCTGACGTTCGTCCGAGGACGTTTCAGGGCTTTCTTTTGGTCCGGTAAGTGCAGCCATAGCATTCATCATTTCTTGGAGCTTTTGCTGTTGCTCATGTGCCTTGGTCACTGATCGGGTGAGCGGTCGATGACCCGTAGACATGCGGCTATCTTCTTTACCAGATGCTACGTAGACGGTATGAACTATCATGCCCCCGGACTTAGGGCGTTTAGGCTCACCACCTTTGGCATTTGCCGCGGGTGCGGGGGTTTTCTCCGGCCTTCTTCTTTTGTGGGCCGTTGAAGTTGAAGGGGCCATTGCAGTGGGCATCTTGGTGATCGTTGTCCTCTGCTGTTTAATAGGACGGTCCTTTTCTTTTTGCACCTTCATCTTCTTTCGTTGACGGGAGTGATCCGTGTCGATCACGGAGTCTTGAACCCTCCTCCAAACTCTATAAATTCTTGAGGACAGCCGTTGAGGGGGCTGTTCTTGCTTTGTTTCTGGGACTCTCTCCGCAGGTGGAGGAGATCTCTTCAGTGTAGCGGTTGGAGAGTTCTTCCGTACCCTCTTCAGCAGTTCAAAGCTGTTCCCAGTTGGAACAGCAGCGTTGATTTCCACCACTGGAGCTGGTAGAGTTATCCCTGAGGGGGAGTTGCCCCCTGCCTTCCTCACTCGTTGCCAATGGCGACGTCGAGCATGACGAGCCGTTGGGACTGGTTCGGAGATTGAGACATCTTCTTTTCGCCCCCTGTCTGAATGGGGCGCCGCCGGTGTTAACCTCTTAAAGACTGAGGTTGTCTTCTGAGGTGTTATATCCAACCTATCGAAGACAGATCTTCGAGCAGAGACAGGAGCAGGAATCGTCAGCCTTGAAAAGACTGACTCTTTGACAGGGAAAACCGCCTTAACAACTTCTGAAGCAGCAGTCATTGCCTTCCTTGGGACAGCCAGTTTAGAGTTCTGATTTAGCCTGGTGAAAACAGAGGCTGTCGGTTTGGTAGTGGGCGACCCGTTGACAGGGGTCGTAGTAGCAGTAAGCCGATCGAAGACCGACTTCTTGTTCACTTCCGGTGCAGGTATTGGCTCAGGGAAGCTTGTAGATGGGATCATGGTCCCGAAGAACAGGCCAGTGGTGGCCTGGGTCACTTGTTCTACCGGCAGAGCGAGGAAGGAGGCCGCTTGGGGCCCATATGCTACACCTCCAGGTGAGGTGGAGCGTCCGTTGTAGTGACACTTCGAGCAGTTGGTGCAGTTAGAGGCCATTGATGCTTGAGTTCTGCGCCGGGCAAAAGACTAAATCTTAGTAACTTGAAATCCGAAGGCAACCATTAAACAAACCGCGATTGGTTCGCGAAGACGACACACGAAGTGTGAAGTGGAAAGAGGAAAAGGTCCCACCGGGCGTGCCAGAATCTGTTCCCCTCCAAAGGACGGCGCACAGGACCGCGATATCCTGACGCTGAGATTCGGGGCAGATGCTATTTGGTTTTATCCGTCCACCTCTCCGAAGATGCCAAGTTGATTTATGGCACCGTGTATCGGAGGTTTAGACGGATGCGGCCGATGTAGCAGACTTCGTCAGATTCTCCCTCGCTTGAGGGGTTTTTGATTGTGGGGACGCTCTTCCCTGCAGGCGCAAGCCCCTGCAGTTAATTACGCTACCGCATCGCGGTAACAACTTTCTCCTTCTCCAGAATTTCACTTCGTGTTGTGTGTGTTTGTTTTGTTTGTGGTTGCCCGTGGATTGTATACGGAGACTGAGTAATGCCGTCGCCCGTAGGACGTGGATTAGTCCAAATCCGTATTTACTTAGATTTGGGTTTGGTATTTTTAGTTTAAGGATGCATTAGTCGCGTTGCGGCTAAGATCAACTTAAACGTTCGTTAAGGATACGATAGTCCTGTTTGAGACTAAGATCAACTTAACGTGATAATCCATTTAATATCTGGTCATCGGGACTCGTCACCTCTCTAACGTCGTTGAAGGATTATAACGGCAGATGTCAGAGGAGTTCGGAGATGTACCCTTGAACCAAGGTTGATTTGGAGTTTTATAGTCCGTTTGAATGTTTAAGGATACGTTAGCCGTGTTTAGGGGCTAAGATCAACTTAAACGGGATCGTTTAGATCCGGCAAAAGAGCATTTGGAGGCTCTATTGTTCCAGTTTAGGGACGTAGTGGTCCATAGGTAGTTCAGGGACGTTGCGGTCCATGCTCCAGTTTAGGGACGTGGTGGTCCATGCTCCAGTTTAGGGACGTGGTGGTCCGATATTAGTTTAGGGACGTTTCGGTCCAACATTAGTTTAGGGACGTTTCGGTCCAACATTAGAGTTTAAGGACCCCGCAGTCCGTATTGATGTGTGGTCGTTGGGACCCGTCACCTCTTTGACGTCATTGAGGAATTACAACGATGGATGTCAAAGGAGTTCGGAGATGTACCCTCGAACCGGATATAAATTGATTTGAGAGAGAGCATTTGTGCTCAGTTCAATTTAATTTAAGGACTTACGGCCAGAATTGGGCTAAGTCCAGTTGAAAATGTTCAACATTTTATTTATTTTTAGTCCATTAGACCTGTGCTAGGGCTTTGCCCACACTTAAATAATGCATTGCATTACTTCTACTTTCTTGTTTGGGCTCTGCCCATAAAAGATGCAGAGCATCAATTTATTTTGGGCTCTGCATAGTATTTTATTATTTTTGTTTGGGCTTTGCCCATTTATAAATGATGCAGAGCATCAATTTAATTAGGCATGTTTGGTCTTTTAATTGGGCTTGGCCCTGCATTGCATTTGTTAGGCGCTTTGCGCCACTCACTGAGCGCAAGCGCTTGTGGTGAAGACACGTGTCATGCTCTGGTGAGCGCAAGCGCAACAGTGCGCTGCGCTAGTGCGCTGCGCTGTTGCGCTGCTGACACGTGGCGCGCTCTGGTGAGCGCAAGCGCAACAGTGCAGTGCGCTGCGCTAGTGCGCTACGCTGTTGCGCTGCTGACACGTGGCGCGCTCTGATGAGTTGCGCCAACTCCAGAGAGCAAAGCTCTTATTTCAAGAGCGCATAGCGCAAGTGATTTAGATGCTGACACGTGGCGCTCTCCCAGGAGCGCAACAGCGCAGTTTGCAAGTGCAAAGCACCAAGAATCTTTTAGATTCAAGAACAGAAGTGCAAAGCACTATTTGATTTCTTGATCTAATTTAGATCAAAGAAAAATAAGTTTTTTTTTTCTTGTTTTTCTTATCTCAGAGAACCAAAGGTTCATGAAAAGTGCAAAGCACTATTTTTATTTTATTTTTATTAAAGATCATTGATCTTGTTTTTAGATCTATGATTTGTTCCTAAGAGAACTTTCTCTTTTTTCTAAAGGTTTTTACCTTTTTTTTTATTCTTGAGGAGTTTCTCAGAGTTCTCTTCTCTTCTTCTTTTTCTTTTAGAAAGATGTTGATGCTTTTTAATTGAGGCCTAGGGTCCTTTTTATAGTGCCCATAAATTAGTTAAATTTGTTAAAGAGGCCTTTCTCTGAGTGATTTGGGGAATTTTCCCCACCGTTGGATCTTTGATCCAAGGGCTTCTGCTTTTCAGAAGAAAATCTTCTTGTTTTAACAAGAACAGAAAAGATTTCTTAAAATTTTAATTCTGTTCGGCGCAGATGCCCTAGCGCGTGACACGTGTCGCGCAGCGCACAGCGCAGCGCAACTGCGCTAGCGCATCTGTGCTGACACGTGTCGCGCAGCGCACAGCGCAGCGCATCTGCGCTGACACGTGTCGCGCAGCGCACAGCGCAGCGCAACTGAAGCGTTGCTTCCTTTAATAGAGCTTTGCTCTGATTGGGTACGCCTTCTTGGGCGCTGCGCTGACGTATCAGCGCGCATTGCGCCCGAGACTTGAAGCGTTGCTTCAGAATTTTGAATTTTGAATTTCAACAGAGCTTTGCTCTGATTGGGCGAAACAAAGAGATGGAGAGAAAATGCATGATTAAACTACGAAGAAATAGAATAAGAAAAAGAACTACCTTTATTAATCAACAGAATCAATTACACTTTGTTCCCTTAAAAAATGATTACAAATACTAGTTTGCTTCTCGATCTCTTCTAAGGAGGTAGATGAACCGTTGATGATCAGCCTGGATGTGTGAGCCGTCTTGGACTTCGTGATCTCATTGGCTTGATAAATTTTCCAAGAGGCTCTCGGTCTCTATTTATAGTGCAAAGCCAGAATCATTTGCTTCAAAATTAGGTAAAATTCATCAGAGATTCACTCCACAAAATTTCAGCATCTAATTCCTCAATCTTGCCACGGATCCGCAGCCTAAGGGGGGGTATGGCCGCGGATCCGCGGCCATTCAATCACATCCCTCCATCAAAATTTTGGAGCTCTGTCCTTATGCCATTTTGCGATCCTTGGAACCTTTGTATCATGGAAATATTCTCGTGGTTGCTGCCAGACTTGGTCTCCAAGTTTTTCTTTCTTAATTAGGCAAGTCTTCTTCAATAAATTGATCTCCTTGATTCTAGTCTTGAAAAATTCTGCACAACTTGGAAAAATTCTGCACAACAACTCAAATAAGATTTAGTAGACTTTGTTCTACTGGGATTTGGTCAATGAAATTATTTGCATACATTTTCCTACCAAATTATAATTATAATATATTAACACATGGAAAATAGTATTTTTACACATAAACCCTCATATGTATGATATATTATAATAAAGTCCTTTTTTAATATGAAAATGGTAGGAAAAATGTAATACAAATGTGCAGTTTTATCAACTGAACAAATACCCCCAAACTTATCTTTGATCGTCCCGAGCAAACTAGTTTATTCAAGAGGAGAAAAAGAAAGGAGAAAACTAAGCACACTTTCGTAGGCAGACACGATTGCACTGAGCACGTGCAACAAGTCGTTAAACCTCTGGGTGTCCCTAGTAGGAGGAGTGTTGTCTCCTGAGGGTTTTCAGCGGATTACACCCACAAAATCCTATAATAAAAGAGAGATGGTGAAATTTACATATAAAGATAAGAACCATAAAAGAAAGACTTTGAAAATAAGAGTTTCCAACTATACTAGCTTTTCAGTTGTTATGAGCCCTATCTTAATAGTCATGAAAAAATGTTAGAAATCACATTATCCCTCAATAAAACATCGTCTTTATTCTTCATTCCTATCTTTCTTCCAAACATTGATCATATACCCCTACGTGTGTGTAATGGACATCCCTACACTCAGAGAATTCAATTCAAGCTATCATACTCTTGTCCATCTACCTCGGTACTTTTTAACTTAATGAATATTTAGATTTGCTCACACATTTTCATGCGACCGTTAATACTTCTTGAGGTACTAACCGACCGATTACTCATGTGCTTGCTGATTCGGTGATAATATTTTTCTCGTCTTGCACCACCTAAGGCTTAGCAGTGACTCCCAGACCAGTTGGCCTTAGGGCACTAGGTGAAGAGGCACTCTCGCTATATTTTTTTATTGCTGCCTTGGCGATAACAAAACCAGTGTTCATTTTTTTTCTTTTCACCATTTTTATATTTTCTTCATTTATTTTCATTTCCTTCATACTTTGGCTTTTAGACAAGAGCATTTCAAGGTATCCTCTACTATCCTGAGTTTCAAGACGTGTGTAAGTGCATATAGTAGGGTATCAACATTCAAATGTTTGGCTTCCAGAATAGAAACTATTTTTCAGACTTATTTTTATCCTCAGATTAGTGACTTCCTTCATCTTACTAACCCTTGGGACAACAGCTCATAACTACTTATTACCAGTTCATTTAGGAAAACTTCTAATTTTCTTGGTTTTCTTAAACTATTCCTATCTTTTGGATGTAATTTTTCACTTTCTACTCTTTTGTTATAAAAGATTTTCTTTTAAATTTTTGAAAATATTGTGCTTATGCAAAATATGATGCAAATTGATGTGTAAATAAGCACAAACCTCCCCCAAACCTGTTTACAGCAATGTCCTCACTGATATCATCCGTTAAGCTCAAAAACCTGTAGACTTGGGAGGAAATTATTAATGGGGGCAAAAATATATGAAAGGGAAAATCCTCTCCCAAACTTACTTTTGGCTCACAATTTTGTAAAAATCATTTTCTTTCAAGAGCCCAAAATATACCACCCCCCAAACTTGAGTTAAACAATTTTAATCTTTTAAAATCACACGAGGGGGTCAAGGTTATTGGTCAATGCCAAGCTTTGCAAAGACCGAAGGTCAACACCAACCATTCAAAAAATTTATCGATGAAACACCAAGGTTGGTGGAAGAACATGTCACCTTTTGACAAGAAGAAGTGGGGAGGTGATAAGAGGTGTAATGGAAAAGGATTGCGTCTCAATTTGGAGAGACGACACAGTGATAGTGATGATGGATTACTCGCATTATCATGATTGTCCAAAAGAATGGGTGGAGGTCCAATTTCTTCATCTTGGAGTTGATTCATCTCAACCCCCGTGTCTTGTAAAAATGCGAGCTCATCAGCGAAAATTTCATCAAAGCTTTCGTCGATACCCCGAAGAATAATGTCATCAGAAAAAATGGGGTGATCGTCCGACTCTATAAAAAGTTACCCATCAGTGTTAGATATTGACCCGGACAACTCGGTGGAAGAGTCCGTGTCAAACAACGACATATGAAAAGAGTCAGAATTATGAGGTTGATCAAATTCTCTGCTGTTGACATCCATTAATTCGACAGAACACACATGAGCATAGGGTTCGGAGGGTTCACTTCCCAACTTGTAAATGTTAAGCTCAATTGACTTCTTTCCAAAGGATAGGGTCACAGAGCCGTTTCTACAATTGATTACTGCGTTGGAAGTGGCCAAAAAGAATCGACCGAGTATCACCGGGATTTGATTGTGTGGGTTCGCCACAGGTTGTGTATCTAAAACAATAAAGTCCACAAGGAATATGAATTCCCCGACTTTGATTAACACATCCTCTAGCTCACCCCTAGGTTGGGTGATAGATCGATCGGCCATCTGAAGAGTGCAATGCGCAGGCTTTAACTCCCCGATCCCTAATTGCTCATAAACAGAATACGGAAGCAAGTTAACACTAGCACCTAAATCGAGTAGGGCACGATTGATATTTTTACCCCCAATGGAAATAGAAATTGTAGGACTTCCGGGGTCCTTTCGTTTCTTGGGTAGTTGTTGTGTAAAAGCAGTGCTCACATTACTCGCAAGGAAAACTTTTTTAGGTACTTGAACTTTTCTCTTCCTAGTGCACAAGTCCTTTAGGATTTTCGCATATGACGGAACTTGTTGAATAGCATCTAGGAGAGGAATGTTTATGTTAACTTGCTTAAAAATTTCCACAATCTTCTCCATTTGTGGACTTGGTCTGTTGCCCCTTAGCCTGTTTGGATAAGGTGCTTTATCAATAAGGGTTTGGTCCAACATTGGAGAGGATTGTGGGGACGGATTCGATCCCAAAACTGGAGTGGGAATCGACTTAGATAGATTTGGCGAAATGGGCGAAGGGTTCGAGCCTTGGGGAAAACGGAGAATAGGCTCGGGTGAAGGTGGGAGACTAGACGAATTAGGGGAAGAAGAAGAAGCTGGGGTATCATTGGTGTCATTATCACGCTGCTCACCCACTCGGTTATTCAGCACTTTTCCCGATCTCAACGTGGTAACAGCACTCACATTATAACTTAGTGAGTGGCCAGGATTAG